>CM077305.1:48922500-49547500 GCA_039655065.1 Glossophaga mutica
CGTCTTGTAATTTCACAGGTGACAATAAGAACTAAACTAAAATTTTGGTGTACTAGTATAAATTTGTAAACTGTGTCAGGTCACATATTCTATAAACCATGGATGTCAAAGCTTTGGTGAGAATATAAACAAACAAGTTTCTGAAATGATGTACTTTAAATATCATCTTACTATGAAACCTTTCAAATGTACACAAAAACAGAGAGAGTAACATAATGAGCAACTAGGTGCTCATTAAGTTTTAAAGACAATCAACATTTGTTCAATCTTGTTTAATCCAACCTTTTACTCCACTGAATTATTTAAAAGCAAATTGAAAATATGATATATATGATCAGTAAATAGTTTGGTCTGTATTTCTAACAGATAAAGACTTAAAAAAAAAACCTTACCTGAAAGAAAAAAATAATTCCCTTTAATTTCATGTACAGTCAATGTTCACATTTCCCTATTATGCATGTCATCTCAGAGTTGGTCTGTTTGAATTAGGATCCAAACAAGATGCACATACTACATTTGGTTGGCATCTCGCTTAATCTAAATTACTCATTTTTAAAGCAGAACTTACTGAAATTGTTTGTTTCTCTCTCTCTTTTTGAGCATAAGTGTAAAGGAGATTTTCAGTATTAATTTATGGGGGAGATATTTATATATTCAGTAATGTGGAACAGCTGCAAATTTAAAGAAATAACCCTTTTTGATAGGTCTATAAAAGCTGTCTGTAATTACATTCCTGAATGATTTGAGTAATAGTGTGTCTGATATGTTCTAAGACAAGTAGATTTTACTTTTCTTTGATATTAGGATCATACACTGTATTAGCATTTTTTTACTCCATGTTCTCCTCTCTCTATTAATAAATTAATTCCTCAATGTTAGTTTGGCATGTACCTGCCCTACTGTAAATTCATTTCCTTTTCCTTTGAAGTTAAAGTTTTAAGTATCACAATAATATTTTCCATGTTTAGGTCAGGTTTCACATATCAAAAGATTTAGTATTAGTAAAATAATACTTATCAATTTTCCACACTTTGCCCTGCTCTATGTTCAGAAAATTTTTTGCAAGCTTTTTAATTTTTTAAATTGATTTTAAAGAGAAAAACAAAGGAGGGGAGAGAAATATCAGTTTGTCATTCTGCTTATTTATGCATCCATTGGTTGGTTCTTGTACATGCTCTGACCTGGGACCAAACCGGCTAGGCTGGTGGTGTGGGGGCAACACTCTAACTGACTGAGCTACTTGGGCAAGGCCTCGGCAAGCCTTTTAAAAAGAGGAACACAGGTAACAAAAGTTAACTTGGTTGATGTATGAATAAATAATAGTACATGATTGGGTCAATGCAATAATTTAAGATATCTTAAAGCTTAAAAATATTATTTTTCACTGCAAATATGACATTTCAACACTTGCAATTTGAAATATAACAGTTGACAGAAACACAAAGTTCAATCGACTTTGGATATGCAAAATAAAATTGCCAAAAAGATTAACTCTTTTCTAAACAAATATTTTAAAAACCTCTTATTATTTCCTATTATAATACATTTAATTATAATCATCTTAGGGAAAAAGTCAGCAGATAGTGAACTAAGTAAGGTCTAAAAAAGTCAACTGAAGCAAGAGAAAGAAACTCCTCACCACAAAGTAGCAAGGAAAGGAAAGGCCCAAGGCTTTCTTTATCATCTCTTCCTTAATTCTCCAATTTCTTACAGATTTACATATATCTGTTGTTTGGGTGGGTGCCTTTTTTCACGGTAATAATTACCAGTTCATTAATAACTCTAATCAGCATATCATAACACAGATTCCTCATAGTGGAGAATTTTATTATAATATCAACAAAGCATTATGAGTATTATCCACCAGAGAGGACTTACTGGCATTATTTGCTTAAGCAAAATAAAAAATATTTTGCAATAAAACCTTTGTAACTAAAAATGAATTACAATCTCTTTTTCAAAAGTACTTTATTTTAATAATTCAGGGAAGGAACTGATGATAATACTCTATTATTAACTGTGAGACCTCTGGAGTAGTACGGAAATAAAGAGATGAAGCGATAGTATGCTACACCTTAAAGTTTAATTTAAAAATTAAGGCAACTCATATCCAGAAGTGAATTAAATAAAAGAATAAGGTGGGAGTTGGCTAGGCAATGAAAGCACAAAGTACTGTCAAATTTTAATTAAAAAATGTTTTCAATTTAAGCAGACCCAGGCCAGTGATTTTTCATTATTTTTACCACAGTTCCATGACTTCTGACATTTTCATCAGAACAAATAAAGGCTTTTTCCCAAATTTAAAATGACAAAATTATTTTTAATTTTGACTTATAATTTCTTCCTCCTCTAAATTCAAAGGAATTTGATCTTAGACTTGTCTCTTTGAGAGCTGAATATACCTTAAGTTTTTAAAGCATACTACAAAAAAATTTTTTTAAGAAGACAGTTCTTCTACTATATTAGAAAACAAACTTTATCACAGGTATTATCATTTGTTTCAGGAATGTGATCACACATTCAAGAAACATCTGGTATATCACCTAGTAAATGCTTATATTCAACAAAGATCCCCTTCAAAGCAATCTGTCCTTGAAGGCAAACTAGAAAGTTGACACTCTGGCAGTACAAGACGGACTGGAAAACAATACTGAAATGTCCTAGCCTAGAATAAGTTATAGAGAGGCGGAGGGGAAGAGACAGGAGGTTCAAAGCACTATCCATTGGATGTAGCACACCTATCGAGATGTTTTTTCCACTGCTCACAACAGTTTTTGAACTCATCAGTTTTGATACCTTTTAGTGCTTCTGCCATTTTTTGTTTCATTTCTTGCACATCAGCAAAACTTTTTCCCTTTGAGGACTCTTTTTTTAATCCAGGGAAACAAAAAAGTAGTTGCTTGGGGTGAGATCAGGTGAACAGGGAGGGTGGGGCACAGGGGTCATGCTGTTTTTGGTCAAAAACTGCTGAACACGCAGTGAGGTGTGGGCAGGTGCGCTCATAAATCACCCATCATGAAATGGGCAAATGTGTTGAAAGTCTTCAAAAAAAATTCATTGAAGCCAAAGGCAGCCTCTCACAGCAATGCCAGCTGGTACACTGATACAGATGGGTTCCTAGAACACTCACCTGGTGGGGGAATCCTGTACTACACAGGGCTGATCCTCTAGAAAATAATTCCATTTTTGGGGGTACTCCCCTCATATGATTAAAGGATTGGGACTCTGGACCACTGATAATCAGCCTGACCTGGACGGGAGGGCTGGAGACTGAGTTCAACCATGTTGCAATAAATCAATCAATCTTGTCTTGGGAATAAAGTCTCAGTGAAAACTCTAGAACATTAGTAAGCATCCCTGGTTGACAATATTCCATGGCTACTGCCACATTTCAGTGCCAGTGGGATAACCTGGAAGCTCTGAATTTGGAACCTACCCAGAATCTCCTCTATGTGTCTCTTCCTTCGGTTGGTTCTAATTTGTATCTTGTTATTATAATAAAACTGTAATCCTAAGTATCTTGCTTTCCTGAGCTCTGACAGTTATTCTAGGGAATTACCAAAGTTGAGGTAGTTTTGGGAACCTCCTAAACTTACGGTTGGCATCAGCCATCTTGACCTGATGCAACCAGTCTGGAGGACTGTGCCCTTAGCTAACTCCAAGCAGTATATTGTATCTAACTAGGCTTCTCTCTTTGCAACTCTGGTTTCTCTTTCATAGAATGTTCTTGGAATTACTTCCTATTCCTCAATATAGTACCTTTATATTCTACAATGATCATTTTTCTTAATGAACCTTCCTGCACTACTGAAATTAAATTCCATTTAGTACTGTGATTCATAAGGTTCAAATCTGTTATGCTATGGCAGCTAAGTCTAAGTCTGAGCTTCCTCAGTAATGTGCCACAAATGGGTTAGATGTGTGCTGTGTTGTTGCCCCTTAGCAGGTCTGGGGGGAATATGAGGGGGTGGCACTGTGGTGGCTGGAGCACTTGGGCTGGGTGCCTCCCACCTCCTGCAGCGTTCTCTGTTTACTCAAGAGCACGCCACAAATATCACTTTTCTATACGGACCATGACATGAAAAGACTGGAAAGTTATGAGTTAAGAAATCATTACTACAATTTTCCCATGAGAGTATGTCCACAACATCAATACTTCTCCAGCATCAGACTTGGTTCTTCCAACCTGTATGTGCTATACTTTAACCACACTAAACTGCTATTGCTCCAATACTCCAAGTTCGTTCACACCTCAAGCCTTCACACGCAAGATTTCCTCTGTCAGTGAGGCCATTCTTTTTCTACTCCAGCCACCTCGACTCTTACTGTTCTTCTGAATTCAGTTCCAAGGTCATATATGTAAATTCTTCTCTACGGGATCTTTGTCACACTGGAGCACCTAGCAGATTTGGGCCTCTAGTAGAGCACTTACTACAATGTAATGATTCCCTCTTCCCACTGTAATCTGTTGAGTTTACTGATATCATGCTCTGTGATTCACCTCCTTCTTTGACTCATTTTACCTGGCCTTTTCCTTTGTTGCCTCTTAACACGTTTCCTAGAATCCCATCTTCTCCGAATTCAAACATTTTGAGGCCCTTTATTTCATTTGCTTCTCATGAAAACACAATTAGTTGTTTAGGGAAAGTATTATCTCCATCTTACAAATTCAAAAATGGAAGGTCACCCAAGTCAAAGAACTGCCCCATAGTTGGGAATGAGAGCCTAAGTAGCTCCGCCCGGGGCAGAAATCAGGCCTTTGGACTCCAAATTCAATGCATCGCCTAAATACCACCCTGCCCTTCTAAATGAATTTTTGGCGTTTTAAATTGGCACTGAAAGTATATTCCCGCAGAAACCCTCTGACCTGTAGAAAGGTGCTAAAGAACCACTGTGGGGGATCCATAATTTGGGGACTGCCTTGAGAGCCTCACTATATGGTAAAGTTAGAACTCAGAAGTCATTTTCTCCCCACAGAAATAAAAATCTTAAGTATTAAGTGAACAAGTTAATACACCTTCTTATATAACTAATTTGAGAAGAAACAAAAAATGCAAAGGAGACAGAATTTCATGCTGATGTTTATCAGCAGAAAATAGATTAAAATAGTTTTCAGAGATAGTGTTAACTGCTGAATTCACTTTAATACTTTTGTATACCAAATATACAAAAAGTCATCTAAACCAGGAAAGACTGGAGTTTTACTCTAATATTTCCACCAGAGGCGAACAATTTGTTCTTATTTTACATTACTCTCATATGCAAACTCTCTCCCCCTCTTCTTTTATCATCCTGGCCAGAAGCTTATGAAGTCTGAGGATTACTGTTTCTAAGTATCCTAGGTTTGATGAGTAACAATTTAGAAAGTGTTAGCATAACAATAATGTAGTAAAAAACAATTCACCGGCAATTCCCTGAAGAATTCACAGTTTGTTCATTGAAACATTACTGCAGGAACTAAAGTATTTCTTCATTTTAGCCATTTGTTGTTCAACAGCCCTTAGTTTCATGTAAGACTGAAACAAATACAGCACAGTGTTGCATCGTACAGTGTGAACAAAGTAAGGCCTGTCCTTACAATGATCTTATCATTCATTAGAAATTATATTTTGAAAATCTCTGTTCTAATTACATAGTTCAAAGGGTTAGGAAAATAGCAAAAGTTTTCACTTGAGAAATATTTAGTGTGAAAAAGAAATTCTTTAGGTTTCATTGTAAATATTTCGATAATTTCAAAAAAGAAAATCTACCTATATCATATCAAATATACAAATAAAACAAATTTAAACAATCCACCAAAATATATGAAAATCATCTATGGACTACGAAGTCATCATGTAAGCTAAAAAAATGTTTTCCCCTATTTTATTTTCATAAAATTATGCAAATCATTGCAGCATAACTATTTTCATTGCTTCAAAATTGTTTTCTTTTTTTTTATTTTCAGTTTTTCCAATTTTCCCCACTTTATCCTCTCTCCACCCTACACCCCTCAACCCTCCAGCATTCTCCCTCCCTTGGTTCATATGGGTTGTACATATAAGTTCCATGGGTTGTACTTATAAGTTCTTTGAGTCCTCTGTTTCCTATACATTTTCTATCTCCCCCCATCTATTCTATACCTAGTAATTATGCTTCTCCTTCCCTGTACCTTTCCCCCATTCTTCCCTTCCCTCTCCCCTCTGCAATCCCTCCGCGTGATGTCCATTTCTCTGCTCCTGTTGTAGTTGTTTGCTTAGTTTTTGTTTTTGTTATTTTTCTTTTTTTTTTCATTGTTTCAAAATTCCATTCTAGGTTCATAGATTCTCAGAATATTAGAATTAAAAGAAAACATGGAGATCTACCTTGCCATCATTTTAGAGCTGAGAAAACCAGAAAACGTCCTCAGTATCACCCAACTAATGAGTAGGGGTGACTCAGAAAAGCAGATGTTAGATGTCAATGAAAAGGAGTCCTAGTCATTAACACACATGGGTTCCCTTTCTATTAGAAACTATTTGCTTTCTGGATAATAGATATAGATCAGAGAAACTTGATTAGAGAAACTCTGGGAAATACTGAAACATATAAAGAAGAAAATAGAAATCATCCATATTCTCATTCAGAAAACCTGTTAAAATTATAATGCATTTTCTTCTACTCTTTCATTTTCCCTATAATTAGAAACACAGTATGAATGTACAGTTTTACAAAGTTGAGATAATATACATAATATTTTGTATTCTCTTTTACCACTACACAGCACACAGTGTTTTCTTATCACAATAAAGCAGTGGTTTTCAACTGGTGCGCCACCAGAATTTTTACAACATGCGATACCTGACTGTTCAGTCAGGGGCACTGCTCTTTCTTCCCTTAGACTGTCAAATAATAACAACAAAAAAAGACAACAGCCAACACATAGCCACCGGGAGTGAATGAATCAAAACTATACCTATTTTTTTGTCAGATTGGCAAAAAATATATATTTTTGGTGTGCTGCAGAGTTACAGTAATTAGTTGATGTGTGCTGTAAGATGAAAAAGGTTGAAAATTGCCAAATTAAAGTATTTAATTTAAAACATCCTTTACTTTCACTTTGTCACACTTTATGTAATCATTCTCCTATAGACATTGAGGTTATAA
The DNA here is from genome assembly GCA_039655065.1 of Glossophaga mutica. NCBI lineage: Eukaryota > Metazoa > Chordata > Mammalia > Chiroptera > Phyllostomidae > Glossophaga > Glossophaga mutica. Next base: position 48,929,626 of record CM077305.1, read on the forward strand.
ACAACAATGCACATAAATATTCATATTTTTTATTATTTCATTAGAAGAAAAATCTAGACATGAGATTACCAGATTGAAGAGTATGTATATTTTGATAACTATACAGGTGACCAATTGCCATCCCGAATGTTGCACTAATTTAAACTTTCATCAGTGAAGCAATATGTAATTCCTGTTTCACTATATCCCTCACCAATAATGGGCACTGGTTTCTGTAATTTTGCCAATGTCACAGAGAAAATGGTTCCTTAAATTTGTACTTACTCATTACCTCTACTGACCATTTTTCTTGTATCTATTACCTATATTTCTTCTTCTATAAATGTTTATATCTTTTGTCTACTCAAAAACGTTTCAATGAAGTATAATATGCATACAGAACAATAAACATATCTTAAGTGCAAAGCCCAATGACTTTTTTTCATAAATATATCCACATACCAGCATCTAGACGTAAAGACAGAACGCCACTGGCACCCCAGAAGTGCCTCGTGTTCCCTTCAACCACTAATTTCCCTAAGGGTAATCGCTCTTCTGACACTGAATACCAGATATTAATTTTGCCTGTTTTTCACTTCTGGTTATCTTTATAGGAATAATTTTACTGTTTAAAAACAGTTAATTAGTATTTATTATGAAACACTTAAACATTATAGAAAAGTAATTAAAAAAAGCAATGATTCATCCAAAAATCAGATTACTTAAAGTAACTACTGTAACTCAGGAAGGATACACAAATATACAGAAAAAGAGACAAATTATCCTACAGAATGGGATTATAATCCAACTCTAATGAAGAAAAAAATAACTACAATAAAACTAAAACAAAAAACCAAACCTCCAAATTTCAGGTAAGTGTTCTTTGGGTATATACAAGCCATTAAGTGATTTGAGTGTCATTAAAAAACGCAAACAAAAGCTGTTTAAATTCTGCACAATACTGACTCATTTCCTACTAATGAAAATATGAAATCATTAACATGCACCCCTCCCCCACCTCCTCCATTCCCCACCTACTAGGTTTCGTTTCTTATTACACTATTTATATTTTAGTTTTTACAGTCAATTCTGTGACTATAATTCCCATTGATTTTGATTCTATTACTGTGAATCATCCTTTAATAAATGGTTTCATCCCCTTTTTATCTTTTAAGACAGTTACTTTCGTGTTTGAGAATATGTATGGATAGCCTTTGTAAAGAAAGATGACCCAATTTCCTCGGCTAACACTTTCCTTTACAAATCTGTAATAATAATGTAATAATAAAAAGAATAACAGGAAATAGTACTTAATGGTATCTTTATTCTACAGATAAAACAATCTGAAGTATTAAGAGGTAAACTGACTTGCCTAAGGTTGCTCATTTTGTAATGTGGCAGAGCTCTGATCTGAACACAATCGGTCTGGCTCAGGAGCCTGTGCTTTTAACCACTACATTAAATACTGTTTTGAATGTCTGCAGTCAGCACGTGACTGAGGGAAGGGACAGTCAAGGGTGCAACTAACTTTAAGGGGTTAAGGCCAGGCATGAGAGAAGCCCTGCAATGAACAGGACACAATCAGAATTACACCATATTCCTCAAAACTTTCAAATGTCTTGTTTAAAATCACCTGACCATAGAACACTTTTCATGTAAGTACAAAGGAGTATTTTTGCAAGGTTTTAATGTTATCAATTTTCCAGGAATGCAACTACCAGAAAAACTGTTCAATGTTTTGGAAATTTATGTCTCCGAGAGCAACATTACAATCCACAGCATTTGAGCTGCTAACACAACAGACCCAAATCAGGCTGTACAGACAGCTGCCATAGTCGTGGTGGTTCTGCACACAAGTGCAAGCATCACTGAGCTACTTACTTCCTTTCCAGTGCAGTCATGGTCCTGTTTACACATCAATGCAACAATTACTTTACTAGAAATTGTGTTTATTTCTTCTTTCTATTCAATTAGGACAACAAGCTGATTTTAAAATTAGGGATGTACTCTTACCTATAAATTTCACTTCAGGATACAAAAGACTCCTACATTTGTTGAGGTTCCACACCATTATATGAAGGTTGTAATTTTTAAGGGTTTTTCTTTGACTTTTTCTCTGATGTCCTCAGTCCACATGTTTCTTAATTTGTACACATAATGAGAAAACTTACATCATCTTTTTAAAGTGCTGTTTTGAGGGCTGGAGGTGAGATGAGCAATGTCACTCTGCACCAGAATATTCCATATATTTCCATAGGCTCCCCTTTCAAAATTCTACCTTTTTTTTGTTTAAAGTCCTACTCCTTTCTTTATTTGAGTTTTGCTGGTAGATTTCTGGTTGCCACTCTCATTGCTACTATTTGATCAGTTTGTTAGCTTTTGGGGATATTTTATGATCCTGCTTCACTCAGCCGCATTACCTTGCAGTATTTTTTGCACACTCTTTAGATGGAATGCTTTTCTTTTCCTTTGAAGAGACCATCCCAATAAACATTTTCCTTAGTATAAGAGGGTGAGTCCTTCAATTACTTTGTGATGAATGAAAATTTACTACAAACTTTTCTAATCTCACTGCATTCTTCTGATAGCTAATACAGTATAAGAGTCTACTTGGGGTCCATTATCACATATCAAATCACTTGCGAAACTATTAGTTAATATTTTCTGAGTGATGACAATGTGCCAGTCGCTGTTCTTAGAGCTTTGCATTTATTATCTCATTAATCTCACAGCAATCCTGTGAAAGAGCTTATCTTCATAGGAAACTGAGGTGCAAAAAAGTTACCTACCAATTTGCCCAAAGTCATATAGCTAATAAGTGGCAAAGTAGGAAATTGTCATCTGATAGCACACCTCAAGATACTTATCCACTACTTTACTGCCTCCCAAGTTTTTAGGGGCCTCCCTTGCCCTCAAGGGCTAACTGCTTTACTACAGATTTTTTGATTACCACTTTCTCTTTACAGTCTTCCACAAATGCTCAGTATTTATTACCGTATTTTTCAAACTATAGGATGCACCCCCCAATTTGGGAGGAAAGGGGAGTACGTATTATAGTCCAAATATAGCTTTACATTGGTGAAATACTATGTTATTTATGTTATTAAGTACTTTACCACATTTTTTGCTTCAAAAATTTTTTTCCTAGTTTCCTCTAAAATGTAGGTGCATCTTATGGTCCAAAAATCAGGTGCTTAAATAAATGAAAGACTTAACTTCTTCTTCTTCTTCTTTTTTTTTTTTTTTTTTTTTTTAACTTTTTATGGTTTATTTTACTTAATTCCCAAATAAGACTGGGAGATTGATATTTTTTAAAAGTTTTTAATATATTTTATTGATTATGCTATTACAGTTGTCCCATTTCTCCCCCATCATTCCCCCCACCCTGCACACCCTCTCCCACCCACATTCCCCCCTTTAGTTCATGTCCATGTGTCATAAGTTCTTTAGCTTCTACATTTCCCATACTATTCTTGCCCTCCCCCTATCTATTTTCTACCCACTATCTATGCTACTCATTCTCTGTACCTTTCCCCCGTCTCCTCCTCCCACGTCCCTGTTGCTAACCCTCCATATGATCTCCATTTCTGTGGTTCTGTTCCTGTTCTAGCTGTTTGCTTAGTTTGCTTTTGTTTTAGGTGTGGTTCTTAATAGCTGTGAGTTTGCTGTCTTTTCACTGTCCTATTTTTTATCTTCTTTTTCTTAGATAAGTCCCTTTAACATTTCATATAATAAGAGCTTGGTGATGATGAACTCCTTGAACTTGACCTTATCTGAGAAGCGCTTTATCTGTCCTTCCATTCTAAATGACAGCTTTGCTAGATAGAGCAATTTTGGATGTAGGTCCCTGCTTTTCAAGATTTCAAATATTTCTTTCCAGCCCCTTCTTGCCTGTAAAGTCTCTTTTGAGAAATCAGCTGACAGTCTGATGGGAACTCCTTTGTAGGTGACTGTCCCCTTATCCCTTGCTGCTTCTAGAATTCTCTCCTTCATTTTAATCTTGGCTAATGTAATTACGATGTGCCTTGGTGTGTTCCTCCTTGGGTCCAACTTCTTTGGGACTCTCTGAGCTTCCTGGACGTCCTGGTAGTCTATTTCCTTTGCCAGACTGGGGAAGTTCTCCTTTATTATTTGTTCAAATGAGTTTTCTACTTGTTGCTCTTTACTTGTTGCTCTTCTTCTTCCCCTTCTGGGACCCCTATAATTCGGATGTTGGGATGTTTAACGATGTCCCGGAGGTTCCTAACCCTCTCCTCATTTTTTTGAATTCTTGTTTCTTCCTCGTTTTCTGTTTGGTTGTTAGTTTCTTCCTTCTGGTCCACTCCATTGATTTGAGTCCCAGTTTTCCTTCCATCTCTATCGGTTCCCCATGCATCTTCCTTCATTTCACGTATTGTAGCCTGCATTTTTTCATCTAATTTGTGAGCAAAATCAACCAATTCTGTGAGCATTTTGATGACCAGTGCTTTGAACTGTGCATCTGATAGGTTGGTTATCTCTTCTCGGCTTAGAGGAATTGACTCTGGGGTTTTCATTTTTTTCTCCGGTTTGAGCCATTTTTGGTGTTTTTTTTTTTTTGTTTTGTTTTGTTTTGTTTTTAGTCTGGTCGCGGCTATTACATACTTAGGGGTGGAGCCTCTGGCACTCCCCAGTGCAGGGCAGCCCAGTCGCTGGGTTGTGATGCTGTATGTGGGGGCGGGGTCTGAGAGGGAACAATGGCACCTGCTCCGCTCTCTCCTGGATTCAGTCCCTTCCGCCACTTCCCCTCTGCCTGGACCGTCCATGTGCTCGAATGTGGGACCACCTGGTCAGCCAGCCGCCTTGTGCGGCCTCACTGGGTCTGCACAGTTGCCCCCCTGTGCCTGGGGTCTGCCAGCCACCGCCTGTGCACCTGGGAACTGCCGGCCGCTGCTGCTTGCGTTCCCGGGTCCGCACCTCTACTTTTTCCTACCTCGACTCGGCCCCTCTTACTGGTCTGGATGAATGGTTGTTGGACTTCCGTACAGTTCAATTTTCTTTAAGTTCCAGTTGTTTTCTTATTTCTAAATATTTGTTGTCCTTAATTTTGGTTCTGAGAGGAGGCACAGTGTGTCCACCTACGCCTCCATCTTGGCCGGAAGTCAGACTTAACTTCTTATTTTCACTGCTCTACCCCCATCTCTTTTAATCTGCCTTTTCCTTTTAGCTTTAAAGAAGGGCAAACTAAAATCCCCAATACGGTTTTTACTCATTTCCGAGTGGCTAAGAAATAACTGCACTCTGTGACTTAAAAACAACATTATAAAGCTTAATAGTTTTTACCTACACTTTATAAGTGAGCTGACCAAAGCTGACCAGAAATGTATGCAGGTCTTTTGAGTATATCATCACACAGCCTTGCTATCACGTTTGCTTTGAAGGGGGAATTTTTAGTAAAAATCTACAAGGATAGTACTCCTCTACCCCGCTTCCGACAGAAGCGGCTCTATGCTCCCGGCAGCTCTGATCACCAATTACACAGACTGCCAACCCTGGAACCAGTGATACACCAGATCTACTCAAGCTACCTGTGCTCCCATCAGAGCTCACTGTTCTCTCTCCTCGTTTGTCAGATTTCTGACACAAATTAACAGGAGGTCAAGCATATTAACAGGTTATACATCCTAGGCAGCATGCTTGATTTAGAGTGAAAGGGTTAGTGATACAATATGCTAACATAGGAAAAGTTATTGCAGTTTCAGATACTATGATAGGCTGATGGTTTTGGCATTATTTTGAGGTAGGCACGTCTCAGCATTATTTTGAGGTAGGCATGTCTCTTGCCTCCCTTCCAGTCACACCCCATAAATAACATTAAAGAATTTCTTTAGAGATACAAAACCATGTAAGTAAATGCATGAAGATAACACAGAGAAATACAATCTTGAATTTTCAAATGAAAACAGGTATTTTCAGTAGCCTATGGTAAAAAAACCAGCATGGTAGAAACAGAATGATTATGAGAACAAAAGTTTGTTAATGTAGACAATAATTCTTTGTGGTAGAATTTATGTATATAAACTAATTCAAAGTGGCAAAGAACCCTTATATATTACAAATGGATAGCAGTACCAAAGAAAAATGTACACATGATAATTAATGTGGCTAACAAGCAGAAATAAATTGAGATAATAATGGTTTCGGTGGAACAAGTTTAACATACTTACAAAGTTAAACGGTCAGATCTGAACCAAACTTGTAAGAGGAGGACTTGTCCAAGGCACAGAATCAACTTCAATTCTTTGCATTTTAATAAAAATGATTCAATGGCATCATTTGAAAACTGAGCTAATGTACTTTTGAAATTACTTACGTTAATGACTGATGAAGATGTTGACAAATTTAAACCTTCAAGATCAGCTATCAAGCTTGGAGAAAGAGCTGGTGTGGGACGCACAACTGGTGCAGGTACTGGGTTAACTGGAAGAAAAGGCCCAAATTAGCAAATGTGCAAGAAGATTTAAAGCGTATTAAAAGCAACATTTTTATTTTGTTGGTAAATCTAATTAAATTACTGTGATTAATAAATCAATGACAATTCTATTTAACATCTTGATTTAGTCAAGTTATTATCAAGTCAAGGCAGTTATCAGTCTTAGCTTTCAAAACATTATGGCCTGGCGCGGGTAATGGTGATGGACGGAGACTTGGGGCGCAGAAGACTTGGGACACAGAACACAGGATACAGTGTACAATGATGTGTTGTAAAATTGCACACCTGAAACCTGTGTAATTTTGCTAACCAGTATCACCCCAATAAATTCAATAAAAATAAATTTAAAAAACACAATGGCAAATCCTATAACAAAATAAGGATATAAATATTTTAACCGTTTTTGAAAATTGTTATCATATAACACTATCACCCAGCAAATTTACTAAAAGAAAAAGGTAAAGAGATATTTTTTCAGACTAATATAAAGAATAACAATAGCTTTCAAGAGAGTTCTCCAGTTAAGAGTCTTAGAGGGGCATATAAAGGGGGCTAAATGGTAATGGAAAACATATAATAAAGATTAAATTTTAAAAAAGAGCGTTTAAATCCTTCCTCTATTTTATTCTCCACTGTAATAACTATAGTGGCATAAGCTATCTAATTCCCTTCTAATTATATTTTGTCAGCAGAAGCTATATGCTAAAAATGTTTACTCTTAAACTCCTATGTACTAGAGATCAGATACCTGAAAATTTGCAAATCTTTAAAAAATGCAAATCTGATTGCACAACTCCCCTGCTTAGGACTCTTGAAAGACTCACAGCTGCCTACAAAAGTCCAACTCTTCACTAAGTGGGCAAGCGCCTCTCTGATGTAGCTCACAGAACTTTCTGGGATGTCGGAAATGTTCCACAGCTGTGCTATCCACTATCCAATGAACTCTCAACCTGTTGCTAGTACGACTAAAGTGCTGCAGTTTTGGTTTCGATTAATTTAAATTTAAGTAGCTATGTGTGGCCAGTGGTCACTATATAGGGGAGCACAAGTCTAGCTTATCTCCAATTTCATCCACCACTCCCATGTTCTAGCTCTACCGAATAATAGTTCCCGAGATCTTATTTCTTGTCTCTGAGTCTTTTATATTCTATTCCCTTTGCCTGTAAGTTACTTCTCTGCCTTGCTCACCTGGCAACTTTTACACATGAAGATACCACTGCTTACATGTACCTTCTTTGTTCCACAGAAATGTCTGGACATATTTCTACAACCATACTTCTCTCAAAATATTAATTAGTCTCTATATGTTTTTATTTCTACTAATCTATGTGAGCAGGTTTTTTAATGGTTAGTAACTGCTCAACTGTTTGCTCAGTAAAATACATTAAAATATGGGAAAAGTTTTAGCTTCCATCAAATTCTCACTCCAAAATAACACTATAAAGGATGTAACGTTAACTTAATTTGACATCACTTTTTTTTAAGAATTTTTATTTATTTATTTTTAGAGAGAGGGGAAGGGAGGGAGAAAGACAGGGAGAGAAATATCAATGTGTGGTTGCCTCTCACATGGCCCCCCACTGGGGACCTGTCCTGCAACCCAGGGATGTGCCCTGACTAGGAATCAAACCTGCGACCCTATGGTTCGCAGGTCCACGCTCAATCCACTGAGCTATACCAGCCAGGGGTGACATCACTTTTCAAAGCATCTTTTTCTCATTTTTGTCTCACAATATCCTGTAAATTATGCAGAAAAATATTAAATCATAAAGTTAAGCAATAAATATTTCTTGAATAACAAAGTTCAAGTGTTGGTGCAAGAAATGGTCTGTCTTCAAGTAACTTAATATCTAATTGATAAAAAGACTTGCACATGCTTGAAGAAAAAAGAAGGTAACAATATGGTCTTTAATTGATATTACCAAAAGAAGAAAATTTTCAAAGGAAACCTTAAATAAAATGCCAACATACACAATAAAAAAGGCAGTATAGAAACCGGGTAGAGGAGGAATGGAGCCTTTGCTCTTTCACTGGCACTCTGTTGGTGCGCCTGAAGCACTGCTACAAAGCCCCACGCTTCCTCAGACCTACCCTGAAAACCACTAATTAATAAGTGCCATCGAGAGCCGGGGGGGGGGGGGGAAGAAGGATCAATGGGGATATGGTGTAAGAAAAGGCTTCATGCATAGGAGGGAATGAAGTCCAGTTTTTCAGGAAGGGTAGGATCTGAATAGGAGGAAAGGTAGAAACTGAGTAATTACTGGATAAGAAAATGTAAACAAAGGCTGACAGGTGGGAGGCTAACGGGTTTGGATTTATCTTGTACACTAAAGGGAACTGTTAAAAATCTACGCAAAGAGGAGTGTCATGACATGGTATTGCAGGACAATCAATCATGTGATAGTGTTAAGGGACAGACTGAAAAAGGAGCATTAACATTGGCAGTGAGAAAGAATTTATAATGGTTCAGGCAAGATGTGAAATGGACTGAAGTAAGATACTGGCAGTGAGAAGGCAGAATAGGCATTTCTATTAAAGACATTGTAAACTGAGGCACAGGGAGATTAAGGCTTGTCAAGGCCATAAAACAAGTGAATGATGAAACCACTGTAGGCCTAGAAACAGGTTCTTCTAACTAGGATACAAATATCTTGCCTTTCCATGTAAAAGGTAACTTTTCTGGTGGGTTCTAAATGCATGATTCTTCATTTGTTTGTCCATCCATCCATCCATCCATCCGAAATATTAGATGCCCATGTTTAGTAATAAAAATTGAGTAAGAATAGCCTCTCATTTCGACTATGGCTTGGCTAAAGACTTAGGGGAAAGGTATCAAAGACCAGATAGGAAAATTCATACTATAGGCAAGATTGACTCTTAAGAAAAATATAGGTTTTTCATATCATTTCAGAAGACAGAGGTATTAAAGAAATGATTACACATCTGTTTAAAGGTCTAGCAAGATGAAAGTTGGCACTGAAAGTTCATCCTAAATTGAACTCTGAGGCCAGTTGAGTACACGGAAGTATTTAATTAATGCGTAGGAAACACAATGACTCTGTGCCTTAGGAAAAAAAACATGGCATAGAAATTAAAATAAGATACCATTTCAACTATCAAATGCGCAAACGCAATTTTTAAATACAAAATTCAGCACAGGTAAGGGCATAAGGAATCTGGAACTCTCATACCAACACTGTGTAAGTTGTTATAAGCTTTGTGGAAGGCAATTCTACCAACAGAATTCTTTAAAGCCTTTGTCCCAGCAATTCTACTCCTGAGAATTTATCTTAAGGAAACAGTCATGGAGATAATGCAATAATGTACTTGTGATGATGCATATTTTTGTGATGATGCGTATTGTTTGCTTCACTGATTATGATAGCAAAAAGTGGAAAGAAGTTAAATTTCCAACAATAGTAAACCTGTTAACAGAATTTATTACAACAATATAAACGATAACCATGCAGTCATTAAAAATTAAGTTGTTAAAGAATATTTATGGCACGGAAAGTAATGTGTATGACAAATAGATAAAGAAGCAAATAATGAAACAGGATCTCAGAATGACTCAATTGGTTTTTTTTTGGGGGGGGGAGGATTTGCATACAAAAAGAAGCTGAACTGGTGTGTCAATGTAAACCCAGCGCACTTGGATTGCAAACCCATTTTTCCTTTTTCTTTTTGAAACCTTCTACAAAAGTTTTTTCTTTACTAAAGCTTTACCTTAAAATTTAAGAAGTAAAACTTTCAACATACAATAATTTAATATGAAGTTAACGTGGTAAATGTAATTTACTGCTGTTGCTGCTCCAACCTTATCATCATCATCTCCAGCACAGCTAACCACCCTGTAAAATGCTTACCATGTGCCAAGGGCAGTTTTAAGTGCTTTTACATTTATCAACTCATTTAGTCCTATTAACGCTCCTAAAAAGTATCAGTATTAGTCCCATTTTACAGACAAAGCGGATAAAGAGATTAAATAACCTGCCCAAGCTTACTGGGCTAGAAAGTACAGAACTGGAATGCGAATTCAGACAGCCCGGCTCCACTGCCCTCTCGGCCACCTGAGTCTCCTGCTGCACTACAACACACTCGGTGATAGGATATCACATACCGTAAGGCTTATCTGAAGCATGATTATTGTTGGGTGACATAAATTTTTAAAAGACTTCATGGTTAGTTAGTTAGTTAGCTAGTTAGTTGTACTAATAGTGTAATTATATAGGTTTATATTTCCTATAAAGAAACACCAGAATATGATTGCTGCTTTATGATCATACTACTGAGATAACACAGTATGGGCTACTAAAAAACATTTTGATTTCCATAAATATAAAATATGACTGGAAAAATGAAAAAGAATGCTATGTCTAAGCCTAATCTATCATTAGGCCATATATTACCTTAGCGTACGTAAATATGTTCTAATGTACTATCAATAGACCTCATGAAATAGTCATATAATTTCCCAATCTAAAGAACTGTAGAAATATTCAGCCCCTTTTTTTCACTTTACAAATGAATAAATTAAGGTACATATCAACTCAATTGATTAAAGGGTTCTGCTAATATCCCCTCAACAGATCCAATAAGGAGGTACCACATTACTTAATCAAAACTACAGAACTGTTTTTGGTAGAGCCAGTCTATTGCTAAGCATACTTCCTTAGAGACAGACAGGGATTACTTCAGGTCCCAGTGAGCTCCTTCACTGCTCCATGCCTTTATTTACTTCCCTTACTTTCTTCCCTAACCTCCAACTGTTTAACTAATTCTTAATTTACACTAAGCTCAAGCATTATGTTACATCTGGAAATTGCTGGGTAGGCTAGGTAGGCATCTCTCTCTCTCTCATTTCATATACAACATGGCAATCTGAGGGCCACTTTATGTGTTTTCCCTATGACACTCTGAGAGTTCCTGGGGTGGGGACAATACTGTATCCATGTAGAATCTCCAGCATGTAGCAGATTACCTAGAGCACAGCAAGTGTCTATTTAATAGATGTATTCTGAATGAAGATACAAATTTAGTACTTGCAGTTTTCCTGATATGCAGTATGTACTGAACAAATAACCTTTGCAGATTATAATGTGCCTTTTATATAAAATTTAAGAAATGTGTCTGCCTTGCTTTCAAAACTAATCTAATTCTCACAGCTAAGAACTCAAGTAACTGGAGACTAACTTTGTAGTTTTGGGTCAACAAATTGCTTGCTATGGATAGTGGAGGATCATTGAAGCTAATAAGCAGCATGTAATGAAGTCAGTATTTTAAGAGCCATTATTAAGGATGCTGTTCTCCCATAACATTCCACTTGTCCACCTGTAAGCTCAGATCGTACCTCTGCCACAGGCCTTGGTAGCTTTTTAATTGGTTTATGTTTTCCTCCTCATTTTATTACTGTACCTTGCACTTCTATTATATCTCTTATATTAAGGTATTACTTGTTCAGGTAATCTGGGTCCCTGATAGATTAGTCTCTGGAAGAGAAAGACTAAATTCTATTTATCTGTTCTATCACCTAGCAGATGATCCACAAACATGGGCAACAATGATTTTAAAAGATTTCAAGTATCATTTCTGCAAAAGATTTTTTAAAGAAATAGTTTTTGGTATAAAAACAAACAAATGCATACTATGTTGAATTAAAATAAATATAAGTTGAGATGAAATTTCCCTTAAAATTAAAAAAATACATTCAATTTTTTAAATTTAATAATTAAGAAAACTTTTGTTTCTACATAAAAATGGATTCATAATGAATCAAACAATAAAAATTACATCATTTTACAGATTGCTCACTTTTCCTTAGCTGCCAGTAAATCCAGAGTCAAATATAAGGATAAAATTTAATTAGTGCACTCTAGTATCTTCTAACATTTACTCTTAATTCCTTTTTAAATGTGCTTGACCACTGCTGTAAATTGCAAAAGTTACATACCTATATAAAATATTCATCACCACAGAAAGATGTAAAGTATAAAATACAAGTCTCTCTCCTTTTTCCTAGTGCAATCCTGTACCCCGAAGGGGCTAGAGCTGTCACAGTTAATTGTTTCTTCTGTAGCCTTCCAGAAATACAGGAGGTACAATCATGCTTGTGTTTGTGCTCAGGATATAACTCTTCTGTTACTCCTTTTTTGTTTGTTTGTTTGTTTTAAAAGATTTTATTTCTTCATTTTTAGAGAAAGGGGGAGGGAGAGGAAAAGAGAGGATGAGATACATCAGCGTGACAGAGAAACACTGATTGGTTGCTTCTCGTATGTTCCCTGACCTGGGACTGAACCTGCAACCCAGGTGTGTGCCCTGACCAGGAACTGAACTGGAAACCCTTCACTTTGCTGGACAACGACCAACCAACTGAGCCACAATGGTCAGGGCTACTCCTTTTTTCTCCCTTCTTTTCCAAAACAAATCATGCTCTACATGTTATCTTTTAAAAAAAATTACAGAATATTGGATATATAACATAAATAGCAGGTGGAGATTTGCCCCATTTTTGTTAAGGATTAGATCATCCTATTGGTAGACAGTCTGTTTGTTTTGTTTTATTTCGCTGTAATAAATAATGCTGCAATGAAATTTTTACTACAAACTTGCATATTTTATTAATTCAACAAATATTTACTGGGTGCCCACTATCTTCCAGGTGTGTTCACACACTAGGAATAGTAGTGAGCAAGACAGACAAGGGCACTATTCTCATGCAACTTGAATCTAATTGGGTGAGAAAGACAATAAACAATAAAGATATTTAACAGAATTTCAGATAGTGAAAAATGCCATGAATAGCGTTATTAGTAAAGGTGTGTAAGAGAAGTTGACTTCTAAGCTGGGAGTTGAAAGATAAGAAGCAGCTTGCCCTCAGAAGATCTGGAAGAAATGTTCTTAGCACTGGGAACAGCAGAACAAAGGCCCCTGGGAGGAATGAGTCTGGTATATTTCAGAAATGCACAGGAACAGAACAGATAAAAAGTGGACAGGAGTCAGATCATACAAGGTCTTAGAAACCTAGGGATATGGATGTTCATGTAAGTGTAAAATTAAACTCTTACACTAAAGGGTCTAAAACAAGGATGAAATGAGATCTGATCTTGCTGGTTTATCCATATGATAAATTCCTAGAATTAATAGGTGAAAACTGATAGATGTGTGCAACTTAAGTTTTGAGACATTATTATTATAATGACTCCATAAACCTATTCCTATTTATGTTCCTATCAAAAACATGTAGAATGCTTTTTTCTCTAACCCTTAGTAATAATGGATGTTGCTTTAAAATCTTTGCCAATAGGTGAAAAATGATGTAAACTTTAAAACTTCACCAATAGGTGAAAATTATTCAAATTTGGCTCCAATTTTAATTTCTCTATACTATGTCTCTGTTTTATACATTTTAATTTCTCTATATTAAGAATTTGTCATGAGACAGTCCAGGTAAATAATATAAATATAGTAGCTTTATATTCTGTTTAGTAGAATAACAAAACCTATAAGACATAACTCACCTCTAGCATGGAAAAACTATCTTGAAAAATGACAGCAGTTTAATATTCATGAAATCTTACTTGTTACTCTTCTTCTAGTGCCAAATGTACCTACCAACAAAGTCAATTCCACTCTCTCTCTCACAATGAAGGAGATGATGAATATACATTTTTGAATACTTGGGTTAGTATATTTGTAGGATTCTAAATTCCTAGAAGTGGATTTCCTGAGACAAAATTTTTTTTACAGTTAAATATTGATAGGTATAGCCACACTGGCCACCAAAAGCTTTTTGTACCCAAGTCTACTGACATCAAAGTGTGGCAAGAGGAAAATGGTGGTGTCCTTTACATTTTCAATTACTTCCCTAATTCCCTACACCTCCTTAAGTTAGATGTCTCAGTCCCCATAGCCAACATTTAACAATGCATAAGTTGTGAGATATGGATAAATATTTACTGAAACAAGTATAAAGTATTAAAGCAAAAGATCTTAAAATTAATTGGGTGTGCCTTTATTTGACCAATTATATTTATTCAAGTGACACAAAACTGATATGCTGAATAGATGAAAAAAGATACTAACAGTACCAATTTCTAAAATTTTCTTGCTGTATTTACCCATAATCTTTTAATAATAGATGTTAATATACTTTGATACATGTAAATAAAAAGTACTCTAAAAATAAAAATACTACTAAACACGGAAGAAATATTTAAATTTTCATACTTACAATCATCTAAATCTAGAAGTGAAACATCTTTGGTAACAGGATTTCTATCTTGCTTTGTGTTTTTTTCTTTCTCCTATAAGATATGAAATATTTCATTTACTGTATGTTCATTTTAAAAATCCTGCAAGGTATCCTTTAATATGTCAAAGCAAATATTTTTCCTCTGCATAGTCTTCCCCCCCAAATATTAAGCTTTTTTATGGTTACACAAAATGTTTTCTGAATCAAATTTTTTATTTCAGTTAGCATACAGTATTTCTTTCCGCCATGCAAACTATTAATTATTTTTAAATATTTTGTGTTTAAACATTATAAAGAACCTTCAGAAGAAAACTTAAAAGATAACTAATTATTTTATAATCTGACAACTTTCTGTTAACATGAAAATGTAATGTCTGTGCACTTTGGCAGAAAGTGCACAAACACTATTGAAAATAATTTTTAAACAAGTTGATTTGAGACAAAGGAACACTCAAACTATATATGCTTAGTCTGAGATGGTCAATGGCTTGTGATGGATTAGCCTTGCTGAGATATAGTTTGTGACATGTGTTGTATCAGATACATATGTAGTATTTCAACAATGGGTGTGTCAGATTTCTGCCAAAGATACTCATTAAAATCTATAAATGACATTTCCAGGCTCTTGCTGTTTAGAGTTGAAAAGGATTCATTTACTTTCTTTACTGTTTTCCTTTGGGGAGAATATGTATTTCAAAACATATCTATGCATAATTAGGGCCTCTACCACCTCAGATTTGCGTATTCAGTCTCCTATGTTTTTGAAATGTGGATAACCATGGACTAGAAAACAGTGTCTGTAAAGCTGAGGTGTTGATGACAGTTTGCTTAGAGATACAGAAAAAATATGCAATCTTAAAAAAACTAAAATACAGTACTGAGTAGCATCATCAGCAATTAAAGAACAACAAATGGTAGGGCATTAAATAGATGTATTTGGATCAAGGTTACTTACCTCTATAATCTATAATTGTTTTTACATTAAATCTCAAATTAAAGGCCAAAACTTAAGTTTTACTAAAATGTTTGTTTGTTCCTTCCTTCATTTAGTCATTAACAGATATGTATAGAATTTTTAATATGTATCAGATTCTGTGCTAAGCAATGGAAGTAAGAGACCCAAGACAGACATAGTCCCTGCCTTCATATAACTTACAATCTACCAAAGGAGTTTGTAGCTTATTGCTTATGGGAAGTATCACAAATACGTTGGAAGTATTTTTCTAATCATGAAAGCTATCATTAAACAAAAGGCACAATACCACCACTTACAGCTTACACCATATCAGAGCTACTACTACACCACGTGTACACGAACAAGAGTGAATACACCAAATTATATCATAGGAAGCATTTAAAAATAATTTTAAGTTCTGCTTGTTTTTCTTCTAATGCCTATACTCATAAAAAATATTTTCTAGGCTCCCACAATAATACACATTAAAACACTAACTAAAAACATTGGCATTGATTTTCTTCCTCAAAATGATTATTTCTGCTATTGAAAATTCCAAATCAACCAAATGGGTTTTAATTTTCATTAGTTATTTATAAACAACATTTGCCCCTCTCTCCACACCACAAATGAACAACAATATCCAGGGCTAAGGAAAAAAACCCCAAAAGAAATGTTAATTTTGAAGCTGAAATGTAAAAGTTGTAAGTAATAAAAACATGTTACTCAGAAAGCAAATGCCATCTCAACTAGAATATCATTCCTGTGAAGAAAGAACATATAACAGAAAGAGCTTATCACCATGTGACTTATCAAACTGCTATGCTGAGCACAACGGGTGCAGCTTCCTGTAAGCCACACTGGTGCATGACTGTCTTCGTGGAACTGTAATGGCCCCACCTGAAAAATTAGAGACCCATCAAATCCAGATAAAGTTAAAGCTATAGGCAAGTCTATACCTTATTTTCTACTTCACAGCTAAGGGTCTGTAACATTATCTATTAAATACACATCAGGTCACATACAACACAGGACAGACTGCATGTGAAATTGGGATAAAGCCTAAAACATAGAGGAAAAAAGGCTTTCAAAAGGACAGAATTTCACTGACTTTCTGAGAACAGCAAATAACCAGTGACTGAAATACAACATTAGCAATAGATAATGGTCATTTCTACTGAATTGAAAAAGCCTTGCATTCTGAATCAAGGCTATAAAAAGCTTCATGATGTGTTTGGCATTCCTCTCTTATGTTGTATTTCATTTTTCATTTTAAAAAATCCATAGTAAGTTCAAAACATTTTCATACTTAAAGGATCTACTATAAAAATAAAAATCTGAATTCTAAACAAAGAAGTTAAGAGCCCTATTCCATCAAACATTTCTCCATTTGCAATTCATCTTGGTAATAGAGACAGAACCTGGGTAAATGCATATAGGACTGGAGGCAGGAGATTTTTCTTGCTCAATGCATAATTCATGTGCTCCGCCTGCAAAGTGTGTAAAATGAGAATTTCACACCGCAGCATGAGCCATGGAGCTGCAGAGAAAAGGCAGATGAAATCATATTTTACTGTGTGAATTTTATTTCTTACCCTCCCAATATTTATACAAAACCATCATTGACAAACCAAACACACTGACAGATCACCCACTGTTTCCATTGTGTTAGTACTTGAGAGGAGATCAGGCAGAAACACAGACAATTTGTTTTTGTATATTTTTTTAAATAGAGAATTAGGTTTTTAGCAGCTGAGTGACTATATTAGACTTTTATAAGGACTACAGTAACTGATCTTAAAATCTCACTATAAAAATACCTAGTTATCAATTCATCACCCTCAAATCTCCATTTTGTTTCTATGATATTCGATTATATTATACACCTTCACACATCAGCATTCTCAAAATAAAATACAAAGTCTCAGGGTAAATAAACTGATTTCTATTTCATATAATTAATTTCAAATAATAGATAAAAGATCCTGGAAATTCTTACTAAGCTCCAAATAATATAAATAAAATTATGTAATAATATCTGTAGAGTTTTTTAATGTATTATGCATGTTCATTTAAAAAGAACAAGGAAAAAAAACACCTTACATGACAAGTATCAAATATGCTTCCTAAGAGGAAATTATTGTAAAGAGGTTTGAAATTTTAAACTATAGAACAGGATTAGTATATAAAGTTTGTCCAAGCCATACCATGTTTTGAAATCAACAAAAATTCAAGACTAATATTTAGCCTTACAAGGCAAGATATTTACATGAAATATTTTCAATTAAAATTACCAATCAAGGACAATTTAATGACTCTCTTGCCTTCAAGTCATCTAACAAATTTGGTTTTAAAAATCTGAGGCTCACATTCACACTGTGCTTTAAACCAAAACTACATTACCAGTAAACTGAGATTTTTTATAAGTTAAAAATTAGTCTAAACTGTTAAATAAATCTTTCCTATTACATTATATCTACTTCAATAAAAAAGCTTACTTAATGGCATTCACTATTATTTAAAGATCTAAATGCAGTGAAATAATATTTCTGTTCTGGAGAATTTAAAATATAAATTAAACTGGGAAAGACAAATTGAAAGAGGCAAGGTTCGAATTATGAGTAAAAACCGATATTTTACAATATTCACAGATCGCAACATACATAAATGCTTGTGAAAACAAAAGTAAAGCTTGTTTCCTATATCTCAAATAGGGCACAAAATCAATCAGAAAATAATTCCTTTCACTCTTACCCATAATCTATTTCAGAATGCACGCCAAATTTTCTTTAAACCCAATCCTTTTGGGCAAAAAAAGTTATTTCATATTATATATATTTCAGAAACAAACACCCAAAAATAAAAATATGCTTGCCCATCAAGGTAATTGTAATAAAAGAGAACAAGATAATTATATTTGGTCATTACTGACAATATCTGATCTCAAATAAGAACATTCTCAATCAATAATACAATCAAACAAACATAACAACAGAAGAGAATATACGACTATAGTTTTGTGTCTTATGGATCTGCTAGGGCATGGTGTTGAATGACAAACACTTGGAATCCAATAGTGGTTTTCACCATTTGTCCCTATACCATTCACATGAGTAATAACCTCTTATCAATGTTTCTTATTCCATGCAGTATTCTCAACTAGGAGAAGTAAAGAGACCACCCTCTGATATGGGGCCATTTTCTCCTCAGCTTATGTTTTCTGTAATTAGAGAAATAGTGTAGAAGGAAAAACAAAGACATAGAAGTGGGAAAACACAGCACGTTAAGAGAACCACAAAGAGTACACTGAGATCAGAACACCAGGTACACAAAGGAGGTGAAGTCTGGAAAGGGAAGTTTGGACTTGCTAGCCTGAGGAAGTTTACTGAACTCGAATGATAAGGGGGCATCATTATAGGAAATGTGAGCATTAAACTGGAGCTGCAAAGGACTGGGGCTAGGGAAGCTCTGGATATGACCAGTGGCAATGATCTACGAGTGAGGTAATCAAGAACTGATCTACAATAGTGGTGGTAGGAAAATCAGAAACAGATCTGAGAAATAATACACAGAATCTCTAAGACTTGGCAACTGTGTGAACACACACGATGAGAGAAGAAACAAAGCCAATTCTGGGGCTACAGATCTGGAGGATCTGGGATAAAGAATTCTGGTACCAAATGGTACAGCATGTCATCTGTGGGCTATATCGACAGGTTTGGGAAACCAGTGGCTCCTGCCAGATCTAAGAATTTGGTTTTAATTTAGGAAGAAACATTATAGCTGTTGTAAGGACTTAGAGATGTTATTACGGAGGAATTCACGAAAAAGTTTTAGTTGAAACTATGAGTCAATGGGTCTCACAACAGGAAAAATGTACAAAGAAAAGGACTAAAATTAAATTAATTAACATTAATTTTTATTAATGTAATACATTTTTAAATTAAATTATTGGGGTGACTGGTTAATAAAATTATACAGGTTTCAAGTGTACAATTCTATCCTATATACACATGATGTATCATAACTCATATTCTTGAAAAATAATGTATACTAAGCACTAACTCTGGGGCAATATTCACATTTGGGTGTCAGAAAGTGGTAAAAGTGAGGCAATCAAAAGAAAGGCAAAGAAATCAGAAGAAAAGGAATGCAGAGAATTTCAAGTAGGGAGGAGAAGAAAAGGATAATTACTGCAAGAAGGCCACTGGGTGAGGGACGATCCCTGTTGACTTTCCACAGTGCAGTATCTGTAGGAAGTGATAGGAGTGAAAACCAATTTCAAAGGGAATAAGAAATAACTGTGTTAAGAGCTAGTGGATGGACAATATCTACATTATTTTTCTAAATTCTCATTGTCACACACTCACTCTGTCTCTACTCTACTCCCTCTTTCCCCTTGCTCTTTAAATGTTGGGAAAAACTTGAGTGCCTTGGTTAGCAGAGGAGGCATTAGTGGAGAAAAAGACTGAAGGTGCAAAGGAAGAAGATGATTCTCAACAAGGCAAGGCCAAAAGGAAGTAGGACTTATTCTTGGTTATAAGAGGACTTGGATCACTTAATCAGAGCTATTCAAAGAAAAAGGAGGGTAAATAGATTATGTGTTAGAGAGCAGAGTGGTAGGAGACGTTCCCAGCACGTGATAGCTCAGGATTCTGCAGAAAGTGGTTGAGATCACAGGCTGCAAGTAAGAGGTCATCTTGGAATACTGACATATCTTGAATGGTATAAAAAGAGTTTTAAAAAGGAGACATAAGTGTTATAACAGATTTTTCACTTCTTTGGTGTTCTATAATCCTAATATTGTTTAAAAAAGGAAACTTAAGTGCTATAACAAATTTTTGGTTCCTTTGGTGTTCTATAATGCTAATTATTAGCATTGGTGTTCTATAATGCGAATATTGTTGGTCTCTCGTGTACTTAATGTTCAAGTTAAAAAATGTTAACACTGATGTTTCATATTTATATAGTGCTTTACATTGATTTTCCACATTTGATTTTTTAAAGCAGCACCTGAAAGAAGTGGAGTAGGTATTAGCATTTCTACTTTATAGATGAGGAAACTGAAGTACACCACCATGCCTATCCCATAGGACCATCATGTTCAAAGTACCTCACGTTCTCATTTTCATGCTATTTCAAGAACACATTGTCCAAACAATAGAAATGGAATAGAAAGAGTAAGAGTATAGCTTTAGTTTGGCTGCAGATTTAAAGTATATGAATTTTCAGCACTAAAATGCTGTCATATGCTAAATTAAAGTAAAGCACCCACCATCTGCCTTCATTACTCATAATTTGGAGCAGAAGCCACAACACTTGGTGCAAGGAAGACTTTTCTACAATTACAGGGTTGTCCATTATTAGAAAATTGATATACCTGTAATTGCATGGTATACTCCAAATCACTCAGAAAGAAATAGAAAGAAAAAATACTTATGGTGGCCCCAAGGTGTGAATATTCCAACTGATAAATTAAAACAAACTATCCTATCTATTATAGATAGAAAAAAGATATTCTAATGTAGAGAAAATAAGCCACATAAGCAAAACACATAGACATGAAAATATCAATATGAGTAACACCTGAATTTCTCAAGAGTCTTTGCTTATTGCAATATTTTAAAATTTTATAATGATACTCTACAGTAAAATACTTTCAATTATTTAGAGATTTGATCTTGTCATTGATAGTCTTTGAGAAAGAACCAAATTGAATAGCTGACATGGGGTACCTCTGTGACTTTTAGTCCTACAGTCCTGCTTCCAATACTATATAGGCATTAGAGTCCATAATTTTTCAACTTTTGCAAAACTTCATGAGAATAACTCATTTTAATTCTACCCACTGGACATTCATTAATTTCTTGTGTGGTTTTTAAAAAAAATACTGATTTCTTATTCTCACTTATACTTACTGTCAATTTTTAAAGCTCCTTTATTTTATTTTAAATAACATCTTAAGCTTTTAAAAAATAATTTAATATAAGTAGGAAATGAGAAGATATGAAACTCACTATATAATAAGATTTTACACCAGGACAGCTTAATAAACCTAAAAATCCTGAAGATTTTATGTAAATTTTTGAAACAGAAGTCTTAGATATACAATATATAGACGCAAGTTTTAAACATAAATTCACATTTAAAATAGGTTTTACTATATGTAAGAATATTTCAAAGAAGGTTAAGACAAATATTAGTCAATTTTTAAACACATTTATTCTTTAACAATAAATCTCTGACAAGGGAGGGAAATTATATACTTCGATGGATTTATTTTCATCTTTGATTACTCAGATGAGTTATGAAAGAAATTGATAAGTACAAAGGAAATAAATCTAAATAAAGTTAAGTATATTTGTTTTTGATTTCAAATATTCTCTCATTATATAAAAAATATTTTTATTTCTAAAAGAGGTTTATCAATAATAAATGTTAAGTTTTATTGAATGCCTTTTAGAAAAAAATTAAATTCAACTGAAAAGATAAGATTTGACCATAATTTCAACATATTGAATAGATTTTATTTAAAAAACAAAACTATTGCATTTGAAGTCTAGCATCAACATGACCCATTTATAGGAAGGGAGTAAAAATTAAAGATCAGAAAGATATGTATTAAGTCTAAATTGTATAGTAATAACTGTATTTTTGCAATTTATACTTTCATGTTTTTGCTACTAAGCAGACAAGGTTAGAGGTTAAAAATACATCAAAAAGTGTTACCATTCTATTACATTAGTGGTTCTTACCTTTGTTTTTAAATACAGGGCTACTGAATTTTTATTACTTAAGGGAGATATATCCTTTGATTAAACTTTAAAAATATCCTATTATCCAAAATACCTGATTTTTAAAAAGTATTCGTCTCAATTTCTTACACTATACGTACATTTATATTCCTTTGTTCAATACTATTTCTGTATTTCCTTTTACTTCCCTTTAGCAAAAGCTCCCTGTCATATTCTAGCCAAGACCAACAAAGGCTGTGCTCATAAACACTGAGCTCTCTAATTTCAATGGCAAAGGATAAAGTTAAAACATGTTTCTAAATTCTCTGAAGGGTTGAGTTACAAGGAAAGTCATTATCTAGAAAAAATAATATAAAATCATAGGTGTAGATGAATGAAGAGAGTTTATTTTCATTGTCAGTAACAATATTAAATTCCCTTCTTAGTTTCTTGATTTTCTACAAAATACTAATTTTCAGAAAAATTTATTCTTAATGGGGAAAAGGCTATAAAAATATTTACTTTCCATTACAATAAATGTGTAACCTCTTACCTTGGTTACTTTTCTGGACATAGATTCACTTTCTGATTCTGATTCAGATTCCGAAGAACTGTCTTCTATTGAACTAGATTCTGCACTGGAAGATTCTGAAGTTTCAGATTTTCCATTTTCTTTCTCCCCATCATCTGAATCACTATGTGTAATAATAAATTTTGAAATATCAACTTTAAATCCTTTAAATAAACAAGTTTAAGTACTTTAAAAAATCAAATGGCAAATGTTGCTGTATTTGCCCATTTTGCTCATAAATCAGAAACTTTACTAAAGAGTATTTCACTGAGAGCCACTTCTTTTCAGTATTTAAAATAAATGATAAATATGGTTTTGAAATCCCAGATCATATTAGTGAAGTAACAATAAAAGTTGTGTTATCTATAGCCAAATAAAGCAGAACCCATTCAAAACCAGTTATAGGAGTACAACATACACTCTCAAATGCAAAATAGCATAAAATAACCTAAATGACTTCCTAAGCAGAAAAAAGAAACCCAGTAATTAAATGTTTGATTTACCAGGAATATACATTAGGTGCTAACAGTAAAACTTCAAAGATACTGGGGCTGATTTTAAAATGCTGTCTCAAAATACTAGTGTTCATTAATAAATTTAAGTATTTATACATGTACTTTTACTAATATAGACTTGCATTTTATAAATTTTTCTGTCCAAGAAAATTATTTACATATGTTCCTAAATGTAACCCTAAGACACATTATGAGAAAATGTTAACCAAGAGAATTTTTCTAATGCACTAAATCTTACTAAAAAGTAGATATCAAATATAAACTTGTTTTAACTTTGATTTAATCTTTTTTTCCATTGTCATTTAGTCCCCTTGTGTTCCCCTCCTCCCCCAGCAATTACCACACTGTTGTCCATGTCCATGAGTCCTTTTTCCTTTTTGCTCAAATAATCAAACCTAAGTGCTGATGTCATTCATTTATTTGTTCAGTCCCGCTCTCATTTAACAGATACTTATTGACTGCCTACTATGTGTTGGCACTGTTGGTGCTGAGGATAACAATGGCTAGTAAGACACAAATGATCGCCATGTGCTTTCCTTACAGAGTCTATGCTATGGTCCACTGGAAGACACAGGGAAATAAGGCAGCACTGACAATAAAGCATGGTAAGTAACAAAGTATAGTGCGTCCAGAGAACGTGTGCAGGGCCATCACAACAATGTTAATGAAAACTGGGAAGGCTTCCTAGAAGAGACACATAAGTTGAGAAACAGGAATGAGGCAGGCGGAGGGTAGGGAGGTACTTCTCCAAGGGAAAGGAGTACATGTAAGATAGCCGAAAAGTCTCAGGGGAAAAGAGATGCCTTGTGGTCTTTGACATGTTCTCAAAACTAAAAGTGTACCTCTCCTTACTGTGTGTGTGTTTAAGACTCCATCTTGTGCCAGGAGTGGTAGGAACATCATACCAATAATCTAATTTAGTCATTCCACCATATTTCTACTGGGTGCATTATCGTCCTATAATATTCAGGAAAGTCAAGTAACTTGCTCAAGGACACACAGACAGGAGGGCTAAACTGTAGTTTGAACTCATGTCTGTCTTATTCTAAAGACCGTATTTCCTCTACTACACCATTCTATCACCCTTCAACTGAAAATAGTTTGGCGTATAAGATTCAAATTTAGTCATAAATACTTATGATTACCAAAGAGTGGTTTTGATGAAACTTAAAGCTCCTTAGCTTTAAAATACTATCATACAGTTATACTGGCAACATTTTAAAAATAATTCTAAGAGAAGGCAGAAAAACATATGGGATAGAGAGTGGTGAGGCAAGGGAAGAATCAATATTTCCTAGAATTGATTTTTTGTGGGGGAAATATGATGGCTGTTTATTAAAAATGGAGTCATGGTAACATCTCAGAGCACATGTAATTATATTTGATGACTAAAAAATATGTTGTTCTTTTCCCCTAGCAAAGAATAGCAATTTATTATCCCCAATTCAATGCTTAAAACATGTACTTAAAAATATAAGGTTTAGAATGCATCTGAGATTCCCTTTGATGTAATAAACAATTCTTTTAAATTCAAACATGGGTAAAAAGTCCATTTCTGAAGGAAAAGAATAATGAAACTAATCTAATACACGATTATAAATTTCTGGCATACTGGCTATGTCTCTCTGAAAAGACATTTAGTGCACTGAACCCAAACTTTCCTTTCCTAGAAATAAGACACTCCTTATAAACTATGTAATCATAGCTACTCTGGTATTAAACCAGAACTACAGAATTCCTCTCAAAGAAAAAGGCTATTACAAACCAAGTAACTCCTTTGTTGCGACAAGGAGTAATTCTGAACATATTTAACTTTTAGCTTTTGAGATAAGATTTTAATGGTAAAAGTGTTATTTTGTTATGCATCACTCAGTTCTGATGGGTAATTATTGTTTACCTTACTACTTAGAGTTTCAGATGTTAATCTAATGAAAAGAATTTACTGGTAACTAGCTTTTTAACTTTGCAATGATGAAAAGCCTGTATTAATTTAACCTACAGATTTCATTTGTTCTGAACAGGAAAAACAATATAAATCACTTTTAAAATCATTAAATCCTGACTTAAATTAATAAAGTCATAATTAGGGTATTATGCTGTGTTTGTTATGGAAGTGGCAGGGCGAGCGGCTTTAATTACTGTCTGTAATAAAAGGAGCAGAGCGCGCACTGCGCCCCAATCAGTGCTGTCAGCCACGACTGAGCGGGGCTGCAAGCTCATCAAGTGAGCGGGCAGCGGGCTCCCGGGGAAAGGGCCATCATGTCTGCAGAGGCCACGCACTGACAGCAGTGAGGAAAACAGACTCTTACAATCCAAGGTAGCAGCCCTAGTTACTTAAATTTTTAATGACACTTTAATACATGATAATGTTGTTGATAATGGGAGATCTTAAAAAGCACTAACACTTATATATCTTATGACCGTCTTCCTTCACAGCCCCTGACTCTAATATTTGGATCATAATCTTTTTAATATAACATTATTTAGAAAAATCAATTGTCTTGGTTACATAATGGCAAAGTGTTGAAGGATTTAATTTTAGCCCTCAGCAAAATTGCTACGGAAGGTAATTAAGTGTTTCATACCTACTGCTTGATCACTTAACTCAGCTTTCCAAGGTTATACCAATTTTTGAAATATAGCCCCAAGATTTGTTCAAGTTCAAAATGAAAACTAAGCATTGTAAGTAGTAGGATAACGTAAATTAGTATTCTAAATTAATTTTATAAGATTTAATATCTGTTCAGGAAAATATACACACACTTATTTTTCTCTCTATGAATTAAAGGAAAATGTTAGCCTGGCAGCAAATACCACAGAACATTTTTGAAGAGCATTCTGAGAAAATAATTTACCCTTTCTCTTTGGTTTTGGAGCTCCGCTTGGCTGTTCTCTTGTTCACTGCGGACTCACTCCCACTCCCACTGGAGGAGTCCTCACTGCTGCCACCACTGCTGTCGCCTTCCTCGTCCTGCTCTCCACTTTCACTTCCAGATTCACTCTCTGAAAAAACAGAACCAGGTGCTCTTTGATTTATAGCCATTTAATTACACATAAGGACACAAGTAACTGTTAATATTCATCACAAATGAACCAGATGTTGAATTTTAGTTTACTGAACACCACTTTTTACACTTCTATTTCCATACTCCAATCATTCGGACTTCTGGGATCCTGCAACAAGGTGAGTGTGGAGGGACTCCACAGGACACCCTGGGCCTCCAATAACGACTGGGAAAAGCAAAGAAAGGTGAACCAAGTAAGTAAACCAAATCTGAGAGACTCTCGCTTTTCAAACCCATAAGTATCTAGCTATGGCAAAAACTTAAAAAAAAAAAAGATATAAGGATAATCTAAGGATAAATAATTTTTAATTCTTCTGTTGATAACAGGAAATTTAATTTAGAGAAGAAAAAGTTAACAGTTGAGTCTTAAGAACAAATTTTGAGAGGGAAATGAGCCATTCAAATCATCTCCAAACATTTCTAAATTCAAAAGCAACAAGCAAAATTACTAAAGTTATTACTTATTTTAGCTAGCACAGGAGTTTTCCATAGGACAAAGAAATGGTATAATTACACTGAAGAACTACATTTAAATGTTTTATGTATAAATTATGGTATACTAGGACTCTTTGATAGAAGTGCTGCATACAGCATATTTATGTGTACTTCAATAATGAAGCAGAATTTTTACCCTTCGAAATGGTTACAGTTACAGAACAGTATTCTAGATAAAGACGACAAACTGTTGCCCCTGCAGTGGTCTGTCTGCTGGAGTGACCTTAGGAAGAAACAGAACCAGTGGTTAAAATGTTATTCTAGGACTTCCGGCCAAGATGGAGGCGTAGGTGGACACACTGTGCCTCCTCACACAATGAAAATTAAGGACAACAAGGATTTAGAAAGAAGAAAACAACTGGAACTGAGAGAAAAATTGAACTGTACGGAGGTCCAACAACCATTCATCCAGACCAGTAAAAGGGGTGGAGTTGCGGCAGGAAAAAGTGGAGGTTGGCAGACCTGGTTGCTCGGGCAGCTGCTGGCGGACCCAGGCCTGCAGGCAGCAGCTAGCAGGCCCAGGTGCAAGGTGGCTGGCTGATCAGGCGGTCCTACATTTGTGTATAGATAATCCAGGTGAAAATGGGGAACAAAGCAGAACTCACAACCCAGGCCCAAGGGCCCCAGTGCCAGGAAATGAAACCTAAAAACACCGAGACCCTGCCCCCACACACAGCGTCACAACCCAGTGACTGGGCTGCCCCGCCCAGGGGAAACACCTAAGGCTCTGCCCCTCGCTATGTAACAGTTGTGACAAGACCAAACAAAATCAAAAAACAAACAAACAAAAATGGCTCAAACAGGAGAACGGATCAAAGCCCCAGAGCCAATTCATCTTAGTGACCAAGAGATAGCCAACCTATCAGATGCACAGTTCAAAGCACTGGTCATCAAAATGCTCACAGAATTGGTTGATTTTGGTCTCAAATTAGATGAACAAATGAAGGCTACAATAAGTGAAATGAACGAAAATGCACAGGGAACCAATAGTGATGGGAGGAAAATTGGGACCCAAATCAATGGAGTGGACCAGAAGGAAGAAAGAAATATCCAATCGGAAAAGAATGAAGAAACAAGAATTCTGAGAAATGAGGAGAGGCTTAAGAACCTCCAGGACATCTTTAAACATCCCAACATCTGAATTATAGGGGTACCAGAAGGGAAAGAGGAAGAGCAACAAGTGGAAAACTTATTTGAGCAAATAATAAAGGAGAACTTCCCCAATCTGGCAAAGGAAATAGACTACCAGGAAGTCCAGGAAGCTCAGAGAGTCCCAAAGAAGTTGGACCCAAGGAGGAACACACCAAGGCATATGAGAATTACATTAGCCAAGATTAAAATGAAGGAGAGAATTCTGGAAGCAGCAAGGGATAAGGGCACAGTCACCTACAAAGGAGTTCCCATCAGACTGTCAGCTGATTTCTCAAAAGAGACCTTACAGGCAAGAAGGGGCTGGAAAGTATTCCAAGTCCTGAAAGGCAAGGACCTACATCCAAGATTGCTCTATCCAGCAAAGCTGTCATTTAGAATGGAAGGGCAGATAAAGTGCTTCTCAGATAAGGTCAAGTTCAAGGAGTTCATCATCACCAAGCCCTTATTATATGAAATGTTAAAGGGACTTATCCAAGAAAAAGAAGATAAAAAATATGACAGTGAAAAGATAGCCAACTCAGATATTAACAACCTAACACCTAAAACAAAAGCAAACTAAGCAACTAGAACAGGAACAGAAACACAGAAATGGAGATCACATAGAGGGTTAGCAACAGGGGCGTGGGTGGAGGAGAGAAGGGGAAAAGGTACAGACAATAAGTAGCACAGACGGTGGGTAGAAAATAGGCAAGAGGAGGGCAAGAATAGTGTGGGAAATGTAGAAGCTAAAGAACTTATGACACATGGACATGAACTAAAGAGGGGAGAATGTGGGTGGGAGGGGGTGTGCAGGGTGGAGGGAAACGATGGTGGAGAAATGGGACAACTGTAATAGCATAATTAATAAAATATAATAATAAAAAAGGGGGACATCATCCAAAAAATTGTTATTCTAATAAGTTAATATCCACTTTATGAGGAGTTATATACCATACAGTAAAAAGCTAGGAGTGCCTACATTCTTTTGGAATAACTTGTATTTGTTAAAAGCATGGGTTCTTAAGTTGGAATACATGGTTCAATCCTGGCTTTACCACTTTCCAGTTGTAAGACTAAGCAAGTTATTCAAACTCTCTGGGTCTCAGTTTCCTTTTCTGTACACAGGGACAATACTAGCTACATTATGGAGGTGTTATAAAGATTAAATGATTTGAAACCTGTTAAGATTAAAATGCAACAGTGCCTGACCCATAGGCATTTATTATTATGGGCTCTAACAAACAGCAAAATTTATTTTACTGAAACTTTACAAAGACAAAACTGCTGAATAAAGATATTCTGAATTTTTTTATATAAAAGTTGCGTACATGTACATACATGACTCAGACAACTGGCTTATGCCATAAATTATGAAAAGAAATTATATCATCTAAATTCCTCTCGTGTTAATTACATGGGAGTTATACACAACTCTGAATCCAATTCACGTCGGGTACCATTACTTAAATTTTCAAGTTAGTAAAATCCTGAGGGCGTTTGTTTGTTGTAAAAAGACTTGCTCACTAGGAGACTAATCTTATAACTTCCAGTGAGAAAATTTATCTTTTTCCTCTGGTAGCTACAGTGGAACTACTGTAACATAACTCACTACTACATGTATTCAGACAAACTTATGAAAAGTCTTACTTTTAATAAAATATTTCAAATATGTTTTGAAAAAGGTTAGACTATGAACAGGCATAAGCTTGTGAATAAAGTGAATGGAGACAAATATCCATATGCTATACTCAACTATACAAATGGGTCTTTCTCAATGGTATAAACCTTTCCTGAAATACCATATTTTTTAAAAGCAGATCTCTGGATTGAAGTATTTTCTCTAGTTCTTAGCTTATTACTTCAGAAAGTAATGTACCACAGATTAATTGATCAAAAACTAAAAACAAAGATTTTGAGAAGGGAAACAGGAAAAAAATGAGTGAATTACCTTAGAGTATGGCAGTGGATGACCAAGTAATAGTGAGCTACCTTGGCTCCTTAAGGAATAAAAGTTTTAGAAGAAAGATGGGTCATTTGATTTTGGGTCAGACATGTCTATTAGGTTAATTGTAATAAGTGTTAGAAAGTAATTCCAACATATTTTTCATTATGCAAATCACTCATAGAATTTTAATACTGCAGGTACTTAAAAAACATCTAAGTTCCAGTTCAGATGGTGATCCAACATTCATATCATGAGTGTGCCAGAAGGAGAAGAGGAAGACCAAGAAATTGAAAACCTATTTGAAAAATATGAAAGAAAACTTTCCTAACCTGGTGGAAGAACTAGACACACAAGTCCAGGAAGCACACAAACTCCCAAACAAGATGAACACAAAGAGGCCCACACCAAGACACATAATTAAAATGCAAAAGGTTAAAGAAAAGAGGTAATATTAAAAGCAGTAAGAGAAAAGCAGGTAGTTACCTACAAAGGAGTTCCCATAAGACTATCAGCTGAATTTTCAACAAAACTTTGTAGGCCAGAAGTGAGTGGCAAGAAATATTCAAAATGAGGAAAAGTAAGTATCTATAATCAAGATTACTCTACCCAGCAAAGCTATCATCTAGAATCAAAGAACATATAAAGAGCTTCCCAGACAAGAAAAAGCCAAAGCAGTTCATTACCACCAAACCAGTATTACATCAAATATTAAAAGATCTTCTTAAGAAGAAGAGAAAAAAGGAGAAGATGGGAAACAAGTAGGTGGAAGCCAAGCCCACTTGCTACTGCCCCCAACTCGGATACTCGGCTGACCTTCTGAAAAATAAACTAAATATTCAATGGAATTTTAGCTCATAAGGAAGATTAGAAGCCAAGGAGTACAGAACACACTTCACAACAGGTAGCGGGTGAAGGTGATACAGATAGTGCTGCCAGAAGTTGGACAAACCACCCCAGGACCATGAGCTGAAAATAGCCTGAGGTAGATATGGAAAGAGAAGACAAAGGCAAACACCAAACTCTGCTCATACAATTTCGACCTTGTTTTTCTTCAGAATTTGTGTTATTTTTTCTTTCGCATACCCTTTTAAAGTTCTTCTTTTGCTTCAATTGTATTCCAACTAATTCACTATTCTTTACCTTTTTTATTCTTTATATTTAGATTTTTATATTATTTTTAAATTTAATTTCCATTTCAAACACACCTTGTACCCCTCCCTTATCTTGCTCCATTTTGCCTCCCTCTCCTGCCTTATTTTTGTTGTAAATGTTTTTTCTCCCACTCTATGCCTTGTTCCTATTCCTTCCTTGTACTATTTCTCCTCCCTCTATCTTCTCAAAATCATTTTTCTTTACTGCAGACATCTTGTATTTTCTTTTCTCTTTTGTATAGCATTCTTATTCTCTTTCCACCTTTATTAATCTTTGCTCAGCTGTTGTTATTGACCCTCTAGTGGTTTTTCAGCAATTTTCTTTCCTTTAGTTCACTACTTTTTATTTATTTATTTTATTTATTTTTAATTTTTATTTTAATTGTTGATCTTGTACAGTTTTCTGTCTTTTATTCTCACCCAAACCCACCACACCAGCCCTCCCCACCTCCCTCCCATTTCCACCCCCCCCATAGTTTTTGTCCATGTGACCTTTATACTTGTTCCTGTAAATCCTTCCCCTTTTCCCCTGAAATTCCCTCCCCTCTCCCCTCTGGTGACTTTCAGCCTGTTCTCAATTTCCATGTCTTTGGTTATATTATGCTTGTTTGATTGTTTTGTTGATTAGCTTCCTGTTAAAAGTGAGATCATATGGTATTTGTCTTTCACTGCCAGGCTTACTTCGCTTAGCATGATGCTCTCAAGTTCCATCCATGCTGTTGCAAAGGGTAGGAGCTCTGTCTTTCTTTCTGCTGCATAGAATTCCATTGTGTAAATGTACCACCGTTTTTTGATCCATTCATTTAATGATGGGCATCTAGGTTCCTGTCAACACTTGGCTATTGTAAATTGTGCTGCTATAAACATAGGGGTGCATAGGTTCTTTTGGATTGGTGTTTCAGGGTTCTTAGGATATAGTTCTAGCAGTGGAATTGCTGGGTCAAAAGGTATATCCATTTTTAGTTTTTTTAGAAAATTCCATACTGTTTTCCATAGTGGTTGTACCAGTCTGCACTTCCACGAGCAGTGCACTAGTGTCCCCTTTTCTCCACAACCTCTCCAACATTTGCTGTTTGTTGCTTTGTTTATGAGGGCCATTCTGACTGGTGTCAAGTGGTATCTCATTGTGGTTTTAATTTGCATCTCTCTGATAGCTAGCGATATCGAGCATCTTTTCATGTATCTCTGGATCCTCTGTATGTCCTCCTTGGAGAAGTGTCTGCCCAAGTCCTTTGCCCATTTTTTAATTGGGTTGCTTGTCTTCTTAGAGTGGAGTCGTGTAAGTTCTTTGTATATTTTGGAGATTAAACCCTTATCTGAGATATCATTGGCAAATATGTTTTCCCACACAGTCGGTTCTCTTTTTATTTTAATACTGTTTTCCTTGGCCATGCAGAAGCTTTTTATTTTGATGAGATCCCATTTGTTTATTCTTTCCTTTATGTCCCTTGCTTTAGGGGACATATCCGTAAAAATGTTGCTGTGTGTAATATCTGAGATTTTCCTGCCTATGTTCTCCTCTAGGACTTTAATGGTGTTACGGCTTATGTTTAAATCTTTTATCCACCTTGAATTTATTTTTGTGTATGGTGTAAGTTGGTGCTCGAGTTTCATTTTCTTGCACGAAGCCGTCCAGTTCTCCCAACACCACTTGTTGAAGAGGCTATTTTTACTCCATTTTATGTTGCTGCCCCCTTTGTCGAATATTAATTGACTGTAGAGACTAGGGTTTATTTCTGGGCTCTGTTCTATTCCACTGGTCCACGTGCCTGTTTTTATGCCAGTACCAGGCTGTTTTGATTACAGTGGCCTTGTAATACATTTTGGTATCAGGTATTGTGATCCCTCCTGCTTTGCTCTTCTTTCTCAAGATTGCTGCCCCTATTCTGGGTCATTTATTGTTCCATATAAATTTTTGAAGAGTTTGTTCTATATCTGTGAAATATGCCATTGGTACTTTAATAGGTATTGCATTGAATCTGTAGACTGCTTTGGGAAGTATGGACATTTTGATGATGTTAATTCTTCCGATCCATGAGCACGGTATGTGTTTCCATTTATTTGTGTCCTCCTTGATTTCTTTCTTCAGTGTTGTGTAGTTTTCTGCATACAGGTCTTTTACCTCCTTGGTTAGGTTTATTCCTAGGTATTTTATTTTTCTTTTTGCTATATCGAATGGGATTTTTTTCTTGATTTCTGCTTCTGTTGTTTCATTGTTGGTATACAAAAATGCCTTTGATTTCTGGATATTGACTTTGTATCCGGCTGTTTGGCCAAATTCATTTATTAGGTCGAGCAGTTTTTTGGCTGAGACTATAGGATTTTCTATGTATACTAACATGTCATCTACAAACAATGATAGTTTTGTTTCCTCCTTTCCAAGTTGGATGCCTTTTATTTCCTTTTCTTGTCTAATCGCTGTGGCTAATACTTCCAATACTATATTGAATAGAAGTGGTGAAAGTGGACAGCCTTGTCTTGTTCCTGATTTTAGTGGAAAAGATTTTAGTCTTTGCCCATTGAGTATGATGCTGGCTGTAGGTTTCTCATATATAGCCTTTATTATGTTGAGGAATGCTCCCTCTATTTCCACTTTGCTGAGTGTTTTTAATCATAAATGGGTGCTGTACCTTATCAAATGCTTCTTCCGTATCTATTGATATGATCATGTGATTTTTGTCTTTGCTTCTGTTTATGTGATGAATTACATTTACTGATTTGCGAATGTTGAACCATCCTTGCATCCCTGGGATGAATCCCACTTGGTCATGGTGTATGATCTTTTTAACATGTTGTTGGATGCGGTTTGCCAATATTTTGTTGAGGATTTTAGCATCTATGTTCATCAGCGATATTGGCCTGAAGTTCTCCTTCTTTGTTGTGTCTTTATCTGGTTTTGGGAGTAGGATGATGCTGGCTTCATAAAAAGAGTTTGGGAGTCTTCCATCTTTTTGGATTTTTTCGAATAGTCTGTGGAGAATAGGGATTAGCTCTTCCTTAAATGTTTTGTAGAATTATCCTGTGAAGCCATCTGGTCCAGGACTTTTGTGCGTCGGGAGTGTTTTGATTACTGATTCAATTTCACTGGCTGTTATTGGTCTGTTCAGGCTTTCTGTTTCTTTTTCATTGAGTTTTGGAAGGTTATATTTTTCTAGAAACCTGTCCATTTCACTTAGGTTTTCAAATTTCTTGGCATACAGTTCTTCACAGTAATTTCTTACAATCCTTTGTATTTCTGTGGTGTCAGTTGTAATATCTCCTCTTTCATTTCTGATTGTATTTATTTGAGTCCTCTCTCTTTTTTTCTTGATGAGCCTGCTTAAAGGCTTGTCAATTTTGTTGATCTTTTCAAAGAACCAACTCCTGGATTCATTGATCTTTAGGATTGTGCTTTTAGTCTCTATGTCATTTAATTCTGCTCTTATCTTGGTTATTTCTTTCCTTCTACTTGCTCTGGGCTGTCTTTGTTGTTG
This sequence comes from Glossophaga mutica, assembly GCA_039655065.1. Lineage (NCBI taxonomy): Eukaryota > Metazoa > Chordata > Mammalia > Chiroptera > Phyllostomidae > Glossophaga > Glossophaga mutica. The sequence goes on from CM077305.1 coordinate 48,964,342, forward strand.
TTCCTTGAGTTCTTGTAGGCGTAGGGTTAGGTTGTTTGTTTGAGATGTTTCTGTCTTTTTTAGATAGACCTGTATTGCTATGAACTTCCCTCTGAGGACTGCCTTTGCTGTGTCCCATAAGTTTTGGGTCGATGTGAGTTCATTATCGTTTGTTCCCAGAAATTTTTTGATTTCCTCCCCAATTTCATTCTTGACCCATTCATTGTTTAATAGCATGCTATTCAATCTCCATGATTTTGAGGGTTTTGGGTTTTTCTCCTTGGGGTTGGTTTCTAGTTTCAGTCCCTTGTGGTCAGAGAAAATGCTTGGTATGATTTCAATTTTCTTGAATTTGTTGAGGCTTGATTTGTGCCCTATCATGTGGTCTATCTTTGAAAATGTTCCATGTGCATTTGAAAAGAAAGTGTATTTAGCTTCTTTGGGATGAAGGGCTCTATATATATCAGTTAAGTCCATTTCCTCTAGAGTGTTGTTCAATGCCACAATATCTTTGTTGATATTTTGTTTGGAAGATCTGTCCATTTTTGACAGTGGGGTGTTCAAATCACCTACTATAATTGTGTTGCTGTCAATATCTTTCTTGAAGTCCTCTGAAATTTTCTTGATGTATTTAGGTTCTCCTCTGTTGGGTGCATATATATTTACAATATTTATGTCTTCTTGGTGGATTCTTCCCTTGAGTAGTATGAAGTGACCTTCTGGGTCTCTCTTTATGGCCCTTCTTTTGAAGTCTATTTTGTCTGATATGAGTATTGCTACCCCAGCTTTTTTTTCCTGACCATTTGCTTGGAAAATTTGTTTCCAGCCCTTCACTTTGAGCCTGTGTATGTCTTTTGTCCTGAGGTGGGTTTCTTGTAGGCAGCATATGTGTGGGTCATGCTTTCTTATCCATTCAGCTATTCTATGTCTTTTGATTGGAGCATTTAATCCATTTACATTTAAGGTTATTATTGATAGGTATTTATTCATTGCCATTTTCGTACCTGTGTTCCTCTCTCTCTTTTTCTCTCTGTCTTTTCCTTTCTTCCCTTAAAGCAGTCCCTTTAGTATCTCTTGCAGAATTGGTTTGGTAGAGGTGTATTCTTCTAGACTTCTTTTGTCTGGGAAGCTCCTTATTTGGCCTTCTATCTTGATTGAAAGCCTTGCTAGGTAAAGTAGTCTCGGTTGCAGGCCTTTGGTTCTCATTGCTTGGAATATTTCTTGCCATTCTCTTCTGGCTTGGAGCGTTTCCATTGAGAAGTCAGCTGCTAACCTTATCGGGGTTCCCTTGTATGTTACTTCCTTTTTTTCCCTTGCTGCCTTTAAGATTCTCTCTTTGTCTTGGAATTTTGCCATTTTAATTATGATGTGTCCTTTTTTTTTTTTAAAGAGAAATCACTTTTTTTTTTTAAATTTATTATTTATTTATCTTTTAGAGGGGAAGGGTAGGAGAGAAAGAGAGGGAGAGAAATATCAATGTACGGTTGCCTCTCGTGTGTCCCCTGCCGGGAACTGGCCTGCAACCCAGGCATGTGCCCTGACTGGGAATCGAACCGCGATCCTCTGGTTCGCAGGCCCGCGCTCAATCCACTGAGCTACACCAGCCAGGGCATGATGTGTCTTGAAGTGGGCCTGTTTGGGTTCCTTTTGATTGGGACTCTCTGTGTTTCCTGGATTTGTGTGGCTTTTTCTCTCACCAAATTAGGGAAGTTTTCCATCATTACTTTTTCAAACAGGTTTTCTATCCCTTGTTCTTGTTCTTCTCCTTCTGGTATCCCTATTATACGAATATTATTCCATTTCATGTTGTCTTGCATTTCTCTTAAACCCTCTTCATTCTTTCTAAGCCTCTTTTCCTTATCTTGCTCATTCTGAGCGTTTTTTTCTATTTTGTCCTCCAACTCGCTGATCCGATCTTCTGCTTCATCGATCTGCTTTTCATTCCTTCTACTTTGTTCTTCAGTTCAGAGATTGTGTTCTTCATTTCCTCGTGGCCCTTGTTGATAGTTTCTATTTCCTTTTTCATGTTGATATAGTGTGCGGTGAGTTCATCATAACTTCTCTGTAGTTTGTGGTAGCTCATTGAGAGCTCGTTGAGCTTCCTGACAACCATTGATTTGAACTGGATATCTGATAGTTGAGTTGCCTCTGTTTCATTTAGCATTCCTTCTGGAGCTTCCTCCTTTCCTTTCGTTTGGGGATTGTTCTTTTGTCTTCCCATTGTTTGTAAGACTCTTGTTGTTAGCCTCAGCTTCTTAAATTGATCTGTTCTGGCTCCCTGGGTTTGTGGTATGATCTTCTGTGGTAGAATATCTGTGAGATTCAGTGGTGGATTCTCCTTCGGATATCCTGTTGTTCACAGCTTCCACTGTCTCATCAGCTGGAATACCCTCTTTTGGGGGCCAACTCTGGTTTTTTTTCACAGTTCCAGGCTTGTTTGTTTGGTCTCACTCGTGGGTATTTAAAAAAAGAAGAGGGGGGAAAATGAAAAATAGAAGAAAGAAGAAAAAAAGGAAGGTAGAAGAGATAAAATTGGAAAGAAAGGAAGAGGGAATAAGACAAGAAGGAATTCAAGGGAGGCAAAAGGAGTTGGGGAGTAAAGAAGAAGATAAAAATAATGAAGAAGGAATGTTAAAAACTCATATAAATAGACAGGCACACAAACAAAAAGACACAAACAAACTGGCAAAACAAAAAACAGACACACCTACACACACACCCACACAAATATAAACAGCCAAAAAAACCAAAGCAAAACAAAAAAAAAAAACCCTCTTGTTGTTTTCAAACTTGCCGAGCCGGTTTTTCTGGTCTTGCTGGCTGCAATGGCCAAGGGGTGATCTTATTGCTTTTCTCTGTGTTCAGAACTCAGTCCTCATTGTGCTATGTATCCCAGCGTTACTGGGCGCCTCTCCCCACAGGGTTTCCAGCGTGTGTTCTGAGCCTCTTGGTGTGTGCGCACTTCCCCGAGTTTACAGATGTGTGCTAGGTTCTCCAGTTGTGCGCAGCTGCCTGCCTTTGCCCCTGCGGCTTTCTGTGGCGTGTCTGGGCCTGTGCTCCAGCTGCTATCTCCCGTCTGCACCTTAGGACCTGAGCTGTCCGCGTTCGACCACGTGCCCGTGTACTGGCAACCTTGGCTCCACAGCTGTCTCCAGTGGCCAGCGCCTATGTTTTCACAAGTGTCCACTATCCCGCGACCGTGCGCGGTCCCATGTGGGTGCCTATTTTCATGCAGCTGTCTCACTTCACACGTGCCTCTGTCTGTGGTTGGGGCGACTGTGCTTTCGTAGTAGTCGCCCGGAGACCACAAAAACTCGATTCAAAGTCGCGCAGTGACCTGGTGCGGGGGCACCCACTTTCGCTCTGCCGCAGTCGCGCGGTGGCCCCTGAGATCTCCCAGCCGGTTCAGCGGCTGACCCAGCTCCCTCCCCAGAGCCCTGGGGCAGGCTTGGCGGAGCGCCCGGCCGGGGCCTCAGCTGCCCCGCTGTCCGCGTGCTGGACCCTGGGGTCCTATTGTTTCGAAGAGCTCTCCTTACCACTGGTTTTTCAGTGTCCGCTACAATTTCCGACCTCTTGTTCTCAAATATGCTGTGTTACTGTTCCTTGTCTGCTCTGATCTTCCGTAGATTGGCCCGGTTTTTCTCCCGTGTGTAGAGGGGAAATGGGGTCTGCTCCCTCCTACCACACCGTCATCTTCTCTCTGGTTCACTACTTTTTAAATGTTATTTAAAACCTCATATTACACTGTTCCCTTTTCTTACTCCATTTTGTCATCACCCTTCCCTGTTTTACTTATGTTTTAAATTTGATTTTTTCCCTTCCTTTGCCTTGTTTCTATTCCCTACTTTTTATTTTACTCCCTCTTCCCACTGAAAATCATCTTTCTCTCCTTTAGTCATCTCATATTCCATTTTTCCTATCTTACAATATTTTCCCAATGTCTCTCCACCTTTATTAATATTTGCTCAAATGCTATTGATATTGTTAATGTAATAAGAGGGTATTTTTGCTGGTGTGGGTTTAGTTCTCTGGGTAGTACTGCTTTGTTAACCAGCACCTGTACAACAGCATATACGACAAGGCAGGGGTTGTTATTCCCAGTCAGACAGCTGGAGGGGAGAATCCCATCAATGAATGAGCCAACAATAATCAAACCCAAGTACAGCAAGAGAGCCCACATAAAACGAATAAAGGGTAACCCTAGAGCATCCAGATCAGGAGATCAAAGAGGTTGCATGACTGAGTCCGCAGAGCTCCCACCACAGAAGTCCACCCCACAAACACAGACAGGCAAAGCAGAGCAACCTAAGGTACAGAAACAAAGAGAATTACCTAAAATGGGGAGACAAAGAACTACCCCCCAACTGAAAGGAAATAAAGAAAATCTCCAGAAAAAGAACTAAATGAAATTGAAGCAAGCAATCTATCAGACATAGAATTCAAAATAATGGTTATACAGATGCTCAAGACAATGAGAATTACAAGGAACTTTATGGGAGTTACAGCAGCATGAAAAAGGACGTAGAAACTATGAATAAGAACCAGGAAAAAATGAAGAATACAATATCTGAAATGAAAAACACACTAGAAGGAATTAAAAACAAGCTAGATGAAGTAGAGGAACAAATCAGCGAGCTGGAAGACAAGGTAGAAAGAAATATCCAGTCAGAGGAACAAATGAAAAAAATGGGTCACAAAGAATGATGATAGTTTAAGGGAGGTACAGGACAGTATGAAATGTAACAACATTCACATCATAGGACTATCAGAAGGAGAAGAAAAGGAGCAAGGGATAGAAAACCTGTTTGAAAAATGACAGAAAACTTCCCTAAAATGGTAAGGAAAAAGCCATGCAAAGTTGGAAAACACAGAGGGTGCCAATCAAGAGGAACCCAAAGAGGCCTAATGCAAGAAATGTCATAATTAAAATGGCAAATTTTAAAGAAAAAGAGAGAATCTTAAAGGCAGCAATGGAGAAATAGACAGTAACATACAAGGGAGCAATAGCAGCAACAGAGAAACAGCTGGTAACATACAAGGGAGCTCCAATAAGGCTATCAGCTGATTTTTCAACAGAAACACTACAAGCCAGAAAGGACTGGCATGAAATATTCCAGGTAATGGAAAGCAAAGACCAACTCTATCCAGCAAGGCTCTCGTTTAAAATGGAAGGTGAAATAAAGAGTTTCCCAGACAAAACAAGTCTAAAAGAGTACATCTCCACCAAGCCAGCACTGCAAGAGGTGTTATAGGGACTACTATAAAAATAAGAGACAGAAATACAAGTACAGAAAAAATGGCAATGAGTAAGTACCTATCAATAGTAACCTTAAACATATATGGATTAAACACTCCGATCAAAAGACACAGGGTAGCTGAATGAATAAGAAAACATGACCCACATATACGCTATCTACCAGAGATGCACTTCAGAACAAAGGATCTACACAGCTTGAAACTGAAGAGATAGAAAAAAATATTTCCAGCAAACAGACATGAAAAGAAAGCTGGGGTGCAATACTTACATCAGACAAAACAAAAGCCATAAAAAGGGGCAAAAAAGATCACTACATAATACTTAAGGGAATAGTCCAACAAAAGGATATAACCTTTGTAAACATATATGCTCCCAACACAGGAGCACCTAAATATATAAAGAAAATCTTGGAAGACTTCAAGAAAGATACTGACAACAACATAGTCATTGTAGGGGATTTTAACACCCCATTGTCAACAATGGACAGATCTTCCAAACAAAGAACTAATAATGTGGTAATGAGTGATACTACAGATCAAATGGATTTATACACTGATTCTATATACTGGTTTCATATATATACCAGTATGTATATATATAGAACCTTTCACCCCAAAGAAGCTAAATATACATTCTTTTCAAATGCCCATGGAACATTTTCAAAGATAGGCCACATGGTAGGTCACAAAACAAGTCTCAACAAATTCAAAATAATTGAAATCATATCAAAAAAAAAAAAAAAAAGAAAAGAAATCATATCAAGCATGTGCTCAGATCACAATGGATTAAAACTAAAAATCAACCTCTAGGAAAAAAACTAAAAAATATTCAAATATATGGAGAGTGAATAACATATTATTAAATAATAAATGGGATTTCCAGCCAAGATGGAGGCGTAGGTGGACACACTGTGCCTCCTCTCACAACCAAAATTAAGGACAATAAATATTTAGAAACAAGGAGACAACCAAAACTGATAGAAAATTGAACTGTACGGAGGTCCAACAACCATTCATCCAGACCGGTAAGAGGGGTGGAGTCGCAGTAGGAAAAAGTGGAGGTGCAGACCCGGGCATGGAGGCAGCAGCGGCTGGCAGTTCCCAGGCGTGCAGGAGGTGGCTAGCAGACCCCAGGTGCACAGGCAGTGGCTAGCGGACCCTGGGCACAGGGTGGCAACTGTGCAGATCCAGTGAGGCCACGCAAGGTGGCTGGCTGACCAGGTGGTTCCACATTCGCGCACAGATAATCCAGGTGAAGGGGAAGCGGCGGAAGGGACTGGAATCCCAGAGAGAGCAGAGCAAGCGCCATTGTTCCCTCTTGAACCCTGCCCCCACATACAGCGTCACAACTCAGTGACTGGGCTGCCCCGTCCTGGGGAACACCTAAGGCTCCGCCCCTTACTACGTAACAGCTGCAACCAGACCAAAAACAAAACCCACCAAACAAAAAAACCCACCAAAAATGGCTCAAACTGGAGAACAAATCAAAGCCCCAGAGCCAATTCCTCTAAGCAATGAAGAGATAGCTGACCTATCAGATGCACAGTTCAAAGCCCTGGTGATCAGGATGCTCACAGAATTGGTTGATTTTGCTCACAAATTAGATGAAAAAATGCAGGCTACAAAACGTGAAATGAAGGAAGACGCATGCGGAACCAATAGAGATGGGAGGAAAACTGGGACTCAAATCAATGGAGTGGACCAGAAGGAAGAAACTAACAACCAAACAGAAAATGAGGAAGAAACAAGAATTCAAAAAAATGAGGAGAGGCTTAGGAACCTCCAGGACATCTTTAAACATCCCAACATCTGAATTATAGGGGTACCAGAAGGGGAAGAGGAAGAGCAACAAGTGGAAAACTTACTTGAACAAATAAAGGAGAACTTCCCCAATCTGGCAAAGGAAATAGACTACCAGGAGGACATCCAGGAAGCTCAGAGAGTCCCAAAGAAGTTGGACTCAAGGAGGAACACACCAAGGCATATCAGAATTACATTAGCCAAGATTAAAATGAAGCAGAGAATTCTAGAAGCAGCAAGGGATAAGGGCACAGTCACCTACAAAGGAGTTCCCATCAGACTGTCAGCTGATTTCTCAAAAGAGACTTTACAGGCAAGAAGGGGCTGGAAAGAAATATTTGAAATCTTGAAAAGCAGGGACCTACATCCAAAATTGCTCTATCCAGCAAAGCTGTCATTTAGAATGGAAGGACAGATAAAGTGCTTCTCAGATAAGGTCAAGTTCAAGGAGTTCATCATCACCAAGCCCCTATTATATGAAATGTTAAAGGGACTTTTTCAAGAAAAAGAAGATAAGAAATATGACAGTAAAAAGACAGCAAACTCACAGCTATTAACAACCACACCTAAAACAAAAGCAAACAACTAGAACAGGAACAGAACCACAGAAATGGAGATCACATGAAGGGTTTTCAACAGGGGAGTGGGAGGAGGCGAGAGGGGGAAAAGGTACAGAGAATAAGTAGCATAGATGGTGGGTAGAAAATAGACAGGAGGAGGGCAAGAATAGTATGGGAAAAGTAGAAGCTAAACAACTTATGACACATGGCATGAACTAAAGGGGGGAATGTGGGTGGGAGGGGATGTGCAAGAAGACCCAAATAAATAAAATCAGAAATGAAAGGGGAGAAGTTACAACCAATACCACAGAAATGCAAAGGACTGTAAGAAATTACTATGAACAACTATATGTAAATAAATTAGGCAACCAGGGTAAAATGGACAAATTTTTAGAAACACATAATCTTACAAAACTGAATCAAGAAGCAGCAGAAAGCCTGAGGAGACCATAACAACTAGTGAAATTGAAGTAGTAATTAAGAAACTCCCAGCATACAAAAGCCCTGGACTGGATGACTTCCCAGGTAAATCTGACTAAACACTTAAGGAAGAACTACCTCCTATCCTTCTCAAACTATTCCAAAAAACTCAAGAGGAGGGAACACTCCCAAAACCCTTTTTATGAGGCCAGTATCATTCTAATTCCAAAACCAGTTAAAGACACAACAAAGAAAGAAAACTATAGGCTACTGTCTTTGATGAATATAGATGCTAAAATCCTCAACAAAATATTTGCAATCCAGATTCAGAAACACATTAAGAGGATCATAAAGCATGATCAAGAGGGATTCATTCCAGAAATGCAAGCTTTCCCCTCAAGGAACAAGACAAGGTTGTCTACCTCACCACTTCTATTCAACATAGTACTAGAAGTTCTAGCCACAGTGATCAGACAAGAAAAAGAAATAAAAGGCATCCAAAGCGGAAAGAAGGAAGTAAAACTGTCATTTGCAGATGACATGATAATGTACAAAGAAAAACACTATAGTCTCCACCAAAAAACTACTTGACTTAGTAAGTATACTTGGCAAAATAGTGGGATACGAAGTCAATATGCAGAAATTGATGGCATGTATGCATACCAACAATGAAATATCAGAAACAGAAATTATGAAAAAATCCTATTTACTATAGCAACAAGAAAACTAAAGTACCTAGGAATAAATTTAACCAAGGAGGTAAATGACCTGTCCATGGAAAACAATACAACACAGAAGAGAGAAATTAAGGAAGATACAAATAAATGGAAGCATATATGTGGTTCATGGACTGGAAGAATTAACATCATTAAAATGTCCACAGTACCCAAAACAATCTATAGATTCAATGCAATTCCTATTAAAATACCAATGGTATATTTCACAGAACTGGAACGAATATTTTAAAAACTTACATGGAACCAAAAAATACCTGGAATAGCCTCAGCTTGAGAAGAACAAAGTAGAAGGGATCACAATACCTGATATGAAACTACACTACTACAGTTTGTACCAGTACCAGGCTGCTATCCTCAAAAGAGCCTGGTACTGGCATAAGAACAGACACATACATCAGTGGAACAGAACAGAGAATCCAAAAATAAACCCAAGTCTCTATGGTCAATATTTGACAAAGGGGCAGGAGCATACAATGGAGTAAAGATGGCCTCTTCAATAAATGATGTCAGGAGAACTGGACTGGTACATGCAAAAAAATGAAACTAGACCACAAACTTCACGCCATACACTAGAATAAACTCAAAATGGATAAAAGACTTAAATATAAGTCATGACACCATAAATGTTGCAAGGGAAAATATAGGCAGGAAATTTTCAAATATCCCACATAGCAATATTTTTGCCAATATGTCTCCTAGGGCAAGGGAAATAAATGAAAAAATAAACAAATGGAACTATATCAAACTAAAAAGCTTCTGCATGGCTAAAGTAATGATTAGCAAAATGAAAAGGGAGAATATGTATGGGAATATGTATCCCATATGTATGGGAGAATATCATTGGCAAATATGTATGGGAGAACATATTTGCCAATGATATCTCGGACAAGAGTTTGATATCCAAAATATATAAAGAATTCATATGACATAATACCAGGAAGATGAACAATCCAATTACAAAATGGACAAAGATTCTGAATAGACACTTCTCCAAAGAGGGCATATAGATGATCCACAGACATATGAAAAGATGCTCAACATCACTAGCCATCAGAGAGATGCAAATTAAAACCACAATGAGATATCACCTCACACCTATCAGAATAGCCATTATTAATAAGTCAACAAACAGTAAGTGCTGTGAGGATGTGGAAAAAGGGGAACCCTAGTGCACTGCTGGCAGGAATGAGACTGGTGTAGCCACTATGGAAAACAGTGTGGAATTTCCTCAAAAAACTAAAAATGGAATTGCATTTTGACCCAGTGATTCTGCTATTGGGAATATACCCTAAGAATCCCAAATCACCAATTCAAAAGAACTTATGAACCCCTATGTTCACAGCAGCACTATTTACAATAGCCAAGTGCTGGAAACAGCCTGTTCTCTATCAGTAAATGAGTGGATCAAAAAACTGTGGTACATTTACACAATTCAATACTACGCAGCAGAAAGAAAGAAGGAATTCCTACCCTTTGCAACAGCATGGACGAACTGGAGAGTATTATGCTAAGTGAAAAAAGCCAGGCTGTGAAAGACAAATACCATATGATCTCACCCACAAGAAGAATCTAATGAAGAAAATAAACTAACAAATAAAATAGAACCACAGGAACAGAAACATGGAACAGGCTGCAAGCGACCAGAGGGGAGTGGGAAGGGGAATAATGATGGAAAAAGGGGGAAGACACTAGAAAAAGAAAATGTATAAATGACCCATGGACATGGTGTGGGAACTGACTGTGGAAGTGGGGGTGGGATGGGCAGAGGAGGGCAAAGGGAAAAAAACTGGGACAACTGTAAAAGAATAACAATAAAAAAGGATTAAAAAAAGAAGAGAAAAAGATAAAAATAGAACACAATGGCAATAACTACATATCTGTCAACAACTGAATCTAAAAACACAAAATAAATGAACAAGCAGAAGAGACTCTTAGACACAGATAACAAACCATTTTGATGGTTGCCAAAAGGAAGGAGGTTTAGGTGGATGGGTGAAAAAGGTGAAGGGATTAAGAAGTACAAATGGTTGTTATAGAAAAGTCATGAGGATGTAACATACAGCATAGGGAATACAGTCAACAATACCCTAATAACGATGTATGTTGTTGGATGGGTATGATTATCAGGATGATCACTTAGTAACATATACATTGTTCAATCACTGGGGTGTACACCTGAAATTAATATAATATTGTATGCCAACTGTAATTGAAAAAATGATTTAAATAGAAGCATCTAACTCTGTGTCTTCATTTATCAGACATAGAGAGAGGTAAGTGCCATATTCAATTTATATAGATAAAACCCAGGACTTATAAATCCTTCCAATTTAGCATACTTTTGATTGTATTTGGTTACTCTCAATCTTTTAATTCTTGGTTTCTTTATGATATACAAGGGATTTATTAATTTTAGTTTTATCTCTGTACAGGTTCAGGTAGAAATAAGAGTATGAAATGTATAACGTTAATTTTTTAAAGGCACCACTAAAGGCTTATCAAAAGCAAAATCATGTTTTTCAACACACCAATAAATATAATGGGAAGTGTAGGTTAAAATTCAGAAAAGCATGAGTTTCTTTTTCAATTCTATCATTTATTAGCTGTGTCCAAGAGGCAATGTCAAATAAGAAGAAATGGGAAATTACTTTGAAAACTAAACAAAGATGTATGAATGAAAGGAATTATTATAATAGCAGAAAGTTTTTAAAAACTCACTTGTTGAATATTATATACTAGGTCATATTGTTTTGTTGGAGGTACAGCATGGAAACTACTCTGAATAATGTTTTTTAACAAATTATAAAGCCCACCACTGTCACTGCTGCTGTCAGAAGAGTCCTCTTCCTCCTCAGATTCAGAATAAAATTTCTTAGGAGGATTCTCTTTCTTTGCTTTTCCTGATGGTGTCCTTTCTTTTGCCTGTTTAAGAAAAAGTAACAATGTAAATATAAAGGAATTCCCATGGACAATTCGGTATTCCAGCAAACTCAATCATTCAGAATACACTTTGAACCCAGAAGGGAGTTTAAGGCCTCAGTAGAGAAGGGAACTGTGGCAAGTCCTGGCATGAAGGCTGGTTCCCCTTTGCCTCTGAATAGAGGAATACAAACTCTCAGGGCTCATAACATGTTAAATCAACAACCTCACTTTTACGTACAATTTTAAACACTTTTGTATTTGTTGGTCTACAGAACATTTAAACTAAAGTCTCAAAGAGATGAGGTCAATTATAGGTAGACACAATAACAGCAAGAAGAAATGCAAGTTCACAGCTTGACATTGATGCAAGAAAAAAACAATGAAAATATTTACCGTAGGCAATAAATAACCCTAACCTTCTCAACAGTCTAAATCCTGGAGTACTCCTTGATTTCTCTTCTCCTCTCATTTCCTAAACATATAATCCAATCAAAGTTTTCAGACAACTTGTTCCCTTAACATCTTGGTCAGAGTCATCTCTCTCCCCTGGATTACTGCTAACTGGTTATCTCACCTCTAACCGCACTCCAAGTTTGCTCAACACAGAAGCTAGAATAATTCTAATAAAATTTAAGTCTGACTATATTATTGACTTCATTCCCAATATTGTACTGTACATCCCCATGACTATTTAATCCATTCACCTTTTAATAATTTTGTATGATATCAGGTAGGTACTAGAATTATTGGGGTATCACTTCATTAAATTATGTAATTGTCTAATCACTATTCTGTATACATGAAATTAATATATAATATCAGTTGTAATAAAAAAATTAAATTAAAAAAAATTTTAAACCCTAAAGTACAATCGAACCCAGTTGGTTTGAAATCCTGCAACAGCTCCCCATTTCACTCACTCAGAGAAAAAACTCACACGTCCTTAGAACAGCCTGCATGGCCCTACATGCCCATGCCAAACCTCCTTCTGCTGCTCTCCCTGCTGCCTACTCTGTTCCAGCCACTGTTCCTTCAAATCCCCCAGGTAAGCACCCATCTTAGGGACTTTGCCCCAGCTGTTCCAATCTCTCCCCCAGGTAACTCGCTCACTTCTGTCACGTCCTTGCACCAATGCCATCTCAGGAAGAACCACTCTATTTAAAATTTGAACCTCCCATACTTTCCTCTAATCTTTTTTCTTCCATTATAGCACTTCTTACTTTCTAATATCCTATATTATTTATATATTAACTTTTATTGTTAGTTTATGCCTGCAAGAATGTCAGCTTTTGGAGAGCAGGGATTTTTGGACATTTTGTACACAGATATGTGGCACAATAAATATTAGTTTTTGAATAGCTCCTTTAAAACTCTAATACAGTTTATTATAGTAAAAGAAATTATTTTCATAATTGTGACCTTCATTCATCAAGAAAAATTAAACCATATTTCATATACTCTCTTTTAAAGGACAGGGAAATGCATATTTTTTGAAAGGTCAAAATGATTAAGACTCATAAATTTATCACACTTTTAACCGAATTTCTACTAGTTTGCTAGAGTATATATTCCATTGTAATGGAATTTACAGCATAACAAAGCTTTTTATTCAAGAACACTGGATGCACATTAGAATCATGTTAGAAAACCTTAAAAAATATTTAAACAATAAAAATACTAACGCTAAGAAAGCTAACACCTGGGATTTACCTCCAAAGATTCTGATTTAATTGGTCTGGTGCAAGTCTCACATAGGTTTGTTTTGTGTAAAGATCTCCACTGAAAATCACTGATCTTAAAGAACTTACGGACTTAAGATATGCTTCATAATAACAAGATAAGCTTCAATAACCTAGAAAAATTACTATATGCACAATTATAGAAATATGAGTAAAAATGACTCGAATATATGTGAATAAGATACTTATATAATATCAGCAATACTGCTTTCTTTCTATATATTTAAAATGCTCTGTACTTGAAATATGAATATAGTATTCTATGAACAAAATTTTTGTATTTTAGTAAACACTAAAGTTCCTATTTTTCTTAAATCCAAAAAATCACTTTCTGAAGTCTGGTAAAAAGTGTATCAGATCAATTTACAGGAAAAAATTACTTAATTAGACTATGGCTTTCAGGATAAGACTAAATCAACAAATAAGGGAAATCAGGCTTCTGTGTATAAAGGGCAAATTGACATAGTTATCAACTATCTCTTCATGGAGTGTTAAACAATATATTTTAATTTTTGTTATGATCTTTTAAGACTATGACAATCATATTATTCTAAGCAAAAACAACAACAGAGAAAAGAGTAGAGAGGCATTAATTTTATAGTTCATATGAGGGGTAAAATATTGATAATAGATGTGTTTATAAAGCAAAATACCTTCAATATGCAAAAGAGAGTCTTTCTGTAATTGAAGGGAAAAAGATTTTCTAGAACTAAGCAAAAATAAATTCTAATGGATCTTCAAAACTTACTGTGCATATCAAAATATGCACACACATTATATACGATATCCTAGAAATGGCAGTATGTAATTCAAAGTGACTTCCAGTGTCAATCGGACTAGGTTTTCTGTTGTTTTGATTAAAATATCAGATTATCTAAACCAAGGACATTTTTCTTACTAAGTTATATTTCACAGTATCAAGATGTGATCCTGTAAGATCACTTTATAGTAAAACTAGGATAACACAATGTATTATGTGCATAAAACATATTGATATGACTTTGGATGGGTGTGAGGTAGAGTGAGAGGCAAGAAAGATGTTCTGCATTGTTACAGCTGTATCTGATATTTTTATATTTGTGTCTTTTATAGTATAATTTTAAGCCAGTATGTCCAGAGACCAAAAGATTGAAATGTTTTCTGCATGGCATCAATGGATAGTAACAGTTTTCTTCAAGCAGACTGCATCAGTTATAATTATTCTCCATGAATAAGTTAGCAATTATTAATTTCCAGAATGTAGTCAGCAAAATGAAAAAGAAATCAATTTGTCGCTGTTGAACTGGGCAGGTGAAATGAACATAAGAAAATAGGTTATTTAAGTACTGTCCCTGTAAGGTAGTTAATGCTTAGAAGAGCACATGAAAATGGAATAAGCCAGCCAGCCAACCAATCTATCAGCCAAAATAAGGATACTGCTGAGACCAAATTAAATTGCATAGCATTGTTATCAATTCCTGAGAAGATAAACTATTTTTATTTTTATTTTTTTATGGAATGGGGTGGCAAGGAGGAGGGATGAGTGGACGTAAAAAGAATAAATAGATTGTTCTACTTCAGCCTAAAAATTAAATACTCAATAATGAAAAAGGATAGAACCATAAAACAACAAGTGGGCATAAAAAAATTAATAGAGAAAGCATATCTGTGGAAAGAATCATAACAAAGACTATTCTCTTTATATTCTAACATCTGACCAAAAGTAGCACAAACAAGCCAATCTTTTTGTAGAGCACTTAAGAATATGTAGATTTGAGTGAAAATCAGCAAACTTAATTGCAAGGAGGAACAGACATGCAATTAGTTTTAATAACTTTTACATTTTTAAAAATCATCTCTAAATACGATTTGTCACAACATGAAAATGATGATGCTAGGTACTAAGGGTAGTACAGATCTGCAAATAAGCTCAAGCTTCCTCTCTTCACATTGCATAATACTAAAATACAGTAAGAGCATGGACAGTGGACTCTGATGGGTCTGGGTTGAAATCTCAGTTGCTTCATTTACTAGTCTGGAACTTGGGCACTTTACTTAGGCTTTCTGAATCTCAGTTTACTCATCTGCAAAATGGGAACAACAATAATCAACACTTAAAAACCATTATGTAGTTTAATAAAAACAATGTTCGTAAAACATTATCAAAGTACACTGCCAGTGTTTGCTAAGTGCAGCCATTATTGTTTATTATTGCTTCTGGCCATATTCCGAAGCCAGAGTAAGTCTGAATAGTTAAGAGAAACATATTTCTCAAAAGAATTAAATTACATGACTATGCCCATTATAGAAATTCTGATTAAAGTAATAAAGATTTTTTTTCCCATTGCATATGATAAGTAAACAGGAAAGAAGGTTAACTGACTTTCCCATAGACATTAGTAGTAAAGAACTCTGGCTATTTGAGTCCTCATTTAATATAACTTCTGTACCAGAAAAGCATCCAGAATGTAACTAATTGTGCTTTTTATTAATTCTACTTTAAAAAGAATCAGAAATGTTTCATATAATCAAATCTCTAAAGACAATAAGAACATCCTCTATTTTTCTTGTTTATATAAGAGAAATAAATATATTAGTAAATAAAGTTTAAAAATAGCCAGCATTTTTAAAGCTCTAGGAAATGATTATTTATACAGAAGTTTTTTTCCTAATGTGAAAGCAACATATTATTTATTTTAATTTTGACCTTGTCTAAGGACATATTTGGTACACAATGCTCCCTATTTATGTTTAGGCTTCACTTAAAATAGGTTCATCAGAAGATCCAGAACACTTTGTATAGTTTCTCTAGAAGAGAACAGCAAAAATTATTTAGAAAAACATTGGCAGGAAGCTTACAAATCTCTAAATAAAACAGACAAAGCTCAATCCAATGAAACTAAGTATCTTAGAAATTGAATCTACAAAGCTACAAATGCAGTACCACATGTGGGTAGCACTGATGTGGAGAATTCAATTTTCTATTTCCTTGAAGAAAAGAACACTACATGTACAATGACGTAAGAATACTACAATTTCTAGTTCCCATAATAGTGAGATGTATCTAACACATTATACTTAAAAAATAACAGAGCAATTTTCATTTTTCAACCCCCCAAAAAAGCTTTTGTGTGAAACTACCATTATTCTAGAATATCCTACTGCTTGACAAAATTAATTTCAGAAAGATCAACTTACCAACTCTATTACTTCTACATTTCGAACTGATGGGTCAGGTGCCACCTCTGGCCAATCAGATAATTCCAGGTACCCAGTGGCTTTAGTGTTGAGAATGTGAGATAACGTACCAAGCTGGAAATGATCCCTATCTATTAAAATATAGGAAAATAGAAAATAAACAATATGAGCTATATGTAAGACTGAACAATCCTAATCAGAACTCAAGGTAATTGGCATATTACCTCAAATGTCAAGAAATAAATATAAACTAGGAAGCTCTTCATAGGTCAAAAAACTGATTTTAGTCCATAGATTACAATAATCTTCCCCATAATGGTCAATAAAAAAGCTAATCAGTCAGTGTGTTTAGAGGTGTTGCTCTGAAATGTAGCTTCTCTAAAAATTACTTTACTGTGAATATTAAGAATGACAGCACAGTTAAACAATCCATATACATGTCTCGGCAAAAACACATCCAGAATTTTAATAGTTTTTCTATGAAACTAAACTGCTTTTTATCACTTTACAACAATTAAATAAGAGACAATATGAAAACCAAGGTATATGAAATCATCTAATTCCAACTGTAATGTCTACTCGTGAAAATGATCAATTAATTTACTCCTTTTTAAAAGCTGGAAAAAATAAGTCAACTTCCACATTTGAAAAACAAATTTAAATATATGAAAACAGTTTTATGAAAGTGTTTATCTTTGTTTATATAAACAAGAAGATATATCTTTATGTTAGTGTACATAAAATATTTAATTTGTAACAACTCACTAATAAGATGAATTATATTTCTTATTAAATAAAACTATTTAAAATAACAATGAAGTCAATGTCTACAAGAACAATACACCTTTTATCTATTGTTCAGCTAAACTGCTTAGTAAGAATAAAAATGAAATCAGAACATTGAAATTATTTGAGTAAATAAGGTTTATAAAAAATAAAGCTTGCTCTGGAGAACAGATAAATGGATAGCCAGCACACTGTTTTTATATATTTATATATACATATCATTTATATTTCCTAAGAGATAAATTTTAAACACATTAGAAATGGGATATATTGTCACATTTTTTACGTAACATATATTGTGCAGTTATATTCTACTAATAATAATACCTTTAAAAGGAGACTCAAGCACTGGTGCAGGTTTTTGCGCTAGGAATATTTTTTTGGCATATTTACTTAAAGCTCCACTCTTCTCATTCGGAACAATAAGCTGCCTAATAAATCTTGTACGGTCTCTGATGTCGTAGTTTTGATCATACTTGCCGAGATTTAATATATACTGGGTAAGCAATTTTGTCTGTTGGAAAAAAAACAGAACAAGATGAGAATAGTTATTTATGATTATTGATAACTCTGGATAAACATATTTAAAGAGGTAATAAAAATGAATGGTTATGTCAAACAAATGTTGTTCCATAGGGAATATGCATTTCTAACGCTGCAAATGGAATTTTGAAGCCAAAGCACATGTCCTCTTCAGTACTGGGGAGGTGAATGCTGAGTACTGAGAAGCAGCCATGTGCTAGATTATTAAACTGCTGAAGTGGAAAGAAAGGCATCATTAAAAAAATAATCATATATGGCAAACCTGCTGAAGGGTCTACGTGAGAATAATGAATGTGGAAATACAACTAAAAACATGGCACTCAAAACTTAATCGGAAAAATATGCAGGACATCAAAACATCAGAGAGTATTAGGGGCTGGCAAACTGCTTCTCCTGAGGTGTGTTTTATGAAGAGATACTGTCCCTGGCATAAGCAGTGTCTGCACTCTGACTGCACTCAGTTACTTTACCCTGAATTATGACCCATTAAAGCAGACACATGAATCACTGAACTGGATTACTGCAAATTATTTGCAGTGCATTTAGCTGTTACTTTTTCATAAAAGCAAGCTGCTGATGCCCTCTAAAAACTAGGATAAAAGACTCCTTCCATTTTTTCTCCCATGCTGCTTATAGCCGCTAGTAATATTGGTCATTTATTTATTTATGTAAGGGAACAACTTGTTATAGCAGCTTTTACACTGTAATAAGACTTCCTACGTCAATTTCTGAATGTACTACATTAACATACATTGAGATTTTAATATTAAACCAAAATTGAAATGGTAACTAAATAGCTTTGTATTTTAAACACATTATTTCATTGAAAAAGCACAGTTTTAATTTAGAAGGTTATGCACATGCAATTGCAATGTAAATTATACAGAATCTATAATACATGAAAAAATAAACATCTACATTAGAACATTTTATAGACATTAGAAACATAAAAAATAAGTAAATAAATAAACACATAAAATCATGTCAGGCAAAGACAATACTAGCACAGTAGGTCAAAGTATAGGAAGGATGCAGTAAACTCTTACGATAATTGATTGAAACAACTGATTTGTAGAGAAAGCAACCTTCTTTCAGTAACAATGTATTTAAAATGCAATAACCTAGTGTTAATAAAGTAGAAGTATAAAAAATACTAAAGAAAATGTTGATAGAGCTATTCTGAATGGTTATTAATAACTGCTATTTACTAATTACTAGACCATGTTGGTTCAACTACAGATGAGAATAATTCTATGATTCATTTTTAAATAATTAACAAATATTCACCAAGTGAGGAATATAGTTCAAAAGGAAATACGTTATTCTAGACAATAATTGACTTGCTGGGATAACTAGGGAAAACTGACCATTAGTTTTTTTGAATACAGAATAAGAATTTATAACCAGGTTACTCTAAAGTCCATTTGAGTGCTAAGATTTAGAATGTGCAACCAAAGTACATCAGAGAAAGAAAAGAAGTGTGTTCACTGCAATGATTTTTTTTTGAGCTAGTGGAGTTACACATTATGCTTATATTTCCTATTCCTGACATTAACTTTTAGGAAATTAAACTATTTCAATACATTAACAGACACAATTATTGAGAGTAAAATAGGAAATCTAAAGTAGTTAAAATTACATTATTTTAAAAATTATGTATTTATTGACTGTAAAACTTAATTTATTATATTGGTAGGCTTGTAAAACAGCTTTATTAAAATGCATTGCCAAAAATAAAATTTCTATAAGACAAAAACATATCCATGTACAGTGATGCATTAAAAATATAAGCAGAATAATTATTCACGGCACACATATACTTTCCTCACTGTACAAGTATTTGTCTCTAATATTAAGTCACTGGTATTTTCCTGAAGAACATGTTTTTATATGGTCATATTATTTTGAAGTTTAGCAAGAATTATGAGTACCTACTATCTTCAAAATTGAGTTTTATGATCAATAATTATGACGTTGTTGACATTTTCAGCTTATTCTTCTCTATAAACCATATTTTTATAGGAGTAAACACCCTCTTTACAGTATTGGACAGTCTGATAAGTGCAGAGAAAATTCTATTGAATGAAGGATATTCTCAATGCTTTTTTAATGTTGAAATTTATAAATATTTCAAGCCCAGATATTTAACTTTTCCCCTTCCATTCAATGAGACTTTTCTAATAATTATTTTTATGAAAGATAGCTTTTAAATAATTTTCCATTTAAACTTTTAAAATAAATCACCAAATTTAGATACTACAAAATCAATTGCCTTCTCAATGTCATTTCATTTTAATACAAAATAGAAACTTATCCAGTTAAGCTCTGGCTGGTGTGGTTCAGTGGATTGAGTGCCAGCCTATGAACTGAAAGGTCACCAGTTTGATTCCCAGTCAGGGCACATGGCTGGGTTGCAGACCAGGTGCCCAGTTGGGGGCATGCAAGAGGCAACTGAGTGATGTATCTCTTGCACATGGATGTTTCTCTCCCTCTCCTTCTCCCTTCCTCTCTCTAAAATTAAATAAATAAAATCTAAAAAAAAAACAAACTTATCCAATTAGAAACAGAAACTCCATCAAAAGGCTTCACAATAGTTGAGTAGTTAAGATACTTCAAATGACAGAACCCCTAAAATAAATCTTGCTCTCTCACCATTCAATTTGTTCAGTTCTTCCCTTGTTTTTTTGTTTTTGTTTTTATAATCCTCACCAGAGAATATGTTTACTGATTTTAAAGAGAGAGGGAGAGGAAAAAAAGAGAAAGAAACAACAGTTGGTTGCCTCCCGTACCTGACCGGATCTGACTGGGGATCGAACTGCAACACAGGTATGTGCCCTAACCAGGGACTGAACCCACAACCTTTTGGTGTACAGGATGAGCTCTAACCTACTCACCCAGCCAGGGCTGTGTTTCCCTTGTTTTTGTACAGATACATTTCAATGTCTTCCTGTTTGCAAGATTTGTTTCCAATAACTGCTATTTGCTAACATTTGCAAAAACTGAAGGTTCTGACACTTGTATTTGGTAAACACTTTAACAATTTCCAAATAGCCCTGGCTGGTGTAGCTCAGTGGACTGAGTGTGGGCTGTGAACCAAAGGGTCACGGTTCGATTCCCAGTCAGGGCACATGCCTGGGTTGCAGGCCAGGTCCCCAGTGGAGGCCATGTGAGAGGCAACCACACATTGATGTTTCTCTCCCCCTCTTTCTCCTTCCCTTCCCCTCTCTCTAAAAATAAACAAATAAAATTAAAAAACTTAAAAAAAATTTCCAAATAATTCTGAACAAAAATCTAACCAAAATACTACAAAAGTTTCTTTTACTCAATCCCCACCCCCGACACAAAAGTGGATACAGGATACTTAGGTCAATTTACAAAGCAGTTTTTCACAAAATCACATTTCTAAAATCCCGTTGGTAACATGGAGCGAAGAGAGTCGCACACCAGAGTTTGTGTTGTCAGGCTGAAGCATGTTTTGTCAACATTTGCTCCATCATGGTAATTCTATAGTTAGTTAAACTATATATGTATCAAATTTCAGTAAATTTGACCATTATAGTTTTACTTCAATTGGCAGAACAAGCAGATTTTGCTTGCATGCACCACAAACAATTCCCCAAATATTTCTGCTCCATAGTTTTCTTATTAAGAACATTGATTTTTACCATGACAACAGCCTTTTGGCAAAAACAAGTAGTTTTATCTTCCACGTTGGGCTTTTAAACTCACAATAGCATTTACAGCATTTCTGACAGAATAAACTTAAAAAGCTTTACTTTGATCCACTTATTACACTGACAGAACAAATGCACAAAGGCTTTGAGTAAAAAAAGTCAAACTATTGGAATTAATTGATTTTTCTATTTAAAAAGCTGCTTTGTTTAGGGTCCTTTTTCTGCTAATGGAGCCAATACATAATAGTTATTGCTTCATTTTTTTAAAAGATTTTAAATTTATTTTTCTATTAAAATAGGGGAAATTAAAAAAGGGGAAGGAAGGGAGAAAGGGAGAGAAACATCAATGTGTGGTTGCCTCTTGTGCACCCCCTACTGGGGACTTGGCCCACAACCCAGGCACGTGCCCTGACTGGGAATTGAACCAGCGACCCTTTGGTTCACAGGCTGGTGCTTAATCCACTGAACCACACCATATTGCTTCATTTTTTACATGTGAAAAAGAAAACTTGAAGTAAAAATTGAACAAAATAAATTTTAAAAAGTTATTTGATCTAAGTGAGATCAGGTTTTACAAAAACATATGTAAACATCTGCACCTGTATCTTGTCATCTTGAGACACGATCTTTTCAAATAACTCCTAACTTTTTAAATAGATGCTGATATTTTTTAAGCAGATTTGTCATGTTTTCTGGTTGCTGTGTGGTCTGTGATATCACTATAATTCTTATGGTGGATGGTAAATGTTGATAAACATTTTGTGCATGTTAAGCATTTAAAGGGAAATCAGTACTTCATTCTTCATTAAATATACACTTTAATTTTTAAAAATTCATTGTTGCTGGGTTTGCAATAAAATAAAGAAAAAATCCTGCCAAATAATAAAATGAATAGGTTTTAGATTTATGCTGCACAACAATGCCAAAACTCCTGCAGGGAGAGTGCTCGACCATGTCTTAAATGATCTAGACTCTTTTCTCTCTATGTCCTGTACGTATTTCTCCAAACCAAACCTCTAACTTCCCGCGTGTTCCTCTGACCCCATCCACTGACAGCTGGGAGCTTTATGCTTCACACAGGCCATGGCCCATTGCCAGCAGATGAAAACACTTAAAGTTTAGGTCTTGAACACTTATCTCACCAAAATGGGAAAAGCGAAAGACTTCGCTTTTCCTTATTGCCTTCTCAGGGAACACTTCATTTTATCAGCACACATCCTTCATGCTGCACTAAAAGGGAGAAATTTGTCATGATGCATCTCAAAAAGACTGAAAAATGAAAGAAAGTCTTTCCAATTTAGATGTTTCAGGTACTAAAATGAAACCTTGTCACTACACTGTGTCTTACATGCCACTAGATAAAACCATGGTAGATGTTACAAGTACACGTGGTGGTCTACAACTTACTGTCTTATTTTAGTATAACTATTAATGATATTACTTCACAAAAAAATGAGAAATTTGGGACAAATCCTACACTGAATGGGACACAGAGACAACAGTCTGAAATTCAATCTGCCTTGAACAGCAGTTACAGAGAAAGTAGAGAGTTCTCAACTAAACAATCACAGCATTCGAATATGACCAAAGTCCAATCCAAAACCAAGTCAGGCATTACACAATACTTTTAAATAGGTTGCATTCATAAAATTATACAAGGTATAATATATATCTTTGAGGGTATAAATACCCTCAAAATAATACAATATACCCTCAAAAGACAGAAATAGTCAATATCTTATATATAGCTGTTGATTAAATTTTGATTTCAGATTAGTTTTTCTGCTTAGATCTAAGGAATCATAACTGGTACCAACTAATAATTAATGCAAAAGCTTGTAAGCAGCAAAACAGGATACAGAGCCACACAGTCCCCACATGAGAGCCTCTACTCTTGGTCACTGCATTCCTCTCAGGAATTGACATCAAATAGTTCTATGGTAGCTACCACACAGAGCTAAGCTGCTTTTCAAACACAAATTTCCATCTGAAAGAGCCCAGAGTCAGAAAATTAAAGAAGCTTACAGAAGTTTGCCCAAAGAGTCTTAATATAATGTGACAGAGTTAAAAAAAAAAAAAACTACATGAAGCAGCTCTGTATCTGTATACCCGCCTCAAAATATCAAAATGCTAGAGAATCTATAAATACTTAAGATAGACAAGATGTTGATTTTTCAGCTATTTTATTTTTCGGTTCTACAACTTACATTTAATTTTTTTTTTTTTACAGTTTCTGTTTCTCTGCTGGGAGTTCTTATCTTTTCATTCATTGTGAATAATTTTCCTTTATATTACTGATCATTGTTATAAAAACTGCTTCAAAATGTTTGCCTGCAAATTCCAACATCTGGGTCATGTCAGGGTTCATTTCTATTGGTTGCTATTTTTCCCTTGAAAATTGATCACATTTTCCTGGTCTCCTTTTCTATTGTGGTAAAATACACACAGAATATACCATTTGGACCATTTATAAAGGTGCAGGTAAGTGGCATTGAGTACATTCATTGTGTTGTGTAACCATTACCACCATCCATCTCCAAAATTTTTACACCTTCACAAACTGAAACTCTCTACCCACTAACAATAGCCTCCCATTCTGGTTCTTCTTACGTGGAGTAATCGTGGATTTTTGGGTCACTATGAATGTCATGTCATAGAGACACTAGACATTGTTATACTTTTTGAATGAGTATTGATTTTTGTTTCAGCAGGCATTACCTTGGTTGGATTCAAAATGTGAACTTTGTCTCTTTGGTGCAGTACAAATTTTATGTAGTTTGGTTCCTTTACTCTTTTTTTTAATTTTTTATTGAATTTATTGGGGTGACATAGGTTAATACAATTATATTGGTTTCAGGTGTACAATTCTATAATACATCATCTGTGTATTGTATTGTGTGTTCACCACCCCAAATAAAGTCTCCTTTTTTCTTAGCTGTGCTGCTCTGAATCTACCCTACACATGTGTGGTTCAGGGGTCAGCCAGAGACAGGGGTAGAGTTATTCACAGACTTTGAGGGTCTCCACCCTGGTTCTCTTCTTCCTAGAATTCATTCTAAACTTTCCAATATCTGCAGTTTCTCTGAACTATGTCCTCTACTCCCTCAGGCCAGAAATAATTTGGGTTTCCTTTTGGAGTTTCAGCCTCTGGGCACAGTGCTAGTTAACTGCAGTGTATCCTCAGGATAACAGCCATAAAAGTGAGGAAATTTACTGTGTGCCACTCCTTTCTTTCAAGTGTCAATTCCTCTCTAGAATCTCCATCTTATTTCACTCTTCTGAGACCTGAGGCAGTTATTTTTTATATTTTTTCAGCATTTATAGTTGTTATCTATGTGAGAGTCTGTCCAACAGGAGCTAATTCAACCATACAGGAAGCAGATAGTTGAGTAACATTTAAATCTTTTTTATCAGGTGGAAATATTTTGAGGTATTAAAGAAGTTTATTATTCAGTATTCCTTAAGCATACATAAATACAATGTCCTAAATCTTACAAAAGTCAACTTAGGCATTCTCTATAACTAAACAATTAAATAAAAATTCTGGAACTGCCCACTAAGGTATCTAGACCAAAGAGAATTCAGATCTACAGATAAATATCAGGACTTCACGGCAAACCAATCTCTGGACACTGGGACTAGTCTCTCTGGTTCAGTTTTAAAGACAGCTAAAATACATAACTATTGAACATAATTTTTTACATTTAGGTCAAAGCTATCATTTTGGTTTCTTTTATATTCAATGGGGATGAACCACACAACTTGAAAATGCTGTCAATTTGATGGTGCTAAAAATCATTCTTTAATGCAAATTTTCATTTATAAATTCTCTTGAACCCCTTTCCTTGAAAAATGAGAAACTGGAGAACAGAGAACAAACCTATAGGACACCTTCATTTACCTGTTTTTATATTTAATCATTTAAGAACAGTGAATTACATAAAATATATGTGAAAATTTGGCATATTTTCTAAACATCATTATGTTTACACCAGCTGCTGGTGACATCTATTGTGGTTACCTGAAGTATCAACATAAAATATACAATACACTTCAGAAGCTGAGGTCCAAAACATGAATCATTAATACAGTTCAAGAAGAAAAGGTGTGAGTACAAACTATGTTGTCTTCAAATTCATTGTATAAAAAGATATGGACTACACTCTATAATTTCTGAACAAATAATTGGAAAAAGCCAAAGATGAAAACTTCATTTAGTTTTGTCATTTCAGCCTTTATTAACATACTAATTTTGTATTACTTTTTTAATAATAATCTATAAATTAGGTATCTTTGGAGTAGCCAAACCAGACATAAACTCATAACAATCATAATATTCTAAGTGTTACACTGACTTGCCAATACTGTATAATCTTAGAGAACACAGGGAGTGTCCAGCCAAAAAACAATTGTTTTCATTAATATGTATATAACAAACTCAACAAAACATAGGTTTCCTTTCTTTTACCAAGTTGTTGAAAAGTAACTCACCACATGAGGAAATCTATATAACGTTTAGAAATGACTAAATGATTCCTTTCAAAGATTTGACTTAAAATGCAAATCTAACATAAATCTAAATGATGGAAATACACTCATAATATCTGCAACTATTTGGTCATAGATCTTCTATAATGATCAGCAAGAGCTACAATAACACAATTCACATCACAAGTGGGAATGAAGATAATCCCAACACACACAGAAATAAATCCGAGGAGTCGACCTGAGAATGGTGAATTGCCAACATCAGCATACTGGAGAGTGAGTGTGGGTAGGTGCAGAAGGCAGAAAGAGAGGGAGATGTATATAAAGAGACACACAGTAAAGTCAAAAAGAGAGAAAGATGAACACTGATGGGAGAGGCAGGAAAGAATGACAGATATTAGACAGTGGCGGGTGTGGGGTATGCATGCATGTGTGTGTGTGCAAAGGTGAAGGATGTTACACAGATACAGACAGAGTGTTTTACTATTAAAGAGTTTTACCTCAAAGAGTAAAATGATTTAAAAAATGAATATTCTAAACTGCAACCTGGTAAATTATACCGTTATTAAAAAACATTTACTGATTTCCCTGTACCTGTAGAACAATGTCCACAGTATTTGCTATTCCAAGTCCTGGCCTTGCCTATCTTTCCAGACTCAGCTTTAAATGTGCTGAAAACACCAGCTTGTTTCATGCCTCTATCTCCTTTCCCTCTTCTGTATAGTAAACCACTCCTTAGAAGCCCATAGTTAGGATTCCTGTCCTTTATGAGACTTTCTTTGACCTGTCTCCTCCTTCTACTTCAGACTTGCAACAATTTTCTCCCCTGGAGTTCAACTGTATCTCAGTACTTCTTTTATAGCAATTAGCAAATACTATTTCATTTTTTATGTTTTCCTCCCCTACTAGACTAAAATATCATCTCTTTGCACAACTACCATCTATTCTAGAACCTTAAAGAAACAGGCACATACAACTCCAAGATGGGGATGGAGTAAGTTGACACTACACTAACCTCCTCCCAGGACCAAACTGGAATTACAACTAAATTAAAGAAAACCAACCAACAGAACAATAATGGGACAGAAGCCTTATAACCACGAACAGACAGAAGAAACATCTTTACCACAACATGACTGGTACAGAGTGCGGAGAACGCACGAGAGGGCTGGTTGGGCTTCCACAATCAGCAGCTGAAGTTCCAGAGGGATATTTCAGTGGCCAGGGGGATTCCCCTTGAAAAGCAGGAGGTCTAAACCCCAAGCTGGGCTCCCCAGCCTAGAGCACCAAAACCAGGAAAGGAACCCAAATAACATCTGGCTGTGAAAGCAGCAGGGTTTTCATCCTCCAGGGAGAGATAGCTAGAGACAGAGAGAGCCTCTTAAAGGGACAACACGCAAAATTATGTATGCAGCCACCTACCCTGGGCTCTGGCAGAGAGAGGGCAGATGGACTAGAGACACATGAGGGAAGTCTAGGGTTGGTGGCTCTGGAGAGAGAACTGAAGGAACAGCCACCAGGATCCCTGTGCTGAGTTATTCCCCATACTGTAGAAGACATCTTTCTCAGGCAGAACAGCTTCCCCTGCCCTGCCCCCACCCAGCAGCATCAGCCTGAAAGCAAGCAATAGTCCCAAGGCAGCAGTCCCTGTCCCTGACCTTGTGCAGCTTAAGCCATGATGCTGAGTACAGCTGAAAGCCCTGAATCAGTCATAGGCAGAGTCTGACAAAGGACTGTGCCAGAGTCTTTCCAGATCTACCTAATACATAGAAAAAAATACAAAGCAGCAGCCAGAATGGAGAGACAAAGAATTCTCCAGAAGAAGAAAAAAATGAAATGGAGGCAAGCAATTTATCAGATAGAGAGTTTAAAGTAATGATTATAAGGGTATCAATAGCATGGAAAAAAGAAGCAATAAAAAAAAGAACAGTCAGAAATAAAGAATTCAATATCTGAAATAACTACTACACTGGAAGAAATAAACAGTAGGTTAGATGAAGCAGAGAATCAAATCAGTGATTTGGAAGACAAGGTAGAAAAAACACCCAGGAAGAGGAGCAAAAAAGAAAAAAGAATTTTAAAAATTAAGAGAGTTTAAGAAAGCTTTGGGGCAACATAAAGTGCAACAACACTCACGTCATGGGAATACCAAAAGAAGAAGAGAGTGAGCAAAGGATCAAGAACCTACTTGAAGAAATAATAACTGAAAACAGCCCTAATCCTGGTGAAGGGAAAAGATACAAGTACAGGAAGCACAGACAGTACCAAACAAGTTGGACACAAAAAGGCCTACACTGAGACACATCATAATTAAAATGGCAGCTTTAAGATAAGATGAGAATCCTAAGAGCCCAAAGAGAAAAGCTGGTAGTTACCTACCAGGGAGCTCTAATTAGACTGTCATCTGATTTCTCAACAGAAACACTTCAGGCCAGAAGGAAGCGGTGTGAAATATTTAAGGTGATAAAAAGCAAGGACCTACAACCAAGGCTACTTTACCTAGCAAGGGTATCATTTGAAAAAGAAGGAAAAATGAAGAACTTCCCAAACAAGAAAAAGCTAAAGGAGTTTGTTAACACCAAACCAGTGCTGCAAAAAATGTTAAAGGGCTTGCTCTAAGAAGAAAAAGGAGAAAAAGAAAAAGGGAAAAAAAGAGGGAAATGGTTTAAAAATAAAATGGCAATAAATACATACCTATCGATAATCAACTTAAATGCTCCAACCAAAAGACACAGGGTAGTTGAATGGATTAGAAAACAAGACCCACATATATGCTGTCTACAAGAGCCCCACCTCAGATCAAAAGACATGCACTGACTAAAACTAAAGGGATGGAAAAAGATATTTCATGCAAATAGAAAGGGGAGAAAAAGCTGGGGTAGCAATACTTATACATTACAAAATAGGTATTAAAACCAAGGCTATAGTAAGAGACAAAGAAGGACACTACATAATGACAAAGGGAACAATCCAACAAGAGGATACAACTCTAGTAAACATTTCTACACCTAACATAGGAGCACCTAAATATTTTAAGCAAGTCTTGATGGACTTAAAGGGAGAGATTGATAGAAATACCGTCATAGTAAGGAATCTTAACACCCCACTGACTTCAGTGGCTAGATCCTCCAGAAAGAATATCAATAAGGAGATAGTGGCCTTAAACACACTAGATTAAATGGATTTAAGTGATAACTTCAGAGCATTTCAAACCACCACAGCAGAATGTACATACTTTTCCAGAGCACATGGAACATTTTCTAAGATAGACCACATGCTAATACAAAAAACGAGTCTCATTAATTTAAGAAGATGGAAATCATATCATCTTATCACAATGCTTTGAAACTAGAAATCAATCACAAAAAGAACACTGAAAAATATGCAAAGATATGAAGGCTAACTGATGTTATTAAACAAAGAATGGGGTAACAATGAGAATAAGGAAGAAATCAAAAGGTATCTTGGAAACAATGAAATTGAGACACAACAACCCAAAATTTGTGGGACACTGGAGAAGCAGTCCTAAAAGGGAAATCCATAGCATCATAGGCCTATCAGAAAAAAACAAAACAAAAACAAGAAAAAGCTTAAATTAACAATTTGACTTTACACTTAAAGGAATCTGAAAATGAAAAAGAACAATAAACAAAGGCCAAGGTGAATAAAAACCCAAAAGGAAATAAAGATCAGAGCAGACATAAACAAAAGAGAGTCTAAAAAAATGATACAAAAGATCAATGAATCCAAGAGCTGGTTCTTGAAAGGATAAACAAGATTGACAAAACTTTAACCAGACTTATCAGGAAAAAAAGAAGAGAGGACCTAAATAAATAAAATCAGAAATAAAAGAGGAGAAATAACAATAGACACCCAAGAAATACAAGGTACTGTAAGAAAATATTATGAACTACATGCCAACAAATTGCAATACCTGGAAGAAATGGATAAATTCCTAGAATCTACATATAATCTTCCAAAAGAAAATCAGGAAGAATCAGAGAATCTGAATAGACAGATTACACCTAGTGAAACTGAAACAGTAATCAAAAAAACTTCCAATAAATAAAAGTCCTAGACCAGATGGTTTCACAGGTG
Source organism: Glossophaga mutica (assembly GCA_039655065.1). Lineage (NCBI taxonomy): Eukaryota > Metazoa > Chordata > Mammalia > Chiroptera > Phyllostomidae > Glossophaga > Glossophaga mutica. The sequence goes on from CM077305.1 coordinate 48,994,521, forward strand.
AATTTCATCAAACATTCCCAGAAGAACTAACACCTCTTCTTCTCAAACTATTTCAAAAAATTCAAGATTAGGTAAGACTCCCAAGCTCATTTTATGAGGTCAGTATTATCCTAATTCCAAAACCAGATCAAGACACTGCAAAGAAAGAAAATTAAAGGCCAATGTCCCTGACGAACATCGAAGCTAAAATCCCCAACAAAGTATTTGCAAACCCAATACAGCAATACATCTAGTAGGACTTATTCCAGGAATGCCAGGTTGGTACAACATTCACAAATCAAGAACTGTGAGTCACCATATGAATAAAATGAAGGATAAAAACCATACGATCATATTGATAGATGAAGAAAAACCATCTGATAAAATCCAGCACCCATTTATGATAAAAACTCTCAGCAAAGTGGGAAGAGAGTGAACATACTTAAACATAATAAAGGCCACATACGATAAACCCACACCAACATCATACTCAGCAAGCAAAAACTACAAGTACTCCCCTGAAGACTGGGAACAAAACAGGGATGTCACTTTCATCATCTTACTCAACATAGTGCTGCTAGAAATCCTAGCCATATCAATTAGACAAGAAGAAGAAATGAAAGGCATCCAAATTAGAAAGGAATAAGTATTGTAAAACTGTCTTTATTTGCAGATGACAGGATAATGTACATAGAGAATCCCAAAGATTCCACCAAGAAACTACTAGAACTGATAAATGAATTCAGTGGAGTAGCAGAATACAAAATTAATATCCAAAAAATAGTTGCATTTTTATATGTCAATAATGAACCATCAGAGAGGGAAATTAAGAAAACAATCCCATTCACAATAGGTTCAAAAAGAATAAACTACCTAGGAATAAATCTAATGAAGGATATAAAAGACCTGTACTTGGGAAATTATAAGACACTGAAGAAAGAAACTAAAGATACAAACAAGTGGAAACACATACCGTGCACATGGATAAGGAAGAATTAACATCATTAAAACACCCATATTACTCAAATCAATCTACAGACTCAACATAATTCCTATCAAGATTCCAATGATGTATTTCACAGAACAAAAACAAATATTTCAAAAATTTATTCAAATATTTCAAAAAGAACCAGAACAAAAAGGCCTTGCATAGCAACAGCAATCCTGAGAAAGAAGAACAAAGCTGGAGGAATGATGCCACCTAATATCTAACTATACTATAGGGCCACAGTAATTAAAACAGCATGGTACTGTCATAAAAACAAAGTATAAATAAATGGAACAAAATACAGAGCCCAGAAATAACCCACACCTTTATATTCAATTATATTTGACAGAGGAAGCAAACATATATTATGGGCTAAAGATAGTTTATTCAATGAATGGTGTTGGGAAAACTGGACAGATACATGCAGAAAAATGAAACCAGACCACTTCCTTATAGCACACACAAGAATAAATTCAAAATGGATTAAAGATTTTAATATTAGACCTGAAACCATAAAAATCTTAGAAGAAAACATAGGCAGCAAAATCTTGGACATTGCTTGTAGCAATATTTTTTCTGATATAGCTCCTCCAGAAAAAGAAACAAAAGAAAAATAAATAAATGGGACCTCATTAAACTAAAAGTTTTTGCACAGCAAAGGAAAACATCAGCAAAATAAAAAGACAACCCACAGAATGGGAGAACATATTCACTGATACATCTGATAAGGGGTTAATATCCAAAATGTATAAAGTACTTACAAAACTCAACACCAAAAACACAAACAACTGAATTAAAAAATGGGCAAAGGATCTGAATAGACACTTCTCCAAAGAGGACATACAGTTTGCCAATACACATATGAAAAGATGCTCAACATTACTAACCATCAGAGAAATGCCAATTAAAACCACAATGAGATATCACCTCACACCTGTCAGAATACCTATCACCAATAAATCAACAAAGAACAAGTGTCTGCGAGGATGCTGGGAAAGGGGGGTGCTTTTGCACTGTTGGTCGGAATGCAGACTGGCACAGCCACTGCGGAAAGCAGTATGGAGATACTCAAAAATTTAAAAATGGATCTGCCTTTTGACCCATCAATCCCAGTTCTGGGAATATATCCAAAGAAACCCAAAAGACTAATTCAGAAGAACATAAGCACCCCTGTGTTCACTGCAGCGTTATTTGCAATCACCAAGATATGGAAGCAGCCCAAGTATCCATCAGTAGATGAGTAGATAAAACAACTATGGGACATTTACGCAAAGGAATACTACTAGGCCATAAAAAAGAAGAAAATGTAACACTTTGCAACATTTTGGATAGAGATGGAGATAGATTTATGCTAAATGAAATAAGCCAGTCAGAGAAAGACAAATACCATATGATTTCACTCATGTGTGGATCCTAATGAACAAACTGAACAAACAAGGAAAATGGAGACAGACTCAAAGACAGAGAGCAGGCTGACCGCTCTGTGGGGGTGGGGGGTGTTTAGCGGGTAAAGGAACTGAGTCAAAGGGTAAAGGACTCATGGAATGGACAATAGTGTGGTGACTGCGGTGGCAAGGATAAGGGGGATAAATGGTAACTGAAAAAATACAATTAAAAATTAAAAAAAAGAAACAGACATACTAATTGCTAAATGAATAGACTAGTACATGAACAGACTTTTGTTGCTTTATCAGAGTAAAGTAGTAGGCAGAAGTTAGTAAGAATTAGCCTCTTACCTGTTTGGAGTTGGTTAAATACAATTTTGCTCCCAGGTTTAAAACCTGCAGCTTTACCAGATCGTCTTCACTGGTGAAGCTTTTAGCCATCTTCCTCAAAACATCAGGGGCAATTTTAGGAACTCTTTCACAGTTTTCTCCAATTAGCCAAAGAATACTTGCTCTAGCCACAGGAACCTAGTATTAGAAGCAGATTCTATGGTTACAAATAAGATAATCACACTCTCCTTAATATTAACATAGAAAAGTCTTTAAATATTACCAAGGTGTTACATCTTTAATTTGATGTCTATCCAGGAAGAGCTCCTATATTTATGGATTCTCTTTAGTTTTCAAAAAATAAAAACACAGGAAATCACAAAACTGATTTCAGAGATAATGCCTTAGAAAAGATTCGTGAGGAAAAATCATTGGTCAAGAATCTTGACCGTATTAGAGATTTGCAAATTCTTGGGCTGAATCTGGCTGGTGTGCCCATTTGTTTATGTATTACTGTCGCTGATTTTGTGCTTTAATAGCAGAGGTGAATAGTTGCAACAAAGTCCGTAAGTCTGAAAATATTACTATCTAACAGTTCACAAAAAAAGTCTGTGGGCCTCTGCTCTAGGACATTGATTTATAAACCATGATGCCCATAAAAATAATCTAAGATTCTTATTAAATCTGCAGGGTCCTTATTAAAACAATTAAAATAAAAAAAATAAAAAAACCCAAAAAACCCCAAAAAAACCCCTTCAAGGTTCTGGTATCAGCACTAAGATAGTAGTTCTGTGGTGGGGCCCAGGAATTCAAATTTTATGAAGCATCACAGAGGATTCCTGACATAGGTGGACTGCAAACCATGTTTTGAAAATGATGGGTTATATAGAAAAAGAATAGATCTTCTAGAGACTATGATTCTAAATCACAACTGTTATGTCTTCTAAGCATTTGCATTTACAGCACTGGGAATATATAAAAATTGTAAGATGATCAAGATTTGGCTTATAAAATCATTAATTTTGGTCTATTATTTGGTCATCAGCAAAAGAAATAGAGATAAGATAAATATGTTTGATATTGCATTTTGGCATTATATATTTTTAATAATGTACATGCCAACATAATTTGTTTCTTAAAAATGACTGTTTTGCTGCAAATTGGAAACCTTCCATCAGCACCATTAAGACCATCATTTCAGAGTATGTACATTAGTTTTATTACTATCTGCTTGTTTCTATTGTCCCCTGTTCAAAAACAAAATTTGAAGGGGTGTGTAAATTAGTTTCTGTGAACATTTTCGCCTAGTGTGGAAAATTTGCACTTTATAAGAAATGAAAAAAACAGTAACTATCATTAAAAGGTAGCATCATAGTAAGAGATAACACTCTTTTTAAGAAGTCCTTTTCCAATTCCTCAGAAAAAGTCCTAATATTTTCATTATATTTTCTTAATAGTATATATGACTTCTGAAGAAAGTGAGAATGAAGACCTTTGCACACCTACAATTTTATCACAATATCCACTATCACAAATACTTACAAAACACCCACTTTATGAAATAATATAAAATTATTAAGATATCCCTAAGTTGGGTTGCTCACCAGAATAAGAATGAGGTCATAAAAAAGCCTTAAAATCAAAGTATATATTTTCCAATATTATAACAGCATCATCTTTAAATTAATATTAGAATAAGTTTAGCAAGCAAGAAATCAGCATACTTATGTAATAAGTATAATTACTAAGTATAATACTAAATGCTATTACAAATCCATTCATGCAGTATGATAAAACTGATATCCTTACTGTATGTATACTAATTTCTAGAAAGAAAGGGGTTATTTCTCATGTTCCAAAGGTTACACTGCATTAAGACCTTACTCCAATCTATTATTTTAAATTGAGCTAAAGAACAGTAATTGAGTGGTACATTAAATTTTCCAGTGTGAAGCAATTCAAGTTGTCTGCCATAATAAAAGATACCTCTAAATAAGAATATATGGGCAACTTCAGATTTCAGTTATGCTAGATTTGTTTTCTTAAATATTTTATTACATATTGCTATTATAAAAATTAGAATTCTATGACATATAACAATCTATTACCTCGCTTAGTAAATTTTCTCTAGTAACACATTTATAATTCTTTCTGCAATCAAAAAGACAATTTTAGGAAATTGTTTCTATTCCTATTTATTAATATACTAAAGTTAAAATAAACACTAAAGACTCATAATACATCAGTTAAAACACAACTCATTGAAAAATTTAAAAATCAACAAATTCTAATGCTCACAATGAAAATCTCAAGGTAGTGGTGGTGTTGGAAGGCAGAATATTGAGAGGTAATAAAATCAAGAAAATATTTTGAAAACTTAGAAAACTCCATGACAAGAAATAATATCAATGTAAATACATTTATACAAAATTTTCAGCAATGGCATTTTGTTAAAAAGCTTAGGCAACTGACAAACCCAATGTTTTCGTGCATTTGGAGGAAAACAGATTCTTAAGATTTTCTGATTTCTGCTCTGCCTTTCTCTCCAATTTAAGTTTTAAGACTCTCATTTGTATACCACTGATGCTATGAATCCATAGCCACTACATTCAAATATTTGAAGCAAGTGACAAAAGAGCAAGTAAGAAAACTGTCCATGTTTTGTTCGTGGTCTTTTCAACCACAGGATACACAGAAGCAATGAACTTAAAGCCAAACTAACGCACACATGTATGCAGATGATATAATCGTTTCACTGTGAACCTCTGTTTTTCAAAATTTTCAAGGACAAACTGGATTGTAAAGGAATTTGCCTGATTTTTTTTATTATAAATCTGTGAGCAAGTGGTTAAGTGCATTTTTTAAACCTTCTACCAGAAGGCAGTTTCTACTTCCATTTTAACCCATTAACTTGGCTGCAAAGACAAATAATGATTCCTAGTTGACCACGGCAGTTAAGAAAGACATCTAGAAAGATTTCACAGACCACTCTGTAAGCAGTTCAATTTAAAAGCTATTGCATTTCAACACCAGCCCACTGCACAGTGGAACAGTGTAAAGTAAATCCTGCAAAAACATCAATTTTATTTATTTAAATTTGTCAAAGGCAAAATGAGTAGACCTCTAAATAAACTGCATACAACAACAAATGATCCAATATTCTGTATCTAGACTCAATATGCATTAAAACAAGTCTGAATTAAACTGGGGTCAGAAAGCAAGTGCAGTCAACTTGCAGGTGTTCCGTGAGGCACCTAGGCAAGGAGTACAGAATGTGCTACTTCAATAGGACTCAGTATTACAATATTGAGTACAGAATAACATCTTTCAACTGTTCTTCTATGACATGAAATCTTTGTCTGTCCCATTAAACATTATGTGAAACCCTGTTAAAACAATCCTCTGGTAATATGCATTTTATTCTGGAAGAACTTTGCTCCAAAAGCAGTATTTACTACAAACGAAAGATACTCCAAAGGATAAAATACTCACAATCAGAACATAAAGCTGACTGTACTATCAACATAAATCTATTCAATGTGAATAAACTTTAAAAGTAGAATTCATTTAAATTTTAGTTTTAATATTTTCAACTATCTACTAACTAACAAATAAAATGAAAAGTCTTGAATACAATAAAATCTATGTTCCCATTTTTTTAAATGACATAGCTATTATGTATTGTGCTCTCACCATATGCCTTGCGCTGTTTTTAAGTACTTTACCCATTTCATCTCAGTCAGTTATCACAAAAGCCTTAGGAATTAGGCTCTACCATTATCCCCAGTTGACAAGATACATGAGGAAACCTGGCACAAAGGAGTTAAAAAACTTGCCCAACATCTCATAGCTTGTCAGTGGTGGAACTGGGACTGGAACGCCAATTCTGAACACAGAGGTCACCACTGCTGTTAGGCAGACAAAAACAGTGTGCTATACTAGCAAAAATATGAATCAGGAAGATAAGAAGACCAGTTCCTGCTCCCAGACTGAGCGTGTATGTTATGGAGTCAAAACACATCACCTCAGGGGGCCTACTTACTCATTAACCAAATGAAGGTCTACTCCTTTTGTTTGTTCTTCTGCCACATCGTGCAGTGACTCCCTTACAGCCCCCTGCAGCTTCCAGGAAGCCAGCTCTCTCAAGGGGGGTCTAGCTCCTCCTCTTGCCAATCCTGCACCCACACCTGCTGGGGCATTTTCCCACTTCCTTTCATCTCTCATTTTATGAATAAATAAGGTGGCCAAGGTGGAAAGAGGTCTGGCTATCACTTCTGTTCCCCCTCCTCCCTCTGAGGGTAGATGAGCCCAGGATTCTGGCTTAGGCACTGACTGAGAACATGCTCAATACTGTCCCTCTGGTCCTCTGTCACTGGCCACATTGGCTCTAACATCACAGTGGTTTAAGATACCCTCCTTGGATTTAGTATGAAATAAGCAGAGATTCAGGAATAAAGAGCTCTCATTTAAGGCTCTCAGGTTATGCCTCCCATTTTAGAATCACTTGCCCACATTTAAGAGTCATCGGGTACCTGATGAGATTAATAAAGCCCTGCTTTCTTTTCCATGTGGCTATTGCTCATAGGTGAATACTCTTGACTGTTTGGATCAGAGACTGGGGATTCAATCATTCCCCTTTCCTGATTGTGAAGCTATTGTCTGCTACATCCCTCGTCACCTTCTTGCAGAGTAACTTGTGCCTCCGATCCCTGACCATTTTTAGGGATCTGCATCACAAACTGTCTTGCCTTGTCTCACTTCAAGCTCTTCAGCTTTCTCAGAGAATGTTAATAGTAACAACTCATTACCTTTTTATTTTCCACAAGTTCAGTTTTTGCTATAGAATAGCATATAGTTTTCTTGTAATTATTATAATCTCTCCTATTTCACACTCCCAATTTGCATATTTTTGTTTTCTCTCTTTACCTTGTAAGAATTAGGAAGGGTTTACTATTTTATTATCTTTCTAAAGGATCAGATTTAAGATATATTTATCAATTTCAACTACTTTTTGATATTCCATTTTACAAATTAACTTCGATCCCACTTAGGTTTTATGCTTTGATTCATTGTTCATTTTCAAATTCCTATGTCAACTACAATTTTAAAAAAATATATCTGATCTCCTTATTTTTCAAATGGTGGCAGTTATAGCCACATCCCACACATTTTGGAATAAAGTGTTTTCGTTTTCTGTGTTTCATGCATTTTTTTCTCTAAACCTTTTCTTCACTCTGAAAGTGTATTTTCTTACTTCAGAACAGGTCTGGTATGCTCTTAAATTATTTAATTCTAATTAAAACTTAAATCTTTTAAGTTTACTTATGTCCAAGTATAATTTTCTAGGGATATACCCATAAAAGTGGGTATTATCTGTTCAAGAGATATAAGCTTTTAGCTATATTTACCAAATCAAGTATTGAGTCTATTATTTAATTTCTCTATGTCCCTACTTAAATCTACAGCTTCCTTAAAATCTCCTAGGTATGTCTTATACGAGAGAACTACACCAAAGTCACCCACCAAAATTGCACGTTATGTATGTCCTTACATTTCCTATAGACTTTTCTTTTACATATTTATTTGGTTGCCATATTTTTGTGCATATAGGCTTATGCCTCTTGGTTTCTTTGTAAATTGGCCTATTTTTCATTTTATGATATTCTTTTTTGTGTTGTTAAATGCTTTTAACCAATTTTAAATCTCACTTCCTTATTCATGTTCACTTAGTATCTATCGCTTTCCCTACCTTATTTTCAACCTTTAATACACTGATTAAGGTATTTTAATTACAAATGGACTGTAGCTAGCTTTTCTTTTCATGTCAATTTAAAAGTCCTTTTTTTATCCCCACCCAAGGATATTTTTTCACTGCTTTATAGAGAAAAATAGGAAGGGTAAGAGGAAGGGAGAGATAGAGAAATATGGATGCAAGAGTGAAGCACTGAATGGCTGTCTCCCATACAGACCCGGACTGGGGACTGAATGTCCTGGAACCAGGAATCAAACCTGCAACTTAGGTATGTGCCCTGACTGGGAATGGAACCCAAAACATTTTGGTTACTGGACAACTCTCCAACCACACCAGCCAGGACTGAAAGTCTGTCTTTTAATGAAAGAATTCACTCTGTTCATAGTTATGAAAGGATACATTTGACTTTTACTCTTCCATCTTATAACTCTATTACTTTGGAAAATACATTATTTATTTTACATTTGTTTCCTTTTTTTCCCTTTGTGAATTTGTAATTTCCAACATACTTTTAGATTCCAGTAAGATTATCTTCTGACAAAAACAAAAATAAAAATACCACCCCCTACCATGGGAATTGTATCTAAAACGGGAATGCTAATAGAACCTACAATGCAGAACTGTTATTAAAATTAATGATTTTTATTTTTAGATACTTAGAATAGTACCTGGCATATGATTTATATTACAGGAGTTCTGTTAAATAAGTAAAATATAAAAGGGGCTACAAGGTTGCTTATAAAATTTAAGCCTTATCAAGTTTGTCTTCTTCAAAAACAGTAAGTATGTCCATCATCACAGTAACGCCTTACACTAAGCACTGTTTCACATATGTTGATTCATATATTCTTCACAGCAGATCTGTAAAGTTATTAGTACTACTGTTCCCATTTTACCCATGAAAAAAAATGGAGCATAAAAGTCAAGTAACTTGCTTAAGTTCACAAAGCTAGTAAGATGTGGAGACTAAATTTGAACCCAAGGCATCCAGTTTTCAAATCCATTCTTAAGCCCTACATCTCATATACAATCTTTACGAGAAGTCCTGACTTTGATAATTAATCAATAGAAGTAGATATGAAGACAAAGGAATTCTCTGGGGAGAGATGTGGTAGAAGCTCAGATGGTAAGTGACTCCTGTCAGTCTTATTCTCGGCTTTAAGATAAATGTATAACTACTCTGAAAGTGTTAATAACACCCTGAGGGAAAGGAAATTTCACCATGAGAGACATTAAAAATTGGCCCTGACTAGTAGGCCCCGAACCTGGCCATCTATTACCTTTAGCTATAGAAATATCATCCCTCTGAACAGGCTAACAGTATAGATTACCCAATCTTTAAAGAGGGAAACAATATACTCCTCTCCTAAAAAACAGCCCTTTCAGTTATACAATATTAACTGTCAAACTTTTATATTCAAGGAACAGGCAAAGTAGAAGGCAAACACAATGGAGAAGACTTTGAAGGAAAAACCAGACAAAAGCCATAGAATGTTTCAAAAGAGAAGAGGTGGTCAGTGAAATCCAATGTTAACAAAAGATCAAGAAAGCTATGGAGAGCGAATTATCCATGGGATTTAGTAAGAGGGAGATAGTGACCCTGGAAAAAGTGGGAATCAAAATCAGACTATGATGTGTTGAGGAGTGTCCAGTAACAAAATAAAATTGAGATAATTATTTCAAAAGCTTTAGTTTTAAAGGGAAGAGAGAATGAAATAGGGCATAGATATTAATAACAACTAACATACAGTACTACTATGTACTAGGCAATGTTATAAGAGCTTTACAAATTAACAATACAGGTTCTTCTACTACCACAAGTGCACAGATGTGAAGCATAGAGATTTTAACGTATAAACACGGACGCAGTACTACATTATACATTTTAATGAACCTTGCTAAATGAAAATCATGCTAAATGAAAGAAGCCAGACACAAAAGCCAACCAACTGCCTGATTACACTTACATAAATTGTCCAGAATAAGAAATCCACAGAGACAGAAAGTAGACTGATGGTTATCAAGGACTAGAGCAAAGAGAAGATTAGAAGTTTGAGGTATGAAACTCGTTTTTTAGGGATGATGAAAATGTTCTGCAATTACATAGTGGTAATGGTTGCACAACCTTATGAATATACCAAGAACCAATGAATTATGTACTTCAAAAGGTAAGCTTTATAGTATGAAATTATATCTCAAAACAAAAGAAGATCTGGGCACTAGATATGCTCACTGGTACCGGGATATTATTCCACGTAGGCCTTCTGAAAGGCCAGCCTTGGGGCACAGATGTTTGCACACTCATATATATATATTCACATGTATACATACTAATGTTTGTACACACCCATGAATATATACACTCACAGACATCTAGATAGCTATATAAAAACCCATGCGGTTCACACTGATCAATTCTAAACCAATGCTGAAGTATTATTCACTGTATCCTTCCCCTTTTTCAGATTTGTAATTCCCTTCCACAATAGTGTAAAGTCTTAGAATCAGGGTTTGAACCCATGCAGTTTAGTTCTCTTAACCATTATGTTTAGGATCCCCATTTATTTTATCAAAACTATAATTTACTGAGTAAAATTCAAAACAATTCAGCAAAGACCTCTCAACTGGTACTCACAGTGATGCTGTCCAAGAGTTTGGCCATATGTTTAATAATCTCACCGTGTTGTGCAGGTTGCATCTGCAGTAATTTCTTAATAACAACCACACTTTCAGCAACAACTATTTCTGAAAAAGAGATTATTCATATTAAATGTGTGTGATTCAATTAAAATGTATCATCAAATGCATTATCCTTGGTAAAATATAAGTTTAAATTAGCAAAGCATTCTATTTGTCTTAAATGACTAGGTAGAAACTACTTCCATGAATGTACTTCAAAAATTTTTGTGTGAACATCCATTTTAAGCAGAAGAGTATACTTTAATTTCTAACATCTGTTACTGTCTTCTGGCTTAGGATATCCCTTTCTGCTTCTTTAAATTGAAAACAAAATGAAATTAGATTATGTAATCACCACAATGTTCAAGTGTCTTTGACTTTTAACTATAGCTCTCAAATACTGTTCTTTGATTCCTACTAATTATATACTAGTAATCGAATTCCTAAAATGTAAATAACATTTTTCCAATTCTAGAGAAAACTGCAAGCTAAAAAAAAATTCCTTAAGTGGTATGTCTGGTAAAGTGAGTAGTAAGGATTAGAAGAAGTAGGAAAGGTATTGCTACAGAAATAGCATGGACTTCAGAGCCCGAAGCAGTGGGGCCATGAGCCGGACTGTCTCCACTGGCCCTGTGAATCCACTTCTGCCTTTCGTGGCTTAATGCTGCATCCTCAGAGGCACCAGACTTCCTTGCCCTGGCTTCCAGCTATGTTTAGTCAACAGGAAGCACTAGCAGCAGACAAAGGGGCAGGAGAGAATATTTGCTATCCCGAATCTCTTCTCCCAGGCCTCCTTGGCAGTGCTTGCATGGTTCTACTGCAGGTTTCAAAAGCCCCTGTGACTGGCTCCCTCCTGCAGGGTCTGGTAACTGCTCCCACTCTTTTTTCACACCCCTACCCTACAACTCTAGATTTGGCTTCCCAGTGCTCCTAGTCTGTTAGCTTCAGTGTGCTACATCATACATACCTCATTGGTTTCCCTCAATTCTGCCCATACCTTCTAAATAGTTCCTTCATTAAAGTCTCTTCAATTGTCCCTTTCAAGTGTGTCGATCTGTTTCTTGCTAGGGCCTTAACTAATACAGTAATTAGTACTAGGACTGGTTCCAAGAAGCAGATCCTTGACTTGGGATTCTGAGATTGAGTTGTTACTATGAAGTGGCTAATCACTGGTCCGAGTTATGTTTCTGGTGGCACCAGTATAGAAATGTAATATAACTAGCCAGAGCACCTGACCTTATAGAATGAATCTTATACAAATGACTATAAATGCTACTGATGCCAAAAAAATAAAACAACATTGCCTTTACTTATTATTTTGGCATTTTTTATTATTAGGGTCTCATGGATAGTAGAGATTTTCCTGACATGCACCAAAAAGGTTTATTTTAATACTATACTGGATGTACCTTGATCTGTGTTGTTACTCTTTACATCTGAATATATTTTATCCAGTTCCCTTTAAGAATATAAGCAAAATTTTTACCATTCTGATCACTAAACATACATATCTGAAACTATATACTTCTTTCTTTATGGGAGCTAGAAATTATTATCTACATAATGTTTTAGCTTGCAAAACTATATATTTTTTTCTCACAGTTAACATATGGTAGGTACCTTATTGTCATCATATTACTCTATTTTTGAGTTTGACACAGAACATTTTATTGGCTTAAGGTGTACATTTATGTACACAGTGATTGGACATTTATGTACCTTACAAATTGGTCACCCTGGTAAGTCTAGGACCCATCTGACTTTAATACATAGTTACTGCAATATTCCCTTTGTTGCACTTTACATCCCTGTGACTACTTTTATAAATTCAATTCATATTTCTTAATCCCTTTCACCCTTTTCACTCTTTCCCCAACTCCCTTCCCATCTGGCAACCCTCAATTTGTTCTCTGTGTCTATGAATTTATTTATTTGTTCGTTTATTTTTTTTAGATTTCACACATCAGTGAAATCGTATTGTATTTGTCTTTTCTGTCTGACTTACTTCACTTGGCACAATACCGCTCCATCTGTGTTGTCATGAAGGGTGAGATTTTGTCCTTTCATGTGGTTGAGTGATAGACCTGCCCTCATCAAACTCACACTCCAGTAGAAAACATTAAACTGTTACATAAGTAATCACTATGCAGAATAAAATATAATCTAAGTGTGATTTAAAGAATCCATAGTATAACATTTTTAATTTTAAAATATAGTATTTTAAAGCTAGCCTAAATAAGGAAAAAAAGTATAATTTTAATTATCCACATGCAGAGGCAAGACTGGCTATAGTTGAAACATTTATGTGGCATTATTTATTCTTTGATGCTATATCAGTTCCCCATTGTTGCTGTTACAGATTTCCAGAAATTTAGTGGCTTAAAACAATACACATTTATCATCTTACAATTCTGGAGCCAGAAGTTAACATGAGTTTTATGGGCTAAAATCAAAGCATTGACAGGATTAAGTTCTCTATAGCAGTTCAAGGAAAACTCCATTGCCTTTTCCAACTTCTAAAGGTTGTCAGTGTTCCTGGACTCAAGTCCCCTTCCAGTAGTGCCATCACTCCAAGCTCTGCTTCTGACATCTGGCTTTCTTGGCCTCCCTCTTTCCATTAGAAAGACACTTTGGATTACACTGGGTCCACTGAATAATAATCTCATTCTAAGAATCTTAATCACATGTGCTAAGTTCCTTCTGTCATATAAGGTAACATATTCACATGTTCTGGACATTAGGACCTGAACATCTTTGCGGGTACAGCATTATTCTGCCTTCCCCAGGTGCCTTCTCATTCCCTCCAGATAATTTCACCCTACCTTTCCTTTATACTACACCTCCTAGTTTTCAAAGACCTCAGCACTGTGATGGTACTCAACCAGAAGCACAAAATGATCCTACGTTCTTGACCTCTCTTCGCTTCCCCCTCATCCTCTATAGAACTTAATGGCCCTCACTCTAAGAAGTACACCTACTATTTTTTTAATTTTCTTTTCTTATAATAAGAGCACTTAACATGATATCTACCCTGTTAATGAATTTTTAAGTGTAAAATACTTTATTGTTGACTACAGGTACAATGTTGTATGGGTGATCTCCAGAGTTAATTCTAGTTTAACTGAAACTTTATGCCAGCTGATTAGTAACTCCTCATACTCCTTTTCCCCAGCCCCTGGCAAATAACTTTCTCTGGGATTCTATGAATTTTACTATTTTAATACTCCATACAAGTGAAATCTTATGCTATTTGTCTTTCTGAGACTAGCTTATTTCACTCAGCATAACGCAGAGTGAAATTATTCACTATTAATCATTCACTATTATTTACTATCTATTACTATGCTACTCTATACGGTTTGGGTTTTTGTTTTTGTTTTTGCTTAATCCCTTCCCCCTTGTTTCATCCAGTCCCATAATTTCCCTCCCTTCTGACAGCTGTCAGTCTGTTCCATGTGTCCATGCCTGTTTCTATTTTGTTCCTCAGTTTATTTTGTTCATTACATTCCACATATAAGTGAGATCATATGGTATTTGTCTTTCTCTGACTGGTTTACTTCACTTAGCATAATAATAGATTTAAGGAACTGAGGTCTCCTTCATAGCATTTATTTCTAAAAGCAGGGAAGAGAAAGAGGCTCTGCTATCAGCATTGGCCATTTTAAAGTTAGAAATATTACTACTTTCTTTAATGACTTAATATAAATATTCTTATTTGTTTTATGCTCACTTTTACTGAGCCAGATTTCCAAATTACAGAAGTGAAGCACATATGATAAAGAGTTAAAGAAACAGGTTTTATGGGCTAATAATGATTATGCAACCAGAAGTAAACAGTACAATTTAAGTTCCCTAATATTAAAACTGTAGAAAAAAATCCAAGGTTATAAAGTTTTGATTTACCAAAAATGAAAGCCTAAACATTAACAATATCAGAGTTTAAATTATTAAATCTTCCTACTTTTAAGAGTGATTATAAATTACATTGGTGTCCCATTATCTAATTATAAAATAATCTATTTTTTCTTTAAAAGCGCTACAGGGTATGCCCTGGCTGGTGTGGCTCAGTAGATTGAGCACCCGCCTGTGAACTTAAAGGTCATAGGTTCAATTCCCAGTCAGAGCACATGCCTGGATTGCAAGCCAGGCCCCTGATTAGACAACAAATCTATGTTTCTCTCCCTCCTTTCCCCTCTCTCTAAAAATCGATAAAGAAAATCTTTTTCTTTCTTTAAAGTGGTACATGGTAGAATATTCATCTTTTAAATCAAAGTCAATTAAATTTTTTTGAGAAAATTATGCTTTCAAATAATTTTTGAGGAAAAAAACACTTTAAAATCCACAGCTTGAAAATTTCACAGGAGAAAAAAATGGTCAAAATATAAAATTGAGGAATCTTGAATATACAGTACATTGTATTTAAAAAGAACATATTAGTGTGCTAACTAATTTGTGGTGCTTTTTGTATACAACTAAATTTTAAAAGAACAATTACTGTGGTAAACCAGTGTTTAAAATCTGTAATTTTAAATATTTTCCCAAGGAATATGTCCTATTTGATCAAGTAGGAAGTCATTATTAAAGATATAAAAAATAAAAATGTTATTAAACTCATATTTTAAGGTGTGATGTAGAAATAGATAAAAAGATTGTTATTAGTTCACAACAGTATGGATGGAACTGGAGAGCATTATCCTAAGCAAAATAAACCAGGCAGTGAAAGACAAATACCATATGATCTCACCTTTAACAGGAACCTAAAAAACAAAACAAACAAACAAGCAAAATATAACCAAAGACACTGAAATTGAGAACAGGCTGACAGTCACCAGAGGGGAGAAGGGAGGGAATTTCCAGGGGAAAAGGGGAAGCGTTTAGAGCAACAAGTATAAAAGACACATGGACAAACACTGGGGAGGGTGGGGTAGAAATGGGAGGGAGGTGGGGAGGGCTGGGGCGGTGGGCTAGGATGCAAGTAAAAGATAGAAAACTGTACAAGAACAACAATTAAAATAAAATTAAAAATAACAATAATAAAATAAAAAGGTTGTTATTAAAAGTAGAAATAAATAAAATGTATGCATTTAACATTCTATCTCTTCTAATTACCTTCCGCACTTAAAATTTTTTAAAAAATCTATATCCCTAATAATTTATGTTGTCACAATTATTTAGTTTTAATATTACATGTAGAAAAATGTTCTATCCATATAACATCTTGAGTTTATAGGTAAAAGATTATAATTTTATGTTCATAATAGAAAATACTCTTATTTGTGGATAAATTTTGTTTCAATTATTTTTTTCATCAGAAGTACTTATAACAATGTTACAGTTTTCTAAAGAGATCTACATGTGGGAAAAGAGATAATTAGGGATAAAAGAGCCATTGTAGTGAAAAGTTATTTTTCAAATAAAATATAAAAACAATCAATTTTGTTATGTTTAAACTTATAGTTGCTATGTCATATATGCCTATGTCTAGATATGGCATAATTTAGAATTCCACAAATAATTTTAATGGCTTTACAATGAAAATTATGCTTTTCTTAAAAAGAATCTTGTTTTAATCAAATATGCAATTATAATGAAAGTCCCCTAAATAAATTATTTTAAAGGTGACAGTTGACTCATTTTTCTTCTCTTTCTCCAAATGACTTCATTTGTTCTAAAACCATACCACAGAAATAACTGACATTACACCAGAGACCAGTATGAAATCTACATTACATATTTAACCTGACCAGTTTTACAAAATGTTTAAACAGTGTTGGCTTAAAAACGTGAAGCTATTCCAAAGTGATGACTTCTAGCTAACCTTGAATATAAAATTATTAGGTGGATTTCTGGGGAAAAAAATTTTGACAGGAAACACATTCAACATATTTTTTTGATCTAGCAACTTCTCTATGGTAATAGAGTCATTTGCCTGCTTTTAGCACCCTCTGCAGGTGAACCAGTATTATACATGACTTACATACCACTGAAAAGCAAAATAAAGCCTGTGAGAAAGGGTCCAACAAACTTGATTAAATTGTGAAGAAATAAACTACACTTTCTCAGTTCTGTTTAGGCAACAACAAAATTGTTTGCAAGTTAATTACCCAATTACTAAAACAACAACAAACTGTGTGTGTGTGTGTGTGTGTGTGTGTGTGTGTGTGTGTGTGTGTGGTTTCAAAGACAAAATGCCATGCATCGTGACCATGTTACTGACAAACGGGAAAAAATAAAATGCATGTTAACAAATGTTACAATTTGCAAATAATACCAAGAATACTGAAATGACAAATTACTTGAAAAATGAAACGGAAGTGCCAACTTACCATCTTTGTTGGACAGCAGACACACCAGGCCATTGAGACACGTTTCAGTGACTTCTAAGATGTTTGTTGCACATCTGCCTATAGTTTGAATAGTGGCTGCTGCAAATTGTTTATCCTGGCTTTTCACATAGGTCTAAAAAATGTTATTACAACTAATTTATACATTGGTACTATCAAGTGAACAAAATATGTCTATTACATAAAGTTTTTCAATGTAAGAATTCTAGCATACGTAATCTCATCTATATGTACAAAAAGAGATCTGACTGATGACTTAGCTCAATTTAGTTTCATTTTACTTAAAGAATGTACCTATAAAAGGGGTACATTTTCAAGCCAACTTCATTCACTTGTGGCCACAGTGGCTTGTGACTCCAAAGCAGATAGCGGGGAGCAGTCACCCAAAGATAGCTGTTAGTTTAAGTGCAAGGCTGAAGGATATGAGAACCCTCTCTTTGGAGGTTTCAGTTCATTTAACCAGCAACATCTGTGAATCTATTTAAAAAAAAAAAAGGTTTGCTTCTTCAGTGACAATAAATCTAAAAATTGGGAGAGGAGGAAGAAGAAAGCCAATATAATACTGACAAACATTTTACTTTTAAATTGGGATCTGAATGGCAGTAAAATCACAATAGCTACAGTGAAGAGTATCTCAAAAAAGACTTTATAAATACTCAGTTTTCAATAAAACATTACACTTTTAAAAAAATTGATTTTCTTTAAAAGAATTTTTTAAAAAAATACACTGTAAATCACATATTTATACAAACTTAAAAAACACATAATTAAATTATTTAAAAGGAAGTTAAAACATCTTTACAAAATTTATAACCCTAAATAATCTCACTTAGATTAAACTTTCCAAAAAAAATCAGCTTTTATTGTTTACAGAAATGAATGCACATTTAACATGTACATTTATATAAAATATTATATGTAATGGAATTTAAAATCCAATTTGCAATTAAAACTTTTATAGAATGATTCCCAACCTCAAATGAGAAATACATGCTATTTACTTAATGCTATGGTTATCTAACACGCAAAATAGAGTAATACATTTAAAAGGTGCTTAAATATCTAAAAACTTACAGACTTAGTGAAAATGGTAGCATGAACATGATTAAATGTTGAAGAAATAAATTAAACAAATTAAACTCTCTTAGTTCCACTTAGGAAAGATCGATTGTATTTAAAAACTATTTCCCAGTTGATTACCTAATTTCTTCAACAAAAAAAAGAATCTTTAGAAAAATTCTGTTTTACTCAAGAAATTATATATAAGTAAACACATGTATGAGCACAGATATATGGTACAAAAGTTAAAAGTGAATACATGAAGATATATATTAAAAAGCTTGACTAAATAATAGATATTATTAAAAATCTGATATTAAATGAAATGACTGGACCACAAATATTCTGAAACAGGTCCAACATGTCACCTCTGTACAACTAATGGTGCCATCAAATTACCTGAGACTCACTCCCTACAACCCAGTAAACTTTACATAGCAAAAAATGGACAGCAGAATACACCCAAATGGATTACATATGAAAACAGGAAAGGGGGAAATTGCAAACACAAAGACAAAAACTTAAAAAACTTAAAAACAAATGAAGTAAATGTTAAATTCAAACAATGTTCTATAGCTATAGATTACTGGATGAGAACTTGTGATACTTACTGTATCACAAGTAAATATAAGGGGAGTAAATGTAAGGTGAGTGGGTATCCAAGACATTCTGATTTTACAAGAAATTTTACTAGAAAAATAATACAGCATGAAAGTCTAGTAATCCAATTATGAAATTATAAATCATGGACATGGTATAATATTCTATTATTCCTATTAAAAGCACAAGATCACATCATCAAAAACAAATGCAATGTCTATATAGCTAAAAAGAAATTTAATATGGGCATATTAAAAGATTATAACAATAAAATAAAATAAATCTTCAAAAGCTGGGAACTGAGAAAAACTCTGTGATTAGTGTGTAGCATGTTAAGAATGTTTTTGTTGACTTTTGTTCAGACAACTGCTGATGAATCATAAAACTCATAATATTAATATGAGGTTTTCTATTGCTGTGCTCCCACACTAAGTCTTTAGGGCTAACTCTTTCATTAAAATGGGCATAACATCCATGAAGTCATTTTTTAGTAACATCTTTGGGAATGCATATAGCAGGAAAGCATCTCATCCATCAGCATATACAGTTTAAAAAATCACAACAATTAAAAAAACCACAACAGGGGCAATTTTGAACCAATCTTTTCTCTCTTTTTTTTTAAAGCAATACATGAAGGTACGACAACAATGTCTGAAACAGTGGTGAATCAGATAAGTAATCATTTTCATGAGTCCTAAGGACTACTAAATATGACAGAACAAAGAGACTGCATCCTTTCAGTAACTTAATTTCAAACAACAGGTAAGCCATTCTATGAAAACGTGAAAGGGACTACTATTTCATTACTCTTAAAATTTAAATTTGTATTGAAGGTTTACTTTTTTTTTAGGATTTTATTTATTTATTTTTAGGGAGGGGGGGAAGAAGGGAAAAAGAGAGGGAGAGAAACAGCTATCGTTGCCTCTCGCAAGACCTGGCCTGCTACCCAAGCATGTACCCTGACCAGAATCAAACCAGAGAATGTCTTAGTTGTCAATCTTGTCCCAAATGACTTTTATTTACACAATGATATATTTCAAAGTTCAGAAAGACGAATATTTAACTCAAACTGAGATGTTTTAGAAGTTATTTTATAATTAGCACTGTACACAAACCTGAAATTCTCGAAGAAGAGTTGATATGTTGGCTTCATTTGCCAAGTTTGTCAAAATTTCAAGCTATAGTAGAAAAAAAAGAAAGTGAATATTTTAAAACAAAAAATAGATGAATTTAATAAGGGCTAGACATTTAATATAAAGGTAATTTGTTTTTTTTTTTAAATCACAGTTGTAAATGTTGTGATGCATATACCCCTCAGGTGAACATTGTCTCCCTCCATCTACATGCAGAGAATAGATATTTACAGAATGCTTAAAAAGTAATTGCAACGAGTAATTGCACACTCCACAGGTGTGGAGGTACCACAAGTTGTTCTGGAACTCATAACGACTACTGAAACTAGTGAGTACTGAACGATGAAGCATTTTCTCTTATAGGTAGCTCAGTGACTCATGTACGTTCTAGTAAGTGTGAGGAGTCCCAAGCAAGTGCCCAGTGCTGAAAATTTTTTTCTCATGAAAATGTGATGAGCTCAGGGTTTGATGAGTTCTGAAGCTTACTAGTACCAGAGTATGACTGTACTAAAAGAGAATCCTTCATTTTTACTATTTATCTCAATTTTACAACTTACAGCTAATTAATCTAAACAATTTAAGGTTGTTTGACATTTTTTTCGTTAATCAAGTTAAAAAACAATTGCCCTCCATGTAATCTCTTTTTCAGACACCAATTAATTATGTTAGTGTGTTCCCAAATTCTTGGACATTTTAATTGTTCTGGATTTATAGTTACAAGAAATATGCAATTAAAAGCCCATTTCCGACTTCTGGCCAAGATGGAGGTGTAAGTGGACACACTATGCCTCCTCTCACAACCAAAATTAAGGACAAGAAAAATACAGAACCAAAAAAACCCCAACCAGAACAGATAGAAAATTGAGTTGTACGGAAGTCCGACAACGATTCAACCAGACTGGTAAGAGGGGCAGAGTCCGCGGCCGGCGGAAGCAGTGGCTAGCGGTCCTGGATGCGCAGGTGGCGGCTAGCACACCCCAGGCGCACAGGCGGTGGTTACCGGGTGCAGGGGAGGCAACGAGCCCCACGAGGCGGCTGACCGCAGTCCCACATTGGCACGCAGATAAACCAGGAGAAAATGGGCAGCGAGACAGACTGCGCAATGCAGGGCCCCAGCGCCAGGAAATAAAGCCAAAAAGCACCAACTGAAAACACTTGTGGGAGTTGAGGTGCTGGGAGAGACTCCCAGCCTCACAGGAGAGTTTGTTGGAGAGACCCACAGGGGTCCTAGAACATAGTACATAAGCCCACCCACATGGAAATCAGCACCAGAAGGACCCAATTTGCTTGGGAAAAGCAGCAGAAGGGACTGGAATCCGAGAGAGGGCAGAGCAAGTGCCATTGTTCCCTCTCAAACCCTGCCCCACATACAGCGCCACAATCCAGCTACGGGGTTGCCCCACCCTGGTGAACACCTAAGGCTCTGCCCCTTACTATGGAACAGCCATGACCAGACCAGAAAAAACAAAACCAAACCAAAAATGGCTCAAACTGGAGACCAGATCGAAGTCCCAGAGCTAATTCATCTCAGCAACCAGGAGATAGCCAACCTATCAGATGCACGGGTCAAAGCACGGATGATCAGGATGCTCACAGAATTGGTTGATTTTGGCCGCAGATTAGATAAACAAATGAAGGCTACCATAAGTGAAATGAACAAAAATGCACAGAGACCCAATAGTGATGGGAGGAAAACTGGGATTCAAATCAATGTAGTGGACCAGAAGGAAGGAATGAAACAAACAGAAAATAATGAAGACACAAGAATTCAAAAAAATAAGGGGAGGCTTAGGAACCTCTAGGACATCTTTAAATGTCCCAACATCCAAATTATGGGGATACCAGAAGGGGAAGAGGAAGAGCAACAAGTGGAAAACTTCTTTGAACAAATAATAAAGGAGAACTTCCCCATTCTGGCAAAGGAAATAAACTTCAAGGAAGTCCAGGAAACTCAGAGAGTCCCAAAGAAGGTGGACCCAAGGAGGAACACACCAAGGCATATCAGAATTACATTAGCCAAGATTCAAATGAAGGAGAGAATTCTAGAGGCAGCAGGAGATAAGGGCACAGTCACCTACAAAGGAGTTCCCATCAGACTGTCAGCTGATTTCTCAAAAGAGACCTTCCAGGCAAGAAGGGGCTGGAGAGAAGTATTCCAAGTCTTGAAAGACAAGGACCTACATCCAAGACTGCTCCATCCAGCAAAGCTGTTATTTAGAATGGAAGGGAAGACAAAGTGCTTCTCAGATAAGGTCAAGTTCAAGGAGTTCATCATCACCAAGCCCTTATTATATGAAATGTTAAAGGGACTTAAGAAAAAGAAGATAAAAAATATGACAGTGAAAAGACAGCAAACTTACAGATATTAACGACCATACTTACAACAAAAGCAAACTAAGCCAACAATAGAACAGGAACAGAACCACAGAAATGGAGATCATATGGAGGGTTAGCAACAGGGGAGTGGGAGGAGGAGAGAGGGGGGAAAAGGTACAGAGAATAAGTACCATAGACAGTGGGTAGAAAATAGGGGGAGGGCAAGAATAGTGTGGGAAATGTAGAAGCTAAAGAACTTATGACACATGGACATGAACTAAAGGGGGGGAATGTGGGTGGGAGGGGGTGTGCAGGTGGAGGGGATTGATGGGGAGAAATGGGACAACTGTAATAGCATAATCAATAAAATATAATTAAAAATAAATAAATAAAAGCCCATTTCCAATAGGCTCAATAAAAAATTGTTTTTACTCATAAAAAAATTCCATTAATCTGAAAAAAAGCATGAAAAGGAAAAAAGGAACAGAGAACAAATGGGACAAACAAAAAACACACGACATAAACATTCATACCAATAATTACATTAAAAAGTAACGGTCTAAACATTCCAATTAAAAGGCGGAGATTGTAGGGGTCCTTCATATATTCTAGGTACTGGTCAGTTTTCAGACATATGTAGTGGTATATTTTCTCCCAGATCATGGCTAGATTTTTCATTTTATTTTGATGACATTTAAATTTTGTGTACAATTTTTAAAAACAACCTCAAAATATAGAAAAGGTAAAAAGACCTCTTTTTGATCTGAAGCATTTGAGACCAGAGTTGTCAATCTGATACCACATCATCCCCAAATACTTCTATAACTGTTTCCTTACAAACAAGGACATTGTCCTATGGACCAAAATACAACCAAGAAAATCAAGAAATTCACACTGACAATTACATCTATGTAACTGTCACTCCCCACTTAAGTTTCACCAATTATCTCAATAATGTACAATAAAAAGATCCAGTTTAATATCACACATTGTATTTAATGGTCTCTTTAGTCTCCTTCTGTCTAAGTTTCTTAGTCTTTCTTTTGACTTTCACCGCTTGACACTTTTGGTAATAACAAACCAATTATGTTGTAAATTATCCCTCCATTTGGGTGTGTCTTGGATTTTCTTATGATTAAACTCAACTTCCGTGTGAGTAACTGATCATCCTCACATTTATAGTTTACCCTTCCCCCTTGTATAATGTTTCTTCTAATTATTATATTTTTCATTTTCATATACATGGATCTATTTCCAGGTTTTCATTCTATTACACTTATTTTTCTGTCTTTTTTCTAAGGGGATTGCTCTCATCATATTAAATTTTCGTTTTCTTTCAAAAATTCCATGAAATATGCAAATTCAGAGTAGAAAAATTGTAATACAAAAAAAGGTCATTCAAAACATTATCTCTGAAAAATAATTACTGATAAGGTTTTGCTGTATATTCTTTTCAACTGCATGCATGTGTACACTTTTTGACCGACATTTCTATTTCTTAATGTTATTTTTAACTTTTTTATTGTATTTTTCCATTACCATTTAGTCCTCTTATACACTCCTGCCCCCACAATCAACAAACTGTAGTCCATGTGCTAAGTCTTTTTTCCTTTTTGTTCAATCTCTCAACCTTTTAAGCTCCCCCTGAATTTAGCTGTCACCTACTCTCTCTCTCTCTGTCTCTATTTTCCTTGTTTAGTTTAGTTTGTTTATTAGGATCCACATATGAGCGAAATCATATGGTATATGTCTTTCTCTGACTGGCTTATTTCACTTAGCACAATGTTCTCCAGGTCCATCCATACTGTTGCAAAGGGTAAAATTATCTTCTTTTTTATGGTGAAGTAGTATTCCATTGTGTAAATGTCCCATAATTGTTTTATCCACTCATCTACTGATGGACACTTGGGCTGCTTCCATATCTTGGTGATTGTAAATAACACTGCCATGACCACAGAAGTGCTTTTTCTTTCGAATCAGTGTTTTGGGTTACACTGGATATATTACCAGAGGTAGAACTGCTGTGTCAAAAGGCAAAGATCCATTATTTATTTTTTGAGGTATCACCATACTGATTTCCATAGTGGCAGCACCAATATGCATTCCCACCAGCAGTGCAAAAGGGTTCCCTTTCTCCATATCTTCTCCATCACTTGTTGTTTGTTGATTTATTGATAATAGCCATTCTGACTGGTGTGAGGTAATATCTCATTGTGGTTTTACTTTGCGTTTCTCTGATGATTAGTGATGTTGAGCATCTTTTCATATGTCTAATGGCCATCTGAATGTCCTTGGAGAAGTTCTGTTCTGATCCTTTGCCCACTTTTTAATTGGGTTGATTTTTTGGTGTTGACTTTTTATAAATTCTTTATAAATTTTGGATATTACCCTTTATCCAATTTATTGGCAAATATGTCCTCCTATTCTGTGGCTTCTCTTTTTATTTTGTTGATGTTTTCCTTTGCTGTGCAAAACATTTTAGTTTGATTTAGTCTCAACTGTTTACTTTTGCTGTTTCCCTTCCTTGGGGAGATATATCCATTAAAATACTGCTGTTATAAGCAATGTCCAAGATTCTGCTGCCTTTGTTTTCTTCTCCAATTTTTACGGTTTCAGGTTTAACATTTAAGTCTTTAATCCATTTTGAATTTATTCTTGTGTGTGATATAAGAAGGTGATCTAGTTTCATTTTTCTGCACATACCTGTCCAATCTTCCCAGCATCATTTATTAAATAAACTATCTTTACCCCATTATATATGAATGCTTCCTCTGTCAAATATTAATTGACTATAAAGGTGTGGGTCTATTTCTGGGATCTCTGTTCTATTCCATTAATCGATGTGTCTGTTTTTATTCCATTACCATGCTGTTTTGATTACTATGGCCGTATAGTATAGTTTGATACTAGGTAGTATGATTCCTCCAACTTTGTTCTTCTTTCTCAAGATTGCTATGGGAGCCTTTTGTGGTTCCATATAAATTTTTGAAATATTTGTTCTAGTTCTGTGAAATATGTCATTGGAATCTCGATAGTAATTGCACTGAATCTATAGATTGATTTGGGTAGTATGGGCATTTTAATGAAGTTAATTCTTCCTGTCCATGAACATTGTATGTGCTTCCACTTATTTGTATCTTCTTTGATTTCTTTCTTCAGTGTCTTACAATTTTCCAAGTACACGTCTTTTACATCCTTGCTTAGGTTTATTCCTAGGTAGTTTATTCTTTTTGAAGCAATTGTGAACAGATTGTTTCTTAATTTCCCTTTTTGTTAGTTCGCTATTGGCATATAAAAATGCAACTGATTTCTGGATATTAGTTTTGTATCCTGCTACTTTGCTGAATTCATTTATCAGTTCTAGTAGTTTCTTGGTGGAATCACTGGGGTTCTCCATGTACTGTACAGTATCATGTCATCTGCAAAAAAAGACAGTTTTTCTTCCTTCTTTCCAATGTGGATGCTTCTTAATTCTTCTTGTCTGATTGCTATGATCCTAAGGGGAACATCTGTAGTTTTTGCCCATCGAGTATGATGCTGGCAGTGGGTTTGTCATATAAAGTCTTTATTATGTTTAGGTATGTTCCCTCTCTTCCCATTTTGCTGAGAGGTTTTATCATAAATGGGGGCTGGATTTTATCAACTGCTTTTTCTTCATCTATTGATATGATTATGTGGCTTTTATCCTTCCTTTTATTATGTGGTGAATCACATTTATCAATTTCCAAATGCTGAACCAACCTTGCGTTTACAGAATAAATCCCACTTGATCATGGTGTATGATCTTTTTGATGCACTGTTATATTTAGTTTGCTAATACTTTGTTGAGGATTTTAGTGTCTATGTTCCTCATGGATATTGTCCTATAGTTTTCTTTCTTTGTAGTGTCTTTATCTGGTTTTGGAAGTAGGATAATGGTGGTCTCATAAAATGCATTTGGGAGACTTCCCTCCTCTTGAATTTTTTGAAATTGAGAAAGACAGGTATTAGTTCTTCGTGGATGTTTGGTAAAATTCACCTGTGAAGCCTCCAGTCCAGGGTTTTTGTTTGTTGACAGTTCTTTTATTACAGCTTCAATTTCACTAGGTGTGATCTGTCTGTTCAGATTCTCTGAGTCTTCCTTATTTTTTTATTTTTATTTTTTTGGAACACTGTATGTTTCTAGGAATCTATCCACTTATCCAGGTTGTCCGGTTAGTTGGCATATAGTTGTTTATATTTTCTTATAGTCCTTTGTATTTATTTGGTGTAAGTTGTTATTTATCCTCTTATATTTCTGATTTTATTTATGTGGGTCCCCTCTCTTTTTCTTGATCAGTCTGGTTAAAGTCTTGCCAATCCATCCTTTCAAAGAACCAGCTCTTGCAGTCATTTTTTTTTACTCTACTTTGTTAATTCTCCTCTGATCTTTACTATTTACTACCTACTCTGGGCTTTGTTTGCTGTTCTTTCTCAAGTTCCTTTTAGTGTAAATTTCATTGTTTATTTGAATTTTTTTCTTGTTTTTTGAGATAGACCTGTAATGCTGTGAATTTCCTTCTTAGGGCTGGTTTCCACAGTGTTCCACAGATTTTGGATTGTTGTGTTCTTATTTTCATTTGTTTCAAGGTATCTTTTCATTTCTTCTTTGATCTCATTGTTGACCCATTCATTGTTTAAAAACATGTTATTTAGTTTCCACATCTTTGCATGTTTTTCAGTGTTCTTATGATTAAGTTCTAGTTTTACAACATTGTATTCAGAGAAGATGTTTGATATAATTTCAATCTTCTTAAATTTATCAAGACTTGTTTTGTGTACTAGCATATGGTCTATCCTAGAAAAAGTTCCATGTGTACTTGAAAAGTATGTATATTCTGCTGCTTCGGGATGAGATGCTCTAACGATATCAATTAAATCCATTTGATCTAGTGTGTTCATTAAGGCCACTTTATCCTTGTTGATTTTTTGCTGGGAAGATCTATCTACTGAAGTCAATTGAGTATTAACATCCCCAACTATGACTGTGTTTCTGTGGTTCTCTTCCTTTATGTCTACCAAGATTTGCTTCACGTATTTAGGTGCTCCTATGTTGGATGAATAAATGTTTATGATGGTTACAGCCTTTTCCTGGATTGTTCCCTTTATCATTATGTAGTATTCTTTGTTTCTTACTATAACCTTGGTTTTAAAGTCTATATTGTTGGATATAAGTACTAGTACGCCCGCTTTTTTTTTTCCTTCCCATTTGTATGAATACCTTCTTCCACCCCTTTACTTTCAGTCTGTATGTACCTTTTGATCAGGAGGCGGGGCACATCTCTTAAAGGCAGCATATATATGGGTCTTGTTTTCTTATCCATTCAGCTACCCTATGTCTTTTGGTTGGAACATTTAAGCCACTTACATTTAAGTTGATTATTGATAGGTATGTATTTAGTGTTGTTTTATTGTTAGACTTCTTTCCTTTTTTTTTCCTGCCTCTTTTTCTTCTTCCTCCTCTTAAAGCAAGCCCTTTAACATTGGCTGCAGCACTGGTTTGTGTTAACAAACTCCTTTAACTTTTTCTTGTCTGGGAAGGTTATTTCTCCTTCACTTTTAAATGATAGGTTTGTTGGGTAAAGTAGCCTTGGTTTAGTCCTTGCTTTTCATCATCTTGAATATTTCACACCATTTCCTTGTGGCCTGAAATACTTCTGTTGAGAAATCAGATGACAATCTAATTGGAGCTCCCTGGTAGGTAAATACTTGCTTTTTTCTCTTTGGGCTTTTAGGATTCTCTCCTTGTCTTAAAGCTGCCATTTTAATTATGATGTGTCTCAGTGTAGGCCTCTTTGTGTCCAACTTGTTTGGGACTGTCTGTGCTTCCTGGACTTGTGTCTTTTCCCTTCACCAGGATTAGGCCTGTTTTCAGTCATTATTTCTTCAAGTAGGTTCTTGATCCCTTACTCACTCTCATTTCTGTCTGGTATTCCACTGATGTGGATGTTGTTATGCTTCATGTTGTAAAAAAATATTTCTTAAGCTCTCATTTTTTTTTATTCATTTTTCTTTTTGCTCCTTTGCCTGGCTGTTTTCTTCTACCTTGTCTTACAAATCAATGATCCAGTACTCTGCCTCATCTAACCTACTCTTTATTCCTTCCAGTGTATTATTTATTTCAGATATTGCATTTACTTCTGACTGGTCCTTTTTAATGGTTTATATGTCTTTTTTCATGCTCTTGAGTATCCTTATAATCATTACTCTAAATTATCTGATAAATTGTTTGCCTCCATTTCATCTAGTTCTACTGGAGAATTCTCTTATTCTTTTATTTGGGATCTGCTTCTTTGTCTTCCCATTTTAGTTGTTTCTTTATATTTGTTTGTATGTATTAGGTAGATCTGCACAGACTGGTGTAGGCCTTCATCAGAGGCTGATTGTGATTGGCCCTGGGCTACTTGTTTAGAGCTATAAGCAGCAATCCACAGTGTGTGGCTCCCTCTGAGAGGCCTGTTTTTGTGCAGAAAGAACCAGGCTATGCACATAGGCCAGTTTTTATCAGAACCAAGCCCGGGGGAGGGTCAGCTAAAGTCTCTGAACTCCCAGAGATCCACATTAGTTGTTAAACTAATCACTGATACAGTCTAAAGCTGTACTCAGCAGCCTGGCTTAAGCTGAGGGTTGGTTAACCCACAGGGTGGGGCACAGTAATTCCTACTGGTAGGGCTACTGTTTCCATTCAGGCTGATGTGACTTTGTGGGGAGTGCTGCGCCTGAGAAAGATGGCTTCTGCATTTTGAGGAATGACTCAGCACAGGGATCCTGACAGCTGTTCCTTCAGTTCTCTCCCGCAAGCCACCAACCCCAGACTCTCCTCCTGTGACTCTAGTCCATCTGTGCTTCCTCTGCCAGAGCTTAGGGAAAGTGGCTGCAAATGAAATTTTGTGTGTTGACCCTTTAAAAGACTCTGCGTCTCCAGCCTCCTCTCCCTGGCAGAAAGAAATTCCGCTGCTTTTCACAACTGGATTTTACCTAGATTACTTTCCCAGCTCTGGTGCTGTAGGTTGGGGAGTCCTGCTTGTGATTTATATCCCACACTTCTCAAGGGGAATCCCCTAGCCACTGAAATATCCCTCTGGAACTTCAGCTGCCGCCTGTGGAGGCCCAGCCAGCTCTCTCGCACCTCCTCCACACTACCTACCAGTCACGTTGTGGTGAAGTGGTTTCTTTTGTCTGTCCCAGGCTATGAGGCTACTCTCCAGCTAGAGTCCAGGTGGTTATTCGGGATAATTTCTCTACAATTTAGTTGCAATTCTAGATTGGTTCTGGGAGGAGGTTAGTGTAGCTTCTACCTACTCCTCTACCATCTTGGGTCAATCTTATTTTTCTGTCTTCTTAGCGCACTGTTTTAATTATTATAGTGCTATAGTCAAACTACACTCTATATCATAGTTATCGTTCCTTGAACACAACACTCTCATAATCACTGTGTCAGTATAAACTGCACCTACCTATCACCTATTCCCAACTCTACAATCTCCCATTAAACCACAAGACAACATTAAAATTCTCAAAAATATATTATTCTTTTAAGATCCACTCAAACATCATCTTTGTCACAGATCTTTTCTAACTGTCCCAGAGAATGAACCCTACTTTTATGTTTTTCACAGCATTCAATGCACATCTCTGTAATGTCACTTAAAACACAGACTGTTAAATTATCTATTTATACATCTGTCTCCTTCAGTATACTGTGAGTTATTCAGGGCGTGGGTAGTAAGTTTTTACTTTGTATTGGGTTAGCCAAAAAGTCTGTTTAGTTTTTCTGTAAAATAAAAGTCACATTTTTCATTTTCACCAACAACTTTACTGATTTGGATATTCTGAATGTGTTGACTATCTCCCGCATAGTATAATGTTGATTGTTCTCAATTAATGTCTCCATTTGATTGCTATCAATTAACTGGTCTACCTGACTGTGAAGCATCGTCCATCAAGAAAGCTCCAGCACAAAAACCTTGCAAACCACTTTTGACACACTCAGTAAGTCACAGCACCTTGTCCAGAAACTGCACAAATCTTTTTGTGTTTTAGTTGCGTTTTTAGCTTCCTTGAAATAATAAAACATAATATGCTGATAACATTGCGTATTTTCTTCCATCTTTAATATTAAAATGGCTACACAAAAATTAACCCATTTTTGGTGTTATTTTAACATGCACACTGATATGTTAGCTGTCACAATACAATCTAACAAAATTACATCAAATGCAGTTAAAGACAACTAATTGCTATTATAGCCATCTTATGGAAAAAGACCAAATGAACTTTTTGACCAACCCAATATTAGCATGTAACACAGTAAATAGTAGACAATAATGTATTTTAGAAAGTATAAAGAAAATCCCTAAACGTATCTGTGTTTTTAAAGCATATCTCCATTTTACAGATACTAGAAACTATAGCAGTATCTTTAAAGAAAACACGTATTAGAGTATCTGAAAAATCAAAATGCGCCTACCTTGAGTGTCTTGATCATAGTTGGATCCGTTGACCTAACATAGAAACTCTTTAGATAAGGTTCAAACATACCCTAGATAACAAAAATAAATATAAATATACATTTAATGATACTAAAGCACTCATTTCTTTCTTGAATCATGTATTCTCAATGTACCTACCTTTCTTTGAATTGACATAGTTGCTATATTCTGTAGGACAATATACTGCACCTCCCTGGAAATTGAAGGATAATTTTCACTGAGTATTTTTTCCAATGAATTATCTTTAAGTAAACAGTACATTTAAAAAAAAGAATTAGTGATTAGGTTCATATTGAACTTTTAAATATAATACTGAAGAGTAAATTTTAGATATTTATACCTATTTTAAAGTACACTTCCCTATAAACTATTAGTATATTAGATTTGTTTCATCATGAGTAAGAGTTAAAACCCATTTTATAAGACTATATTCCTAAGATGTAAAGCCAATTCAGTGGCTGCTCTGAACCCATGCAAGGAAGGTATTCTTAAGCCTGATGAAACAAACATGCTTGTAGAGTTCATATAAAGTCTTCATTGGAAGGCTCACAGTGTCACTCAGTTCTCCCCTGAGTGAAAGACAGATTAAAAAACAGTCATGTTATTTTTACATCCAAATATTTAAAAAAATGAAGGTAGAAATGAATCTGGTAGAAAGCTTCAGGTGAAACATGCATTCCTGGTGCTTCTGATAATCTCTCAACTAGTTCTAGAAGACAAAAGCTATTGAACTGATAAAAGAAAAAGGAATGACTATGTGTAAATACTGAGAAAGGAACAGAACCCCAAAGGAAGTATTATCTTACGTAGGAATGGCAAAAGACAGCCTAGGCCTAGAGTTGTGGCACTAAGTTCGAGGTAAGGACAAAAATAAATATGTATCTTTTCCCCACAACACTATTAGGGGAAACACTCAATGAAAAAAATTAATTTAAAATAACTAATTATTGCAATATATCCAGGGTAAGTTAAATAACTAAAATAACGGTGTTGTTAAACAGACATACACACACAAAAAGAACAAAGGACAGAAAAACTGATCAAACTTTGAAAGTATATGTCACAGAAACTCAATGAAAGTTCTCTGAATTGTTGACCTAAACTGCTGAATTACTGTGAGGTAAAATGAAAAGGAAAGGTTTTCTTGCTATGTATCTACCTACCTATCTACAGGAAACAAAAGGAGTAGGCATTTCTTTAAAATCAGTAGCTACTAAGAATATAGCTCTCTTTTTAAATAGAGAAAATGATGTTGACAGATAATGACTAGACTAAGTCGGTGATCACACTTAAAGGTATTGTAAATGTTGGATCAATATATTGTACACCTGAAACTAATATAACATTATATACTAACTATACCAAAATAAAAATAAATATATATAAATAAAAAACTCAATAAAAAATAAAGAGAACTACGGTAATTAGATATTGCAAGTTTACAGGAAGCAGCAATTCTGTCATAACCTACATAATTCAGCATATGTACTGCTTTATATAAAATGAAATATACAAAGGATTATAAGAAATTACTATGAAGAACTACATGCCAAGAAATTTGAAAACCTAGGTGAAATGGACAAATTTCTAGAAAAATATAATCTTCCAAAACTGAATGAAGAAGAAGCAGAAAGCCTGAACAGACCAATAACCGCTGATGAAATTGAAGCAGTAATCAAAAAGCTTCCGACACACAAAAGCCCTGGACCAGCCGGTTTCACAGGAGAACTGTACAAAGCATTTAAGGAAGCGCTAACCCCTACCTTTCACAGACTATTCCAAAAAATTCAAGAAGGTGGAACACTCCCAAACTCTTTTAATGAAGCCAGAATCATGCTAATCCCAAAACCAGATAAAGACATAACAAAGAAAGAAAACTTCAGGCCAATATAGCTGATGAACATAGACACTAAAATCCCCAACAAAATATTGGCAAACCACATCCAGCAATATGTTAAAAAGATCATACACCATGAATAAGTGGGATTCATCCCAGGGATGCAAGGATGGTACAATATTCTCAAATCAATAAACGTAATACATCACATAAACAAAAGACAAATCACATGATCATATCAATAAATGCGGAAAAAGCACTTGATAAGGTATTGCACCCATTTATGACAAAAACGCTCAGCACAGTGGGAATAAAGGGAGCATTCCTCAACATAATAAAGGCCATATATGAGAGAACTACAGCCAACATCATGCTCAATGGGCAAAAACTAAAATATTTCCCACTAAGATCAGGAATAAGAAAAGGATGCCCTCTCTCACCACTCCTGTTCAACACGGTATTGGAAATCCTAGCCGCAGCAATCAGACAACAAAAAGAAATAAAAGGCATCAAAATTGAAAAGGAGGAAGTAAAACTGTCATTGTTTGCAGATGACATGATAGTGTACACAGAAAATCCTACAGACTCCACCAGAAAACTACTTGACCTAATAAGTGAATTTAGCAAAACGGCAGGACACAAAGTCAATATTCAGAAATCAAAGGCATTTTTGTACACTGATAATGATATATCAGAACAGAAATCAGGAAAAAAAACCCATTTGATATAGCAACAAGAAAAATAAAGTACCTAGGAATAAACCTAACCAAGGAGGTAAAAGACCTGTACTCAGAAAACTATACAACACTGGAGGAAGAAATTAAGGAAGACACAAACAAATGGAAGCATGTACCATGTTCATGGATTGGAAGAATTAAAATCATCAAAATGTCCGTATTATTCAAAGCAATTTATAGATTCAAGGCAATATTAAAGTACCAATGACATATTTCACAGATACAGAACAGACATTTCAGAAAATTATATGGAACCATAAACAACCCCGAATAGCTACAGCAATTTTGAGAAAGAAGAGCAAAGTAGAAGGGATCACAATACCTGATAACTGTATTACAAGGCCACTGTAATCAAAACAGCCTGGTAGTAGCATAAGAACAGACACATAAACCAATAGAACAGAACAGAGAGCCCACAAATAAACCCAAGTCTCTATGGTCAAATTAATGTTTGACAAAGGGGGAAGAAGCATAAAATGCAATAAAAGTAGCATCTTCAACAAATGATGTTAGGAGATAAAGGTAGCTACATGCAAAAAAATGAAACTCGATCACCAACTTACACCATACACAAAAATAAATTCAAGGTGGATAAAAGACTTAAATATAAGTTGTGGCACCATAAAAGTCCTAGAGAAAAACATCAGCAGGACAATCTCAGACATTCCATGCAGCAATATCTTCACTGATAGGTCCCCTAAAGCAAGGGACATAAAGGAAAGAATATACAAATGGGACCTCATCAAATTAAAAAGCTTCTGCATGGCTAAAGAAAACAGTATGAAAAGAGAACCAACTGTATGGGAAACATATTTGCCCATGATACCTCGGACAAGAGTTGGGTCTCCAAAATATATAAAGAACTCAACACGACTCCATTCCAGGAAGACAAAAAACCTAATTCAAAATGGACAAAAGACTTGAACAGACGCTTCTCCAAGGAGGACGCGAACAGGGCCCAGAGGCATATGAAAAGATGCTCAGCATCGTTAGTCTTCAGAGAGATGCAAATTAAAACCACAATAAGATACCACTTAACACCAGTCAGAATGGCCATAATAAACAAATCGACAAACAAGTGTTAGAAGGATGTGGAGAAAAGGGAACCCTAGTGCACTTTTGATAGGAATGCAGACTGGTGCAGCCACTGCGGAAAACAGTATGGAATTTCCTCAGACAACTAAAAATGGAACTGCCTTTTGACCCAGCAATACCACTGCTGGGATTATATCCTAATATCCCTGAAACACCAATTGAAAAGAACCTATGCACCCCAATGTTCGGAGCAGCACAATTTACAATAGCCAAGTGCTGGAAGCAACCTAAGTGCCCATCAGTAAATGCGTGGATCAAAAATCTATGGTACAATTACACAATGGAATACTACGCAGCAAGGAAGAAGGCACTCCCACCCTTCACGACAGCATGGATGGAACTGGAGAGCATTATGCTAAGTGAAATAAGCCAGGCAGTAAGGGATAAATACCATATGATCTCACCTTTAATTGGAACATAATAAACAAAAGAAAAAAAGCAAACAAAATATAACCAGAGACATTGAAATTAAGAACAATCTAACAATAACCAGAAGGGAGGGGTTGAGGGGGACAATGGGGGAAGGGTTTTCAGGAGCTACTATAAAGGACACACGGACAAAAGCAAGAGGGAGGGTGGAAGCAAGGGAGAGAGGTGGGTTTGGGTGGAGTTGGGGGGAGTGGTGGGGAAAAAATGCAGACAACTGTAATTGAACATAAAATAATCAAAAATAAATAAAAATAAAATGAAATATAATTATACTCAGTCAATGTAATAATACATTAGCATAGTTTTTAGTGATTCCAGATTTACTAGAACTCCCAAACATTATTATTGTCAGACCAAGAAATATCAAACACAAATACTAGGCTACTGGTGACAGCATGTATTATATGCCAAAAGCTTTTTTTTTTTTAATTCTTTAGGCAATTTGGGCTTGAGATTTAAAAACTTCAATATTTATCACAAATTCTGAGATAAATTATATAAAATCTTTTATAATGATCCTTTTTAGTATCAAATCTTATTGATAAATACAATCAGAGCTACGTATTAAATGCCTAAAAGACACATTATATGTGTTCAAACATTCCTTCTGAAGGAATACAAAAGAAAATACATATAAAATCATGTCCTACCTATTGCTGCGAAGTAAACGCACTAGTGATTTAGATATAATGCCAGCTTCAGATTTCGGTGCTATGTGCCAATACAGCTGAGCAACTGCCATAACCACCTAAAAGATAAAACATGAAAGCAATCAGAACTATGAACAATGGAGCACCCTATAGTTCCAAAGAACATTCTTACATATTACTTCCTTTAACTCCTACAAAATAAGATAAATATGTTGTTACACTTTCTAGCAGATGATTAGTGCTTCCCTCCACCCCTGCCACCAACAAACAATTCATGTCCATAGTCAAATGTGACCTTATTTGGAAATAAGTTCTTTGCAGATGTTATATTAATGTAATAATCAGGACAAGATCATATTGAATTAGAGTGGGTCCTAAATTCAATGAAAATGTCCTTATAAGAGACAGAATAAAGACACACAGAGACACAGAGAAGAAGGCAATTTGACAGTGGAGGCAGACATGGAATGATAAGCCACTTAAGGAATGCCAAGAATTGTTGGCACCCACGATAAGCTAGCAAAAGGCTGTTTTATCCTCAGAGCCTCTAGAAGGAACCAACTCTATTGATACCTACCTATATTTTAACTTCTGGCCTCCTGAAATATGAGAAAATAAATTTGTTGTTTTAATCATTCCAGCTTGTGGTAATTTGTTTACTGCAACCACAGAAAAGAAAGCTAGTGCATCCTCAAAAAAGAAAATAGATGTTAAATGAACAACCCAAGACCTGACAGCCAATATACAGCAGAGCTTGACATGATACTATAAATCCCACAGTCTTCCTAGCAATACTGCTGCTGTTCTGAGACTGGGAATACTTTAAAGAATTATAACCATGCCTTTCCAAATGAAGGCAGACACTTAAAGGTAACAGTAATATGTAGGCTGAAATTATTTTTGAAATCAGTACATTTAAGTTACGGTTAAAACAATTCCTCTTAAATAGTAGCATTTTAAATAATACCAGTTTTCAAAAATGCAGAACCTTACAAATAGTCTTTGGTTCACACTCATTATAAGGGTGATCAAAATTTCTCTGTCATAAAATATGAGAACTCTGTTTCCCCTACATGCCTGTATACTTAGATCCAGAGATCAAGTCCAAACTTCCCATTTACTGAAAGTATCCACTTTAACATGTGACAACTACAAAAACAGCTGCAGAGAAGTCCCATCATCTTATCTTTGGCTCAGAAGACATGTTAACACTACTTTATTTCTAGCTGGTTTACACAGCTCTAAGAAATATATGACAAGGGTCTTACATATACATAAAGAGTATACAGCACCTGAGGGTGCTTGAAGTAAAAAGTTTCTTCTAAAACTAATAAACATTTTTTAAAAATCAGTTTACAGGGTCTTACATTTACTGTTGTTTGGCATTGTTGTTGTACTTTTTTTCTCATAAGAATACTAAAACTTTCAGACATTACTTGGGAATTTGAGGAGTTTAAGGATATCTTATTTCTTCATTTGCGATCCACAAATACACTTTAATTACAGAACAAACTCTTCTGAATTTAAAAATCTTATAAAATGAAATCTTAATAAATGACTGACTTAATTTACAAGTCATTGATAGTCATTTTTTAAAACATTACACCATACAGCTCTACGTTTCCTGAAACAAATTCTCAAAGTCTGTCGTAAAAGTTGAGAATAAGGCTAAAACAGAACAAAAATCTATTCACAATCCTTCAGAAGTCAGATATATACATATACATACACACATACATACATATAAATATGATATATGTATATTTATCATCAAATAAGCATGATACCAAAACACACTGGAACAAAAAGTAAGCCACCTCTACTTGGTACACAATCGAATATGCAGGGAACCAAAACATAACTGAGACAAAAAGTACGATCTATCCCTATTTGTTTCACCATTCGAGGATATTTTGGGTCAGTATTTGTACTACAAAATGAACTAAGACAAAGCTAAATTAACACTAAGTCACTTATAAAGCAGAGTTTTAGGTGGCAATTAACAGCTACTTAACAACCATCTGGCCAAGCAAGGGCACATTAAAATATAAACAAACTTTCAACATTAGTAGTAAAACAATACTTTTGTTATTACTGTTCATAGTTACTTAACAATGATTTAGAAACTAAATTACTAGGTATAAGATAAAAACTTCTCCGAATTTCTAACAAATATGTACAAAGCACTATGCTCTAAATTCCCAAGTATCAGAAAACAAAGTTAATTCAAGTAAAATTCCTCATTTTCAACGTTTTTGCTAATTGAAGAAAATAATTGATTATGAATATTTTTAATTAAAAAAGTTTAACTTGAACCCATCGAGCCTTCAGATATAACTTCCAGTTAACAGGGAATTCAAATTATAGAAGAAAAAATTAAATAGCACTCTATAAAGGAATCAACCAGATAAACACAGAAGAACATTCTACAAAACTTAAGAGGTTTAACAGAGATTAACAAGCAGATGAAATGTAGCAGACACTGGTTTAGATGAACCACTTATACAGATAATTTAAGATAAATTAGTATTAAATGAGATGAAATTTCATTCAAATAGAAAGGTGGAAAGGACTCCCTAGAAAATAAACAAGTTAAAAATACTATATACATTATGATTTCTATCTTGGTTTAAAAAAACATGTATGTATAGATATACACACATGGGAATATATGTATACTTATGCAGAAAAAAGATTTGGAAGAAAAATGTGTTAAGATACTGTAACAGTGATTTCTGAATGACAGGAATATGTTTCAATTTTTTTTCTTTTGCTAGTCTGTGTTTTCTAATATCCTATTGTGCACGTATATATTAAAAATAAAGGGTTATTTGAAATAAAAAGGTTAAAACAAAATAAAACAAAAAAACTAGGATCCAAATATAAATGGTTTTTAATAGTTATTGCTACCAGTTAAAATTTAGTATATATGAGGCATTATGATAGGTGCTTTTATAAGGTAAATAAAAATATGAACTAATACTGACTTCCAGCCAAGATGAAGGCATAGGTGGACACACTGTGCCTCCTCGCACAACCAAAATTAAGGACAACAAAGATTTAGAAACAAGAAAACAACCAGAACTGATAGAAAATTGAACTGTACAAAAGTCCAACAGCCATTCATCCAGACTGGTAAGAGAGGCGGAGTCATGGCAGAAAGAAGTGGAGGTTGGCAGACTGAGGCGCACAGCTAGCAGCTGCTGGTAGATCCCAGGTACGCAGGCAGTGGCTAGCAGACACAGGTGGCAGCTAGTGGACCCCAGGAACGGGGTGGCAACTGTGCAGACCCAGTGAGGTAGCACAAGGCAGTTGGCTGAACAGGTGGTCCCACATTTACGCGCAGATAATCCAGAGAGGGGCTGGAATCTGAGAGAGAGTGGAGCAAGGGCCATTGTTCCCTCTTGGACCCCACCCCCACATACAGTGTCACTATCCAGCAACTGGGCTGCCCCGCCTTGGGGAACACCTAATGCTCCACGCATTACTACGTAACAGCTGCAACCACACCAAAAAAAGACCCAAAAATGGCTCAAATGGGAGAACAAATCAAAGCCCCAGAGCCAATTCATCTAAGCAACCAAGAGATAGCCAACCTATCAGATGCACAGTTCAAAGCCCTGGTGATCAGGATGCTCACAGAATTGGTTGATTTTGCTCACAAATTAGATGAACAAATGAAGGCTACAATAAGTAAAATGAAGGAAAAAGCACAGGGAACCAATAGAGATGGGAGGAAAACTGGGACTCAAATCAATGGAGTGGACCAGAAGGAAGAAACTAACAACCAAACAGAAAAGAAGGAAGAAACAAGAATTCAAAAAAATGAGGAGAGGCTTAGGAACCTCTAGGACATCTTTAAATGTTCCAACATCCGAATTATAGGGGTACCAGAAGGGGAGGAAGGAGAGCAATAAGTGGAAAACTTCTTTGAACAAATAATAAAGGAGAACTTCCCCAATCTGGCAAAGGAAATAGACTACCAGGAAGTCCAGGAAGCTCAGAGAGTCCCAAAGAAGGTGGACCCAAGGAGGAACACACCAAGGCACATCAGAATTACATTAGCCAAGATTCAAATGAAGGAGAGAATTCTAGAGGCAGCAGGAGATAAGGGCACAGTCACCTACAAAGGAGTTCCCATCAGACTGTCAGCTGATTTCTCAAAAGAGACCTTCCAGGCAAGAAGGGGCTGGAAAGAAGTATTCCAAGTCCTGAAAGGCAAGGACCTACATCCAAGACTGCTCTATCCAGCAAAGCTGTCATTTAGAATGGAAGGGAAGACAAAGTGTTTCTCAGATAAGGTCAAGTTCAAGGAGTTCATCATCACCAAGCCCTCATTATATGAAATGTTAAAGGGACTTATCTAAGAAAAAGAAGATAAGAAATATGACAGTAAAAAGACAGCGAACTCACAGCTATTAACAACCACACCTAAAACAAAATCAAACTAAGCAAACAACCAGGACAGGAGCAGAAACACAGAAATGGAGATCACATGGAGGGTTAGCAACAGGGGAGTGGGAGAGGGAGAGAGGGGGAAAAGGTACAGAGAATAAGTAGCATAGACGGTGGGTAGAAAACAGACAGGAGGAGGACAAGAATAGTGTGGGGAATGTAGAAGCTAAAGAACTTATGACACATGGACATAAAGTGGGAGAATGTGGGTAGGGGGGTGCAGGGTAGAGGGGAATGATGGGGGAGAAATGGGACAACTGTAAGAGCATAATCCATAAAATATATTAAAAAATATATATGAACTAATACCAGATTAAGTATCCACAACTACAAACTAACAACAGAGAAATGTACACAATCTTCCAATCAGCTCACAAATATCTTGAGCTCATATTTTAGGAAAAAAAACAATTAACAAAATCACAAAAATGTAAATCCATCTAGTGGGCATACAACTACCAAACCAAATAATCTCACCAAAATCTGGTTGTTATATAAAGAAATAAACAAATGATCCACTAGCACACCCAAATATAAAGACTTGTTTACTAAACTTACATACTTTTAACCATGTTTTTTTAAAACAAATCTGTGAGAATTATTTCTCATAACGAGCTGAACGTACCGCTGCATTTCTGCTCTGCAGCAAAGGTTTTGTATTCCGAATTAAAAGTCTGTGGTCTGGATCCATAGCATAAATCCTCTTCCTTTTGTCAGTCTTTTCTCCATCAGACTCATAGAAATTCTTTTCGTTGTCCTCCAGACCATCATCCTACAGGAAACAGATCCAATCCCATGTTTAGTTCAGACTTTGAACAGCCCAAATGCTACACAAAGAAAACTTTTAGAAACATCTACAGTAATGATATTTTATCATACAACTGTTGAGACAATTTGAAAATACTTGCTACTTACATGAAGGCCTTGTTTTTTCTTATATTTTATAACACAGTAACTGTCCTTAGTGCTAAAGATAATACTTCTTTTATATTACACAGGAAAACTCTGAAAATATTAAATCCCCATTAGATTCTAAGAGAGCCCATCATATAAGACTACCTAAAACCTGAAAACTGTTTGTTTAAATTACCAATCACTCTGTAATTGGATCAAAGGGTCTTCTGGACAAGAAGAGGAATTTTTTGAACTGCAACACAGATGAAGGAAGTCACAATAAAGCTTGACAGGTTAAACACTAGTGATCAAGTAGGTCCCTACGTTGTCAAGAAAGACTTGGTTTGAGCTTCATGTATATCCTTAACGGCTGATTCCGTTTTTGTTGTTGTCTTTTTTATTTAAATTCTTTATTATCTTTGTCAGTAAAATCAATCTATAGGCATTTAGTCCTAAAAATAAGCAAACAAAAAAAACTAAAATAATAATATCCTAACTTGAATAACAGAGAAAAAATAGACCAAAGACAAAGAAAACAAAATCCCCCCCAAAGCAGAACTCAGGGACCTGAGGAACTATAACAAAACAACTACCATTTCCTGTCATCTGAATCCTGCCGAAAGGAGGAAGAGGCTGGGATTGAAAGAAAGATACAATGGCTAAGAAAGTCCTAAATTTGGCAAAAAACATAAACTACAGATTGAGTAAGCTGAGTAAGCCCTAAACAGGATAAACCCAAAGAAATTCATTAAAGACACAATTTAAGTCAAACTTCTGAAAACTAGAGACAAAAAAATTCTGGAGAGCATGATGACAGAAATTACATGACAGGATGAGGTAATGAATCAAGGTATTAATAATAAAGATGAAAAATGTAGGATAGATTCGTGAACTTCTTAGAGGTATAAGTCAACGGGATGCAGTGACTGAAGGTGACGAATGAGATAACGGCACTTGGAAGGGTACCCCCATTTCCAGCTTGGATGACCAAGCAGATGATGCTGCTGACGCTACCAGTTAAGAGAACCTGGACAGGAGAGAAACATTATCTCTCTTGCCCAACGCTGCTTGCTATACAAACATTCTAACAAGGCAGTCCAGGGGAAAAAAAAAGAACCTATCGATGTCTCTACTCAGAAGAACTGCAAACATGATTAAAACCCATTAAGAATTGCCTTCCATAAAAAAAAATTGTCCCCTAATAGCTCCTTTTGCTCATGATTGACCTGCCCCTATTTGTCTGAATGAATTTTCTTTCCATAAATTAACAAATTCTCTCCAGTAAAAGAAAATTTATAATCTGCAATCTCTAATTCTTCTTTGTTGTGGCAGAATAGTTTAAAAAGTTACACAGTTAGGCACAGAGTTCTCAGACTTGACACCAAAAGCACGATCCAGAAAAAGAAACATTGGTAAACTGAATCTCATCAAAATTTAAAATTCTTGCTCTGTGGGTTTAGAGAGGACCAGGGGGAGGGGTGGGGAGAAAATACAGAAAACTGTAATTGAACAACAATAAAATAATTTAAATTGCAAAATATTCTTGCTCTGTGGGGGGAAGAAAACAAAAATCAGAACAAAACAAAAACCTCTCAAGAGGAAAAAAAACAAGTTACAAGCAAACAGAAAATATTTGCAATCACATCTGTGACAAAGGACTACACTATCTAGAATATAAAGACCACTCCAAAACTCAAAAGTAAAAAAACAATCAATGCATTGTGAAAAGGGACAAAGGATATTGTAATAAACTGATGTGTTCTCCCCAAATTTACATGATGAATCCCTAATATTTAATGTGAGTGTATGCCAAAACAGAGCCTTTAAAGAGGTAATTCACCTAAATGAGATCGTGTGTGTGACTCTAACCCAATAAAACTGGTGGCCTTATGCGAACAAAGAGGGACACCTATGGTGGCACAGATAAAAGACCACACGAAGATACAGTGAGAAGGCAGCCACCTGCAAGCCAAGGAGAAAGGCCTCAGGAGAAACCAAATCTATCAACACCTCAATCCTGGACTTCTAAATTCTTGGAAGAACTGTGAGAAACTGTGGGAAATAAATTTATGTTAAGACATTCCAGTCTGTGGTATTGTGTTACAGCAGCCCCGAGAAAACTAGTACAGACTTTGGCAACAAGAACAAGAGGCAGGGTGCTGCTGTTACAAATACCTAAAAATGTTGAAGGGACTTTAAAACTGGGTTAACAGGTGGAAGCTGAAACAACTTTGATTTGCATGTTTAAAAAGAAACCTAAATTACCTTGAAAAGACTGTTCGTAGGAATATGGATGTTCAAGGTAATTCTCGTGAGATCTCAGATGGAAATGAGGAAAATGTT
Organism: Glossophaga mutica; assembly: GCA_039655065.1. NCBI lineage: Eukaryota > Metazoa > Chordata > Mammalia > Chiroptera > Phyllostomidae > Glossophaga > Glossophaga mutica. Next base: position 49,038,036 of record CM077305.1, read on the forward strand.
ACTGGAAACTGGAGTAAAGGCAATCTTTGCTGTAAAGTGGCAAAGAACTTGGCTGAATTATGTTCTAGTGTTTTATGAAATGTAGAAGTTAAAGTGATGAGCTTAAATATTTAGCTGAGAAGATGTCTAAGCAGTATTGAAGGCTCAGCCTGCTTTCTCCTTATAAAATGAGGAGAGATAAATTGAAAAAATTAAAGCAAAAGTAAATCAGAACTTGAAGAACTTTCAGCCTATCTACAGAGCAAAAATCAAGAAAATGGCTTCAGAAAAGAATGCCAAGGCTATATATAGAAAATCATTTGATAAAGAGATCATGGGTACAACTCATGGATTTAAGAGATGGAATTTTACCAGCAGAGACACTGTCAATTGGACTAAAGGGGAGAAGCCAGCACAAGATAAAGGAAGGCTGTCAGACCTCTGGGATGCTATAGGACAGGACTATGTGAGGACACAGAGAAAGGGCAAACATCTATAAGCCAAGGAGAGAGGCCTCACTCAGGAGAAATCAAACCTGCAAACACCTTGATCTTGAATGACCAGCCTCTAAAATGGTAATAAATAGATTTCTGTTGATTGAGCCACCTAGTGTACGGTATTTTGTGATGGAAGCTCCAGCAAACTAACACAGACATCAACAAAATATTCATCAAAGAGATATACAAATGGGAAAAAAACATGAAAAGATAATCAACTACATTAGCTATGAGGGAAATGCAAATTAAAACAACAGCAAGATATCACCACACACCTATTAGAATGGCTCTCATCTAAATTTTAAACATAGTGGTAAGACCAAATGACAGTAAGGACATAGAGAAAACAGATCACTCATACACAGCTGGTAGGAATGCAAAAGGTTATAGTCACTCTGGCAGGTTGGCAATTTCTTACAGAACTAAACCTGTAATTACTATACAACCCAGTAATTGCACTCTTGGGCATTTATCACTTGGAAATGGAAATTTATTCTCATACAAAAACCTGCACACAAAATATTCATAGCAGCTTTATTCTTATTAGCCAAAATGGAAACAACCCAGATGTCCTGCAATGGATGAACGGCTAAACAATTGGTTAAAAGTCTATGCCATGGAATACCACTCACAAATAAAAAGAAACAAACTACTTATACACACAACTCTGATTAATCTCCAGAAAAGGATGCTGAAAGAAAAAATAATAATCTTAAAATGCTACATATTATATGATTCCATTTATATAATTCTTAAAATGACAAAATTATAGAGATTGAGAAACAATTAGTGGTTGCTAGGGATCAAGGACTGCGGAGTTAATAAGCACAGGGAACAAAGGGGGTTTAGCTACAAAATGGCAACCCAACGAATCCTTGTGATGTCAATGTTCTGAATCTTGACTGTATCAAGGTCAATATCCTGACTGTAATACCTTACTATAGTTTCCCAAGATGTGCCCATGAGGGGAATGAGTAATGTTACACCAGGTATCTCTGTATTATTTCTTATAACTGCATACAAATTTATAATTATCTTAAAAGCTTTAATAAATAAAACTAAGGGAAAAATCAGTAAATGTTGTAAAAGCTATTTGTGCACATTTATCCATTATTATAACAATAAAGAATTACCTAAAATGTTGTACATTGGATTGCTTGGGGGTGTGTTTGATATTAAGTTACATGAGTTTTTTACATACTTTAGATAACCCTTTATCATATGTATCATTTGTAAATACCTTCTGTGTAGTAGGTCGTCTTTGTTGGCTTCCTTTGCTATGAAAGAACGTTTTAGTTTGATGTAGTCCTATTGATGATTTTTTCTTTTGTTTCCCTTACTCAAGGAGATATATCTAAAAAGATATTGCTAAGGGCAATGTGAAATAGATTATTGCCTATGTTTTCTTCTAAGAGTTTCATGGTTCCAGGTCTAACATTTAAGTCTTTAATCCATTTTGACTTTATTTTTGTATATGGTGTAAGAAAGTGTTCCAATTTCATTCTTTCACATGTATCTGTCCAGTTTTGCCAACATCACTTATTGAAGAGACTGCTTTACCCCATTGCATATCCTTGCCTTCCTTGTCATAGATTAATTGACCACATAAGCAAAGATTTATTTCAGGGCTCTCTATTCTATCCCATTGACCTATATGTCTGTTTTTATGCCAGTACTATGCTGTTTTGATTATTGTAGCTTTGTAGTACAGTATGTTATCAGGGAGTATGATACCTCCTACTTTGTTCTTTCTCAAGATTTCTTTGGCTATTAGTGTCTTTTGTGTGATGTCATGTAAATTTTAGGATTAGTTGATGTAATTCTAAAAGAATGCCACTGGTATTCTAATAGGGATTGCATTAAATCTGTATATTACATTCAGTAGTATGGACATTTTTAACAATATTAATTTTTCTAATCCAAAAGCAATATATATCCTTCCTTTTATTTGTATCTTGTTCAATTTATTTCACCAATGTCTTACAGAGTTTTCCAAAAATAGGTCTTTCACCTCTTTGGTTAAATTCATTCCTAGGTACTTTATACTTTTTGATGTAATTGTAAATGGGATTGTTTCTTAAAAATTGTTTTGTTTTTTTTGAAGGTTTTGCTTCTTTTAGAGAGAGGAAAGGAGGGAGAACAGAGGAAGAGAAACATCCTCTGTGGTTGCCCAAACATACAATGTGTGGTTGCCCCTTGTACACCCCAAACTGGGGACCTGGCCTGCAACCCAGGCATGTGCCCTAACTGGAAACTAAACTGGCTACCCTTTGGCTCACAGGCTGACTCAATTCACTGAGCCACACCAGACAGGGCTAAATTTCTTCTTTATATCATCTATTATTGGTATATAAAAATGCGACTGATTTTTATATATTGATTCTGTCCTGCAACTTTACTGAAGTCATTTATTAGTTCTAATAGTTTTTAGTGGCATCTCTTAGGCATTCTATATATAGTATCATCTGCAAATAATGAGAGTTTTACTTCTTCCTTTCCAATTTGGATGCCTTTTATTTCTTTGTCTTGTCTTATTGCTGTGGCTAGGACTTCTAATACTAGGTTATTGGAAGTGATGATAATGGGCCTCCTTGTCTTATTACTTACCTTTTTAAATATATTTTATTGATTATGCTATTACAGTTGTCCCATTTCTCCCCCATCATTCCCCTCCACCCTGCACATCCCCTCCCACCCACATTCCCCCCTTTAGTTCATGTCCATGTGTCATAAGTTGTTTAGCTTCTACATATCCCACACTATTCTTGCCCTCCCCCTGTCTATTTTCTACCCACCTATGTTACTTATTCTCTGTACCTTTTCCCCCTCTCTCCTCCTCCCACTCCCTTGTTGCTAACCCTCCATATGATCTCCATTTCTGTGGTTCTGTTCCTGTTCTAATTGTTCTCTTTTATTTCAGGTGTGGTTGTTAACAGCTGTGGGTTTGCTGTCTTTTTACTGTCATATTTTTTACCTTCTTTTTCTTAGATAAGTCCCTTTAACACATTTCATATAATAAGGGCTTGGTGATGATGAACTCCTTGAACTTGACCTTATCTGAGAAGCACTTTGTCTTCCCTTCCATTCTAAATGACAGCTTTGCTGAATAGAGCAATTTTGGATGTAGGTCCCTGCCTTTCAAAACTTCAAATACTTCTTTCCAGCCCCTTCTTGCCTGGAAGGTCTCTTTTGAGAAATCAGCTGACAGTCTGATGGGAACTCCTTTGTAGGTGACTGTGCCCTTATCTCCTGCTGCCTCTAGAATTCTCTCCTTCATTTGAATCTTGGCTAATGTAATTCTGATGTGCCTTGGTGTGTTCCTCCTTGGGTCCACCTTCTTTGGGACTCTCTGAGCTTCCTGGACTTCCTGGTAGTCTATTTCCTTTGCCAGATTGGGGAAGTTCTCCTTTATTATTTGTTCAAAGAAGTTTTCCACTTGTTGCTCTGCTTCTTCCCCTTCTGGGACCCCTATAATTCGGATGTTGGGACGTTTAACGATGTCCCGGAGGTTCCTAAGCCTCTCCTCATTTTTTTGAATTCTTGTTTCTTCCTTCTTTTCTGTTTGGTTGTTAGTTTCTTCCTTCTGGTCCACTCCATTGATTTGAGTCCCAGTTTTCCTCCCATCTCTATTGGTTCTCCATGCGTCTTCCTTCATTTCACGTATTGTAGCCTGCATTTTTTCATCTAATTTGTGAGCAAAATCAATCAATTCTGTGAGCATCCTGATCACCAGCGCTCTGAACTGTGCATCTGATAGGTTGGCTATCTCTTGGTTGCTTAGAGGAAATGGCTCTGGGGCTTTCATTTGTTCTCCGATTTGAGCCATTTTTGGTGTTTTTTGTTTTGGTTTTGGTCTGGTCGCAGCTGTTACATAGTGAGGGGTGGAGCCTCATGTGTTCCCCAGTGCTGGGCAGTCCAGTCGCTGGGTTGTGATGCTGTATGTGGGAGCGGGTCTGAGAGGGAACAATGGCGCCTGCTCCACTCTCTCCTGGATTCCAGTCCCCTCTGCCGCTTCCCCTTCGCCTGTATTATCTGTGCGCGAATGTGGGACCACCTGGTCAGCCAGCCGCCTTGCGCGGCCTCACTGGGTCTGCACAGTTGCCACCCCGTGCCTGGGGTCTGCCAGCCACTGCTGTCTGCGTTCCCGGGTCCGCACCTCCACTTTTTCCTGCCGACTCCGCCTCTCTTACCGGTCTAGAAGAATGGTTGTTGGACTTCCGCACAGTTCAATTTTCTATCAGTTTCGGTTGTTTTCTTGTTTCTAAATCTTTGTTGTCCTTAATTTTGGTTGTGAGAAGAGGCACAGTGCATCCACCTATGCCTCCATCTTGGCTGGAAGTCTTTATTCCTTATTTTTTTTAAAAAGGCTTTCAGTTTTCACCACTGAGTATATTAACTGTAGGTTTGTCATAATATGGTCTTTATTATGTTGAGATATATTCTTTCTATAACCATTTTATTGAGAATTTTTATTATAAAGGGATTTTGACTTTTGTCAAATGCTTTTTCTGGATCTGCTGCAATGATCATATGGTTTTTATCTTTTATTTAGTTTATTTGATGTATTATATTAATTGACTTATGGATGTGAACCATCCCTGTACCCCTGGAATGAATCCCACTTTGTCAAGGTATATAATCCTTTAAATATATTCTTGAACCTGGTTTGCTAACATTTTGCCGAGAATTTTTGCATCCATGTTCATGAAAAATATTGGCCTGTAATATTCTTTTTTTCTTACTATCTTATCTGGTTTTGATATCAGAGTAATACTGGCTTCAGAAATGATTGTGAAAGCACTGCTTCTCCTTCAATTTTTTTGAAATAGTTAAAGAAGAATAGGTTTTAATTCTTTTTTGAATATTTGATAGAACTTGCCTGTAAAGCCACTTTTCCCACATAAGAGTCAAAGATAAAAAGCTATTAATAAAAAGTTCTACAAATATACCATAATGTGTTATAGTAAAGATCTATAAATTAATACTTTCTTAACACTGAATATTAATAAATTATTATAATTTCCTAAAAGGGATTATTGAAAATAATATTAAGTTTTAACAACATTATAGGATAACAAACATGAAAAGTATGCTGCTTAATACCTATAGTAGTTATTGATATCTATTATTCTTTAAAAGTATATTCCCCTCAAAGAAAATTTTCTAAAACTTTTTATGACATTTCAATTTACTTCTGCATAAGAACAATACAGCATGACTTTTTACAATATCTGGCTCTGCTAATTACTAGCTGTTTGTATGCACCAAATGCATTATTCTCTACGTGTGAACTAAAAGGAAAAATTAATTGATAAATGAAAGGTTAATATTTGTAAGAGGTTAATGAAATGAACAAAATAAGGAATCCATATAGGATAGGAACCAATCTCCAATAACTTGACATCTGAATCACTATTATTGCTGGCTGTTTTCTCAGGCTTTCAACCCATCAGAAGATACATGAGTCCAAAAGGAATGGAAGTTATATATAACTAGAATGGGTGAACTAGGTCACACCAGTTCAATATCAGTGCTGTCTCAATAACCATGGCAAATTACTTGAACTCTCCCTGTCTTAATTTACTCATCTGTAAAAGGCAATAAAAGCAGTGTGTGTGTGTATCTCATAAAAGTGTTTATAAAGATTATTTCAGTGATAGTTATATAAGCATTCAGTGGCTGGTACATATTAAACACTCAACAGTAGCTATTACTGCTTTTATTAAGAAATTTTCTTTCCAGATACCATGTAATAGAAACTATTACTTATCTCAAATCAAATATCTCTAGATGCCCAATATAAAGAAAAGTTTATCCCTACAATTATCATTCAGAAAAGATACTGCCTCACATTTGAGAATTGACAACTATATCATGAGATTCTTGTACAATTCCTTCATTTTGAAACATATGTACTGTTTGGGGAACTCCTTACATTGAAACAACTTTAATCAATGTTAGTTATAGATGCTTAAAGTAAGTCACAAACCCCAGTGACAAAATGTCATTATAAATAAGACTTTAAAGATCACTTTCAAAAACAGGTTATATACGATTATAGAGTTTGCTTCCAGTAATGGCTGAATAGGCAATTTGGAACAATGTTTCCAGTGAGAATTAGAAGAGCTAGGGGAAAGAATATAAAACATACCTGTTTGGAGGCTCTAAAGAGCTAAAAGAACAGTGATGAATTATGTAGGCAAGACCCAGAAGTAGTAAACCTAGAAATCAGATTGACATTTGTAATTGCCATCCCCCAAAGAGCATGTGCTACTACCTAACAGGGAGCTGAAAGGTCTAAAACCTGATTAGGCTTTCAGGAGATTAACAAAAACACAGAAAGAGAAACTAAAGGTCAGGATCCACCAAAAAGCAACAACTCACCTACTCTTTGGTTTAAAAGCTAAGAGTCTATAACCTAGGAAGTAAAGATGATATAATTAAAGCCCAGCTTTTAATCATATCAATCTGTAATTGCGGTGATTAAATGAACTCGTTATTGATACCCTTACCTGGTAATATTCCACAAGCAAACCAAATTCCATCATCCGAAGCTTCAAACTATTTCCACAACTTATCATAAAGGAAGGAAAGAAAGAAGGGAGGGAGGGAAGAAAAGATAGTGCCATTATATTAAATGGAACGTGTAAAGAGGGAGGCTACTGAATGGTATTTATAGTACTGTTTCCTAACCTGTGCACTGATTACATAGGTGTATTCTGATGGTGAAAATTCATGAAGCCATTTGCTTCTGACACATGTACATGCATCATGCACTTCTTCAAAAAATTTTAAATGCACATATAAAAAAAGACAATGATATGACTATAAACCAAGAAAAACAATGAAAACAAACAGAATGCTAAGAAATGAGCACAACAGACAAGAATTTAAAATGGACTGTAAAATACCTTCAAGAGATTAATTGAGAAGATTGAGATTCTGGCAGGGACTTCAACATGGTATTATTTTTATAAAAAGAGTCACTTTTTAATATCATTTTGATATAAAGCACTATAATTTCAGGATCCACTTATAGAGTTAATGTGGCAATCTTTTAAAATTTGACTGACTTTACAAGTATAATAATATTTGGGTAGATCAGATTGAGGAAGGTTTGTGTTCTCTTAGAGATAATAGACCAGATAATTAAGTGAGAACTCTATATTTTAGATAGCTTTGAACAGTTTAAGGTAATCAATATTAACATTTTAATGTATAATTAAATAAATTTTCTTCCCACCTTGTCTAGAAACACAAAAGTTAGTTAAACAAGTAAGGTGAACAAGATTTACTGAGAAAGATGATTAGTCTGCTTAAGAGCAAATAAATAAAATGTGTTTTAAATATGCTGAAATCCACCTAGATAAAGTTCTCATTTGCTCAACTTAGTGTACTAACTGTATAACATCCCATATAAAAGAAGGTAAAGCAATTTTAATGAATGGCCATGTGTATTTGAAAGCAGTATTTTAGAAATATTTTATTTTCAGTGGAACTGGTTAATTTTTTAAAACTTATTCTGTGCATTCTAATATATTTCTTATCCAGAAATTGATATTATGCAGTCTCAATTTACGTAATACATCTGTGAGTTTGGAACTGACTACAAAAGACTCATACATAGCTGGCAGAGTTGTTGTGAAACCTTTAGATAGTATTCTACAATAATTAAAATTAAGTCCTTATTCAGAGTATATTACACATATAATTTAAACCACTTTAATAATCTGGTTTCCTGATACACAGGTTAATAAAAAGTAAAACTTTAAAAAGATTATATTAAGAAATATCTTGCATTCTCTATCAAGGGACAGAAAAATAGAAATTTGTTTTTGAAGTGTTTGAGTCAAAAAGGCAAAAATAATTTTATGCTGGCAATGTTTTTAAACCACACTGTCATATGGCTATTACAAAAAGATGGAATGACTTGACAGAAATCAGACTGATGTAAAAAAAAAAAAATTAATAAACCCGTAAAACCTACTCTTTTGCACCTTGGGAAAGAGCTGGTCCTAAAGCTAGAGCAGTAAAAATAAATTTAGACCATCAGTATTTAAAACAAATTCCCTAAGGCAGAAGCTGCAAATATTGAACAAAAAAATAAATTAATAATAATAGCTTATAACCCAAAGAATAAATATCTGAGTCCATATTCATAAATGAATGACTAAAAAAGTAAATAAATCAGGAGAAGCCAAGTCTTCCTTACAAAAGAATTTCGAATAACTATGCTAATATCATCAAATGTGTACTGGAAGATTAAAATGCATTTCTATAACAGCATTAAAGCTATACTCCAAGTTGATGTATATCTCAAACAGAAGATTCTTCCTGATAGAAAACTATTAAATGACTCAAAAAGGAACCCTATTTATTGAGAACACAAATACATAAAATGTTTGTAATAAAACTCATTAAATGAGTATAAAAGTTAATTTATAAATATTTTATTTTCTGATTTAATTATCAGTATATGTATAAAACGAAATTATATGTAAGAATAGACTACTTTATACATGTTTCTAAAAAAAGTATACATTCAAGCTGAACCTAAAAAAAAGGTTTAAGCCTCTCATTTGGAAAACAGGGGCCAACTTATATGTGAGAAAGCTTTGTAGTTTTTTAAAAGTGAAGACAGTGTTTTAGAAATACATTTTGAATAGATATACATGAGATTATATAACATCTAGCATTTTGCATGAAATCTGGGAATAGAAGTGGGAAGGGGACAGAGTTAAAGTTGTAGCTAGGTGAAGTATATATAGGGGTTCATTAGACTGTTAGGCCTACTTTAGTGTATAATTAAATTTTTCCATAATTAAAAATTTAAACAGTGAGTGTAACGTCAGTATTTACTATAAAGCTATAGTAATCAAGACAGTTATATTAATGAAAGAACAGACATTAATGGAACAGAGAGCCACAAAATAGACTCATATATTTAACTATACTATATAGTCAACTCACTACAGACAAGAGAGCAAACGCAATACAATGGCAGAAAGATAGTCTTTTTAACAAATGGTGCTGAAACAACTACACATCTACATGCCAAAAAATTAATCTGAACATGTTCCTTAGACCCATCCCAAAAATTCACCCAAAAAGGCCCTAGCCAATGTGTTCAGTTGGTTGGGCACACGCCTAGGTTGTGGGTTTAGTTCCTGGTCAGGGCACATAGGAGAAGCAACCAGTCAGTGTTTCTCTCTCACGTTGATGTGTCTGTCTCTCTTTCACTGGTGTTTCCCTTCCTCTTTCTCCCTCCTTTCCTCTCTAATAAATTAATTAATTAAAAATCCACTCAACAGGTTTATAAACAAATATATTTTTAAATTATTAGATTCTAGACGAGAACCTATGTGGAAATTAAATCACCCTGGCTGTAATGATGACTTCTACTTACAACACCAAGGACATGACCCATGAAAGAAATGACTGATAAGTTCAATTTCATTAAAATAAAAAATTCTCTGCAAAAGACAGTAAGTGTCAAGACAAAGCATAGCCACACCACAGACTTGGAGAAATATTCAGAAAAAGACACATCTAATAAAGGGCGGTTATCCAAAATACACAAAAAACTCTTAAAACTCAGTAAGAAAATAAATATTAAAAAGGGGGCAAAAGATCTGAACAGACAACTCACCAAAGAGTTATAGATGGAAAATGAGCATATGAAAAGATTCAACTTCGCCTGAAGTAATCTCTAATATTAGTAAAGTACTTTAACAAATACCTTACTGAATCTTTAAACCCCATTCAGCCACTATGAAAATCCCTACCAACCCATGAAGTAAAGCAAAGCAATATTCACTATCTTTTTCACAGATGAAAGAAATGAGGGGCACACCATTAATATGAATTGTCAATAATCTCAGAGATTAAAAGTGGTGGAACCAGGATTTTACCTCAGGAAGATTATTCTTCACTCTGTTATCTCCCCTTTTGGCATTTATAATAGTTAAGAAAAAGACACTGATACACTCGCCTCCCTTCAAAATTCCTCCATAGCCTCCATCATCTTAAGATTTGTACCAGGACAAAATCTCCGTAGTCTGCTATGGACACAGACTATTATACAATGCTTAAAGCTATACAGAGGAAAATATCAAACATTCTCTTACTGTATGAGTCAGCTCCGGCAACTAAACAAAACACCACAGCTGGGTAGCTTGAACAATAGACATTTATTTCTCACAGTTTTGGAGGCTAGGAAGTCCAAGATCAAGGTGCCTGCAGATTCAGTTCCTGATAACTCACTTCCTCCAGCTTGCAGATGGCTGCCTTGTACTATGTCCTCACATTGCAGAGAAAAAGAAGAGAAGCAAGCTCCCCAGTGTCTCCTCTCACAAGGGCACTATTCCCATGATGAGGACCCCACCTTTATGACTTCATTTAACCTAATCACCTCCCCCAGTCCCCACCTCCAAATACCATCACACTGGGGGTTAGGGCTTCCATGTATGGCTTTCAGGAAACCCAAACATTCAGTCCATAGATACCATAGCAGTATATTGGTGGTACATCTGACACTGAGGTAGACGTACCTGACAAGACCAAAGTAGGTAGGAGATTAGCATTATCATAACCACTTGGTTAAAACAGCTATTCAATATGTATGGCATACCTTATCAGAGAAAAATATCTCATGTGCCATAAAACATTAAACTTAATATTTTTCTCAAAGAAAAAAAAAGTCTCCTTCCGCCCAAATCGGGTCTATTTAAAACAACCCAAGGATATGAATACTGGATTGAGACTTTTTTTTCCTCCTGTGAGGTAACTGCTTTGTTCATTTTACATGTTTTATACCACAGCCCAGTGACCGTTATACCACACAGGTGGAAGTGTGGGTTTGAGGACCATTGAACACTAAATCTCCCCCAATACATCACAATTACAGAAACACCTGTGCCCAGTAACGTTGTGTTGAGCCACTATGAAAATTCAGTGTTCACTGCCCACAACACTTCCTTTCAATTCTTATGACTCTATGTTCAGCTCCTCAATAAAAGAAACAAGTTTTCTGAATGCAGGAGTTTCCAATCTTTTGTTACTGAGAAATCTGCAGAATCTGTTGGGGAAGCTGTAACCCCTCATGGCTAAGGCTGAGTAAAGAGACCTTGGGACCATAAGCCACTAAGGAGACAAAGCTTATCTTCCTGGCAAGGGCACCGGCCTCTGCCCCCTTTTACTTCACCCTGCGTGACCCTGGGCAGATGACTGGTTAGCTAATGATGGGTCCCCAAGTTTTATGGCCCTTTAGCTAACTGACCCTGACTCAGAATAAGCCCTCATAGTTCTTTGAATGTTATCTATTGTTTGATCCTTACTGCCTGACAATGATTGATGAGCTTTACCTGTATTCCGGTGCGAACTGAACTCAATAAAAGCCCACTGAGGAATAGCTTCAAGGCCCTTCTCCTTTGAGAGATCTACCACCTTTCTCCCCCAAGCAGATCATGTCTTGGTAGATTTATCCTCACCCCTGGCAGAGGGAGGTGGGGGGGGCCTCTGCAGCAGAGCCCCCCCCCCAAAATCTATATAAGGCATTTTTTCAAACTTCTCTTAAGTAAAATATATTCATGACCCATGTTGAACTTAGGCCTACAGGTTCCAAGACACCCCCCAAAAAAAGGGTCCCAATTATTTGAAAACTAGCTAATCTCAACCTAACGATGGAAAATAAATAATTGCTTTAGTTAAGCAGAATGTATTTTGGAGTAGAGCTCATTCAATCATAAATTATGCAATATGATTAAGACCAATCTAAGAAAAACTAATTATAATTCCTTATGTATTCATTTCTTCCTTGCCTTTGTCCCTGAAATAAAAAGAAAATATAAGAGAAGGTAAATTGCTATCGAACTGAAATTGGTAAATATAATTGTCTTTTCAAACATTTTTAAAAAGGTTACAGCAGAGGTTTTGAAATACTTGTAGATATTTGTGGAGGGGAGAAATCAGTAAAATATTCATTTTTCATTTTTTTAACCTTATGAGAACTTTAATATCTGTACTCTAATAAAGGGTAGAAAACTTAGGGTCTAAGAAACACCAATTTAAAAACTTTTAAAGCAAAAAAATTAAAAAGTAAAGCAAAAAACCTACAGAGGAAGAAAGAAGGAGATATTCCATTGTTTTCTTAACCCCACTGATTCTGATCAGGAGTTAGTCATATCACTGTTCTTCTGTATATGATGCACTGTTTATCTCTGTCTGCTTTTAAGGTTTTCTTTTTCTCTGTTGATTTTAGAAGTCTAACTATGATATGCATAGGTGTGACTTTTTTATTTATTTTTGCTTGAGAGGTTGAGGAGTTCCTGTATCTGTATGCTTGATTTATTTTGGTTTTCTTCTTAAACTAAATTTGAGATTTTTTTCAGTCTTTATTGTTCCAGGTATTATTTCTGTTCCATTCACTCTTTCCTCTCTTTTGGGGACTTCAGTTACAAGTATTTCATTCTGTTTGATATTGTTCCACATATTTCTATAGCTGTTCACTTTCTTCACTTGTTTTTTTTAGCTTGTTCTGCAGATCAAATAATTTCTATTGATCTACATTGAGGTTTCTTGACTATTTTGCTCTCTCCTCTCGGTTGTTAAGCCCACCTAGTATATTTTTTAATTTAATCGTCTTATTTCTCAGCTCTAGAACTTCTATTTGGTTCTTTCTTGTAGTGTCATTTTCCAGTTAAGATTCCTCATCTCTTCCTTCAATACAACTATGTTGCTTTTAATATTTTGGAATATTATATATAATGTGTATATTATAGTATATATATGTGTGTGCATATATATCATATGCATATACTATGTATACTGCAATTCATACTATATATCATACTATATACTATATATTATAGTATAGTATATGTTATATATTACATTATATAGTATATATTATACATTATATTATGGTATACATCATATATATTTTATACTCTATATAGTATATAGATAATATATTATATGATATATTATATGTATAGTATATATTATGTAATAGCTGCTTTATTTGTCTGGCAATTGCTTTTTCTTGATTATCTTCAGGTTACTTTCTATTGTTTATTTTTTCTCTGGAGCACCAATTATTGCTTTTGCTCATAGCCACTAATATTTTAAAGTTGTATTCTGGGTATGATCAGCCACACACTACAAGATTCTTACTTATGTTGCATTCCTCTGAAGTATATTCCTATTTGTTATAACAGGCATTTTACTGGTTTCATATCCCATCCTCTGTCTATCCTATTTTGGCCAGCAAGTGCAATTTCTACTCATATCTTTTATCTTATACATGCTGGCTTTTGGCTAAACCTACTGCAGTGTTCCCCACACAAGTGTAGGTTAGCCAAGGATTTGGATGGTGCTTACACGCATTTCCAGAGGTTTCATCCTTCCAAGATTCCTTCTGGAACTTCCCCCAAACTTTTTAGGTCTTCTGCCACCCTTCTGGAACTTCCCCCAAACTTTTTAGGTCTTCTGCCAGCCTTCAAATCTGTTCTCTGGCACTTAGATAAGTAAGGCTGTGACTTTTTCCATTATTGTACAGGGAGGGTACCCTCAGCCAAAAACCTGCAAATCACAAACCTCACATCTTAATTTTTCAGTCTTTCACATGTACAGTCCTCACTAGTTTTTGTCTACCTTTAATTGCTCTGCAGTGCCTTTAGTTTGCTGGTTCCCAAAATCATTTCCCACAGAGTTAATTCAATCAATTTATTCCATCAATGGGGGCTGAAACTATAAGTCCATAAAGTATATTTCAGCCTTATGTCAAATATCTTCAAGCTTTTCATGTGAAAGTAAACCTTTCTCAGACACCCCTCTGCATTCCAATTTTCTGATATTTCCTATTACTTTCTATTAGCCAGATGCATTATATACCCTTTCCTAAATTCATCACCTACATTGGAAATGTAATTAACATTTACTAGTCTCATCTGAGGAGTAAGTACAACATGGCTTCTTCAAAAATACCTGGCTGCTCAATCCCTGTAGAAAATCTGTTTGCAAGGAAGAAGATATTTTTTAATGCAGATTGGCTGTTAGCAACAATCAATAGTATCTGCCACATTCTCCAAAGCACCTATATACCAATGCATATGCAGAATCTGTCTGATGTAACTAGCATGGAACTCTAGACTCTGTTGAAGACTTGCAACATCCAAAACAAAGGCAGTGACTTTAACATGTATCAGCAATTTAAGGTCTGTAGAGAGGTCCTGGCTACATAGCTCAGTTGGTTAAGAATGTCCTCCCGCCCTGGCTGGTGTGGCTCTGTAAATTGAGCGCAGGCTGTGAACGAAAGGGCCACGGTTCGATTCCCAGTCAAGGCACATGCCTGGGTTTGCAGGCCAGGTCCCCGGTGGGGGTGATGCGAGAGGTAACCACACATTGCTGTTTCTCTCCCTCTCTTTCTCCCTCCCTTCCCCTCTCTCTAAAAATAAAGAAATAAAATATTTAAAAAAATAAATAAAAAAAGAGTGTCCTCCTAATATGCCAAGGTTAGGAGTTCAACCCCTAGTCAAAGCACACACAAGAATCAACCAATGAATGCATAAATAAGTGGAACAACAAATTGATGTTTCTTTCTCTAAAAAAAATCAATCAACTTTTAGATAGAATTAAATAGATAACAGATTAGAGGATTGGGCAAAAGTAGGTTTACAGTTGTGAGTATACGAAAGAGTTTATTCTTGTATTATTTGTTAATTACTATATTATTTTCCATGTGAACAACTGTAAATATACTTTTGAAGAGCACAACATTGAAAACTTATTTGAAAAAATAACGAAGGAGAACTTCCCCAATCTAGCAAAGGAAATAGACTTCCAGGAAGTCCAGGAAGCTCAGAAAGTCCCAAAGAAGTTGGACACAAGGAAGCACACATCAAGGCACATCGTAATTACATTATCCGAGATTAAAGAGAAGGAGAGAATCTTAAAAGCAGCAAGAGAAAAGGAGACAGTTACCTACAAAGAAGTTCCCATAAGACTATCAGCTGATTCCTCAGAAGAAACCTTACAGGCAAGAAGGGGCTAGAAAGAAGTATTCAAAGTCATGAAAGGCAAAGACCTACATCCAAGATTATTTTATCCAGGAAAGCTATCACGTAGAATGATAGGGCAGATAAAGTGATCCCCAGATAAGGTCAAATTAAAGGAGTTCATCATCATCGAGCCCTTATTACAAGAAATGTTAAAAGGAAAAAGAAGATCGAAACTATGAACAGTAAAATGACAACAAACTCACAACTATCAACAACTTAATCTAAATAAAAAAAAACTAAGCAAACAACCAGAACAGGAACAGAATCACAGAAATGACGATCACATCAAGGGTTATCAGTGGGAAGGGGGATGGGGGCAGGGAGGAAAAGTACAGGGAATAAGTATAAATGGTAGGTACAAAATATACAGGGAAGGTTAAGAATAGTAAAGGAAATGGAGAAGCCAAAGAATTTATATGTATGACCCATGGACATGAACTAAGGGGAGGGAATACTGGTGGGACGAGGAGGGGAATAAAAGGGAGAAAAAAATGGGACAACTATAAAAATATACTTAAAAAATGAAAATTCCAGAAAAAACCCCCAAGTGTTCTAAACAAACAATCTCTGCTGAGACTGAATTTACTAGCCCACAAATTAATCCCACAAATTTCTCCAAATGTCCTAAGGCTACTGAAACAAAAAGAATAAGGCATAAAATATCCACATCACAAACTGAAACTGAAAGAAAGAAACAAACTATCTTTAGGTGTGGTAGGGAGAAATTAAGAAGCCACACTGTTAGAACAAATAAAATGTCTGTATCAGAAAATCCCAAGTATTTGCGATATGAAAAGGGCATAATAACGATGCAACATATTAACAGCACGAGAGGGGAAAAAAGACTGGCAAAAACAAAAAATCATTCTGGAAAAAAAATCCCCTATATATCAAAAGTAAATTCTCCAAGAACTAAGAACATAAAGACAAAATAACGTAAGTTCAAAGATGAGATGACAAAACTATAGACTAAGATGATAAAACTATAAACTAAAGGAAATATAAGACTGAAACTGAGCGAATAAAGACCAAAGCACTAGCAGCATTACCAAACTGAGTTAAAATTAGATCATTTAAACTCAAATTATTGACAAAAACTTGAGATAGTATAAATCCAAACAGAAACGCAAATATTAGAGCAATTTTTTAAAAAGATAAAAGAGAGTAAATAAAAGATCATAAAATAGCATAACTAGTATTGCTGGAGCATCAAAGAAAAAGAAAAATTTTAATTCCCTGAAGAAAGAAAGCAAATATGCGGAACATATAGAATGACCCACACTGAGACACAACCTCACTAATTTTCAAAGATTAAAAAATGAAAAAACAGCCCTGGATGGTGTGCTCAATGGGTTGAGCGCTGGCTTGCAAAACGAAGGGTTGCCGGTTGCATTCCTGGTCAGGGCACATGCCTGCCTGGGTTGTGGGATGGATCCCCAGTTGCGGGGTGCAAGAGGCATCCGATCAATGTTTCTCTCTCTTTCTCCCTCCCTTTCCCTCTCTCTAAAAAAATCAATAAAATCTTTTTAAAAATTAAAAAAAATTAAATAAACAGATTTGAAGACACAATAAAAAAAATCAAGTTACCTGCAAAAGATAGGGCTACAGAGCTCCCAGAAGAAGGGGGACAAAAAGGTATCATCCAAGAGAATTATATCCAGCCAAGATGTCAAGTAAAAAACTAGCAAGACATTTAAAACACATTATACCTAAGAGAATCATGATCCAAGAGCCCAGGCAAAATCTCAGTCAACGTGAGAGTGACACTGAAAGACTCTCTCACCCACATATCCTTAATAAGACAGGTGGAGTATGTACTCTTTCAAAACCAGAAAGACCAGAAGAGATGACACTATGTAGAAGAATCCCTAAGATATAGGGAATTGAACATAAAAGAGAGAGGAAATTAAATTCCAGAAAAACAGCTGTGTAGCAAGCAACCAGATTATAACAGGAGAGTACAGCCTCCAAAAGTATGTTTCCTAGAAGTATATGAAGCTGTTGCAATACTTCATGTATTTAACAACTGTACTACTTAGGACTATATTCAGGTATATACCAAGTAAGGTAGCTCCACAAGGAACATTTTTTCATTTTCAGTTCCATCCATTTCCAGAGTATGGCTTTATCCTCATACTTGCAACTATTGGCTGCTGCACCTCTAATCACATACACATTCCAGGAAGGAATAATGAGAAGAGACATTGTGTAATGTATGTAAAGTAAGTCTGTCATAAAACCATTGTTTCCCAGAATCCCAGACAACATTTCCATGATTATCTCAATTTCCACGATTGGGTAATTTAGCCATTTCTGACTCCAAGGGAGTGTGAGGAAGTTGGAAAGTTGATTATTGTTAACTGGATATATTACTGCCCTAAACAAAATGGATTCTGCTCTTTTAAAAGCTGGGGGAAGTAAAGAATTGATATTAGGTAGGCAATTAGAGGTATCTCAATAAGTTTACCTAAAATAATATTTGAAGAATTTAGTATCACAATAGAGAATTTGTAATGTTCTGCAATAGTGACATGATAAACAAACTAAGCAAATTAAAAGTGACACAATTTTTTATTCTAGGAAGAAGCAAAAGTTCCACAAGAAAAAAGATAAAAATGTTACTATACAGTATAAGTAATATTCATAAAGTGATAATTAAATGAACAATACACGATGGTTGAAAACTGTCATAAAATTATATGGCAAGAAGCAACAGGAAAAGCGGAATCATGAGGTAATAATATTACAAGAATGCTAAATTCTCCGTTTCCATAATAGGAAGTCAAAATATAATGTCTAAAATTGATAAATGAAGAAACAGCAATACTATGTATATTGCTTAGAAATGGAAAAAGTTAAATACACAGATACAAACAAAAGCCATGAAGAACTTGAGGTGGCTAATTCACGTATGGGGAAGTATGGGACAAAAAAATGTTTCTTACAAGCCTTGCAGTATTATTTAGCTTTTTTAAAACCATGTACATGTTACTTGGATAAAATGTAAAATATTGTTTAAAGAAACTTCATGAGTTAAAAAAATTCCAATCAAAAATAAATTATGAAGAATAAAAGAATAAGGAATCTTTAAAATGAATGCTTCATAACTTATAAATGAAAGGGAGACTTCATTTTAATATCAGCACATAGTCCATAGTTTCCTATTAAACTGCACATCGAACTCTTCGTCAATAATTGCCCGAAAAAGCACACAAAAGCTTTTTTATTCACATTGTAAAGCATGGATTCTACAAGTCCTCACTATTTTGTTTTTTAAAAGTTCTACAGAATAGTAAGATTAACAAACAGTCCATTAGTAAGAAACAATACGAAATTTATAAAGAAAATTAACCTGTAAGAAAATTAAAATTTAATTAAAAATAATCTCTAACACTTAGGCCTTCTAAGATAAGACCTAAATGTGAAGTCTTGAACCCTTTCCCAAAGTACCATTGTTTTTCCAAAAATTGCTAATCGAGAACTATGTACAGTGTATGAATTTCATGTTCTCGTAAAGTTCGTATTTTATAGCTATTCCTAAAAAGCTTAAGAAACAAATCTGAAATGTTCTTTTTAAAAAATTCTAAACTTGGAACTTTTTTACACCTATATAGGGTTTTATAATTAAATACTGATATATGGAGAGAAATAAAAGTAGATTAATTACTCCAAATTTCAAAAGGTATACATACTGCTATGAGAATTAGATTACCTGGATTCATATGCAAAAAGAACTGTGAATATAGAGTTTTAAGTTCCAAATTACTAAAATAAAATATTTTGATATCTCTTGCAAAACTGTTACCTCCTTGAGAAAGTTCAACTTTAAAAAGCTGTATTAATAAAATTAGAAACATTCCTGTCAGTCCCCCAGCACCAGTTTTATTTCAGTTGATAATTAATGCCACTAAAGTGTTTTTAATCACTCTTAAAATTTACTTGGTGTTTTATAACACTTTTTAAAGTCCATTACCTCCACAAAAGCAACTTTAGTCTTAGAGATTTATATTTATGCTTCAAGTATTCTACCCTAGTAGGCTTGAATAACACAAAGAAAATATTTAAGTAATTTTATATCCTTGAAAATTATACAAACTTGACCTAGAATGAAAAAACAATCCACACGGACTGCAAAGAGTAAGGTAAGTTTAAGAAAATAAAAATGCAAACATGCATTTTAGCACTGTCTCGAATTTATTAACCTAAAAGGTTTAATTTCCATTTTCCTGCATCAGCTTTATTTATAAAATGTCATGCCCTATAAATACGCTGTTATTTTCTATAGTCAAGCACTCTCTTAACAAATCTTCTCATTAATATGTAAATTTAAAGTCAATCGGTCTTCTCCCTGACAGTCCCATGAATTCCTAGTGCACTGTATAATCGGCTTTGACTTTGCATCCACTATTTATCATCAAAGATGTCAGTTAGAAAAATTATAGAAAATGAACCACGATTGATATGACTGCAATCTACTTTGTCAAAACTTAATTGTTCCTCAAATCATACATTTACATATAAACAGCCTAAATACTGATCTATAATGATGCAAATAAGCTAAATTAAAAATCTCTTCTGACTCTGAAGAAACCTGGCTGTTATGATGTATTCATTTAAGAACTTATTGACAAATGCATGTACATCAGCTCATCTTAAAAGTATTTCCACTAACTTTTAGTTCCTCAAAAAAAAATTTTGTTACCTTTCAAGCACATAAACAAATGTTTTTGACAATTCAATGAGAAACACCTTTGTGAAAAGTAAATTTAATTACAGTTGTTAGCTAATGGCAATGTCTGAATACTATGGATTGGGGAGCTTCAAAATTAGCTTTGACTGGAACAGAATAAGCAAACACACAGAAACTTATGAAAGTAGCAAAAAGATACTTTAATTTAAAAGTTATGGGGTTATAGAATATAAAGGGAAGAATGCTGATATAAGCATCAGATTATTTACTCTGTTTCTATTTCTGGTTCCACCTTTTAAAAGCAATATTACCTTAGGTGGGTCATTTATAAAGTGGATTTAATAATTTCCACTGCCCTATCTCAAATAAAATACTACACTGCATAAGAGAGTACAGCAAACTATTAAATTCCTAAATACAAAGTATTAACAGTATTATTTTTCACATTTTCTCTTAGCATTGAGAAGGAAACTCCTTAATTTTAATGAACTTCATATTTTAGGCAGTTTTTTATTTTATATAACAAATCAATATATTATTTTAGTGACACTTTTCTCACTTGCAAATTCCTTCACTTCAAGATAAATGGCCCTTTATATATCATAAAGTGATGTTCGCATAGCATTTTATGCAAATGATTTCTGTCCATTAGGTAAAATGGGATGAGGGTACTAGAATGAACACCTATCTACTCTGCTGATTTCATTTCAAAAAATAAAATAGTATTGAAGTATTGCTGTAACCACTGTGGCTCAGTTGGTTGGGCACTGTCCTACAAAGTGAAAGGTCACGAGTTCGATCCCCAGTCAGAGCACATGCCTGGGTTGTAGGTTTGGTCCCAAGTCAGGGCAATGTTTCTCTCCCTATCTCCCACCTTTCTCTTAACTCTAAAACTAAATAAATAAAGTCTTTTTTTTTTTAAAGTATTCAAATGTTGATGATAAAATATAAAAAAGAATGGTAATGCCCTGACTGGGTGGCTCAATTGGTTGGTTGGAGCGTTGTCTCATCTTGCACATCAAAAGGTGGCAGGTTGAATTCCCAGTCAGGGCACTACCTAGGTTATGGGTTAGATCCCTAGTCGGGGCGCATATAGGAGGCAACCAATTGATGTTTCTCTCTCAATATCTCAATTGATGTTTCCCTTTTTGTGTCTCTCTCTCCCTTCCTCACTCTTCTAAAATCAATAAACATGTCTTTGAGTGAGGATTTTAAAAAATACTTTTTTAAAAAAGGATGGTAACAACTCAACACTCTACTAGAGTACTGTTCCATTTCACCTTTCTATTCTATAATACTCTTGAACAGTACTTACTTCATGGTATGCTTTTTACAACATAAAAAGTGAAAAATGAAAACAGATATAAATGCCAAATACTTCTCAGTTTCTTCCAGGTATGGTCAAATGTTGCTTTATAATTCAATTTGCCAACTTTCAAAGTTAAATTACCACACGTAGCCCTAAAAAGTTGGATGCAACTTAAAGTTTAAGCCAGAAAGTCTTCAAGACTAAAAGTGACGTGACTGCTCACTTAAAGGTTTCTCTGTAAAACAGAACCATAAGCAGCCACAAAGAAGTCTGAGATGGGGTGAATGAAAGCGTGAACATGGGCATAATCTGAATGATAATAATCCATTTGAACCTTATTTTTGTAAAATGTATTTGTACTAAAAGTCTAACATCTTTCACAATCTCTTACTTTTAATACCACTGTAAAGGATGACCTTCCAAATCATGTCCACTGGTAATAAACAGAACATATAGGTATCCAATAAGACGCAAGCCTGTTATCTTGATTATTTTGGTGTCAGCTGATATTGTTTTAAATTATGTATTATCCAAAGTAAAATTTAAACCCACTAGAACAAATGAAATTAAGTGGTTGCCAGTAAATGCATCTCAAGGGTCTACTGAGAAATATGAAAAGAAAGACATTTATTTCACCATGTGCTTGAATTGCTTCTATAATGCTTTAGGAATACATATATAATTACCCTGGCTGGTGTGGCTCAGAGGATTGGGTGCCAGCCTCAGAACAGAAAGGTCACCAGCTCAATTCCCAATCAGGGTACATGCCTGGGTTGCAGGCCAGATCCCCAGTTGTGGGTGTGTGAAAGGCAATCAAAAGATGTATGAAAGGCGTGAAAGGCACACTTGCTGTTTCTTCCCCTCTCTTTCTCCCTCCCTTCCCCTCTAAAAATAAATAAACAAAAATCTTTTTTTAAAGAAGATTTTACAAAAGAGAATACATATAATTATGCTTAGTTAAAACTTTACGAATCTTCTATTTCAGTGAGATTTTTTCCTTTTCTTTTAGCCAAGGAACCTTTCTCAAAGGAAATCATATGCAAAGCTGTACACAAAAGGCAGGCAAAGGTGAAGCCTGCTCAGGAACAGTGAGAGGGCCTTGAAAGCTGCACGGTCTAGAGCCCCACCCCTTGGTTGTGCCAGGGGCAGTGTTGCAGCATCCTGAGGGCAGAGGTGCACACTGAGGGCAGAGGGTGAATCAGTCTATAAACCATGTAATTTAAAATAAAACCTAGGTCGGATTGCAAATAAGCGGCAAAGAAAAGAAATTTAGCCCAATTCCCGTGTACCAGGACAACGACCAGAGTTCATCCCATGTTTGTAATAATTAAGTTCACAGAGTTAATTAACATGTAAAAATAAAGTATGCATATAGTCCCACTTTTTCAAATTGTCTATCCAAAGTATAAATAAGTATGGAAGTGTAGAACTTAATTTCTTTGTTTTGCAAATAGCTTTAAACATGAATTTTTTATCTAAAATGAGCCTAAAATTCAAGGAACAGAAAATCAAAAGGACAAACTACAAAGACAGTTTTAAAATTCGTTACATATTTTTAGAAGATATAGTAAATAATGTATATATTTTACCTCCAGTTTCTACATAATGACAAAGCAAAGGATCATTTGCATACAGCTACTAAAATAATTTGATGGTGACAGGAGAGTACAAAAAAAAAATTTCATTGAAGCCCTAGCCAAGTGGCTCAGTTGGTTGGAGCATTGTCCCATACACCAAAAGGTTGTGA
The DNA here is from genome assembly GCA_039655065.1 of Glossophaga mutica. Lineage (NCBI taxonomy): Eukaryota > Metazoa > Chordata > Mammalia > Chiroptera > Phyllostomidae > Glossophaga > Glossophaga mutica. The sequence continues at coordinate 49,061,317 of CM077305.1, forward strand.
GTACGATTCCAACTCAAGGCACATACCTAGGCTGCACATTCAATCTCCAGTTGGGACATGTACATGAAGCAACCAATCGATATTTTTCTCTTATATGGATGCCTCCCTCTCTGTCTCCCACCCCCCCCTTCTCTTTTCCTCTCTCCACCCCCACCCTTCCTCTCTCTCTAAAATCAAAATATATCCTCAGGCAAGGATTTTAAAAAATTAGAAAAATAAAAAATAAAAATGTTTTATTAAACAATGACGAGGGCTAGGTAAGACAAAATTACCTACAACCTACACAACAGAAAAAAAAATCTGAATAGCATGCTGGAAAGGATGCTAAAATCAAACAACTAGCTATCAGCAACAAAAATATCTTGTCAAAGTTACCATTTACATGAAAAAGCCAAGATTTCTGAAGCACAGACATATTGCTTAAACCAGCATAAGTGTCATCAAAAGTTTACTTTGCTCAATGATAAAGTTAACTTTATAAAACAAAAGCACAGATGATCAGTAAAATTGAATCAATTTAAGAGCCCATGTGACATAAGACTTTCAATGTATGAATAATTAAAATATACTTTGATTTTTAAGTAGAATAAACCAAAATTTTATACACCATGCCATTGTAGGTATCAACCAGCGCCAAAATAATTACCAATTACCCTTGCTTTTTATCATTTCCTGTTTTCCAAAAGAACATGAGAAAAATGAGATCTCCTTAAACACAGTTTCTATGTTTTAGCACTCTATATTTTGTTGTACACATTTTTAAAGTTCATCCATTTCCTTAGTATATTTTATAAGTGGAAGATTATTCCGCACTTACCTCTTTCCAAGGACTGACAAACTGTGTACGAGCATATCGAGTTAGCATGTGGATTATGACAACCTGTCCCCATTCTTCAACATCAACTAGTAAACTGCAGAGCTTGCGGTAATTCTTGTGAATCAGATCTATTCTATCCGGGCAGACTTCCTCAAAAGCCATCACAACACTGCCAGCTACCAGCTAAGAAAGGAAAGAAATAGGAACATTACAAAAAAATTTTCCTGCCATCAAAGATTCAATTCTGGCGTTACAGAGGTACAATAAGTATTATTATAATCGATATTTAAAGTATTTAGTCATTTAATTAATAAATGATAACACATACTTAAATAATAAGTTTTAAAGTGTCACTCCCTCAAAGAATAGTTTTAAGAGTTCTAACGTGTCAACAAAGCTAATATTTTTCTGAAGTATTAGAAGTAGAAATTCTGGTAATTTTTTATTTCATCAGGTTAAATTGCTCATATGTGGATTAAACATATTCATTATGCGTTTTTCATATTTAAAGGTAACCTAAATTCTAATCTAAAGATTCATTATTTAGTACATGACAATATTCAGAAAAAGAATCAAGACAATAACAAGGATGACATCATGTCCGTTTACAATGAGACTATAATAATTTCACAATAAATTTATCTTAAAATGTGTGTGGAGAATTCACAAATGATTTTCAAACAAAAACACTTTCATATCTTATACATTTTAATCCACCTGCTTTTACCAATATAATTTACTTACAAAGAAAACACAGGCTAAAAATTTAGTACATTTTACTATTTTTGTAACAATGTAAGTTCAAATAATATATTACCAACAAAAGGCAGCTTTCTCTAAAACCAATTAATGAACCACATATGCTGTTTTTGGAATTCTCATGCTTTTGCAAAGTGGCAAAAACAAGATGTCTTTAGTATAAAGATACAAACTAAGCAAAATAAATAATATACAAATACGTCTATGTATGTACCACTGATATGTGTGCAGTTAGCCAACAATATAAAATGCTTTTGAAAAAGTAAATTAATATCATATTCTTTCTGAACACCAGGGATCTTCATTTTAGCATCTAAAATTTCCCCAATGACTTAAAATAAGCAATTAAATAGAAATATAACTTACTGAAATGGTACTTTTTGAAAAATATTAGATACAATGAATGATATTCGTATTTTTAATGTTTGTCCCTTTACTTGGCTGACATTTAGTTTATTAATATGCAACCAACAATACAATTGAAAGAAAACAGCTCAGAATATAGACTTGCTATTATGCTAAACAAGTTTCCGGTCCTGTGGGGATTTTATGAATTACCAATCAGTGTAAACGTGAAGCTGCATTTATTGACTCCAGCCCTGCCCATGTACTGGTGCCTGCTGGTCTCAGCATGTATGCACCTCAATTGAAAAAGTAAAGGATTGATTACTTGTGTGAACTAAATAAAAATGTATTACACATATAATTTTCTATTTGTTATTGATACAGAAAGTTAAGTTTGTGTTTTTAACTTTACATTTTGAGTTCTGCATAAATCACTCCTTAAAAATTATATTCTGTGATAACTATATTTCAAAAGGATAGAATTAGTATCATTTAAAAATCTCTTAAAACAACAAAATTCATGGTATCAAACTGTAGAATAATGTAGCAATTGTTAAATATATATATTTATATGCTTTATGTCAATTTTGTTATTAATATAAAACATATGTATCAGTCGGTAAAAGGTATTCAAGCACAAAAATAGATAATACCACTTAGAATAAAATAATCCATGCAAGTGAAATAGTGATTCAACAAAGTTTAAATCCAAGAAATATTATGTAAAATCAAGTTATTTTGCTTATGCCTAGAGATTTTTATTTTCAAATTGTTTAGTGGATATCAGACAATTAAAAATCAACTACCACATGGTATTAAATTTACTGAACCAAGAGCTATGGATACAAAATAATTCTGAAGTACTAACAAAGAACATAAAGAAAGAAAAGAATTAAGTACAAACAAAGTTTAAGGAAACAGATATTAGTACAGATGAAAAAAAAAAAGTACCTCCACAAAATAAAACTGGCTGTTTGAGGTATTTTGTTGTATTGTTTCAACAAACTCACCCTAGGCTAAAACACTACAAGAAGAATTGATAATTCTGGTCTGTTAAATGTTCAATATTCTATAAAACTCCCAGAATTAAAATAAAATGATCTACTGAGATTTTAAAACCAAAAATATTAGTTTCCCTAAAAAAGACAGTTAATTTCCATCTTACTGTGTCAACAGTAGCTTTTTATATAAGGAGAAAAATAAATCACTCCAACAAAACTAGCAATGAGCTCATCAAATTCAAATGCAGTTTTCCATTTATGTATTTTTTATATTAAAGCAATAAACATGGTTCATTTATCTTCCCCTGGTTGCAACATTTTTCTGTGCTGTTGCTATGAACTTCAGCCATTAGCTGTGCTCCAAGGTAAACTACATGAACCATCAACAAAAGTGACACCCCATCTATGGAGTTCATATTTTCTCCAGATTATCTATGTTAGTTGACAAGCTGGTAATGAAAAAAATCACACTAAGCAAATGGTTCCACTAATAACAATAAATTTTCTATAAAATTATGAAGGGTACAAAACGTTTCCTTGCATCTATTTTGTCATGAATTCTAATTAACGTTGCAAAAACCTGAGAGTGCTGGGTCATCACAAGAAGTGCATCAGGTTTGATTGATAATACAGTATAAGTTGGCCAATGCTGCCAAGATTTTCTTCTCTTAAATTAATGGCCATCCAACCTGCCCTAATCATACAGCTCAAATGATATTCCCCTTCTTATTTCAATTTTCTTGAGGCATGGAAAATGGGCAAGATCAGTCATTTATCTTCTAATAGCTGGATAATAGATCTATCACAACAAAACATCTGCACAAACTCAGAGGTGTGGTTTTTTTGCCCACAACAGTGAGGCTTTTACTGACACTGAATCAATACCTTGTAAAATGGTGTCTTATCCCCACAGCTTAGTTATGAACTACCAATACATTCATTAACCATCATTTTGTAGCTAAATTAAGGAGAGGAAACTTTCACATAAAAAAATATATGCAAGTCAGTTTTTCAGTAGCCACAGACCAATTTGTCTTCCTAGGACTCAGTTTTCTATTAGAAAGTTAAATGACACCAAAAGAATTTCTTTAAAATTAACCTAAATGGAAAAATAAATACATCCCAGCCTGCTTTTGAGGTGTTCTAAATAAAAGAGACATTGTCCACTGCTATGTTTAAAGTGCCCAACAAATATAGACATCTTGTATTTTTTAAAAAAGCAAAAAAGTATAATAAATTTTAAAATAAATTTTGTAACTGAACACTAGGAAAGGTTTGTAGTAAAAAATATGCAGTATATGTTAAATGGAGAAATTAAGATGAAAATGGTAAATCTAGGAACATAAAATGAAGAAATTATACAAACAAAACTTGTAACTATAGATTGGGGATGGTAGAACATAGACAAAATATTACTTTTTAATTTCATTAACTATAGTTATAAGGTTTCTACTATAGCTTTTAAAATTTACAGACATTCAGATAACAGTTACCTTAAGTAACACTAAAGTGTTCTTCTAGTTATATAACCATAACTCTATTCCTAAACCCCAAATGATTTATTTTTAGAAAAGAACTAGTCATATGACAAATACAGATCTTTCTCTAGTAAAAGGGAAAAGTCATTCTATTATCTTTTAATATGTTTACATTCTACCTTTCCTTAAAATGAGAATTATAGAACTAGTTTTCTTTGCGATCTTAATTGTAAAAAAATCTTTATTTATGCTAACATAAGCAACAAGAGATAGTATATATCAAAATCAACAGAGGTTAAATTTTAAAAACATTTTAAATAGATGAACACTTTTCAAATTCATATTTATCAGCAGCCACAGCAACGTCATCATAATAATGGTCCCAAGAAGCTCCTGCGGATGACGACTACATTTCTTTTGAAAATGTGGAAGTAAATAAGATGAGGTTCATTTAATTAGGGAGTTTTTAAACAAAAATGATTTGGAATTCTTATTGATTTTAAATGTCAATGCTGACATTATCAATTTGGGGGAAAGAAGAAATATAGCTGTCTTCCTTCAATAAAGTATTATATTCAACAAACAAAACTAATAATAAAGATCCATAAATATCTATATAATTATCAGAATATTTCTAATCTTTCTATAATAGATTATAACTATACTAAGGGAAAAATATCAGAAAACATTCTCAAAACAACTCTAATTTATATACTTGTACCTGAGTAAATAAATCTGAATGTTCCAACTCAAACCCAGAAAAACTGAAGATGTAAACCTATTTCCTATGCATAACTAAAACAAAGAGAATCTCCAAACTTCAAATTACATGCATGGAGAAAAGTCAGTCCTCAATGCCAGAGAGTTATTTTTCATGCTTTTTTATCATGAAACTTCACAGAACCCTATGACAGTCTGATAAAACTGCCAAGAACAAAACAGCCCAGAATTGGTGGTGGGCATAAGAGGTAACTAAAACCAACAGCAGAAAAAGAAAGAGAACGCTAAGTGTGAAAATACTGCAAAGATTACTGTAGATGAGAGCAAATTACTAAGAAGGGAATTCACTGGGGAAAGGGGTCTGGATATCAATGAGACTATCTTGGAAAGGGAAAGTTGCGGCAGAAAATGGTTTAAAAAGAGGTGAAGGAAGAAAAGCACCTTGGAAAATGTAAGGTGACAGAAAAAAATAAGAGGAAAATTTTAGGATCCTACAAGTAAAAAATAATTATAATCAAAATAAGCTTATGACATGAATCCCTTTTTTATATGGATGCCCTCCCAGCAAAAACAAAACAAAAAACCACACATGCATTTGCTATTCTGACATAGAGGGTGCTCTTGTACTAGGAATCTTGCAAAGTATCTCAAACTCAAACCACCAACCCTACCAAAAAAAAAAAAAAAAATCAATATATAAGAGCTGAAAACAGGAAATAAAAATCAAAACAATTCAACTTATGAAACTTACCCACAAAATAATCGATGAGGAAGCAAAAGAAAACAGTAAACACAACACTCCAAAATGAATTAAGCACCCTCCAAGAAGCATTTGGAGATTGGAAAAATGAACATGAATCAGAAATTCGAAAATAGAGAGCAGAAATGAATGAAAGACATCAGGCAGAAATAAAGCAGTAGTTGACTGAAACCAGGTAAGAAACAGAAAAAAGCAAACATGATGATTAAATTGCAAGGTGCTCTGGTAAATATAGTTGAACGAAAATTTAATAAGGGACATTTAAAGTAAAGAAGAAAAAGAACCAAGAGGAATGGAAATAAGGTAAAGAAAGAAGTAAAATGGTTAAGAGAGACAGTGACCGAAATACAAAACAGGCAAAAAAGGATCCAACTTACATAAAATTGAAATCCCTGAATAAAAAGTAACAACTGAACAGAATATTTAAAATGATACAAAAACCCACCACTTTTCAGAAATAATATAAACCCTGAATCTACATTTTGAAAAGGTTCATTGGGTACCAGAAAAAATTTGACCTACTTCGAGTAATCATGAGACACCATGTAAAACTATTATATTTCAAAGAAAACAGAAAATCCTCAGGATCAGCATGTTACTTAATGCAGACATATTACAGGCATTTTCTTTAAATTGAAATAAGGCAAGGATGCCCACCTTCTCCATTGCTATTAAACATTGATTGTATTAAAGGTATATGCCAATATAATTAGACACAAAATTAGTCATAGGAATTACAAGAGAGAAGGTACAACAACTTCTATTTGCAGATTACATGATTCATTTTCTAGAATAAATCATGGAGAAGAACAAAACTAAACCAGACAATAAAAGAACTCAGTAGAGAAGCAGGATATAAAATTACCATACACAAAATCAATAGCTCTCTTATATACCAATATAACAAGTTCAATGATATAATGATAAAGCAACTTCAACTTATAATAGCTTAAAAGTGGTAAAACCAAGATAAGATGCAACTCTAAACCACCACTTAACCTACTTAGCTGTCTCTCACTACTTCCAACAGAAGTACAAATTAGCAACTGTGAAACGACACTTCCCCGCATTCTGGAATGGAGCTAATAAGTAAATATATTGTGGAAAATGGAAACCACATTTCTTAATGTTGGAGAAAGAAGTTGAAAAGGCAAGGAAGCTAGAAGAACCCCATGCTACTACAGTGGAATTAGAGGTATCAGTAAATAATGTTGCTGTTTAATATAGATAGAATAATATGTTTTTAATTTTAATACATAAATATATATAATACTATATAATACTTCAGAAAAAAGAGTGCCTCAGAAATGATAGACCATCAGTCCACCAAAAGATCTACTTTTGAACACTGAGCATGTGTAAAGTAAAACATTAAAATAATACTGAACACCCAATTTCTACCACCAAGAAAAAAACAAATTCCTTAATCTTTTAACAAATATGAAATACCTCCTTTGAACAAGTGCTCAATATATCTTCTACTGTATTTTGGATATAAATGGGCAGAAATCAAGAACAGGAGTTCCAAATTTACAAAGAAACCACCCTTTACACTCCTTTCTGAGTATTTACTTCTTATTTGGAATATTTATTAACCCCTTTTATGGTGTCAGGCACTGTGCTGAGGGTTTTACATACAACAACTCACTGAATACAAACAAAACGTTTATATACTAGAAATTACCAGCCCTGCAAGTTTGGAAACTGAAACTTATGATGGCTTAATACATAGCTACCAAATGGAAGAAGTTCAGACACAAATCCAATTCCATCTAATTCCAAAGACTGTAGTTTTCAGCTGTGATGTACCTTGTTTGGGAAGATATGTGCACATTTTACATGGAGATTTCATTCCTAGGCTATGCCACAAATCTCATTTAGTGTATAATGTAGTAGAAATCATGGTAAATTACATTAAAATATCTGTGTCTTGTAGATCTTACCATACCCTCCATAGTACTTACAAAATATCTTGCACATGGAAGAAACTAAATTTTTTTATTATTACTAAAGTCAAGTTAACCACAATAGCAAGAACACTGATTGTGTATCTAGGTCCTAGAGACAGGTAAAAGTGTACTATACAGAGGATAAAAGAAAATTAAATTTCTTGCCTCTGTCTTTATTTATTAAGTAAATCGATGTTTGCTTACCTCCAACATTATACCAAAGACTACAGAAGAAATGCAATGAAGACTTCCGCTACATTATAGATTAAAAGAAATTTGCTGGATGGCCTAGGAATACAATCAGCAACTATAATCTCATGTATAACGTAAAACTTTTTAAAATATATAGGAAAAAAACTCATCAAAGGAATTAAAATTTTCAACAAAACATATACACCTAATGTAAAAACAAAGGAGGAATGAGGAACCGAAATGACATGAAAAAAAAAAACAAGTAAAATAGCAACTATAAATTCAACTATATCAATAACATTAAATGTGAATGGATTAAATAATCCAATCAAAAGGCACATATTGCCAAACTGAATAAAAAACCAAAATCCAACTATATGCTGTCTACAGGAGACACGCATTGACTCAAAAATACCAACAAGTTAGCAGTAAAAGCAAGGAAAAAGATGTGTCATGTAAACAGCTACCATAAAAAAGCTGGAGCAACTGTACTTACAACAGACAAAATAAACTTTAAAACAAAAAGTATTACTGGAGATAAATGGAGATTTTATAGTAACAAAAGGAAGATAAAACAATTATAAACATATGTGCACCAAACATCAGAGCTCCTAAATATATGGAGTATATACAGGCAGAATTAAAAGGAGGAGTAGACAGCTCTACAATAATAGTAGTACACTTCCATACTTCACTTTCAATAATGAATAAAATGGTATGCTTTTATTCCCAATGTGTCCTATTCTTTCTCTCTAAAGTTGCTCATATTAAAGCTGGATACCAATACTATTAAGAAGGCAAAAGACCCTTTCCTTGTCTTTAAGCCTTGTCACTTTAATTATGTGTCTCGGTGTAGGCCTCTTTGAGTCCAACTTATTTGGGATTCCCTGTGCTTCCTGGACTTGTATGTCTTTTTGGACTTCACTCAGGAAGTTTTCGGTCACTATTTCTTCAAACAAGTTCTCAATCCCTTGCTCATTCTTTTCTCCTTCTGGTATTCCCATGATGCAGATGTTGTTTTGGTTCCCGTTGTCCAAAATGATTAAGCTCTCCTCACTTTTTTAAGTTCTGTTTTCTTTTTGTAGCTCTGCCTGGGAGTTTTCTTCTACCTTGTCTTTGAAATCCCTGATTCGACCCTTTGCTTCACTGAACCTAGTGTTTATTCCTTCCTGTGTTTTATTTATTTCAGATATTGCATTTTTAATTTCTGTCTGAGAGCAAAAAGGAAAAAGGACTCATGGACAACAGTGTGGTGATTGCTTGGGGGGGGGGAGAAGGGTATAAGGGGACTAAATGGTAAAGAAAAAATAAAGATTAAAAAATTAAAATTAAAAAAAGGCAAAAGATCAAACAAAGAAACAGAAGAACAAAATTATAAACTAATTAGACCTATATTAGACATATATAGAACACTCCACCCAACAACAGAATACACGTTCCTCTCAAGTGCACACTGAATGTTCTCCACAGTAAACCACATACTACGCCATTTAACAACAGCTATGGGGCTAGTGGCCACTATATTTGGATAGTTGCTATATATGGATATGCATATTCCTTGGTGATATCATCCTAAGATGAGCTGGCATCCTCTTCCTCAATAGTTGAGCCATGGAGGGGGGTGTAGAAGCTTCCATCAAAGAAACCATTATACCAGCTCCTCCAGAGGTTGGCTCACAAAACCCACAGGTGGCCACTATTCCCAGATCTCATTATCACTACACTCAAAAAATGGGAGTGAAGGGAAAAGGAGGGGGGAGGAGCTATATACATTCCCAAAAGATGACTCATATTAGCCAGTACAATCATTGTTATATAAATTTGTCTTGTACATGTGAAAATGTTTAGTATCTTTTCAAAAAATTGTAATACTAAAACACACTCCCTCTAATTTTTCAATATCTCTTTAATACTTTTTAAAACTTCATTTTAAAACAATTATTTGTTCTCAGATGATTCAGTTTTTATAAATTCTAATAAATCACTGCTTGAAATAAAAACTTTGGCACTAAAAGCAGTAAACAATTTAGCTGCAGATCAAAGAAAGGATTTTTTCCCAACTTGCTCTTCTTTGCTCTCTGATGAAGAAACATGCAACAAACTAAAATGCTAAGTGCAATCCTTCTCTCTACATGGATACTTTTATTCTTCAAGGATTTATGCTCCATCTTTATACCATTTAAAAACAATTGAGAATAATTATATCAAATATATAATGATAAAATGGTAGTATGAAATAAAGCATACTTGTACTTCGACATAACAACATATTACTTACTGTACTTTTATCCTTCAGAAGTTTTTCAATGACTTCAATTAACATTTCCTTCTGCTCTGGATCAAGGCTAAAACATAAGAAGAAAAGAACGTACATTAAATTTTTTCCTGTAATTCTAACTTTAAATGAAGCTAACCATTTCAAAAATATTAAGAAATATTTCAAGAGGAAATTGAAAGTGAGAATTATGTAAGGATAGAAACAAACAGAAAACAAATGTAATGTAAAATGGGATGCTCTCACTCCCAATGTGTCCATTCTTTCTCTCTAAAGTTGTTTATATTAAACCCAGATAACAATACCATTAAGAAGGTATTTAAAAAACAAGTTCACTTCTTTAAAATAAGTTAGAAAACCATAAGAAAGTAGATAAACCACAAAGTCTTTTTCTAACTGAGAGGAAAAATAACAAGATAGCAGTCATTTTCTACTATGGATATGTAATGGTCAAAAACAAATATACAGAATATCCAGGAAACATACATTATAAAACCTGCTTTCTAAAACAAAAAATATATAAGCAAAGGCTTACATAAGTACAAAATTGAGAAATGCATCTTAATAGCAACTCCAATGACTGAAATATTGACAGCAATCTAATTTCCTCCCAGCGTAGAATTCTCCTGTTGTTCATTTACTGAGAAGCTAAACAATGGGTATACAGAGATAAAGAAGCAGAGGTTAGTAAAGACAGTCACAAACATAATCATGCCACATAACAGAGATATGTATAAGGGATTATGAGGATAAAGAGGAAGAACACTGAGAGAGGCAGGTGGGCTGTGGAGGGTTTCTTAAAAGAAGTGACATCTCAGAGAAATCTTGAACAACTGACTTTAGAGCTGAAGAAAGGAGGAACAGGAGACTGTAATGAGATAAAAACATTTATGTAGAGGACTAACAGGCAGCAGTGAGACTCTACATTAAAAGCAAAGAGAGTAAAAATTGGAGCTGGAGAGATAAAAATGGAGCCCAGTGATGAACTTTTAAAGCATCATAGTGAACTTCAATCTGATTCTGCAAGTGTGTAACCAGAAAGATCATCAGTGAGAAGCATGATATAACTTTGACAGTTTACCTAAAAAAATGAGTTAGTATTTTTTTACAAACATTATGTAAGTTAATAGTGACCATGATCATGATCTGAACATTAAATAAAACCTTTCAATTCTTTCAAATTTCAACTCTAGTCTCCCTTCTCCAGTAAGTTTTTCCCAACTAATGCCATTTTCATTACATCTTTACATTATGAAACCCTATATGAGCCCTCTCCTATAACAGGCATTGTTAGCATAGTAATATATATGTATGTACATATATATCAAATGTTATTATCTTATTCAATTACAGATTGCCTTTAGTTATTTGGCATATTTGATTTTTTCCTCAAATATGTGATAATACATCCTCTAATGTTTTCATACATTCTACACACATAACAGCACCAGAAACCAAATTAATCTAGATAAAAGCTTGTGGAATTAATGGTAATAGAAAGTAATACTAAATTATTGCAGATAATATTTTATTTAGGCAATCTGTTTACTACAGAGATCAAGAAATGCATGCTGCTTTAGTTAAGTAGCATACAAATATGGTATGGTACTATATTTAAAAATCAGTATTTAAAAAAATTATTAACTAAAATAGCTTTGGAAAAAAAATCAGACAAGGAAGGAAACAGCAAGCCCAAGGAGGAAAGAAGGAAAACAAAGTGAGCTGTGAGGGTAACATACTCACAGCTCTACCCTACAATAAACAGAAAAAAACATTAATTTTCTAATAATATATGTGTATGTGTACATGAGAGGTAGACTATATAAATGAGAATTCAAATTCTGGTTATTTTTAAATTATAAAATCTGTAAATTATTACAGGCCCTAATTGGCTCACATGTGAAAACCTGTGTAGAAACTCTATAGCCAGAACAAAGATGTCTAAAGAATGTTTGTGAGGGGAAAAACACAGTCACTGAGTTTACTTAGTATAAGAACAGACTGGTTACAAGAGTTAATGATATAAGCCTCCATGGGCGATAAAACTCCACAGAACATTAGAGATCTTTGATATTATTAACAAAGCACCTACCTGTACAATTTTTGTATCGCATGAGCTGCATTCTTCCTAACATATGGTGATAAATCAGCAGAAGCTTCCTTAATAGCAAGCATCATAATAGGCACAATAATTGGTACTCTGATACTTGACAGAACTCTCAAAGCACTTGCACGAATTAGTTGATTTGAGTCCTAAAGATTATGCAAAAATAGTCATCAGAATTGCAAGTTTACAGTATTTCAAAGACATCTTTATGGCACAGTTAATAGGAGCTTATAGGATGCAATGTAACGATAGCGGGCGAAAGCTACTTAATTTAAAATAAACAACTAGTATATGAAAATGGGTAAGAAAAAGGATTAAAATGTTTATTTCTCTGAATACGGTTTTAATAAGAAAAGTAATGGTTATAATTCTTGTTCATCACTTACTATTAAACATGCTAGATTTTTTTTAATTTCACAATAATAAATTGACAGAGGTCATAAATTTTATCTTTAAAAAAAATCATATCCTGTCTTTGCACACTTTCAACAATTAGTTTGTATAATGATGAAGAGTTCTTTGATGCATGATAATGATTATACTAAACATAAAGAAACATACACAAATTGAAACATACAGAGCAAGATCCAGTTGGTTACCTGAATTATTTTCTAAGGGTATTGAACAGGCACTGTGAGAGGCCTTTTAACTCTTTCAAATCACTACCATGCCATTTAGTGAATTATTGTTCCACTTCTTTAAATGACACACCTTCAACTGTGCAGAGACCTTGTCGCTCTTTGCCTATTCACTCTATTACTTACTTTTAGAGCTCGCTGAAAAGTACTTATGGACAACAGTGCCAGATCCTGCTGTTCTTCAGCATATCGAACTAGGTAAACATATACTAACTTCTTGATCTGTTAAGAAAAAAAAATCATTTAATCCGAGCCAGAGTGAAAATTAAAAGTCAATATTTTCTATACCAAAATCCACTCTTAAGTTTTCTGAAGTAAATAACTAAGCCTGGTCATAGCTTAGACTGTAAAATAAAGACAATACACAGAGGGGCAAAAGTAGGTTTCCAGTTGTTCATATAGAAAATAACACAATAGTGTTTAATGTAATAATCATATAGAAAATTAACTGAAAAAATACAAGCATAAATGCCGTGTTTCACGTATTCACAAGTATAAACCTACTTTTGCCCCACCATGCATATTACAGGATAATGAATAGTAATAGAAAAAGCTTGTGAAATAATTTTAATAACCCAATCTATAACATCCTATCAAAATGTCCTTCTTTCAAGGGGGAGAACAGTCCCTGAGCAAAACTCATGTAAGAATATTAAAATATTTACTGAACTACAAAAGTATTTTCAAAATGAGGGATACAAACAATACAATGAACTTGGGTTTTACCCACTGATTATATGGTAGGTTATGGTATGTTTCCTCATCTGTCAAAAGGTGCTGAAGCTCTAAATCGGTTTCTATGATAATATTCACATTCCAATATATGTTACATGGTATCTTCAGCTAACTACGAATATTGTATGGCGAAACTTCCAAAGGTTGGAAGTGTGTTGAGAAAACTGTTTTTAAAGGCAATTTAATCACTGTTTATAACAAAATTATGATAAACACAAAAATTAAATGAATTTAAGTTGAAATTCATCAACTGCCTCTTTCTGGCACTGCCCACAGCCCACATCTCCCTTCTCGAGTATCGTCAAATACCACTCCCTGACTGACTTCCTTATGTACCAGCACAGTGCATGCCAAAAAGTTTATGGAATCTTCAAAGAGCATAGAAAACTGGTGGAAGTTGTTACAAATCGCTGGAATTGATGCTGAAAAAGAAAATCAGTGCTACAGTGGGCCTCATTTGATATCATACTAAACCAATCTGGACTACTTTAAAGACAACTGCCACGGCCTCCTTCCCAGGCACTCTAATTTCCTATGACACAGAACAGTTTTGAGGTCCTGTACTATCCTTTGGCTCCCTCTGAACTTACTCCAATTTGTTTATAATTCTTTCAGTGTGGCATTCCAAACTAGAAATTAAGGTTAAGCAGAACACACTAGTTAAGACTTTGTTCCAGGTTAGGTAATTCCAGCAATACAACTAATTCATAATTATGGTAATACACCTTCTCCAAATGTACGTCTCACTAAATCAAGCTATACTTGAAAAACTGTCCTGTGAGTTTTCTTCCTTTTAAAAGAAGAGCAAGATCTTATATTTACCCATAGAAATGTTCAACAACCTAAATTCAACTCATCAAAGCATCCTAACGTAATTTTAGAACTTAATTTGCAAACTGACTTATTTTGCTGCTCTTTAGAACTTCATGAGCACAATCAAAAACTTAATGAGCATACTTTCTACATCATCATTATTAATAAAAATGCTAAACACATTACCTTAAGTTGATATCAATCCATTCCTGAATACTGTATGGCAGGGGTGTAGGTAAAAGTAACAAAAAATTAATTTCCAATTACTCTTCAGTGTTAAATGAATCCACAAAATCTTAAAAATGAAATCTACAATCCTTACTTAACTCAAGACTCAATACAGTCCAAAATCTGACCCAAAATTCCTTCTAGTCAAACAGGAAGTCCCCCAAAATATCTTGCACATTTTTTCTCAGTCTTCACTCAGATTATCACTCTACATTTCCCCAAGTTCCACTAATTGAAAGCTTCCACCAAAGCAAAAATAAAACAATAAAATGTCCATTAACAGGTGAAAAGTAAAATAAATATAGTACCATCCACACAACACTACACTAGGCAGCCACTATAAAGAATCAAATAAATCTTGCATATTGAAAATGTCCTTGTAAAATTTGTAAAAGTACAAAATAGTATGCATTGTATCTCACTTCTGTATTTTTTCACTTCTGTATTAATAAAAAATAAAAAGTAGGTACACACATACAGTGTTCTATCAATCTAAGATAGACCAGATGTACCGTTATATTATAAATCACAAAGAACAACAACAACAACAAACACTTCTGCCAATTATAGGTCACTATTAGTTGTTAAGGTAAGCCCCAATTGGAGTATCAAGATAAAAAACAAATGTCTTAGAATGGACATAATATTGGAATAGCATCAAATATTTACACATAGCACTCTGTGCCAGGCACTGTTCTAAATGTTTTCCTTAGATTACTTCATTTTATATTCACTACTCAATGAACATGTCTTATTATTCCTATTTCACAGATAAAGAAACTGAAGCACAGAGAGGCTTAAGTAATTTCACTAAGATAGCACATTTATTAAATAAAGGACCAGGATTCAAATCAGATAAGCCTAAAACTTAAGAAATCAAATGGTAAAATGTTAACAGTAATTATCTCTGGGTGCTGGTATTAACCAGTGAACTTCTTTACATCTTTCTATATTATTTAATTTTTAATATTAATATTAATGTTGTGTTCAGACAAAACAATTAAGATATTTTCATTTTAGGGTTGAATCTCATCTTTCCAGACATCCTCTAAAACAAAACAAAACAAAAAGTATTTTCTCTAATTATAAAACTATTTTAAACAGTTTTCTTATTAAAAAAGTCTCAAACTGAAAATGTTTTGGGGATCCCCAGGAAGACAGTTTTTTCTGCAGTGTTGGCAACATACAGCCATCAGAACTGTTTTAAATCTGCTCAACAGATCAACAAAATACTGAGCTAAATGAACAAACTTTTTCAAGTCAACCAATCTGCGATGACAGCCAATCAGGAAAAACTTACTCCAAAACATCATCTCTGAGTGCCAGTCAATCAATTGCAGTCTCACCCAGGTGACCTCACATCTACATATGATACCAACCCACTTAGGCCCCTGAACGTCCATGAACCTTTTTTGTTGTTTGTTTATATGAATACTTTAAATGATCACTTGGAACCAATGATCTTATATGAAAATACAAATGGGTACCAAAACTATGTGTACATAAGTGTATAAGATGGCAACCAAATAATCCAATATACACGTGTTTTAGATTTTTTAATAGAAATACAAATTTTAAAAATTCTTTAATTACAGTTTAAGAAGCATTCATCTACTTGAGGTATAAATGATTTTTCTCCCCAACCAGATTTTAAAGTTCCTGAGATTACAACAATGTCAAAAAGCAATTAACATTTGCAGTTTAACTGATCTATAGCAATACTTCCAGTACCTATCACATGCCTGACATATAGCAAGAACTCAATAATTATCAGCTGAATGAAATATCACAGCCCAATGGTAGGCTGAAAAAAATTAAGACATTTCCCATTAGATTGCTACATCTATGATCTAAGTTACCACCAATGGTTATAACCCATGTCCATATAGATGTCTAGGACACCAACATACTATGAAGAAATGATATGTATTTCAAAGATTGCCTCAAAAGTCTTTAACTTGTGAAGTTTTAAAAAAGTAATCATATAGAATATTCTTTCTCCTCACTAATTACATTCAGATCTCAGCCTACAGTTCTCTGAAAAGCTTTGAAAGAAGAATGGGTTCAAGTCCATCCATTCCTTCATTGTTTTGTTTTCTTAGTAACACCTTTATTTACCAAGTAACTGGTATAACCAACTTATAAAGCTGAATTATAAACTCCAGAATATCCAGAAGTTTATATTGGCAGCACTGAAACATTTAGATCCACAGCTGAGCTAGGAGGTATTGCTGTAATTACTCACTATTACAGAAGGATTTTTGTGACTGTTACACAGCAAAAAGCATAACAATATTAAATCACAGAAGGTTGCAAAACACTAAATTTATTCTACTTCTCTTATAAGAATCAATCAATATTGACCACAAGAGGCCTATGCACTGACTGCTGCAGGTGTGCAGAGAAAACCTACTTTCCCTGAAACCATTCTGTGACCAGAAATGGGAGTCCTTAAAGCTCCGTGACTACACCATTTTCCGATCAGTTACTTTCATTCAATGCTACAACACTGCTTGCTGTACAGCTAATCATAGCAGAGCCCCAGTAGGCTAGAAGAACACAGGCAGATCTGTTTAATTAGCTTATCAATGCTAGTACATCAAACTTCATGAGTTATTGACTAAACCTTTGATTATTTTTGTACTATAACCACTGATTGCTTACTAGGTCACATTTTGCATCATTTGACATCGAATGGCAGATGACATATAGTTCAACTGTGTTTCTAAGGCAGCATGTACTTGTAAAAATGAAATTTTGCACTTGATCGCAATAAAACATCAATCAATCCTCTGAACATAAATTTTAAGAAGCTTGTGTCAGTTTTCCCACAACATTAGAGGATTATACATGTTTCAAAAAACTAACAAGGTAGTTCAAGAACAAAAGAAATTCAAACAACTAGACCAGTAATTATATTTATAGGGACATTTTGTTTCAAAATATTAGGCAGTATACCAGAATCTGATTGTAAAGGGAAAAGATAAACAAATAGAAAAGTACTACTATTATAACTATCTGAAAAGTGCAAACACCTTTGAATTAACAATAACTAGTTCGGAATTTTCTGTTAAGAACAAGAAGATTCCAAGTTCAAAGAGAACTAGTTAATTGACTACTGATTTCTAAGGACTTGGTCATTTCTACTCATATTTAAAACAAAAAATGTATACCGATGTCAGATACCTCCCCAAAGAACAGCTAATACCAGATTTTGATAAGAGGTCAAACTAAGGTAGAAAAGGAAGAAGGAATCATCAACAGGAAGAATGGCTCTAAAAGGAGAATGGTCTAAGACTGGTTATGAAGCCAAACTACTTGGCTTTGGACTGTTACTCTTCCATATACCAGCTACATGAACATGGTCAGATAATTTAACCTTTCTGCTATCTTGTCCTCATAGACAAAAATGGAATTATAAAACAATAACAAGAAGATAACTAAGATAACCCTCCTTCTCACAGTCTCTGGAAATTAAAAACATACATCTAAATAATCCATGAGTCAGGACTTCTGGCTAAAACGGAGGCACAGGTAAATACACTATGCCTCCTTGCACAACCAAAAGGACAACAAAAAATTTGAAAACAAAAAACAACCAGAACTGACATAAAATTGAACTGTGTGGAAGTCTGACAACCAAAGAGTTAAAGAAGAAACATTCATCCAGACTGTTAGGAGGGGCAGAGCCAGGCAACCAGGATGGAGAGGGTAAAGGGCAAAGCAGCATCTGGTGGTCCCATATTTGCATGAGGATAAACTGGGAGGAATAACAGGAGAGCTAGACAAATGGAGCAACCCAGGGTTCAGACGCTGGAAAAGAAAGCCTCAAAACCTCTGGTTGCAAAAATCTGTGGTGGTTGCAGGAGAAATTCCCAGCCTCACAAGAGAATTCGTTGAAGAGACCCACAGGGTCCTAGAACACACACAAGCCCACCCACCAAGGAATCAGCACCAGGAAGCCTAATTTTCCTGTGGGTAACTGGGGAAGTGACTGAAAGTCAGCCAAGAGTGGAGCAAGCCACATTGTTCCCTCTCTGACCCCTCCCCCACAGTCACCACTACAACAGAACAACCTGGGTTGTCCTGCCCTATCAAATACCTAAGGCCTCTCCCCTCAATATGTAAGAGGTGTGCCAAGATGAAGAAATATGGCCCAAATGAAAGAACAGATCAAAACTCCAGAAAAACAGCTAAGTGACAAGGAGACAGCCAACATATCAGATGCAGAGCTCAAAACACTGGTAATGAGGATGCTCACAGAACTGAATGAGCTAAGTTGCAAAATGAAGGAAAAAATGAAGGCTATGCAAAGTGAAATTAAAGCAAAATATACAGGGAACCAACAGTGATGGGAAGAAAACCAGGACTCGAACCAATGATCTGGAACAAAAGGAAGAAGAAACATCCAACCAAAACAGAATGAAGAAACAAGAATTCAGAATAATGAGGACAGGCTTTATTCTGGGACAACTTTAAGCACTCCAACATCCAAATCATAGTGCTGCCAGAAGAGGAACAAGAGCAGAAAGTTGAAAATGTATTTGAACAAATAATGAAGGACAACTTCCCCAATCTGACAAAGGAAACAGACTTCCAGGAAGTCCAGGAAGCCCAGAGAGTCCCAAAGAAATTGGACTCAAGGAGGAACACACCAAGACACATCATAATTACATTACCCAAAATGAAAGATAAGGACAGACTCTTAAAAACAGTAAGAGAAAAGGAGACAGTTACCTGCAAAGAAGTTCCCATAAGACTCTCAGCTGATTTCTCAAAAGAAACCTTACAGGCAACAAGGGGCCAGAAAGAAGTATTCCAAGTATTGAAAGGCAAGGATCTCCATCCAAGATGACTCTACCCAGCAAAGCTATCATTTAGAATGGAAGGGTAGATAAAGTGCTTCCCAAATAAGGTCAAATTAAAGGAGTTCATCATAACCAAGCCATTATTATATGAAATGTTAAAGGAACTTATCTAAGAAAAAGAAGATCAAAACTATGAACAACAGTAAAATGACAACAAACTCACAACTATCAACAACTGACACTAAGAAAAAAACAAAAACAAAACAAACTAAGCAAGCAATCAGAACAGGAACAGAATCACAAAAATGGAGGTCACATGGAGGGTTATCAGTGGGGAGATGGAGGGGCGAAATGGCAGAAAAGGTACAGGAAATAAGAAGCATAAGTGGTAGGTACAAAATATACAGGGAGGTTAAGAATAGTAGAGGAAATGGAGAATCCAAGGAATTTATATGTATGACCCATGGACATGAACTAAGGTGGGGAATGCTGGTGGGAGGGGAAGTGCAGGTTGGAGAGGAATAAAGGGGAGAAAAAAAATGGGACAACTGTAATATCATAATCAATAAAATATACTTTAAAAATATGAATAACCAATCCATGAGTCAAAAAATCATAAATATTTTTATCTGAACAACAATGAAAATAAATTAAAATCTGGAAAAAGCAAGTAAGGCAATGTTAATAGGAAAATATATAATATCAAAGGTTTTTATCAATAAAAAGATTTAATCTGAGTCAACTCAAAATATCAGAAAAAAGTAATAATACCCAAATCAAGTAGAAGGATGAAATATACAAGATAAATACAACAGTTAATGATCATATAAAAAAAATCAATGACATAGAAAAGAGAAACAAGAAAATTGATAAAACCAAAAGCTGTTTTTTTAAAGATCAACAAAACTGAAAAAGCTCTAAATCAATCAAGAAAAAAACAAACAAAAATTATCAATATCAGGAATGAAAGAGGAAACATCACTGGGGAAGATACAGATATTAAAAGGATACCAAGGGAATGTTAACAGCAAAATGCAAATAAGCTGACAACCTAGATGAAATGTATAAATTTCCTGAATGACAAATTACCAACTCACGTCCAAGTAGAAATAGAAAATCTAAATACTCCTGTACGAGAGTCCACAAGACCATCTAAAGGCTTGATGATGATTCAATGGAAGAACTCGAAGAGCTGAGAAAGTTGTTATATTCAGGGTTATACTTCATTACAGCAAAAGTAAAATAAGCAAAAAGGAAAGGCATATGGGGTAAAGTCCAGAGGAAACCAGGCACAAGTTTCCAAGATTCCTCCTGACAGTGGAGTCACATTAAAAGCTCCTGAATTCCTTCACCAACAATGTCTAACCATAGGTACAAAGAGCTGCCAGTCAGGAGAACTTATTAAGACAGATGTGTTCAGGCTTTTTGTTAGAGATCAGTCATGTAGGTGCTGTATGCATAGCCTACGTACACAATTATCAGTATGTATGACATTAGTAACTAAAGCTCCTGACCGAGCAAATTTTTACTATAAATCACATGTTTAGTATAAACAATTCGACAAACTGGTATACCATGGCTCAAGACCCAACACACGTAAAATACTCATCAGATAGAATGGTCCAAGAGCTCAATTTGCCAGAACCAACCAAGGGTCAGTCATAAAAACAGACCTTTCTTGGGAATGTACAACTTGGGTTTGAACAATCCAAGTCAGCTGTTTCCCAGACAGGCCTATACCAAGTAAACAATTTGAATTCAAAATTTAAAGCCTTCCTATAAATTAAACTCTCATGCCCAGATGACTACACAGTAAAAATAAAATAATAACTAGCTAGAATAAAATGCCAATTCTACACATACCCTTTGAGGCAATAAAGGAGAAACACCTCCCAACTAATTTATAAAGCTGGTATTAACCTGATTATTCTGGTATCAAAACCAAAACCCTTATAAGAAAAAGAAAAAAATTCTTCAATAACATAGATGCAAAACTCCTTAACAAAAGTTGGTAAGTCAATTCTAACAGTATATTAAATGGTTAATACAACAAAGCCATGAGAGATTTATCCCAGGAACAGAAAGGCTTAATAACTCAAAATCAAATCCAATTAGCCACCATATGAAGAGAATAGAGAAAAATCCTATGATAATTTTGATAGTTATAGAGAAAGCACCGGACGAAATTCAAATCTCATTCATTATAAAAACTCTCAGCAAACTAAGCATGGAGAATTTCTTCAACATGATTCAGGCATCTGCCTATAGCTATCATCACATTTAATGGTAAAAGACTCAACGCTTTCTACATCAGAAAGAGGGCAAGGGTTACCACTCTCATCATTCCTACTCAACATTGTAATGCGGGTATATTCAATGCCATACGACAAGAAAAAGACATACAGAATAGAAAAGTACAATTATATTTCTACATAATATGATCATTTATGTACCAAAGCCTAAGAAATCTATAAAATAGATATCAGAACTAATAAGTATATTTATCAAGTACAGAATCTGTATGCTTAGCAATGACCAATTGGGAAATGAAATTACAAAGATAATACCATTTGAAAAAGCCTCTGAAACTACTAAAAACTAAATTTAACAACATGTGCAAAGTTTGTATACCAGCAACTACAAAATACTTCAAAGGGAAATTACAGAAGATTATGTTCACAGACTGAAAGACTTAATATAGTGAAGATGGCAATTCTCCCCAAATTGATCTATAAATTCATTGCAAACAATATCCATTCCAAGAGGCTTTTGAAGATACTGGGATGCTGATTTTAACACTCATTTAGAAAGGTAAATGACCCGGATTAGCCAAAACAAGGCTGAAAACAGAACAATACTGGAGAGCTCATACCACCTGACTTCAATACTCACTATGAGACTACAGTACACAAAACAGTGTGGTATAGGCATAAGGACGCACCCATATATCAGCAAAACAAAAAAGTTCAAAACTATACTCACACTTACATGATCAAGAATTTTTCACAAAAGTAGCACAGCAATTCAATGAAAAAAATATATAGTCTTTTTAATAAATGACAGCAAAACAACTAAATATCTGGGGGGAATGAATCTCAAACTTCACCTCACACCACACGCACAATCTAATTTGAAATGCTGTACAGTAAAGGAATAACATGCAAAGCCAGAGACTGTTTTCTTTAGAAAGTCTGCTAAACAAACTGGCCCTGGCTGGTATATGAAAATTTGAATTGCAGGGGTATTCCCTCATCCCCTAACTAGTAAGTGTGGTTTACACACAAACAATACGGTTTGCACTAAACATGTGTTCTCCTCGGAGTCTGGAATTCAGGTACACGGTGAATAGTTAATCCCTAAATGAAAAGCCCCCAATGAAATAGCTGGGTACTAAGTCTCTAATGAGCTTTCCTAGTAGACACCACCTCATACATTTTGTTACAATTGAAGATGGAAGAATCGCTTGTCACTGGGAAAAGCACTAGGAAAAGATTCTTGATAGACTGCATCTGGTTTCCTCTGGACTTTGCCCTATGCACCTCTTTTAGCACCAGATTTTGTTATGTTTCTTTAATAAATCATAACTGTGTGTGACTATATCCTGATTCCTATGATCCCCAAGTAAATCATCGAATATGTGGGTCATTGTGGGAACCCCACCATGACGTGGATCATGAGCCTAAATGTCACAAAGAAAACTATTCAACTTTTGGACCAGGAGAAATCTTTATGACATTAGATTAGGCAAAAATTTCTTACACGGGTCATAAAATAGCCTGAATTATATAATGAAAAATCAATAAAATGGACTTTACCAAATCAAATGCTTGTTTTTTTAAAAGCCATTAGAAAAAAAAAAGAAAGACACCGACAGGAGAAAATAAATAATAGTAAACAACCACCTAGCTGAAGCTGACGCACAGCTTTTATCAGATTATATAAAAAATGTTTATACTCGCCCTGGCTGGTGTAGCTCAGTGGATTGAGCACGGGCCTGCGAACCAAAGGATTGCGGTTCGATTCCCAGTCAGGGCACATGCCTGGGTTGCAGGCCAGCTCCCAGCATGGGACACACAAGAGGCAACCATACATTGATATTTCTCTCCCTCTCACCTGCCCTTCCCCTCTAAAGATAAATAAATAAAAATCTTTAAAAAAATAAAATAAAAAATAATAAATAATAAAAAATTAAAAAAACTTAAAAAAAATGTTTATACTTAAGACAAAAAATTAAAAAGAGGCTCAAGACTGGAACAAATATTTTAGAAAAGATATATGACTGACCCTCGAAATCATGAAAAAATGCTGAGAATCACTAAATATCCAGAAAATGCAATTAAAGGCACAATGAAGCTACCATAAAATCTTACAAGACCAAGTGTTGGAAGGGATATGAACTGACTGGAACTCTCATACACTGCTGGTTAGAATGCATACAACCACTTTGGAAAACTATATAGTACTGCAGTATTTCCTAAAAATTAAATACGTACTTCCCAGAAAATGTAACAAATCTATTCTCAGATAGTTACCCAAGAAAAATTAAAACATATGCCCACGCATCG
Source organism: Glossophaga mutica (assembly GCA_039655065.1). NCBI lineage: Eukaryota > Metazoa > Chordata > Mammalia > Chiroptera > Phyllostomidae > Glossophaga > Glossophaga mutica. The sequence continues at coordinate 49,085,507 of CM077305.1, forward strand.
AGTTTAATTCAATCCAATTATATTTCAACTGATAAAGAAATATGAAATATCCAGATTACGGCAAAAAGAAACAAAATGTGAAAACACAAAACAACATAGATGAACCTCAGTTTCCTAAGTAAACGAAGTCAAACACAAGATTCCACACTGTATAATTCGGTATGTAAGAAATTCTAGAATGACAAAACCACAGTGATAGAAAGCAAGTAACACCATACACAAAAATTAACTCAAAATGGATCATAGTCCTATATATAAAAGCTAAAATTATAAAATTCTTAAGAAAAAGACAAATATAAATCTTCACAACCTTGGATTTAATATCAGTTGCTTAGATATGACACCTAAAGCATCAGTAAACAAAGAAAAAATAGACAAATTGGGATTCACCAAAATTAAAAACGTCCTTCAAAGGATAGTATCAAAAAAATAAAAAGAGCCTACAGAATGGGAGAAAATACTTGCAAATCATATATCAGGTAAAAGTCTAACTTTCAGAAATATAAAGAACTCTTACAAATAAACAATAAAAAGACAAACAAACCAATTATAAAATGGGGAAATGACATGATTAGACACTTTTCCAAAAATGTAAATTTGGCCAATAGATGCTCAATAATTTTTTATTAGGTAAATGTGAATCAAAATTTCAAAAGTGGGAATGAGATGGATACCACATCACAATCTGTAGAATGTCTACAATCTAAAAGACAAACAATAATTTCTTAAAAAGGAAAAACAAAGAGTGCAGGTGAGGATGTGGAAAAATGAAAACTGGATGGAACTGGAGAGCATTATGCTAAGTGAAATAAGCCAGGCTGTGAAAGACTAATACCATATGATCCCACCTTTAACAGGAACCCTAATCAACAAAACAAACAAACAAGCAAAATATAACCAAGGACACTGAAATTGAGAACAGGCTGACAGTCACCAGAGGGGAGAGGGGAAGGAATTTCAGGGGAAAAGGGGAAGGGTTTACAGGTACAAGTATAAAGGACACATGGACAAAAACTAGGGGAGGTGGAAATGGGAGGGAGGTGGGGAGGGCTGGGGCAGTGGGCTGGGAGGGGAGTAAAAGATAAAACTGTACAAGAACAATTAAAATAAAAAATAATTCAAACTATTAAAAAAAGAAAAGAAAAATGAGAACTTACATACATTGCTGATGGAAATGTAAAACAGTGTACCTGCTGTGGAAAGCAATTTGGCAGTTCCTCAAAAAGTTAAACACAGTTACCATATGACCTAGCAATATCACTCCAAAGTACATACTCAGAGAAATGAGCACTATGTCCACACAAAAACTTGTCCAGAAAGTTTACAGCGGCATTATTCAGCATTATTCATACAGTAGCAAAACCAAAAAGTGGAAACAATCCAAATATCAGTCAGCTGATAAATGAATAAACAAAGTGCAGAATATCCATACGATGGAATATTATTAAGCAATAAAGAAGAATAAATACATAATATTATTCAGCAATAAGGAGGAATGAATAAGAAGGATAAATACTACAACATGGATAAACCCTGGAAACATTAAGTGAAAGAAGCCAGACACAAAAGCCACCTATTATTTGACTTCATTTATATGAGATGTCCAGGACAGGCAAATCCATCAGGACAGAAAGTAGACAAATGATTGCCAAGGGCTGGGGGACAGGGAGTGACTGCTAATAAACACTTTTTTGAGGTGATAAAAATGTGGAATTAGATGGTGTGATTTTTGCACAATTCGCTGAATTGTGTACGTTAAAAGTAAGAAGTTTATGACATGTTAATTATATTTCATGTATTTTAAAAGGTGATTGACTCCAAAGCAAAAATAATAACCATACAGTTAGGGTGTATTAGCATATTTAGAAGTAAAATGCAAAATAACATGGGAAAAAAATGGGAAGGTGCAAATGAAAATTTATCGTCATAAGGTTTTCAAAGTATATGAGAGTGGTACAGTAGTTTCCCCTTATCCACAGCTTCACTTTCCTCAGTCAACCATGGTCTGAAATTATTATAGAAAATCCCAGAAATAAGCAATCCATAAGCTTTAAACTGTGAGCTGTCACACCGTCCCCCTCAGTCCTGACCAGGACGTGAAATCACCCCTTTATCCAGCGTATCCACACTACAGAGCTACCCACCCGTGAGTCACTCAGTAGCCGTCTCAGTTATCAGACTGACTGTTGAAATATCAACAACAGTGCTTGTGTTCAAGTAACCTTTACTTCACTTAATAATGGTCCCAAAGCCACTCACACACCTTTTTATTATAGTACATTGTTGTAATTGTTCTATTATATATATTATTAGTTATTGTAGTTAATCTCTTACTGTGCCTAATTAATCTTTATCGTAGATATGACAGGAAAAAACATGGTGTATACAGGTTTTGGTACTATCTGCGGCTTCATGCAACCACTGGGGGTCTTGAAACATCCCCCAAGGATAAGGAGGGACTAGTGTATAATGATATTTGAAAGTAGATTGTGATAACTTAAAGATATATATTGTAAGTCTTGATGGTAGACTGTAATAAGTTAAACACATACACTGTACAAGTACTTCCTAGAGTAAGCACCTCCCGAATACATAAACAAAACAAAGAAATACAGCTTCAAGGATATTAATAATACTTGAGTATAAGTGAAAAGACTCCCCATATCCTTAAGTCCCACCTGTTATACTCCATTTACATCCACCTGAAACATCTGTCCTGATGTCACCAGGTCCTTGAAAATATTCTCCAGTGGAGACAGTTCCTTCTTCCAAACTCCCCAGATTCAAAAAGAGGACCAGGCGTGTTTGTTATGCTAACAATGGGCAAACAGGAGGCACCTGTGCTGGCATTTTGACTTTCACACAGCTATCCTACTGAGTAAACATACCCTCCTTGGAATCAACAAAAATCTGGTGATACTTAACTATCTTAACTTACGTTGCAATTCAAGTCAGTGAAGAGCATATGATTCTTTCCAACAAAACAAATCATGAAAACGATGAATCAAAACAGTACCTCAATATTTTTACTGGCCACATTCTTCACAACAGCAGGAAACAGTTCAGATGCGTTTTTCCCTTTTGCAATCATCTGAAGAATAAAAGTGGAATATTAGAGCTGCAACTTCTAATAAATTATTCATTTGAAAACAAAATATGAATTCCACATTAAATATTTAGAAGACTGAATCAGCAAATAAGCTATGGAATTAACAAGCTGAACTCTTTTTGAGTCACCTTATCTATCCCAATTATCTGCAGCAAAGAGCAAAGAACAATCAATCTTTTGTATAATATAAAAATGCAACTATATAGACAAATTAAGGAAGAAATATGTAGTAGTTTAAAATATAACAAAATATTTACAATAGTTTTCTCTGGTTAATGGGGTTGCACTTTTTAAATATCTGTACTGTTTTTATGTTCCAAGTTCTTCCATTAATGGATTGCAATGGGCCCTGGATGGTGTAGCTCAGTGGACTGAGCGAGGGCTGCAAACCAAAGGGTCACCAGTTCCATTCCCAGTCAGGGCACATGCCTGGGTTGCAGGCCAGGTCCCCAGTGGTGTTCCAGGTGAGAGACAACCACACACTGATGTTTCTCTCCCTTTCTTTCTCTCTCCCGTCCCCCCTCTCTAAATAAATACATAAAATCTTAGAAAAAAAATAAAAATAAAAGATGTATTACAATGGAGTGAGGAGCATGCAGAAGAAACATTATTTTCAACCAAAGTAATACTTTTTTCCTTGGCCTTACTTCATAGGTTCCCCAACTTCTCCAACCACTAGTTTTCAAAGTTTCCTTCACCAAGTCCTCTCTCTCCACCCACTGAAGTTATGTACACCACCACCTTTTCAGGCTAGACTATTCTACAATCTCTGAAACTCCTAAGATTTCGTTCACCCTCATGACTTAACTCTATGGGGATCAATTCTGCAGACTCCAGCCCTAACTCTTAGTTCTACTTCTCTAACTGGACATCATTAGATGACTCTCTTATCCCAAACTTGCTATGTCTAAAACCAAACACATTTCTCATGATAATGGTACTCTGCTAAAATTTCCTATTTCCACCAATGTTCCCAAAAACTGTAATACCAAACATATCAAACAATTATGCCAAAAGCCATAGAATTATCTTGGTCTCTTATACCTAGGACTTGGTGATTTCTTAGTACATTCAAGCTCATCCCTTCTTACTGCTACTTCCTAGCACAGGTCAGTATCACCTCACAAAGGGCTTTTCCCTCAGTCTCCTCCTCCAATCCATAGTGGACATTACTGACAGGTTAAGCCTGGCTCAAAGATTTCAAAAGCCCCTGACTGCCTAAGAGTTCAAACTACTTCACTTAATGTTCAAATACCCTCACAATTTGCACTAATTAAGCCTGCTATTGTTCTACACCAATGCTATTATCGAAGTAAACCAATCTTACTCCCTACTAGAATATTCTCTGGCTCCTCTATGCCTATGCTAATATGAGGGAGGACCCCCAAAAACCTGGAATCTATTTATAAAAAATTGTGTATTTATTCTTACATTTTTAAACTTCAGTCACTTTCAAAGTACTCTCCATTTGATGCAGCGCACCTATCAAGACGTTTTTCCCACTGCTCAAAACAGTTGGTGAACTTGTTGATTGTGATGCCTTTGTAAGTGCTTCTGACATTTTTTGTTTCACCTCTTCCACATCAACAAAACATTTTCATTTGAGAACTTTTTTCATCCAGGGAAACAAAAAAAGTAGCTTGGGGCAAGATCAGGTGAATGCTGGGGCAGGCAGGGGATCATGCTGTTTTTGGTCAAAAAATGCTGAACATTCAGTGTGGTGTAGGGCAGGTGCGCTTGTAAATCACCCATCATGAAATGGACAAGTGTGTTGAGTCTTCAAAAAAAATTCACTGAAGCCAAACAAAGCCAGCCTTTCACAATGCCAGCTGATACACTAATACAGATGGGTTCCTAGAACACCCACCTAGCAGGGGAAGCTTGTACTACAAGGGGACTGCCCAAGAGAAGTCCAGATTTTGGGGGGCCCCCCCTCGTATCATGACCCTGACCCAATTCTTTTTACTTTTCTGAGTTCTAACCTTTTATCTAGAGTATCATCAAATTCTAATCATTTTCCCTTATAGAACCATCTCCTAACACTTAGCTCATTATGACATCCAAGCCTAATTTCCTCTAAAATTTGTCAAATATTACTTTTCATTTGGATTTCTAATGTGTTTTTATTTTCATTAATTTCAGTTTTACATCTACCTGTATTCTTCCTTCACTCTCATTCCCAGAATATGTTTTTATGTATTTTAAGTCCAGACTTTGGTAGCTACAAAATAAAGTTTTTAAGTACAGGATCATTTTTTGAAAAGGATACTTTATGAATTACACACCATATCTAAGAAACAATAAAAAAAACACAAGGTATTCATTTTATAAATTTACAACAAATGTTTAATAAATACTATATTTTTTCTACTATGTGATATTTTAAGCATTATAATCCCAGGTAGCAATTTCTCAGAAGACCTTTCTACCAGACAGCTTTAAAATACTCTACCACAAGATACTCTTTTCATATTCTGTTTCCTACTTGAGATATTATTTGAGTATTTCATAAAATATGCTGAGTAACACAAAAGTTTCACAAAATGCTGCAGCTAAAAGATCTTTATATGATATTTTCACCTCTCTCAATTTCCTCCTCCGTAAAATAGGGAGTTATTAAATGTTCTCTAGGGCCCCTTCAGTTATTCAACAATTACTTATAAGTCAGAGATCCTGTCCTACTGTATTCTATCCCAAGGCTTCCTCAACTTTATTCTACCGAACACTATTCAAAAGGATGTTAATACCTGAGAGAAGGAGAAAAAACCCTATAGTCAAATTCATTCAATAAATATTGCCTGCCCTGGCTGGTATGACCCAGTGGACTGAGTGCAGGTCCCCAGTTAGGGGCATGAAAGAGGCAACCAATCAGTGTTTCTGCCCCTCTCTTTCTTCCTTCCTTGCCCACCTCAATAAATTAATTAATTGATTGATCAATTGATTAATTGATTGACTGATGAATTCCTGAGGGGCCACTACATGCCAGGGGCCATTTTAGGCTTGGAGCATACAACCAAGAACAAAACACAGTTCTTGCCCACTGGAGCTCACCTTCTATTGGGGGTATAGGACACTACACTAATATATATGTGAAGTGGTAAAAGAGAGTACTAAGGAGAAAAATAATGGTACATTTGAGATATTTTGGAAAACAATGACCTACCCATTAGTCACCACTTGGGGAATAAGTGGATACAGTATACCCTCTTCCCTAGCATAACTTACCACCTAATTATAAGTGGCCTGAATATTACCTACTACTGAAGTATAAGAGAAATACCTATTTAAGTCCTTTACCCATTTTAATTAGATTGGTTATTTGCAGAGTTGTATGACTTTTTAAATATATTCTAGATTTTTAAAATATATTCTAGATTTTTTAAATATATTCTTATCAGAAACAATTTGAAAATATCCCCTTCTTTCTTTTAAAGATATTTATTTATTTGTTTATTTACTTATTTATTTTTAGAGAGGGGAAGGGAGAGAAAAAGAGAGGAAGAGAAACATCACTGAAGCTACCTCTCGAGCGCCCCCTACCAGGGACATGGCCTGCATCCCAGGCATGTGCCCTGACTGGGCACTGAACCTGTGACTCTTTGGTTCACAGATCAGTGCTCAATCCACTGTGCTACACAAGCCAGGACCACAGTGCAGCTTTATCAATGCAACAATACAAGAAAAATAAAGGAGATAAAAATATTTGAAAATAAAACTTAAATCACTCATAATTTCAAGATGATATAACTATCTATCCAGAAAATACAAGCAGGAATTCAAAAAACTATCAGAGCTAAGAAGAGAGTTCAATGATAAGGCCAAATGCGAAAACAAAGGGAAGTCATTTGTTTTGCTATATGCCAGTAATAATTTTAAATATATAATTAAGAGGACCATTCATAACGGTAACCAAGGTTTTAAAATACACAGGAACATCTCTAACGAGGGATGCACAAGATCTCTATGATGAAAACTATAAACTACAAATATAATGTCACTGAAAGTCAGAAAAAGGGAAAGGGAAAGAAGAAATGAATGTATACATTCCATATTATCCTAATCAAAATTCAAAAACGATTTTTAACAGAACTTGACAATCTGACTCTAAAATTTATCTGAGGATGAAACTTTTACTTTTTATACCTCAATATTATTTGAAAATTTATAGATGTGCACTTACATCACTTTATAATAAAAATATTTTCCAGGTTACTGAGACATATTTGAGATGTGTAAACAGTGTGTAAGTTTAAAGTGCCAACAAGTACATGAGAAGATGCTCAGCATCACTAATTGTCAGGGAAATGCCAATCGAATCCATGAGTTATCACCTCAAGCCTGTGAAAATGGCTATCATCAAAAAAAAAAAAAAAGAAAGAAAGAAAAAGAGAGAAACAGCAAGTATGGGTAAGGATGTGGAGAAAAAGGAAGCCTTGTGCATTGCTGGTGAGAATGTACACTGGTACAGCCCCTATGGAAAAAGGTATTGAGTTTCCTCAATACTTTTGAATAATTACATTCCTAGGCATCCAGCAATTACATTCCTGGGAATACAGCCTAAGGAAATAAAATCACTAATTCAAAGAGATATCTGTACTCTCAAGTTCACTGCAACATTATTCACCATAGCCAAGATATGGAAAGAACCTAAATGTCTTTTCAAGAGATGAATGGCTTAAGATACATGATACACATGGACACACACACACATATATATGTTTATTATATGTATACATATAATATTCACCCATGGGAAAGAAGGAAATCCTGCCATTTGTTAACACATGAATAGATCATCTTGAGGTCATTATGCAAAGTGAAAAAATAATGTTTAATTACTTACCATTTCCCTACAGTTAAAAGACCAAGTTTGAAATTCACCTTTATACAAACATCCTAATCAGAGACAGTCTATAACTAATAGGCATATACAGCTATATCTCCATTTCTTTATGATATATTTATTTACATTTAAATTATATTTATGATAAATAATCTAGATCATAAGAACATAGATTTTTATTTATCAATTTAAAAGAGGAATGAGAAAAAAATACCACATTTTCAGATTAAGTAATTTCAATAGTATCCTCAGATTTAGAAAAGTAATTTACCGTTTTAGGAAGTAAAAGCCAAAGATGAATGAAATAATTAAGAGAAGTACTTGCTTTATGTGGTAGTATAAGACTGAAACCTACAGGAATACAAATTAAAAACAAAGGAACCTAGCAATAAATTGTAAAAGTTACAAATGATCTGTGACTTCTAAAAATTCTGTAAAAATATTAAAACTTTATTTCTGTCAGTTATAAATACATGGGAAAATGAAAATAGTAAAACTAACATTTATTTAGTGCACTATAATTTAGAATATTAGAAACACTGAGCATTACCTAAGTGTAGATTGAATGGCCTGGACTGTTGGGAACCACCCTGCCTGGTTTCAGGAGCTGTAACCGCCCCCATGGCTAAGGCTGAGTGAGCAACCTTCAGACCATAAGCCACTAAGGAGACAAAGCTTATCTCCCTGGCAGGAGAGCCACTTCTGCTCCTTTTACTTCATCCATAACTGGCCCCAAGTGCTTGATCAGTTAGCCAATGATGGGTAAGATTCCTCAAGGGAGGAATGACCTAAGACAGGCACGATCACAGGGAGCCCCAGGGAAGGACTTGGGGGGCTATACCAAAAGGGGTTGATGGACCCTTGCCCCTCGGCTTTGACATAGCCTGAGCCCTCATTCTGTCTGCGAGAAGTCTCCGAATTTCTAGGCTGCCTTATTTCCCCTGCCTGACTTAAGCCTGAAACAATGACAGAGGGCAGTGTAGTCCTGTGCTAGAAAGGGCAGGATCCCCAGGTGATCAGGCCTAAGAAAGTATATAAAACCCTGTGAAGCCTGCTTTGCTAAGAATGCTCTCAATTAAATGATAAGGGGCTGAGCAAGTAATGAATTTGTTTCCCAAAGTTTTGTAGCCCTTTAGCTAACAAACTCTGACTCAGAATAAGCCCTCGTAGTTCTTTGTATGTTATCTATTGTTTGATCCTTACTGCCTAACAATGATTAATGAACTTTACCTGTATTCTTGTGCACACTGAAACCCAATAAAAGCTTGTCACAGCAAGGGTTGGCTCACTCTCCTCTTCAGAGAATGGCCATGCCGTCCCTTTTCCTCCACAGGACTTGATAGTCCATGCAAATTTGTCTCATATCTCATCCATAACGCCGAGGACACTGCGGGCTGGAGTCCGCATCACTGGCCTTCTCACCATTTAACTTAAGATACTGAGCAATCTTTTCTTTTCCTTGGTAAATTATCAAACTCATTCTCAAATTTGGATCTCCTTTCAACATTTTATCCTTTGCACTTTCACTGTCATGAATTATGTGACATTTTTAGGCAGCACCACTTTCTCTGGTGTATCTTCATCCTTTTTACCACAACTGGCTTCCTCATTTGCATGGAAAAGCTCACCAGTACTAAGTTCCTCCAGCTACATATTTAGAGTCTCTTGAACAGTGGTAGTGAGACCATTCCCACAGTCAGCTATTCCGGTATAACTCCATTTACAGTCTATGATTTTCATTTCCCATGTTATCACTTCTCATTTCTTTGCTGCATTTTCATTTCATCTTTATTGACCAAATCCCTCTTTCAGTTATCGATTTTTGTAAAATATCAAGTGGGTTTCTCATTGGGAAACAAGGAGAAAACACCACTACATGCTACATGCATGAAGTGGCCAAAATGCAGTGACCAATCACTAAAAGACTTTGAAAGAAGTGACATAACTTTTCACCGATTGTGATGGACATTTGTTATCCACGTGGTGAGTTGTGGATTGAAGAGTTAGTGGTGAAGTTTATACAGATGCAATTACTATATCAATATACCACAATAACTGAAATTTTAACCATGTTGTTGGGGGACTGGGAGACTGTGTTATTTAAGTTATCTATGACAACAAAATGTGTACATATAAATGCCATGCAAAGCAAGAACTACCTGTCCACAAATGCAGCATAACATTAACAAATGAAAAATTTACAAAAGAACCTTCAACATTCCCCCTACATTACCAAATAACATAAACCTGAATGTAACAATCAAGTAATTTATAGGTGTTTTACAGGTACTATGAGTCCTTGAGTTTTATATTTAGGTTTCATAACTCACCTCTTAACAGAACATACTGATATCCATAATCATCTTTCATAAATGGGATCTGGACTTTGGTATTTTAAGAAAGGAGATTTCAAGCTCCCATATGGTGGCAGTTGTGTTGTCATCTTATTACCATAGAGTTTATTTGTGCAACTATACAACTTTATTACATTTTGACCTTATATAAAAAATGTGTAGAAAATAAAATTGGCATGGTGGTGATAAAAAGCATAGTAGTAATGAAAAGACAAGTTTTGTGAATTTAATTCCACTGAACTGAACTAGTTCTGTAAAAGTTTCACAGAACCATTAAGCATTAGACAGTCACTAAATTAAGCCAGTTTTTTTCACTCTGAATGTAAAAAAACCAAATACAAAGAGAGCAAGTGCAACACAACTTGCAAAAATATTTTATTAATGATTTAAAAAATAATAAGGAATTGCACTGTATTTTTAGCTCTCGGACGATAGAAACCCCCTACTAATATTAGCCAATTGTATGGATTTTGCATTGCAAGTGAAAACTGGACAATGCTCTTATGTTTACTAATACTTATTAGAAGCTCTATGCTACTAAATCGAATAAAACATTTCTATTGGAATTAATGAAACTTAAAACACAGAAAGCATGCTCACAATTTTTAGGTAATTAAAAAAAAACCATTAGCTAATTAATATCCCTCTTTGTAGGAAGTCAAAATATTGCTGTATATAATCTGTCTTCAAAATGATTAGTGCTCTTTATCTCACAGGAGAAGTATCTTGATATTAAGAGATAGGGAAATCAAAACACAGAAAAGACAAAATTAGAACTCAAGCTTCCAAATTTTAACACTTCAGCATTTCTTACAAAACACTTTAGATACAAAGTTCTAAGTTAATGTTGAAAAGCAAATGGCATGTTCAACTTGATATTTAACATTATATTTAATACGTATATTTAATATAATCGCTACATGTTCATTTTCCAAAAGTCAAAATTATCTATTTTACTTACCCCAACAATCCGTTTCATTGCATCCAATTTAGCAGAATCTTTGTTGCTCTCCAACATTTGCTTTAGATCTTCATTCCTATACAAAAGAAAAGAAAAAAAGTCCACATTTAGATTTTCACATTATACAGCTATTAAAATATATCATATTCATAAGAATTAGAAATATAATAGGCAATGTTAAATAACTGCATTCTTATTTATAATTAAATATGTGTTTCTCGTCTTACCCCTACAAAATCATATGAAGGCTTACTCTTTTCTAATTAAAAATATAACTGGAAAATATATAAACAGTAGAGACAATAATATATAAAAACTACATCTGAGGATATACAATTACCAAACAGTAAATTACTACAAATGTTCACTGTGATGAATTTAGTATCCTTTCTTAAAACGTCTCAGACTCTTTCACATTGCACAGGTAACTGAAAAAGGAGAAAAATTAACATTACCACATATGAGGTTTTTTCTTCTAACTTTTTGTTATTTTCCTGTTTTACTTAATGAGCATGTATACTTTTTATAAAAGAAAAACCTAAAAGCTAAAAGAAACCTCGAACACTTTATTGGGGTTAAGAATAAAACTGAAGTAATTAGATAGGAACTAATTTCCTAGAAAAAAATGTGATCACACATATGCATGTCAAAAAAAGAAAAAAATTTCATTTTCTCATTCCTGATCCTCTTTACTTTTCCCCAACAGTTCTCCATCATTGTTCTCCATCAGTGCTACCCAGAGAGAGAAATGAGCAGTGAAGAATAATGAACTGTCAATTTTTAAGAAGTCCCAACCTCTAAAACCAGTTATATCTTATTCACGGCCTAAGGAAACTTATTTCTTTTGCGTCTGAGACACCAGAGCCCCTTCCCAACCACCTGTTAGGTCCTGATGTGCTCTCCAAAACTATAAACAAGAGAACAGGGACCCAGTATTACAGCCAAAGGGTTTGCTCTTTGTGTTTACAGAAAATAGTCTTCAACAACAAATGTAATATGTTTTGTCTTGACACAGGCAAAGTAATAATAACTTTGAGGTTCAGAGAAAAGAGACAAGGAAAACCCTAGGAACTATTTCAACTTGATGTAATAGTCAACTTCTCACAGATATGTCATAAAGGCCTGTTAAGAATTCTGATGTAAATCGAACATTTCTTTCCAAACTCCTCTTTGCTTGTTACCAAAGCAATAAAGATTTGAGAGAGTTAATACCATGACACCTAGTTTATCCTCATAATATGTTCACTTCTACTGAGTCATTTTAAGTCTGTCTCCCTCATGTTAGTTCAAACATGGTCTATTAACATATTATTGCATTAACTTACATTTTTAAAAATTCTCTTTGATAAACATCAAAAGTTGACTAAAATTAATGCTAAGTTGGCAATACTTTCATTGCCTCTGCTGAAAACCAATACTTGTTTCAAATATGTATTGTTTTTATTTACCTAGTTCTTCACTTAACTATTTGCCTGTATCTTTCCAACTTTAAGTATTAGGACACCAACTTTATTTTTACATAAGTGACATCTTGTGGTGTTAAGCGGTATAACCTTTCCTTTCATGTTCAAAATATGCCTGTTTTTATAGTTTCAAACAACAGAGAAAAATACATAACTGGACTGTTAAAGAAAATCTTACTATCACCAGGAAGCCACTCTATTTCAGCACGAGTATAAAGCAACAACTAAGTTTACCAGTTACATGTAAGAACTTAGGAGGTAGTAGGACTTTCAGACAGTATAAATTGCCATTTTAAAAAAAATATAATCCATAAGTCTTTAAAACCTCCCACTCCATTTAAAGACAATGTAAATTAAGGAAAATGTTAAGACTGCGGCACTATACACTATATCAGTGCCATTCAAAGTGTGAGCCAAAATAGTCTGCTCCAGGAACCATTACCAATCCACATACATTTGTTACAATCCGTGAAGTTATGTACAGAAACTGAGAGCAAGCACAGTTAGAAGGCTGACAGAGCAATTCAACAGTGTAACTTCATATCTTCTGGATCTAAGAAAAACTGGGGCTTGTATTCTGCATTTTTTTCATTTCATTTTCCTAGTAATTTATTTTTTGTTGTATTTTACTGAAGTATACATCCATGATAGACTGAAAATTTAAAAAGACCCTTCATCAGTTTTAGTGCAGTGCTCTACACAATTACCTTCTTTTTCCTCAAAACACTCACCCAAATTTATATACCACAGAAAGTAACATATGAAACTTAAATCCAGGAATGATGGATTGAAAAATGTGGTAAGGAATAGCAAATTCCAATCAGCAATACACCCCAAAAGGATGCATCAAAATCTTTATGGAGGGGAGGGCTGGACCTTTTTCAAGCCCTGTCAAAATTTCTACACGTATAACACGGGCACCACACCTCTTCCTGCTTTGAGAACCACTCAAATAAAAGATGTTCCTACACCAAACAGTGCACTGTACACATGAATAGGTATGCAGGGGAAAAAGGCTGGCAATAAAAGTCAGAATCCTGCTTTTTTCTTTTTGCTATGCAGCTAAAGGGACAGACCTCCATAGTAAGTTATGTGCACAATCTGAAGGGTTAGAAATTTTCAGTTCGGCTATGCCACCTTGATGATACTTAGAACCTTGTATCATTTCTGGCACAAAGCACACACTAAATAAATACAAGAGTTAGTAAAATAGAAAACCCCAGGTACCCAATCATCCATCTATAAATGCTCTAAAAGGAGGAACCACAAAATTATCCAAGTAAATATGCATGAATTTTCCCTCCTATTCTGTTCACAAAACCAAAAATAGTCTACAGTCGCTATCACCACCTCCTTGACCCTTAGTAATCTTTTCTCTCTCACTCCTCTGTTAAAATTTCTCTCACAGAGGTAACAAATAACTCTCTAATTAAAAACCCAATATGAAAACCTCATAAATACTTTTATATTATTCCTCCACATTTAATACAATTGACCAATAATCCTCCATCCTGAAATTCCCTCCTCCCTTAGATTCTGTGACTCTATTCTCATCTGGTTTCCATGTGCATTCGTGACAACCAATGAACAAAAGTGGCAAAAATCCTTGCATCCTTGCTGTCAGAGTTTTTGTTCTAATAAGTGAAAACATTCAACAAACTTATTAAATAGCTAAATTATAAATCCTGAAGTGATACAAAGGAAAAATAGAACAGGGAAGAGGGAATGCAGAAGAGGAGACAATTTTAAATAGAATGGCCATAGTAGCTTAAATAAACATTTGAACAAGACTTACAAATGAGGAGGTTAAACATTTGAACAAGACTTACAAATGAGGATGTTACTGCAGATACTGTGGGGGATGGGGGGAAGCACTCCAGGCAAAAGAGACAATGAAAGTACAGCAAATAATACTAAAGACTTTGTTGTTTACGCTGAATAAAATAAGGCACCTCTGGAGGGCTTTGAATAGAGAAGAGTCATGATCATATATATAATATATACATTAGTCATGATCTAACATATTTTTTATATCTATAGATAGATATACCAAAAGGACTAGAACTTGCAGAGCAGGGAACCAATGAAATGATACATAAAATCTGTGTACAAATACCCTCAAGTAGCTGGCCACAATTTTCCCAGGGCAAGATTCATAAAATCCAGCAGAAAACAGTAGGTGGAAGGGAGGTTAAATACCTGCAAAGAGAATTCAACAACCACACACAGCTGTGAAAAGAAGATGGCATTCAAGTATCTGGCAAGTAGAGAAGCCTTGGTAAATACCCTGGCTTTCAGTTAAGGTCACAGAAGGGCCACGATGGAAGGGTTAAGGGTATTTTCTAAGACTACGAGAAAAACTGAAATAATCAAGACCTTACAAAGCCTAAAATTGAGCTTAAACAGGATCAAACTGGTCTGCTAGTACTCTATCTGCCTGTCAGAAAAAAACACAAACTACTTTGGAAGAATTATCATTCAGAGCCTCAACAATGTTTTTATCCTAAATATTCAGCATCTAATCAAAACTTAAGATACAAGCTAAAAACATGAACATATGACAAAAGTAAAAAAAGAAAGAAAAAAGAAACAAACAGATCCATGGGTATTTCAGATACTAGTTATCAGACAGGGACTTTGAAGTAACTACAATTAATATGGTCAGGAAAAGATGGACAAAATAGATTAAATGATAGGGAATATCAACAAAGTAGTATAAACTATACAAAATAATTAAATGGACATCCAGAACTGATAAACACAGTATATGAAATTAAGAACTCACCAGCCCTGACTGGTGTGGCTGATTCAGGGTTGGGCACTGACCCAAAAACCGGAAGGCTCCGGTTGATTCCAGGTCAGGGCACATACCTGGGTTGCAGGCCAGGTCCCTAGTTGGGGCCTTGCAAGAGGCAACCGGTCAATGTTTCTCTTACACTTCAATGTTTCTCTCCCTCTCTAAAAATAAATTAATAATATTTTTCACATTTTTAATTTTTGTTCAAATACATTTGTCTCCATTTTCCACCCACCACTCCCCACACCCCAGCCATCCCCACCACCCACCCTCAATCCTACCCCCCTTTGGTTTTGTCCATGTATCCTTTATACGTGTTCCTGAAAACTCTTCCCTCCTGTCCCCCCATTATCCCCCTCACCTCTCCTCTGGTTACTGTCAGTTTGTTCTTTATTTCAATGTCTCTGGTTATATTTTGCTTGCTTGTTTGCTTTGTTGATTAGGTTCCACTTATAAGTGAGATCATATGGTATTTGTCTTACACCACGTAGCTTATTTCACTTAGCATAATGCTCTCCATAAACAAATCAACCAATAATTGTTGGAGAGGTTGTGGAGAAAAGGGAACCCTAGTGCACTGCTGGTGGGAATACAAACTGGTGCAGTCACAATGGAAAACAGTACGGAATTTCCTCGGAAAACTAAAAATGGAACTGCCTTTTGACGTAATAAATTTTTTAAAAGAACTTACCAGATTTACAGCAAACTAGAAAGAGCAAAAAACAAAATTATTGAACTGGAACTCAGGTCAAAAGGAAATATATAATTTGAAGCACTGAGGTATAAAAGAATTGAAAACAGAGAACAGAGCATCAGAGGCATGTGGGATATAGTCAAAATATTTAAAATACCTCTAATTAGGGTCCCAGAGAGAGAGAGAGAGAGAGAGAATGAGACAAAAGCAATATTTCAAGAGATAATGGCTAAGAATTTTTCCAGACTGATGAAACGCATAAACCCGCACATTTAAAAGTCTTAAGAAAAAGGACAAACATAAAACTACACTAGGTGTAGCAGTCAAACTGCTAAAAATCAAACAGAATGAGAAAAATCTTAAAAGCATGCAGAGAAAAAAAATCTCCTTAAGGAAAGGGTCAGCAAACCTTTTCCGTAAAGGGCTAGATAGTAAATATTTTAGGTATTACAGGCCATACCATCTGTAATCTAAGTACTCAACTTACCACTGTAGGGTTAAAGCAGCTACAGACAATAAACAAGCATGGCTGTGTTCTAATAAAACTTTATTTATATAAACAGGTCAGCCAAAATTTGCTAACCCCTGCCTTAAAAGGACCAACAATAATACTGATGGCTAACTTTTCAACAGACATTATAAAGGCCAGAAGATAATGAAATAACATCTTTAAAGGACTGAAAGAAAAAATAATAAAGGTCAACATATAGGCCTGACAGTGTGTGGTTGGATGTCATCCCACAAAGCAAAAGGTTGCCAGTTCTATTCTCGGTCAGGGCACATGCCTGGGTTGTAGGTTTAGTCCTTGGTCAGGGCATGTGTGAAAGGCAACCAATCAATGTTTCTTTCCCTCTCTTTGTCCTTCCCTTCCCCTGTCTCTCTAAAAGTAAATAAATAAAATCTTTATTTTAAAAAAGGTCAACACATAATTCTATACCCACTGAAAATATCTTTCAAAACTAAAGGTGAAATAAAGTGGTCTTCAGACTAATAAAAGCTGAGGATCTGTCTATGGCCATACCACCGTGAACACACCCAATCTCATCCAAAAGCTGAGAATCTGGTGCCAGGACATAAAAGGCTATTATTTTTAAAGAAAGATAAAATAATTCTAAATTTTATATATGCTCTAAATTTAAAGCTTCCATCTATAAAGCAAAAGCTGACAGAACTAAAGAAAAACAAACATTCACAATCATGACTGGCAATTTTGACATACCTTTCTCAGTGAGTGATAGAACAAGCGGACAAAAAACTCAATAAAGATGTAGAAAATTTAAACAACACAATTAACTAATTTAACCTGAGACACACCAGGCACTAGATCTAACAACTACAGAATAAACACTTTTTAAGTTCCCATAGAGCACTTATCAAAATATATGCCAAATAAGATCTCAACAAATTTCAAAGGTCTGAAATCATACAGAGCATGTGAAATCTAATTAGCAATCAATAATAGAAGAATAACTAGAAAATGGCCAGATGTTCAGAAATTTAAGCAACACACTGTAAATGATCTATTAGCCAAGGAAGAAATCATCAGGGAAATTAAAAAATATTTTTAATGAACTAATGAAACTGCAACATTTCACAACTCATGAGATGCAGCTAAAGCAGTACTGAAAAGGAAATTTACATTTCTAAATGCAATATAAAAGATTAAAAATCTATAAGCTTCCATCTCAAGAAGCGAGAAAAAGAATAGCAAATTAAAGTCAAAGAACAAGTAAAAGAATAAAAGGATAATTCAGGAGCATAGAAACTGTACTATAATAGAGTAAAATCAACAAAACTAAAGGTTAGCAGCTACTCCAAACACGTTGTTATAAAGACAACAAGAAAGGCACTTGTCACTGGACCTAGCACACTCATTTATTCAAGATCCACTATATGTCAAGAAATGTGCTAAGTAGCGTGGTCCCTGACTTCTTGGAACTTAGTTCCTAAGTGAGAATTTAAGGGAAAGAGAGTATAAGGGGAATGACAGAAGGAGGAAGAGGGAGGGAAGGAGGAATGGAAGAAGGAAGGAAAACAAAGAAAGACCAGATTAGCACTCGATTAAAAAGAATTAAAATAGGGTAATGCAAAAAAGATTAAGTGGACACAAAAGATCTCTATGGTTGGGTGATCAAATGAGGTCTCAATTGACAAGAAGGAGCCAACCACAGAAATTCTGCCAAGATAATAAGGCAGGAATGTACTTGAATATGTGAGATCCAAAAGAAGGTCTACATGTAGGCTACGGTTTCCTCAAGTGCACTAAACTCCTTATAGCCCCATAATAGGCACTCAATAAATATCAGCTGAAAGACTAAATGGATATAGACTATATACTAACATGTTTTTTAAGAGGGATACAGATAACTCCAAGCTTTCACTGGATTCTCAAAAGGATCCACGGCCCCAGTAAAGGTTAAACCCTATGCATGTTTTAAAAGCCATGATGCCATACACATACCACAGGAAGTCTCTTCACCTTAGGGTGAAGAACTTTGGTATCTGGCTGCACTACAACTCCTGCAGTGGAACCCACAACACATACGGAGAACACTGGGACATGACTATGGCCAACGCAGTCACCTAGTGCTACTAAGACATGGGGGCCCAGTCCCGTGCCCATGCCCACTCCATCCAGATCATGAAGGTGGAGGAGACTGCGGTCAGCAAGTGCCGCCAGCAGACAGTCAAGCAGTTCCATGACTCCAAGATCAAGTTTCCGCTGCCCCATCGAGTTGCCAGCATAAGCCACGCTTCACCACCAAGATGCCCAACACCTTCTTTTAGATGCAGGGCTTCCCTGTCCCCTGGTCTACCCAAAAAACTCCTCATTTGAAAACTGTGGTGCTCAGAAGGAAAAGAAAATTTTTTTTAATCTCATATAACTTTTAAGTAAAGCTCCAGAGAACTAAGTAATGTCAAATAATTAAACTTGTATTTTTTTGAAAACCAACATTCTTCAAATTTATCATACTGTTGTGGATTTCTGCTTTGGAAAGAAGAGGAAGAGATTTCCGGTCAAGATGGAGGCCTAGGTAGATATGCCATGCATCCTCATGCAACCACAGAAAGAATTACGACCATATCTCAATAACACCCAGAAACGTCAGAAAATCGAGCTGTATGGAAGTCCGACAACCAAGGATTTATCTCCAAATGTGCCAACATCCAAATCATAGGGATGCCAAAAGGAGAAGAGGAAGAACAAGACATTGAAAACTTATTTGAAAAAATAATGAAAGGGAACTTCCCTAATTTGGTGAAGGAAACAGACATACAAGTCCAGGAAGCACAGAGAGCCCCAAATAAGTCAGACCCCATGAGGACCACACCAAGACACATCATAATTAAAATACCAAATGCTAAAGATAAAGAGAGAATGTTAAAAGCAGCAAGAGAAAGCACAGAGTTATCTACAAAGGAGTTCCCATAAGATTTATCAATGGATTTCTCAAAAGAAACTTTGCAGCTAGAAGGGACTGGCAAAGAAGTATTCAAAGTGATAAAAAGCAAGGACCTACAACCTAGATTACTCTATCCGGGAAAGCTATCATTTAAAATGGAAGGGCAGATAAAGTGCTTCCCAGATATGGCAGAACTAAAAGAGTTCATCATCACCAAGCCATTATTATAGGAAATGGTAAAGAGACTTACTTAAGAAAAAGAAGATTAAAACCATGAACATTAAAAAGCAACACATTCAAAACATAAATAAATAAATAAATACAAGCAACACATTCCACATCCATAACTATCAACAATTGAATCTTAAAAAAAAAAAAAGGAATAAAAACTAAGCTAACAACCAGAACAAGAACAGAATCATAGATACAAGATTATTCAGAGGGTTATCAGCCAGGAGGAGGTAGGGGGAGAATGGGGTAATAGTGCAGGGATTAAGCAGCATAATCAATAGGAACAAAATAGAGGGAAGTTAAGAATAGCATGGGAAATGGGAAAACCAAAGACCTTACATGCAGGACCCATGGACATGAACTAAGGGGTGGGAGGATTGCTAGAGGGAAGGCGGGTACTGGGCAGAGGGGGCAAAGGGGGAAAATTTGGGACAACTATAATAGCATAATCAATAAAATATATTTTTTTAAATTTCTGCTTTAAAGTTCAGTATATTATAAACACATTTCAAGAACTGTAGAGTAATACCTTGTAAGTATAAATCTATAACCTACAGTGCCACAACACTTCCTCCTGTATCTATAATCTGCTGCAAGAAAACTACTTTTTTCTCACATTTGAAATTAAAGAAAACCG
Organism: Glossophaga mutica; assembly: GCA_039655065.1. NCBI lineage: Eukaryota > Metazoa > Chordata > Mammalia > Chiroptera > Phyllostomidae > Glossophaga > Glossophaga mutica. The sequence continues at coordinate 49,106,000 of CM077305.1, forward strand.
ATCACTGGAATCATAATATACACTAACCCTAACTACTCTCAATAGTAGTCTAAAACATCTGTGATACACTTCTGCATAAGTCAAAATAAATTTTATCTTCAATGACATTACTCTGACTGTATTTCGTTAACATTATCTCATGTAGATTCATCAGCTCAAAATTAATTAGTATTACAGAATAGTGTATTCCATCCAAACAATTCATCTTTGCTGGCTCACATGCCTCACTGCCGCTGGCATACTCCTGCAATAATGGGCATGCTGCCACAGTAACAGATGGGCATGAACACAGACATGCCAAAGAGTCAGTGTGTGCATCAGGTCTGAGTATTAGCATTATATTTTCCTCCAAGAAATTCATAAGCTGGGGTAGAATAAATACAAGTTTTTCAAACTGTGTTAATAAGATATGCCAACTCAAAGCTGAATCGATTTTTTTAGGTTCTGTAGAAATATAAAAACAACTTTCCAAGGCCACAGAAGGCAAGTAAGTTTTCCATCTGATGAGTTTGGATCAGTCTTCTGTGCAGGGAATTGAAGAAACCAACATGCAATCTCTATCTCAGATAAGCTCTGTCCCCGAAGCACTTGAAAATCTCAGTAAAAACTCCCATTTTTAGAAAGTCACATGGCAGTGTTGCAAGATGAAAAAGTTCTTGACATCCGTCACACAACACTGTATATTTATACAACACAATAGACTTAACACTACACAACTGCACACTTTAAAATGATTAAGGTGGTAAGGTTAATGTTATGTGTTTTTTACCACAATTAAAAAAAAAAAAGTCACACGGTCCTGTCAAGTGTCCTGAGGAAGGCTATACAGGCCCAGGAAGAGAAAACAGGTCAAATTCCTACTTATGAATAGAATCTAAAAGTGCAAATAATTGAAGTTTATTTAGTTATTTAAAAGTTTGCCATCTATTGAAAAACTACTGTCATCTAAAAAAGTGGTCATTTTAAGAGATTATTTTGCACATAGTTTTAAACTTTTGAAATATAATACATATACTATTGACCCAACTATATTAAAAAATTTTATCATTTTACTACGTTAATGAAAAATTTTAAAATATTAAGAATGCTAAGGAAAAAATCATTTGCTAAGTAATGACCAGGCCCCAGAATAGATGGTTGTACATGTACGTGTACATTATGGATGCACAAAAGCTATCTCCGACTTCCAGCACTTCACCACACTTTCTCTTTTAAAAACATGTTCAAGTATCCAATCACCTTGAGAAAACCAATCTGTTATTTTATAATTGTTATACTGTCAGACAAACAGAAGCTATTTATAAGAACTATGTGTTTCTAATTGTATTTAGTTGACTTTTAATTAACCCTACCATTTCTACTTGTTATGTTAAATGAGTCATCTGTGTTGATTTTATTAAAATACCTAAAAGTGTTTGTAAAATTCTTACTGTCCCTGAAGTTGGTAAGCTCAAACATTCAGAAGAGTGTTCCAGACTTCCAGCTTTCAAGAACTAGGTCAAATTTGAACAAAAATTCTGGGTAATGACACAGAGTTGCCCACTTTTAGTTTGCCAAATAAAAACATTAGCAAAAACTACCCTCTATTATTGCTGTTGTTTCATAAAAGATGATAGGAAGGATGTTTGCATTCCTCTGAGTGCTAGTACAGTAGTAGCTATTTATATTCCTTTTTTTAGTAACCTGACTGCTCTCATTATTTTGGGCTAATGGTCTTTAGATACTATGTTTTATTTTTTTATTCTCAAAATATTTTTTGGCCAATACTATATTGGCCTTTTCAATAACCACAAACATATCTCAAGAACACACCTAACAGAATTTGATTACATCTAATGAGAAGTGTTATTACTTAGTCACAGACAACTGTATATTGCTCTCACCTCAATATATTCTCAAACACATACATATCAAACATATCTACAAATATGTAACTATAGTCCAACATCACTCATGAAAATGTCCTTTCACCTTCCCAAATGTCCTCTCAACCCTTTCTCATTTAAGTCAACAGTCCTAACATTCCTCTAGTTCGGCTTAAAACCGAAGTCCTTGACTCCTCTCTCCTTCAATCAAATCTAGTTCATAATTAAAAGCTATAAATCCCTCTTTCATGATGTTGCTCCCATTTCCCTTCCTCTTCATTCGCTGCTTAAATCAACAGAGCCCAAACCATTATCACATTACTCTTAGACTTTTTGGAAAAATCTCCTTTATGGTTCCTCTGTTCCCAGTTTTTCTCCACTCTATTCTCAATACAACACCAGATTCATCTTCCCAAAACACCACTGCAGTAGTATTTGTCATCAGCAACTCCTATGCTTAGAATGGAAGTTCAAGTCCCACTTCCTTCACACTCTAGCCAACTGCTCCTCGAATATCACTGTCTACTGTTCCTTCCCATGAACTCCACTCTTTATACAAACTGGTTCACTCACTGCTGCCAGAGAAAAGCCAGAATAGTTTATCCTTACTCTTGGTTTTCCTATTCTTAATTTTTTTCCTAATCCTTGTGTCAAAGTTTAAATCAAAGTTTACCTTCGCTTGCAGTTCCAGCCTTCAGTGACAACTTTCTTCTTCACCATCCTGTAGCACTTCTTATTCCATTTGACACTAAGTAAGTGCTAACCTTTTTATTTTAATGTTACTATTATGACAGCTCAATTAGAGATAAAATACGTGCAAATTTTTGCAAACTGCTACACAGATACATGACCCATGGAAAATTGCTTAAAAAAAAAAGAAAAGAAAAAGCTCTGGAGTTCCAAAGCCTGGAAAGCATGAGCAAAGAGTCTGTATGACACTTATAACACAGGAACTATAGCTCCAGTTTGGAAACTAGGAACCCTCTGGGCAATCACACACCTTGGATGACAATGAAGACTCAAAATAAAAAGGGAGAAACAGTGCAAATATGTAGGCATGGAGTTTCATAGAAATTGAAGGTATGACCCATAAAAAGTGAACCTAAGAGTATATTAGCATTTGGAATTAGATGGAGTAAAGGGACAATCCACACAAAAAGACATTTAGAGTTCCAATGATTCAGATAAACCCCACCCAGAAACGGTTTCTGATTGAATAACTGAAACCCGTATCTATAACCCTAGTGAACAGAAGTTTTATACGCATTTAGTGCAAATAATTGAGACGAAAGAGGCCTGAGTTACCTAGTGCTTGGAGATCTCTGCTGAGTGAGGTTTAGAAAGAAAGAGGCTCAAGTCTAGGAACAATGAGTGGTTTAGAATGGACAAAATTCAGACTTGATTCTACACCAAGGTTCAATAGGCAGGGCAGAAGATGGGCTAAATGTTACTAGGAAGACTGGAGGACTTATGAAGCCTTGAGGCATACAGGGGGGATGGCCTGAAAACCACAGAAAATAAAACAATATAAAAATATAAGGTATTATTACTGTCATTACTACAATTATGATGCTGGTTTGTATCCTCCAAGCCAAGAGCAGAAGCTGCACAGAGTAGCTACACATAAAGGTTTGACAATTACGGTGATGGTTATATAGTGGCAGTGATGAATGACAAAAGAACTGCTACCATCTCCAACCATTGCTTAGGCATATTTATGTATGTCCTGCCTTGTTCCCTAACTTCAATTTAAGGGGGATACTCAATTATTTATAGTGTATAGCAAGACTTTAAAATTTTAGTGGGAAAAGGAAAAATAAGGAAATTAAAATAGAGGCAAGAGTTAGATTAATACCCGAAATGCTTGCCACCAAGGTCCATACACTTGCAAGCTGCAAACCACAAATTTTTCTGTAAGTTTTCGAGCAGTGATTCTATAAAGGACACAATCAATGATTCACAGTGTCAATAAGTAAAGGGGAAAGGGAAGATCTCAGAAGAAATAATTATTTCTGATACCAGACTCAATGCATCCACAGAGAAAGCATCTTCAAAAATAACCAATACTGAGCTTAGCTACCCCTGTTCATCCTTGCTGTTGTCATTTATCACTCATCCCCTCAATTAAGATGTTTCAGCCACTGGCTATTATTATGAGTGACTTTAACATTCACTTGGAAACCCATCCAATAAAATGATATTTCTAAGTTCTCTGTCCTAATCACTTTGCAGATTCTCACCTCCAAGCAATTTCAGCTCTTCACTGCCATAGTCACCCTAAATCATAACCAAACCTTGTGAACACCCAAAATTACACAATCTCTGCAATATGAAGTTCATACACACCTCTCTCTGATCAGTCTCCTGTCCTTCTACCACTCTCAGTCAGTTAGTCTCAATATACCAATTCCTTTAACTTAAAGACTCCTATTCCCCTGCTCCCTCGATTTGTTTTCCTTTCAGCCTCCTGTCTGTACTTCTTCCCCACTCCAGCTTAGACACTGTGTTTAATTACTTCAACATCTTTCTTACCAAGATCCTAAGCTTCCTTGCCAAACTGTCACTCACAGCACCCTCCTAGCAAAACCTCAATTCTGCATGATGAATTGACCATTTTCTTCACATATAAGCAAAGACTGCCAAGCACTGCTAGAGAGAAAGATCAGACTGTTGACAGTATAAATCAACGTTCTCTTACCTCAACCCGGTAAGCCCACAATATCACCCAGCAGGCCTCCCTGGTTTTCTCTGTCAGAAGACCTTCCCATTGTCTGCAGCAGCTACTTCAGAACTCTCCTCAAACTTGTATCCTTTCTACTTCCCTTGCCCACTCTCATCAGATGTTCTAACCATTTTTCCCTCTTGTTAACAAAAGACTATAAATTAAGCCTTCGAATCATCCTTTCCTTCTTTTCTCTGCTGTGCTCTAGATCTCTCCCTCTTTTGTTTTCTGACACCCTTCTCTATTGCCTTCTTCCAATTGGCATTTACTCATTCTCGACTCTCTCCAACCCTTAAAACTAAAGCTTCTCAGACTCCATGTGCCCCTACAATTCCACCCTTTCTCTTCCCCCTGAAAGCCAAAGATCTCTGGAGAAGTGGTCTTCCATCCCTCACTTCTCAACACCCTGCTGCAATGAATTCCCCTAACACTGCTGTCACCAGCACCAAGTTCACCAACAACTGCCTCATGACGAAATCCAAGAAAGGCTTCCCCTGACTTTATTCTACTGGCTTGCTTACCAGCAGCTGGCACTGCTGATTAACTCCTTCCCGCAACTTGGTTCCTTTGCTTTCTATTAAACTAAAACAGAAAAAAAATGAGAAATGAGCTCCTTCTTTAAGAGACCATTTTACAGCAATATAATACATGGTTAGCAGGAGTGAAGGTTAAATAAAAAGCTTAAAACAAATATATTTTACTCCCTTATACAATTATAATCATTATTCCCAAATCCTTGATAATCACACAAAATTTACCTAGTGCTTACTGATTTGTTCTATGTGGTGCACATTAAAGATACTTTACATAATTTAATAGTTTCAAATGCTGTGAAATATGATTCAGAATATAATGTGAAATGTAAGAATAACTTGAAAATTAAAAACATAAAGCAATTGTCAATGTGGAAATTACCAATGGTTCTAAAATTGTAAGGGTTGAACAACTACATTGTAAACCTTGACTAATCTTACGGTGTTACAACAGTAATAATTATTACGCTTATTATGCTTCAGGCACTGTTAACTGTTTACATATGTTAAATCTTTTAATTTTCACAATAATTCAGTGAGTGTAGGTACTATTATCATCCTCATCTGTATTTACAGATGAGAAAACCAAGGGTACAGAGTGGTAAAGTAACTTGCCCAAGTAGCACTTATTAATTCTGTGACAAATTTTCACACCCAGGCAGAGTAGCTCCGGAGCAGGTGTGCTTAAGCATCACCACACTGTCTCAACAAACCACAATAAACAATTCATCTGCCATCTTCCTCCTATAGAAGTAGAAAGTGGGTTTGATCCTTTTTGTAAATCTTAAACACGATGCGAAACATCTGTTTGTATGATCAACTTCAAGTGTTTCCCCAACTTCCTTCTTCTTGGTCTTCCACAAAGAAGTGAGCTAAATTTAATTGTCCCACTCCCTTCAGTGTTGACTTTACTAGGATTCCACCTTGCCCTCCTCTCATGCCACACATCTTCCCTTCAATGGCTTCCAAAACCACCTATTGACTGATGACTCCCAAATCTCTACTGCTAAGTACCTCTCCTGAGTGCCACAGCCATGAATCTAACCACTCAGGGGCTGCCCAACTATCACCTCAACCAAATTCGGCAGGTCCAACACAGAATGCAACACTTCTCACTCCAAACGTCCCTATTTTCTGTGTTTCCAATATCACAGAATACTTCTACTAGTCATACAGTTGACCAATCTAAACACCAAGTGCAGCCAGAGTGACCTTTCTAAAATGTACATCTATGTTGTTCCTCTATTGAAAATCCTTTGGTAGCTCCTTACTGTGCAAACCTTCATGATAAATTCCAAATTTCTGAGCATGGTATACAAGACCCTTCATACTATGGGCTCTGATTACCTGTCAACCGTCTTTCATCAGTCCCTCATTTCCCTCCAATCCTATGCCTCAGCCATACTGAATTTCTTTTCCTGTCCCCTAAAATAAGCCCTAAATCCTTGCCTCTAAATAAGTGGTGTCCAACAGAATGTTCTGTGAACTGGAAATATTCTTTATGTGCACTATCCAATACGGTGACTGCTAGCTACATTCAGCACATAAAAATGTGGCCAGTGTGACTCAGAAACTGAATTTTTTAATTTTAATTTAAATAGTCACATGTGGCTAGTAGCTACTGTGCTGAATAGCACAGCTCTAAACCTATGTATATGCTATTCCGCCTGCCTGGTATACACAGATATGTACGGAAAGCCCTGGTCAGTGCTACTATAACAAAACATTATTAGTATTGATTCTTTTACTATGTTATTCCCTTTATTTATGTAGTTAATTAACAAGGTCCCATTCTACACATGACTATTTAAAGCCTTTAGTGGAGCTAGCTATATAACTTCATTTTGTATACATAGTTGTTTACTTTTCTAACAGTTTAGTGCTTCTTCTCAAACAGTGGATTAATTACAATTTGTCCTAAAAGGACTATCACTTTAAGAAATCAACAAGCTCCATAGATTAGGAAATAAAAAGAGCAAATTATAATGCCATATTACATGACAAAAGCACATAGCTTTGCTTCAAAAATACATAGTATAGGACTTCTGGCCAAGATGGATGTGTAGGTAGAAACACTGTGCCCCCTCGCACAACCAAAACAAGGATAACACCAATTTAGAAACAAAAAAACAACCGGTACTGACAGAAAATTGAGTTGTATGGAAGTTTGACAACCAAAGAGTTAAAGTAGACACATTCATCCAGACCGGTAGGAAGGGCAGAGTCAGGTGGCCCGGGAGGGGTCAGGGCAAAAAAAGTGGTGGCTGACAGACCCCAGGCACGCAAGACAGCAGCGGGCGGACCCAGTGAGGTGGCGGATTGTGGACGGGTGTGGTGCTCAAGGCGGCTACAGGACCAGGCGGTCCCACATTCACACGCAAATAAACCAGGTGAAACTGGGGAGCGAGATAGACCGTGACACCCAAGGTCCCAGAACAGGGAAATAAAGCCTCAAAACACCTATTGAAAATACCTGTGGGGGTTGAGGTACCAGGAGAGACTCCCAACCTCACAGGAAAGTTCGCTGGAGAGATGCACAGGGTCCTGGAACATACACAAGCCCACCCACTGGGAATCAGCACCAGAAGGGCCCAGTTTGCTGGTGGGAAGTGGGGGAAGTGACTGAAATCCAGCAGAGAGCGGAGCAAGCACCATTGTTCCCTCTCAGATCCCTCCCCCACATACAGCATCACAACCCAGCAACTGGGTTGACCCACCTGGGTGAACACCTAAGGCTCTGCCCCTCACTACGTAACAGGCACATCAAGGCAAAAAAAAAAAAAAAAAAAAGGCCAAAATGGAAGAACAGATCAAAGCTCCAGAAAAAAATACAACTAAGCAACGAAGAGATAGCAAACCTATCAGATGCACAGTTCAAAGCACTGGTGATCAGGATGCTCACAGAATTGGCTGAATTGGTTTGCAAATTAGATGAAAAATGTAGGGTATGCTAAGTAAAATAAAGGAAAATGTACAGGGAACCAACAGTGATGGGAAGGAAACTAGGACTCAAATCAATGGAGTGGACTAGAAGGAATCAAGAAACAACCAAACAGAAAAGAATGAAGAAACATGAATTCAAAAAAATGAGGAGAGGTTTAGGAACCTCCAGGACATCTTTAACCGTTCCAACATCTGAATTATAGGGGTACTGGAAGGAGAAGAGGAAGAGCAACAAGTGGAAAAGTTACTTGCACAGCATAGATGGTAGGTAGAAAATAGATAGGGGGAGGGTAAGAATAGTATGGGAAATGTAGAAGCTAAAGAACTTAGAAATATGACACATGGACATGCACTAAAGGGGGGAAATGTGGGTGGGAGAGGGTGTGCAGGGTGGAGGGGAATGAACAGGGGAAAATGGGACAAATGTAATGGCATAATCAATAAAATATATTTAAAAATTTTTTTTAAATACATAGTATATATATAAGAAAAAAGACTGGAAGATCCATATCATGTTAACCGATTCTAAGTGTTGAAACTCAGGTGGTAATTTTTTAGCAACTCTGTATTTGATAAATTTTCTGTAAGGAAAAGGGGCTATCGGTCTAGTGATTCCCTTCTCTCTGCTGCAATGTCAATTTTCCCCCTTCTACATCAGATAGTTCAATCATCAAACAAAATAATATCCTTTCTCCCATTTAAAAAAAATCCCTTGACATGAAATTCCCTTCCATTCTATTACTCTGCTCACCTCCAAACTAATATACATACTAACTACAATTCTCTCTTGAATCTACTCCAGCCAGACTTGCAGCCCCACCAATGCCCCTAGCCCCACTACTGTAACCTAAATGTCTTGTCGAAGTCACCAAAGTTCTCCACATACACAAATCCAAAATTCATTTGTCAGTAATCATCTACTTGACCCTATTCATACACTTGACACATTACTCCAGGAATGCCGGTCTCCTTTTGTTTATACTCACTCCCTTACTGTCTCATCCAATCCATGACATTTAATACCATCTATAACCTAATGGCTCCCATACTTGTATCTCAAAACTGACTTCCCCTGTAAGGTCTAGATTTATGTATCCAACTACCTATTTAATATTTCCACTTGGATACCTAACATACCTCTGAAACTTAACTTGCTCAAGCTCTTCATCCCCTTCCCTCTTTAAATTCCTCTTCACACAATCTTCCTCATTTTAGTTAACAGTAATTGCAAACCTCCAGCTGTTTAGGCAAAAAACCTTGTGTCCATAATTGACATATTTTTTCTCTCATATACCACATCCAAATCAGCAAATTTTATCGGCTCTACCTTCAAAACACTGTATATCCAGAATTCAACCATTTATTTCCACTACCACCCAACTGAATTAGACATCATTTTCTGCTTGCCTTAATAGATTATTACAATAGCCTCTTTGCCAGTTTCCTTGCCTCAGATCTGCTCTCTATTGCAAGTTCAGGAGGCAAAAGGTATCCATTTAAAAAGTAAACTGGATCATCTCGCACCTCTGTTCAAAACCCTCCAGTGACTTCCCTTTCTCACTCAGAATCAAGTAAGTCCTTACAATGATTTACAAAGCCCAAACCAACCTGGTTCCTCACTTCTCTGACTTCATGTACTAACTACTCCCTCCTCTTCATTCAGTCTACAACCGCTATTCTGGCCTCTCTGTTGATCCTCACACAGGTCAGAAATTCTCCTGCCTCAGAGCCTGAACACCTCTTATGGAACGCTCTTCCCCAGACATCTGCATGTCACTCCCTCACCTCCTTCACGTACGTGCTCTATTAACAAATTTTCAAGGATCTCTTCCTGACTCTGCTTTTTCAAATGCAACCCAACCCCCACCCTTTATATCCTATATCCCTGCTTTATTTTTCTCCATAGTACTCCTTGTTATCAAATGACCGACCATATTTGTTTCTTGTCTACCTTCATTCCACTAGAATGTATGCTCCATTAGAGCAGGCATTTTGTCCACTGCTTAATCCTTAGCATCAGGAACAGTGCAAGGCATACAAATGGCACTCATATTTGTCATATCAATAAATTACTTCTTTAATTTTTAAAGTTAAAAAAAAAAAAGAAAGAAAGAAATGAACAAGCAGGTCCAAAGAATCCCAGACCTTTTCAAAGCAAAACGAAAAAAAATTAACTGACACACAACAGGAACTTAACAGCTACTGACTAATGTCTAAATACCCATTCTGCTCAAACCCTCCAATGGCTTCTCTTCTCTCTTAAAGTAAAATCCCAAGTTTTTCAGAGTCCTACATAATCTGGTCCCCTCACCTTCTACTCTGCCCTTACCTCTCTGCCATCACAGTACTGACTTCCTCCTCATCCTTCATCACCACATTCTTAACCAAGGCTTTAAGAAACTTTGAGAAAACCCATTACTAGGGTACAGCTGGGTGAAATGCAGCTCTGCCAGCCCATAATGTTGGAACCAGCCTTATTCAATAATCTCTCCCTTGTCCAGCTCCCATGCTAACTCACTCAGCTGAAGGATTAAAGACACTGGCCTTCCAATTAGATCAGTTCCTATCACAAACACAAATAACCAGCCCATCAATAAGCAGACATTGACCATTAGTTGTTCACTTTCATAGATCTATGGAAAGATAGAAAGATCTATCTTTCCAGCTGATAGGCTAAATAAGTCTTCCCTAAGTATACAAACCAGAGAATGTTATTCATAGTAATATGAAATATATGAAAATCATTCCTTCTTGATTACTCTACCTTGGGCTTTTCACTTTAAATTTTGAATTTGGACTGCAGGCAATTTGTTTTTGTCAGCAGTTCATTTATATACACAACTGCAATACTGTCAAATTATTTCACTATAATACATTTGTCATTCCATGAGCAGTTTAACTTTTCATGCAGTAAAAAAGAACATTTCAACCAACCATCTGTCTGCCTGTTTTTGTTCTAATCATTCAGTTCTAGTACTGCTGCTCTAAATCCTCCTCCCCCAAAATTTAATTAATATATTTCACATCATGAGATTTAATGGTAAGGCTTCAAATTTAAGTATTCCAGATTTTCTCCTCAATTTCACTAAGGTGGTGATCTTAAAATAACATACCCTACATCAAGAGATGAATATCTTTTTGGCTGAATATTTGGTAAGATAAACTATAAAAGTCAAAACTAACTCTCCTCCAAGAAGAAGAGCAAGACAAGCAAATAAAATGAAAGACTTTTACAATCTGTTGGAAAGTAAGACTCTGCTTACAGGCAGTATTTCATAAAATTTTTAATGGGTAAAAATCTCATTTAATTTTAAGTGTATTTCAAGAATTAAATCATAGAAGCCCTACTGCACCATGAAGCGACAATCCTTAACTTTAGCAGTGAGCCCTTTGTAAAACTAGCAGTGTTATTTATGTGAAGACAAAAATAAGTAGTTCACTGAGCTCGGAAGGCACTGCAGATGCCTTTACAGTTTCTTCTTTCAATAGCTGTCCTGGAAAAAAAGACAGTTAGTGAACATCAATAAAACATTGAAATTGGCTAATATTTTATGTGCTTTTTGTAAAAAAATAAAGTAGGATTTAGTTTACATAGTATATAGAGTATGGCAAATAGTTAACATCTCCAGAACTAGATCTAGTGATCGTAAATTTCAACCCACTAGGCAGAATTAACAAAACAGATCAAAACAAATCAGCTAACAAAACTGGAGTTATCAGAACTCAAAGAATTTAAATCTTTTGAACTTGAAGATGATGAGAGGGAAACAGTATGTTATAGAAATCATTAGTGGATTATATTTTCATACCTGCAGCCCTGGTCTCCTGAGCACAAAACAAATAAATTCACAAAGAGGAGTCTGTACCTCTTCATAATATGCTGAGGCACCAACATTTTAGCATCTCAAACTAAAATGTGTTTGACATTTCAATTTCCTTCAGTAAATCATTCTTTATATTAAAAAAGTCTTATAATACATACCTTTAGGTAGGTATATCACACTGAAAGGTTGAGAATTATTTCACAATTTAATATTAATTATATACTTGTATTATTGTTAGTTTTCATTGGCCTTATCTCACCAACTAAATTCTAAGCTTCTGAAAGGCATGGTAAAGAACTTGTAATTGTTTTTACATTTTTGTGCTAAAAACACAGAATGAACTATACCTATGGAATAAGCCCAAATGTACAAATAAAGATGTATTGGAAGAGTGGAAAAGAGAGTTAAATCCTGATTGTAAAGTTCATTCAATACTTACGTGACAATTCGAAGTCAATTAACCCTAATAACAAGAAAGACTCAAGCAATGCCATGAAAATAACTGTTCTGGAACTATATACAATTTTTTAATATATTTCATTGATTATGCTGTTATAGTTGTCCCATTTTTTTATCCCCTTTATTCCCCTCTGTCCTGCAATCCCCCTCCCACCAGTATTCTCCCCCTCAGTTCATGTCCATGGGTCATACATATAAGTTCTTTAGCTTCTCCATTTCCTATACTATTCTTAACTTCCCCTACCTATTTTCTATTTTCCTCTACCATTTATGCTTCTTATTCCCTGTACCTTTTCCCCCATTCTCCATCTCTTCCTCCCTGCTGATCACCCTTCAAATGATCTCCATTTCTGTGATTCTGTGGAACTATATACAATTTAACTTCAGGCTGCATGATACATTAATGCAATGCAATGCAACCCCATCCTATCCAACATCACACCATACAATATAATAAAATAGGGATACCAGCGTAGGTTTTCCTTCTGTGTAAGGTCCCCTGAATTGATCACGCTTTATTTTTAAGTATGCTGGCTAAAGGGACATTAAATGTTAGTAGAATCTGAATCATTCAACTGAATAAAGGACCTGAAAATATTTATTAAGCAAAATTACTGAGTTGGCCAAAAAGGTTATTTGGTTTTTTTCCATAAGTTAGCTCTAGTAGTGCTTAGTTGTCTTTAACTTCATTCGAAACAATTTTGTTAGATTGTATTGTGACAGCTGTCATATCAGCATGCATTAAAAATATTAGTCAAGATTGATGAATTTTTTTGTAACCATCTTAATATTGAAGGTGGAAGAAAATACACATTTTCAGCATATTATGTTTTTATCATTTCAAGAAAGGTCAAAACGCAACTGAACACAAAAAACAATTTGTGCAGTATGTGGAGAAGGTGCTGTGACTGATCAAATGTGTCAAAAGTGGTTTGTGAAGTTTTGTGCTGGAGATGTCTCACTAGTCGATGCTCCACAGTTGGCTGGAATAGTTGAAGTTGATAGCGATCAAATCAAGACATTAAATTGAGAACAATCAACATTATACCATGTGGGAGACAGCCAACATACTCAAAATACTGGTATCCAAATCAATAAAGTTATTGGTGAAAATGAAAACCATGTCTTTTCTTTTACAGAAAAAACCCATACAAACTTCTCAGTCAACACAATATGAGCTGAACACTTTGCTAGCCAACTTCACATAAATTACACCATCTAATATTAGGTGAGTGTGTGAGAGATTCCTCCATACAACATTCAACAAATTCACTAAGACACTACACAATCTGAGAATACAGAATGACTTAATGAGATAAAGGTATCAACGAGAAATACCAGGACAAGTGAAAACAAAGTGGAGCAAACTTAAAACAACTGAAACTATAAAAGTGTTAAGTGAAAAAAATAAAAATAAGGTACAGACCCTAACTAAAACTATTATAAATAAAATGGAAACAATCACCAAAAAAGCTCATAAAAGTGAGACATGATGACTTTTTAAGGTATGACCAAAATAATGTGTTACTGTTAATAAAATAATTTCATCTGGGACTAGTTTATCTTTATTTTTAATAAACTCGAGAACATCCCTATAAAAAGGTTATGCTCATTCAGCTGCATGTCTACATCCTTCTTGAAAGAGAAAAAAATTGACAGAGCCATAGTTAGAATTGCTGTAATTACAGACAAACCACGGATCGATGTAATCTTCCTAGAAACTCCAATGACAAACACTGATATTAAAGGTTAAAGGGTTATATGTAATGCTATTTTCATGGCTGATGTTGTAAAGTTGACAGTAAATAAAATTTAAGTTAAGATAAGCTAGGCTTTATTAGCGCAATGTAAATCACTGATGTAGTGCTGACTACATCATAACTACGGGATGTAGCATGACTACAGGAAAGCATGCAGCCCTTGTTTGGTTCTAAATCAACTCTGTGAATCTAAACAAAAGAAAAATCCACCCTAGTCTCAGCAGGGACTAAAAATGCTACCTTTCAAGTATTTCAGGTGGTACTGCACTGGTAAGTTTCTGGTTCCTAAGGTCACCTTTTAACTGTTAAACTCAATGGCCTCTTTTCAGCCTTTATGCTATTTGCCCTCACCATGCAACTCCTAACATAGTCATCATTTCCTCTTACAGTCCTCTTAGCTTCTTTTGTTTTCAACCTTCCTCTGGTTTCTAACCCCTCTGAGCACTGTCTCTCTCCCTAGGTCTTCTTCCATTCACACCTTAAATGCAGGGTCTTTGTCTACACTACCTTCTCTTCTAACAAGAAAAGCTCTCCCTAGATGATTTCATCCATTCCTGTGCTGTAATTACTACCTATAATTCTAAATGTTGATGCCCTATAATCTCTATCTCAGCCAAACATGCATTTTCTTTTGCAGCTCTGCTGGTTTCTACACACTTTGTCTGAAGAACTCCCCTTTCCTCCCTCTGGCAAAAACCTTTTCAGGCTTTAAGACTTAAAATGTCACCACTTCAGTAAAACTTTCACCAACTTTTCCAAATAGTATTAGTTAATATTCTCATTTAGAAACCACTTTCAACTATACCATCTTATGAGAATCTCACAAAATATTATCATACCCTTTGTAAAAATGAGGATGAAGTTTGAAGAGATAAAGCAACCTGAACAGGGCAACATTACAAGTGGAAACAACTTAAATCTAGATCTTCTCTAGGACCAATGCTCTAATACACTGACATGCTTTCAAAAGAAGAGAGATTAGATAATTTAACAGTCTTACTATTCTTAAGAAAAAAATCATTGGTCTTATGAATTTCTTTCTAGAAATTAATTCCTAAATGTTTAATCCAGAAATAAAATTATTTTTAATTTAACACACAGCCAAATGATAAAGATAAAAAAGGAGCTTAATTGTTTAAGACAAAGAAGGAAAATGATTTAGGAAAAAAATAAAAGAAATGAAAGCTTACAACAGTATCAAAAGAAAGAAATACAAAGAAATTAATTCTTCACATTTGAAATGAAGAAACTGAAAATCTTGAAGCCAATATTCTAATACACAGAACCTGGTTAACCAATAAATGATGTATAGGATCCTTCATAAAACCATCTAAAACTCCCTAATTCTGGTTTTGTTTAAAGGGGGAAGGGAAGAAATAAGATTAATAAATGAGATTAAATTCCAAAAACAAAAATCATCGATAATCCTGTGACTAGGAAGTGATTAGGTATCTGGGAAATGACCAGTGAAGCATCAAAGGACATACAGCTGTAGAACAAGAGGCCAAAGAGAATACTGGAGGGAGTCAGAGAACTGAAACTACCATGTTGCAGCCATTGAAGCAAAGACTGGTTGAAAAGATTCATCAAATACAGGGGGTGGTAAATTTAGTAAGAAGCAGGACATCTTCATGGTCTCAAAGGGTCTTCCCCAGAGATTATTGGAAAAAATGAAATAACTGGGCAATTATCATGAAGATGGGCATCCTACGCCTCAGAATGCAACAGTCTGAGAAGGCCACACATCACCCATGGTAGTACTATGGCCAAGGATACATAACATGAATCTAAAGAGGAAACACCACGAAAATTGACTTCCAAGCTATAACGTAATTAATTGGCTTACATTCTTCAAACCCCAAAACAAAGGCTAAGGAATTAGACCAAATTAAAGAAGATTAAAGAGATTAGACAAATAAATGAAAGACAGGACCCTAGATGGGATTCTGTACTGGGGGGGAATGCTAAAACACAAAATTATTTATTGGAACAAATGACAACACTGGATCACTGACTATAAAAAGTACTGTTCAATTTCCTGAATATAACAGTACATGGTTGTGTAAGAGGGTATCTTTATTCTTTTTTTTTTTAAAGATTTTATTTATTTATCTTTAGAGGGGAAGGGAAGGAGAGAGGGAAAGAGGGAGAGGGAGAGAAATATCAATGTATGGTTGCCTCTTGTGCGTCCCCTGCTGGGAACTGGCCTGCAACCCAGGCATGTGCCCTGACTGGGAATCGAACTGCGATCCTTTGGTTCGCAGGTCCGCGCTCAATCCACACCAGCCAGGGCATCTTTATTCTTAAAAAAAAAAAAAAAAAAAAAAAATACACACTAAGGTATTAAGAATAAAGGGACAGGATGTATACAACCTAGTCTCCAAAGGTTCAGAACACATAATGTGAATGTGTATATGTGTCTGTGTGTGTACGGAGGTGTAGAAAGAGAGCAATAAAGCGATGTAGCAAATTTTAAAATTGTTGAGTTTGCATAGAGAGTAGTTGTCTGTACTAGCAACTTTTTGTAAATTTGAAACTATTTCTGAGTAAACCATCAAAAATTAGAGTGGAAAAACAGGATAAGCTTTTAATTTTTTTACATATTTTGTTATTTTTTAAGCAAAAAATATCACCAATTTATAAGTAAGAGAATATAGGCTCAAAAAAGATTAATTGACCACTTCCAGAACAGGTGTCTACTTGTTTCTTATGCAACACCATTATGTTACAGTTCAATGCCCAAAATGTTTCTAATTCCTGGTAACTTCAAGGTCTACACTGTCTACAGCTACTACTCAAATTTTTAAACTTTTAATGAGTTGTACGCATTCTCTAATAAAAGCACCATGACTTTCATCAAGTAGAAAGTAGTATATCAGAGTGCTTGAGAGAATGAGCTCTTAGGATATCCGGGTTTGAATTCAAACAGTGCAGTGTTCTAGCTTGAATGTGTATTAGATGTTGGGCAAATTAATCACTTGTGCTCCAATTTCCTAACTGGGAAAGTGGGATCAGTACCCAGTAACAAGCAATAGGATTGTTAGGAGCACTGAATGAGATAATAAAGGGAAAGTATTGTGCATAAATGTACAAGCACTGAATAAATGTTAGCTATTTTCATTCGTTCTTTTTTTTTTTTTTTTTTTTAGCTATTTTTATTTTAAATCCAACCTGTTTAGTCACCTCAACAACACTGGTCATAGTCAAACCCATACATCTTTTTTTTTTTCCCGAATGAGACAAAATAGAAAATCAGAGGCTCAAAGAGAAAAACATCTTAGACGTTCACAAACCATAAACATAATTAATTGTAAGCAAATCACATGCAAAACAGAGAGAAACAGACTTACAGATTAATTCAACAGCTGAAACCTTTTGCTACTAAAACTAAAGAGCTGCAACAAGCTCCTTGTTAGAACAATACATCATTTAAGTGCACAGAATGAAAAATGAAAAAAATTAATTTTCTTACTTTTAAACTCTTCTAACCTGAGAACAAGGTGGGGGGGGGGGAAGTGTACAAGCCATACATAAGATTTCAATCAGCTTAAAACAGTCAAAATTTCATCCAAATTTCAACTACTATAGCACTTTACAGACTGCCCTGTCTTGTTAGTAAATTTTAAATTAAAATTTAATTACCGCTACACCCTTCTGACACCCTCAAAGTCACGAGCACAGGTACTTTACCTAAATTTAGTATCTAGTGACAGCCTAACATGTGACCATAGTGTTTAGTACTGAAAGATTAAAAATAAGAAAAGTGTAAAAATGATTACAATAAAATATAAAGTTATTGTGATTCTGTAAGTTTAAAACCCTTCCCCCCAAATAAAACAATTTGGGACTGTTTTCTTCCCATTTTTCCTCCCATTTAAAAAATTAAATAACTTTTACTAACTTTCTTAAAACAGAGTGTATATTTGTTTTTAGTAACACTAAATACTCCCTACTCATATGCTTATTATTGTTTGAGATGGGAGTTGTCTACAATGCAAAAGAAAACTGTCCGAGAGCATTAATGTCTGTGTAAACCAGTCTGTCCATTCATAAAGCGCCGGAACTCTTCCTCGCTCCAGCACTTCAACAGTCTCTGATAAGCAACACTCACACTCCAAATCTCCCTCTCAACTCCCCACTCTTGCAGTCTAATGTGTGAATTTCTCCAACTTTGATCCAACAACCATTAAATTTGCTAGAAGCGTTTGTTCAGATTTAAGATTCCTGTGTCCCAGACCAACTCAATCAGAGTCTTTGGGGATGGAACTTCAGCTCTCCAAATGGCTCTTCCTTCACCAAAGTGTGAAAACTACTAGAGACCCCTATACACACTCTCGCAACTCCCCAACACCTCCCACTACTCCCAGCTGACCCAACCCCACCCACCGGCAGGAAACCTTAACCCCCGGCCCCGGGACAGTCTCCGGGCCACCCCACTCCTCTCCGGGAGCCTGAGCCCGGTGCCCGCTCCTCTGGAGTCCCCAGCTCCTCGGTCCCGTCCCCGCACCCCAAACCTTTATCCTCACTTCTTCAAATCGCTGCTAAAGAGGCCGAAGGCACCGGTGGGGGAAATGGTTGAGGTCGCCTCCTGACCCAGCTCCGTCGCCTCCCCTCCCCCGGAATGCTCATTATAAGCGAAGCTGTTGCTGGTCATTGCTGCGGCGCGGGCGAGGGTCGATGTGGTTCTACGAGGTGTTCTCTCGGAGCAGCTCCAGTACGTAGGACACGGAACAAAACTAGTTCTTGCGCGGAGGGGCGCGCGCAGGCGCTTCCGGACTCGTCACGGTTCCTTTAGCCGACCAGGCGGTCCACCCCCTGCGCATGCCCAGTGTGCAAAACGGCCGGAGCCCACCGCCGGCCCCTCCATGGCCGACCTGGATTTCTCTTCTCCGGGTTTTTGAGATAGCTCAGAGTCTCAGACCCTGCGGGTGCGCTAGGAAGACCCTGAGCTTGCAGAAGACTGGAGTTCAGGCTTTTAAAGTTTCATAAAAGGGAGGTACCCATTGTACCTATTTTGATCCGTTAAAGGGGGTTCCCAGAACCCCGACACCTCTTTGGCTCCTGCTGTCAACCAAAAGCTTTCAGATTTCTCCTGAAACTCCATTTAATACACCAGGTCAACTTTCCTAAACGCAGCACGATCCCTTTCCCTTTTGGGGCTGGTTTCTCCCCACTCTGCACCACCCGCCACCGCGGCTCCGTCCAGCCAGCGTGGCAGTGCTTCCACAGCCATCCCACACAACCTTTATCCTACAGCTTTCCGCTCTTATGAAAACTCTCCGCTGCGTTTTGTAAAACGAACATGACTAATATCCAAGCCTGAATTTTCTTAATACAAAAAAGGAGAGTTACAGACTTTCTAAATAAAATACTAAATATGAAATGCAAACGTTAAAATTACCCAGTAGTTTTTATACAATAAAAGAATTTTTAATATTAAGAAACGTATTATACTTATATAACAATATATGCATATAGATATTGTAAATTAATAACACTATCAGCTTTCTGATTTAAAGAAATATTTAGTAACCTGAAAATACTTACCGTTTCTATGCCTATGTCAAAAGGTATATATGTTATGTTAAAATACCTCCACAAAATATACAAAGTAAAACATACGTATTTAATAGTGAAACACTAAAGGTATTCCACCTAAAGTCAGAAAAAGGACAAATAGGCCTATTAACACCATTGTTATTGAACATTGTTTTATGGATTCTAGTTAATGCAATAAAACAAGAAAAAAGTGGTGAAAAAGAAGAGAGTTTATAATGTTTATAGATATGATTGTCTTGTTGGACAACCAAAGAGACAATTATTAGACCTTTAAGTTGATTCAGCAGAATAGCCAGAATCAAAACCCAATAACACTCCTACACATTGGTAATATCTAATTAGAAAATGTAATTTTTAAAAGATCCCACAGTCACAACAGATAAGCCTTTAGAAATGTATAAAACCTAAGTGGAAAAAAAAAACCCATAAAATTTTATAGTTTAAATGTGGAGTATGGGGGAGAAGACCTGAAAGGAGAGTATATATTTCTAGATAGGAATATTCAAGTAAATCTATATATTTCATGAAGTTACAGTCAAAATTCTATTTTTTTAGACAAATTGAATCTAAAGTTCACCAGGAGGAATAAATGTAACTTAAAGCAAAAAAAAAAAAAAAGTGTTTTTGAAAAAAAAAGCCTGATGAAGAAATTACCCTACTAGTCATTTAAATGTACTATAGAGTTATTGTAATTTTAGAGTTTGGTATCGTTCTCCAGAGTAGATAGATTGGTACAATAGGATAGAAGCCAACTCAGATATACACAAGTATTGACATTATGTCAAAGTTAACATTTGAGATCACTTAGGAAATAATATATTAATCAATAAATGATACTAGGACAATTAATTAGTTAACTATGCAGCAAAAAATAAAGTTAGATCTCTGTATTACCGTATTTTGCCACGTATAATGTGCATCCATGTTTTTGGCCCAAACTTGTAAGAAAATAATCTTTCATTTTAATTTTTTAATTCAGTTTTTATTTATTTATATTTAGATACCTGTCTTTTGTATTATAAAGGAATTTTAGCATTTATTTTTGAACATATTATGGTGCAAGAAATTTTGCATAATGAATAATTACAAAACACAAGAACAGATACAAGGTATTCCAGGTACTACCCATGTATAATGCACATCCTTATTTTTCCATCAAAAATTTAGGCCAAAAAATGCTCATTATACATGGCAAAATATGGTAGTTCACAATGACTGCTGTAACAAATTTCCATAAATTAGGTGGCTTAAAACAGCAAAAATTTATTCTCTTACAATTCTGGAGTCCAAAAGTTTGAAATTAAAGTGCACAATCTAAGGTACGAACAGGGCCACTTTTTCCAGAACCTCTAGGGGAGAGGCAGTTCCTTGCTATTTCTTGCTTCTAGAGCTGTGTATCTGTATTCCTTACATTCCTTGGCTCTTGGCCCCGTCCTTCTATCCCATAAGACCAACAGCATAACACCTTTAACTCTCTGCTCTGTCTTCATATTGCTTAGCCTCAGTCTGTGTCAAACCTTCTCTGCCCGTCTCTTGTCAGGACATATGTGAATACGTTTAGGGCCCACCCCAAATAATTTAGGATAATCTTCCCATCTCAAAATCCTTAATTTAATTGCATCTGCAAAGTCGCTTTTGCCATATTTATTCACCATTTCCAGGAATTAGGATTTGGGTATAAATTGTGGGGGAAGGTCATCATTCTGCCTTCCACAATCTCTAACTCATACAATACGTATAGGAAAATTCCAGATCGATTAAAAGTAAACCACAAAAATTGAATGAATTTCAGAAAAATGTTTTCAGGTTTGAGGGGTCTAGATGTTGAGGATTGGGACAAAAAAGAAAAAACAACAACCTCTCAGCATAAATCTATGCGAGAAACAATAAATACTGGTAAAACAAGTTCTATATAAGTAGTTTTAGCAGTCTTTACTCTCAGAAAATGACTCTTGTGTTTTTTTATAGAATTTAAATTTCTACGGGTTAGTGAAGAGAGAAGCTTCAAATTTTACAGTGTTTTCTGTATTCATTTGAATTTATTAGTTTAAGGAGTAAAGCTACTCTTATTTTTAAAATATTTAAATTTGAATTATAAATAAAATAATAATATGATTTCTAATAAATATGAGTTTCCATTTGTTAAACTCTTTAAAAATCTGAAGCTTCAAGTTAAGTAATTAGGACCACTTACTATGGTCCTAATTAATCGGGCCCTCCTTTGCTCTTTTGACTCATGGTGACCCATTCCCTCAAGTTTACTACACTCCAGGGAGCCTGGCCTCTCTGTTTCTTGATCCATCAAGCTTGTTATGACTTGAGAAATTTTACTTACTGAGCTCTCTGCCAGCACCATTCTTCAAAGGCCTGGCTCCTTCAGCTTTTTTGAGGCTTTATTCTATTCATCTATTAACTCAAAATATCACCTATTCAGAGAGGTCTTGCCTGACGCCAGTTTACTATAACACCTCTTCCTCATCCCCACTCCCAATGGTTTCAGAATTGATTGGCTCAGCTGATCTATTTAGGTAGCTATGGGTCACTCTCTGATACTTAGTCCTCTGGAAGCTTTGCAATGCATTAAAAAAAGGACAGTTTTTCCAGATAAAGTACGAAGTTTCTTTTGCCAAAAAACATGAGCACCTGTGCCCTCCTGTTTAAAGAAACCTCGTAATTAATTATTTTGGCCCATGAAGAACTCTTCTGTAACTGAATTTATGCAGTCCTCCAATTTACCACACATTTGTGGACTTTCATACTTCGGGTTTTCTAAAATGGTACACATCTGCAAATGTATGCCTTATAAATGCCATGACCTCATTATTATATTTTATAAGGAAACTGATCTACAAAAGTGCAATGTGGTTAACCCTTCATTAGATAGTGACATATGTTTATTTGAACTGATGATTTAGGAATAAAGAGAGACTATATTACTAAATATGACAAAGGAAATATTTTAAGCCATTTTCATATAACTCTCTTATTTTATTAAGAATTTAGATGGTTTCGCCCTGGCCAGTGGCTCGGTTGGTTGGAGCATCATCCTGTACATCAAAAGGCTACAGGTTTGCTTCCCAGTCAGGACACACACCTGGGTTGTGGGTTTGATATCCAGTTGGGGTATATTTGGGAGGTAGCTGATTGATGATGTTTCTCTCTCGCATCAATGTTTCTCTCCCTCCCTCCCTCTCTCCCTCCCTCCCTCCCTTCCTCTCTTTCTATAATCAATAAACATATCTTTGGGTGAGAATTTTTTTAAAAAATAAGATTTTAGATAGACTTTATTTCAGAAGCAAAGCCCTTGAGTTATACAAAATTATAGTGTTGTTATACTTTTTCCTCATATTCCCAATATAAAACACTGAATATTCATTCAGTCCTGGGTTTTGAAAGAAGTTTAAATAGCTAGGAAATGTGCTCAGCAAAGCCAAGCACTACTGGAAATGTCTTCTTTCATGGCCTCTCTAGCATCCTCATTTCACAGATGAAAAAAAGACTGAGGAACTGGGCCTCAGAAACTTGTCCAAATTCACACAGCTAAGAAAGAGCAGAGCTGGTCTTTGAACTGAGGCCAAACTTTGGGATCCACACTTGTAATTACTCTGCTGTACCACCTCTTCATGTATTTAATACTATATCTTACAGGTTGTCCTATATCAATATATACAAAACTTATTTGTTCTTTTTTATAGCTGTATAGTATTCCACTTTATGACTGTATTATAACTCATTAAACTAGCCCTCTAATGATGGACTTTTGACTTTTTTTTCAATTTTTAGCTATCACAAGTTATGCTTTCATAAATAATTTGATGGTAACATGTTTTGTACAGTAGTATATTGTTACTTATGATGCTCAGCAAGGCAAGTCTAAGGCTATCAGAGGGCCCTAAAGCAGCACCACCCCCTTTACTGCATCACTCCTCATAGATATGGAGGAGATTTACTAAGTGCAATAAGAGGAGAAAACAATTTTGATTAAAGTGATAAAAGAAATCACAGAGAAAACAATAACATCTGAACTAGATCTTAAAGCATGGAGAAGTTAATTTATGCAGGTAAATGTGATACGCACAGGCTTCACAGTAATGAAAGAACTGGAGGCATTTTCACAGACATTGGGATAATACAGTAATTCTATATTTTAAGTGAATGTTAAAGTCTTAAAGGCTTAAAATTGAACAATACAGCTTTTGAGGTTAATAGTTAAAGGAAATCAAAAGGCAGGTCCTAAAATGGTCAGAAATAAATCTTCACGATATCATAAAAAACTTCCTAAACCACTGGCATAGCACACTAATGCATTCGAATGTGCCTGTGCAGCTGGAGCAGATACTGCCACAACAGTCGGTATAATCACAGATGGAATGATTATAATGGAAGTAAAAAAGCAAAAGGGGATAAAGCAAAACCAAATGGCCTTAAATTAGGTGGTAAATCACTCAATTTTAAATATTGTAGCTCAGAATTCAAACCAAGGACCCATGTTTGAGGAAACTAATGGAAAATTTGCCAGAAGTCATTCAGAAGGCACTGAAAAAGAACACTGCATTTATAATGAAAAAATACTTCAAATCACTTCAAAATTCAGTGTTAGCAGAATAGTTAAGGAAATCACAGCACTACAATTTGAGGAAATGTGAGCCATTAAGTATTATTAACATGAATACTATTTTCTTAATCAGGACTCCTTGTTGTAAGCAAAAGAACCCTTGTTAAACCAACTCAGCAAAAGATAAATGGGAAAAAAAGGGTGTGGGGATGAGATTTATTGACAAGGGTTGCACTGCCCTTAGAAATGGGTAGATCTAGGGGCTCAAATGGTGCCCCCAGGATTTTCTCTCCTATCTCTCAGCTCTGCTTTCTGTCTACGTTGCCTTCATTCTCTTGAACTGCAAACACGCTGAAGATGTGGCTTCAGAGAGCTTCAACTTTACAAAATCAGTTTAGCAACCCACCTAACAAATTCCCAGGAAAGGGCTCTGATTGGCCCAATTTGGATCATGTGCCTGTCACGGAGACTAATCATTATGGCTGTGGAGATGCATTATTATGATTGATCAAGCCTGGCTCATTTGTCCACATCTTTGACTGAGGGAAGTACCCTAGATTCAAATGATTGAGGTGAGGAAGGCACAGTTCCACAATGGACAAAGGGGTGCTGTTACAGGATAGGGGAGCAGGGATGCTAGGCAGACAGAGACAACAAATTTCCACGTCATATAGCAACACTGAAAATACCTGTTACAAAATGTTAAGTAAAAATAATAGAATAAAAATCATAGCTATGCCCTGGCTGGGTAGCTCAGTTGGTTTGAGTGTCATCCTGATATGCCAAGGTTGTGTGTTTGACCTTTTGTTAGGGAGCACAGAAGAATCAACCAATGAATGCATAAATAAGTCAAACAATAAATTGATGTCTCCCTCTCTCTATCAAAACAATAAATTTTCCAAAATGTATCTATGCTATGATTACAACTACATAAAATTTTAAATTAATAGTGACCAGAAGTAAAAGGAAAGTTAAGAAGTAAAATAAGAACCACTGCCAAAATAAGAAGCAATAGTTTTCAAGCAGGTACAATTTTGCTTCCCGCCCCCCCCCAGGGGACATTTGGCAATGTCCAGAGACATTTTTGGTTGTCACAAATGGAGGAGTGCTACTGGTATCAAATGAGTAGAATCCAAGGATGCTGCTAAATATCCTACAATGCACAGGACAACAGCCCTCCTCTCCAAAACAAAGAATTACCTAACCCAAAATGTCAATAATGGTACCATTGAGAAACTCCGGCAGAAGTGAAACAGAAAAAAAAAAAACAGAATTTTTCTCTTTAAAAAGATCTGTTGTTTTCTTACTAAAAGGAAGAAATAGGAAGGGGAGAAAGAAATGGAAAAGCCCCTGCTGGTGTGGCTCAGTTGGCGGGGTGTCGTCCCACAAAACAAATGTTCATCAGTTCGATTCCTGGTGGGGGCATATGGCTGGGTTGCAGCTTCTGTCCCCAACTGATGTTTCTCTCCCTCTTCCCTCTCTTAAAAAAAAAAGAAAAGAAAAGAAAAAAATGGAAAAGAAAGCAGATAAATGTGACGGATGGTGATCTCAGAGAAGATGATGAAAGAACTAGGAGCACAAGTATGTTGGAAATCAAGACACCTCATTTCTGGTCCCATCTCCACATTTAACTGGCAGTGTGATTCTGGCAAATCACAGGCTCTTTGAGACTCAGCTTCCTCACTGAGTGATATTAGGAATATAAGGAATATGAAGAATTGATCTAGTTAACTTGCCTCTGAGGTTCTTTCAGCTCAAAGATTCTACAACATTATCTTGGATAGTTAAGCAGACTCAGGAAAAAGGTAATTAAGTTTTAATGATCTACATCTTCCTGTCTACTTTTAAATCTTGGACTTCCTTGCTATTATAGGATTTCTCCTTTTGTTAACATTTTTGGTATAAAATGAGTTATGTTGCCAGTCTAAAGAACTTTTAGACCAAATAGACTTTTTCTCAGACATTGGCAACAGAAAAAAGTAACATACAGTCCATTTATCAGTGCTCCTCTTTTCAAATTTTTATTTTTTTTAGTAAGAAAGAACACATAAGACTGGACTTTAAAAAATTTTGTGTAATGTGTCTAAAAAGACAGGAGAATTATGTTAGAATAAAAGAGACATAAAAACCAAATGTAATATGTAAAACTTGATTGGATCCTGGATTTAAAAAAAAAACAATATAAAAGATATATTTTGAACACTTAGGGAAATGTGAATATGAACTGTATATTAGGTGATATTATTGAACTAATGTCACCTTTTAAGGTATTATAATAATATTGTGGTTATGTAAGATAAGATAAAGTCCTTATTTTTAGGAGATGCATGCTGAAATATTTATGGGTAAAGTGTTGCCCTGGCTGGGTAGCTCAGGTTGTGGCTGTAATCCCCTGTCAGGACACATCAAGAATTAACCAATGAATGCATAAATAAGTGGAACGACAAATCAGTGTTTTTCTCTTTCTCTCTCCCTGCCTCTCTTTCTTTCTACAATCAATAAAAAAGAAAGTGTCACAATACTGCAACTTACATTCAAGTGGATCAGGAAGAAAAAGCCTCCTTAAAACATAAATAAAAAATATATAAATATACCTTTTTTTATACAGGATATCTACATCACAGAAATGTTAAATCAGTTTTCACACATAAAACTGATCTAGAAATACATTAGAGGCATAGAGTCCATTACAATTGCAGCATGATGTGTTGGCCAGGTTGGTTTTCAGGGAAAGAAGGTGAGACTCTATGGTCTACTGATATGCCATCTTATTCAATGATACAGGATTTCTCTCAAGTCAAGGACATTGAAAACCTGCTCATTAGCATAGCAGCTAGAGCAGTAATGTATTATAAGTGATAGTCACTGCCAATTAGTTGCAGAGATGGGACTTGAACTCCTTTCCCAAGACAACCAAATAAAATGCTCATAGAGTTAGTGTTTTATCTTCTAGGGATCAATGGGTTTTATTCTCTCTGCAGAAAGATCACTAATGAAGTCTACATTATCTTTCAAAACATATCTCATATCTTAGCAAAGGTAGGAGGTAGAACTTCGAGATACGAGTCCAATATTACTCCCATAAGGGTCCCCACTGAATGAGTCTAATAAATCACAGGAGTAAATTATTTTGGACGAATGTTAATATATATCTCCATTTAGAATATAAATTTCTCAAGAATAGTAACTGTTACCTTACACTTCGGGATGTCTCTCTACCTACCACAGTGCCCTACAGATTTGGTAAATGCTATTGGTGTTTCTTTCTTTCTTTTTTTTTTTTTTTTTTAGATTTTATTTATTTTTATTTTTGGACAGAAGGGAGGGGAAGGAGAAAGAGAGGGTGAGAAACGTCAATGTGTGGTTGCCTCTAGCATGCCCCATACTGGGGACCTGACCCACAATCCAAGCATATGCCCTGACTGGGAATCCAGGCATCTGCCCTGACTGGGGATCGAACCAGCCACCCTTCAGTTCGCAGCCCAGCGCTCAATCCACTGAGCCACACCAACCAGGGCCTATGGGTGTTGCTTGCAATGAAAGTAAAAGAAACTGCTAAGTCTATCAACCCAGTGGAATTTTTGAAAGATAATGAAGTTCTTCATAATTGTTTGATATTGCCTGGGTAAAATTCTGTTGTTTGAAGAGTTTAGCAAAGGTTATAAAATTTAATTAACTCAGAGAGAGTGAAGAATACTTGAGAAGATTTTATTTTCTCTTCATAATTGCAATCGATATGATAAAATTGTCCTCAAGCAGTCATTCCTGTCACATTAGCATATTCAGTTAGTTTGAATTCCCAAATGATATATTCTCTCGTAGTTTCATGTTTCTTGACTGTTAAGGTTAATAGAAAGGGCCCGCATTTATTAGAATAAAATTGTACTAAAAATATAATCTGACCCAATTAGTAAAAGAAGCTCTTGTCTGAGGTAAGTGGCAATTCCAGTTGTAGGCAGCAGAGGTAGTTGTTTTCACAGAAAACATGAGATACTAATTGCTCATATTTGAGTTCCTCTCCTAACTATAATTTTAAATGTGAAAATCTTATGAATTATTGATCTCAAGTATTATAATTATTCTTCTTTTTCCTCCAGCCCCTCTTTTTTTAGCAAGTATGTTTTGCTATACATGTCAATACTACCAATAATTTTTTTATTTACTCAGTTCTTAACTCTCTAATCGGGTCCTCAATTACTATGACAAGCATAAATATCCTAGGTCAGACACTAACATAATTATACAACTATTAAAAATGACTATTTTTTGTTGCTCCTGTAGGAGGATTTTAAATTAAATTTAACAAATATTTATTAACTAATCATAATGTAAAAGTACTGTGGAGAGTAGCATGGGAAAAATAAAGATGCACAAGTGTTTACTTTAGCACAAGAGGTTTAAAGCAAGAGTCTGGGGATAATGAATATAAGACACTTACCTCTGAAAACTATTTCATTCCAAATCCTCTCATATGACTATCTTAGGACCGTAGTGACCACAGATGAGACTAGTGTTAACATTCAAAAGGACAGGAGCAAATCCATGTTGACCTATTTGGTCCTGTCTTTCTTCCCATTACTGTTGCTGCTAAGCCATTAGCTCTGTTTACTGCATAATGTGTGGGACTCTGGGTTTCTTAACTGCTCTCAACTTCAGTATCACCAACAGCAAAATGAAGATAATTATGAATTTTAAAGGATTATAGTAGTGGCCAAATGAGATATGGAATGTGGAAGTATCTCTGCAGCATCTGTCACCTGTAGGCCCTCAATAAATTTTAGTTATTTTTCTCTTTCTCAGTGTCTCCCTGTGACACATGGGCCCAGTTGGAATATCTAGACATTCGGAACCATGAGGGAGTATGGCAAAGATAAATGAGAATACTAGGCTGTGGCCAGTGACAATACTGTTGAGATGCTGACTTCCAAATTTCTATGCAGGATAATTTTCTTCTGTTCAGTTTGTGTTCATTCTCCCTGCTCTCCTTACTCCTCAGCCCCTACTGACCCTCTGAGCATCTCAACAAACATCCCAAGGCTCATCTCCAACTGGGCACCCTACTTTTGTAAAGTTTTGCTGTTAATAAAAATAAGTTGGAGATAAAACACAGCAAAGCACATAAATGTCGATAAAAGAATAATAATTTAGATGGCACCATGAAAATCAAGACAGGAATAATAGAAATTTAATGTATTCATTTTTCTGATATGTGCAAAATTGGGCAAGATTCCTAAGAGAGAATGAGAAACTCGGATCAGTTTAAGTATGGTAAAACTGATTTTTACCATACTTATCTCATTGACTCATTGTCAAATAGATAATGAGATAATGCCTTATACAATTAGAATGATTTGGTTTTACTACCCTGAAGCAGATATGAGTGTGTGCTGTTATATATTTGAAGCCTTAGGCAAGTCAGTAAAAAAATAGCACATTGTTTTTACCCTCTTTAAACGGGGCACAAATAAATAATTTAACCAAAATCTGGTGTCTGCTGCACTGATCACGCATTTAATTTAAAATAAATATAGAAAAATCTCTGGAATATTATATAACATGAATGTTATATTGGGACTAAATTGGAGAAAAACTTTGTCTTGATTAAAGAAATTCTACAAAAATCGAAGTAGCAAGTGATAACATAACAATAACATTTTGGAATATGTTCATCAAAAACATACTTTTCTGGAGTATTTTTATTCCGTCAATTTTTTTGTCTAACCAGATAATACTCCACAGTAAAAAATATATGACCTGATTTTTTTCTGAACTCAAGAGAATACAGTGAAACCAGCAATTACTAAAATTCAACAATACTAAAATATTTAAACAGCTGGAGCGGGTATTCATGAAAATGTAATTTTGATGATAGTTTCACATTATTTAGTATAGAGTTTAGTTTCCTGTCTAAAAGTTATTATTTCCAATTAGAAAGTCTTACTCCAAATATTTTTGTATTTTTGTTATATAGTAGCAAAAATTACCTGAAATGGCTGGAGGCAAAAACAGAATAACTCTCTGACCCCAGAAAGTCATAACATTTCAACATAATCTAATGAGTACGGTGAATCAGTAATGCAGAATCATTGTTGACTATTTTTGCTCTTCTCCCTGGCACTAGAGTGAAGAGCACAGCATTTGTGGAATACTGAGTATTTCCAACAAGAGCCAAGGTAATTTAAATTTTTATTGCTACATTTAGTTCTTGGCTTTATACAAACTGAAAAAGAAGAAACCTCACAAAAAGTAATTTACTAAATCATGGTATAAACCAAACCATGAACAATCCAACTGCAATATTTGGCTTTCCCTGGGTTCCATTTGTGTTGCTAAGACATTGGACAAGTCTAACTGACAAGCTATATTTTGCCGAATGCAGCTCCAAATGCTCACTTGGCAAGGCTAAAATGGGAAGATAGAGCTGAAGCTATCTCCTTATTTTGTAACAAAGGTGCTTTGCTGCACTTACTTCTCTATTGCTATTAATTGCCCTTGGGATGATTAACATTGGCTCCAAATTCCCAGTTCACAGGCTAATCAGTCTGGTAAGATTCGATGGCTCCTTAAAGGACCAATCAGTGACCCAACAAGTTGGTCATCAGGGTGAAAACACACACACACACACACACACACACACACACACACCCAACAGTGGTTTTAAATATATCATAACCTTTTCTTTGTGTAGTTAAAATTTTACATTTGAATCCACTTCAATGAGCATGTAAAATACCAGAAAACATAATAAATCTATTATTTTAAAAATCACTTAAAATGTATTGAATTTTTTTGCTATATATAACAGTTACTGTGCTGGACACAGTGAATATAAACTATAATAGCATCAGATAAATATTTACTGAGTGATACCCTATGCCAAGCACTATTTTAAGTTTTTCTTCACATGAATCAGTCCAAGTAACATTCACCACAACCTTACAAGCATGTAAGGTATGGTTCTTTCTCTTAGAATTGGGCAAGAAAGGTCCGCTCTATTCTTCGTGTGATTGTGCCATTCTCTGCAGGACAAGGCAATGTGCTCACCTAGAACTTGCCACCTCCTTTCTTAACCACTTTGGATACGCAAGGCCTTGGCATTGCCAGACTAAATGGCCTAAGATCACTTCTGGGACTGGGTGACCCTTTCCCCTTTGTTTATCTTGCTTAGAGCAGACCATGCTACCTTCGTAGTACCTATAAGTACTTTGATAAACTTTCAGAGTTTGTCACTCTCCTCTTTTTGATACACTTTCTTCACATGGCTTTTGGCCCACCATTCTCTCTTGGTTTTTCACTGAATGAACCTGCTTTGACTCATTTGCTATTTCCTCCTCATACCACCAACATCTGAAATTTCAGGTACCTCAGGGCTCAGTCATTAGTCTTCTTCCATCTTTGCCTTCCGTTACGAACAGACCCTGTAAATATGGGCAGAGGGCTCTAATAAGTCTATGTATAGACAAACCAGAGTCCCATTAGAAAAGCCACCAAAGCGAAGGGCTCAGAAACGTAGCTTAGGGGAACAGTTAAAGAAACTAGGTATATTTAGTCTGGAGGAGAAATGGCATTGGGTGATGTAATGATTGTATGTCTTTAAATGCTACTTTTAAAGGCTTCAAGATATTGAAGCCTTTAAGGGATTAAGCTTTTTCTGCATGTCTACAGTAGGGAGATTCAGGACAAGTGAGTGGGAGTTGAGAGTGGAAGAGATCAGATAGATACAGAGTGTTCTAGTCATCATAGCAGGAATGGCTTGTCCTGACAAAGAAAAAAATGGCCCAGCACTCAGAGTATGTGACCCCGGATCAGAGATGTGGAGTTGGGGAGAGGGGAGGGAGTAATCATTGAAAATCAGTTTCAAGCATTGGAAGGACAGTTAGACTATATAATGTGTGAGTCTGCTCCAGTTTGAGGAATCAAAGATTAATTCTTACCTTAATAAAAATAACCCCGACAGTCATCACAATTCCAGAGGAGAAAATTAAATCTGGCTTATGATAAGTTAAAACCAATGAAAATACAAAAATTTTGTCATTGCTTTAACATTCACATTTTATTCTGTCCTCTTTCATTTTCAGAAATGAATTCATATGACGCAAATCTATAAAGGAGAGCCATAGAGGTGAAAATATCACAGAAAAGACAAGTAGTTTGACTAGTAAACTCATCGAGTTGAGACAAGTCTGAAAACTCATTACAATCTGAATTTCTCACACACCTTAGTTTCTCCTCCCCTTTAAACTTTCTAATAGAAAAAGTTGAATTCACATTATTGGCAACTCTACTATTTGTCCTCACTCCAATAAAAATACATAAATTAGAAATACCTCCTTTTCCATATTTATTTTAATCTAGAATGTTGTGATCCCTCAGGATTTACTTTCTGGTTTCTCAAAGGACCAAACCTTGAAAATCTCACTCTTAAAGCCATAGGGAATATGTCTATTTCTACATTTATTTGGGCAGGTAAATTGAAAAGGAATGGGTTTTGGTTTAACACATGTTAAATTCTGTAGACTATATATCAAAGGTGTTGCAGAAAAAGTAAAGGCAGCAATAAATTCCTATTTTATTTCATATTTGAAAATAATTTTGCTGACCATTGTATTATTTATTTATTAATAAAATTGGAAAAGAAAAAATTTAGAAACTCATCTGCTTTTATCAGTGGTGCATTTTTCTTTCCCTAATACAACAGTCTTGCTAACTCATTAAAGACAGAAAAAAAACTTTTTTAAAGTTATCAAATCTCAAATAAATCACAGGTGAAATAACAGTGATTCACTGAGGACCCTTTGTGTGTCTGGTGCTTTATATACATTATTTTCTGTTACTAGAAAACTGCTTTTATTTACAGATGATGCGTAAAGAGTTTTAGTTACTTTTTCAAGGTCACGTAACTAATAAATTGCAGGGCCCAGATTCAAAGTCTGGTTTCTGTTACCCCATCCAGCACTCTTACCTACTATGTTGCACTCCCTATAAAGCATGATGTGGCAGAGTCTGTTTTTGCCTACCAAATATCCATTTTTTCCCTCTTTCTTATTGTAATAGAACACTGAATTTTAACTGAGCACATTGCTCAGCCAAGGCTGCTTTTCAGCCTCCCTTGCAGCTAAGAATGAGCACATGGCTAGAAACTACATAAAATATGTAATCTATAAATGGAATGTTTTCTGGAACTTCTGTCTCCCTACTCCACCTTTGCTTTGAGAAATGTGGATGAGATGGCTAGAGCTTTAGCAGCCATTTAGACCCATCTGATGACTTTGACAGTGGGTGCCAAAGCTGGAGGTGGAAGAAAATATCTTAATGCTCCCTCAGTACATTGTGCAGATTTCATGCCAGCTCTGGTTTGCCCACTCTCGACTGCTTTTACATGGTCAAAAAATAAACTTCCATTTCCTTGTAGCCAGATAATTTTATTTCTGTTAGGCATCTTCTATCATGCTTGTCATCTTTTCATGAAATTAAATTTGAGTCCTGCTGCCTCCTTCACACTCTTGTGCCTCATCTCTAATCTCCTTCCTTTAAAATTTCACTTATAATCCAACTTGTCTATAAAGCCTTCACAAACCACATTTCCTCTATGATGAATCTCAAATAAGTTGACAGATATTATAATTGTTTTTAACTTTTTATTATGAAAAACTTCTAACATGTACAAACTTAATATAATTAAGAACTTTTTAAATAAAGAGTGTTTCCTTATTACTTATTAGGGTTGATTTGGCTTCACAGACTGAGTTCCTCACATCTTTCCACGTGCATCTTTCTGCAGCTCTGGGCTCATATTAAGAGGAAGCCTCTTCTAGATATTTAGAAATAGACAGTTTTAATATATTTTGGAAATATGTTATTGTTTTATGCATATATATATCATATATATGTGTGTGTATGTGTGTATATATATAAAATCAAATAGTTTCTACTATCCAGTTTAATGGTACCAAAAATGTTAGATGAGGTAAGACATTACAAAAATTGAGCCTCATAAACCCAACTGGGTGTGGGTCAATCACATCTGAATATAAGAGTACTATTTTGGAAAATGCTCGTGTTGGTGAATAAGTAGAGGTAGTATGATAATGTCAAGATACCACAGGAATTAGAGTCAAAGAAATGCTTCCAAATCCTAATGTGGCCACTTCACTTTCCTGGGCCTTCATTCCCCTCACCAATAAGACCAGAGAGCTGAACTTGGCCATACTGTGTTGTATGATTCTTGTTTGAATTTCTGCAAGCAGAGAAAAACATCCGTGATTCCAACTCCACTGATTCTACATTTATGAACTGGTATGGGTCACAAGATCTTGCTTGTAAAATAGAAGCTTCAGTTTGGCAAATTTCTAATGTTGTTTTCAGGTTTTGCGAATGTGGTTGCATCTACTTTTGTGTATGTTAATGTTATTTCATAATTTAAGTCAAGAGAAGGCCGTTGGTCTTGTAGAAGGACAGTTTTGGGATCTTATAGAAGAGACACTTAACACCGCTGTAGATAATGCTTGTGAGGTGTTTCCTTCCCCTTCTTGCTCTGACAGGCTTTTCAAACATCACCTACTGCCCTTGCGTTAGTCTAAAATGAAATTAGCCATCAGCACTGAGATGACGTGGGGCGATCATTGAGTCTGATGCTGGGGAAACAATGATAATTCTGGGTGACCAGCCCATGTCTTCATTAAGCTAGGAGTCCTGAAGTTGTTCCCATGTAACTTCCCTCAGTGTGAGGCTAACCCCACATGTTTTTTCAAGGGTAACAGGCCTGTGGAATTCGTTCACAGATAAAACTTAGAAGATAACGTAACTAATATGAAGCATAGTAAGTATTAACTATTAGTTTTAAAAATATTTCCGTGTACTGTATGGCCAAAACTGTTCACATTTTTGGGAGTGGAAGAATAACATAAAGACTTCTTTAAAATGCAGGATTCTGGGCTTAAGACTTACAGAGTCTGACTAAGTTGTTCTGAGGAGTCTTTGCTTTTAGCTAGCACTATCAGACATTCTACTGTTGATGCTTTGTGTTCTAAAACTTTGGTAGAAACTGCTATCAACTTTTTTGTGCCACATATTTTTGTTATGGATTTACCTTTTGTTAAATAAATTTGAATTTAATTACATATAAACTGCATTCATAACAGTAAATATTATTTAGTTACTTCCTTAAAATATACCCTCTTAATGTGGTGACATGCAGGGTACTCCCAGATCAGCCAACAAAATAAACGGTAACTCTCATTACCATATGTTCTACAAAAATTTTTTAAATTTTATTTTGAATAGATAATACGTTTTCCTGATTCAAAAATCAAAACAATATTAAACGATGTGTATTAGAAGTAATGTACTCGCTCCTGGCCCATGTACCCCCTCATTCTCTCAGTTCTTTGTGTATCCAGACATGGCTCCTTTATGAATCACTTCTGCAAAAGCTGAGTAGGGAATAGCCTCCTCCACACCTTGCTTTTTTAAGTTAACATGTCTTAAAAATCTTTTCTTACCAATGCACAGAGTTTTTCTCTTGTTTTTAAAGTTGTACAATATTGTGTGGATGTAGCATAACTTAAGCAGTCCTCTATTGATTAATGCATTGGTTGTTCCAATGTATTTTTACTATTACAAATAATGTTTCAAAAAATAACCTTTTAGTTATACAGAAAGTTACCATATGCCTTTTTTCTAGGCATTCTAGGCATATCACCAAGAGAACTGAAAACATATGTTCATACAAAAACGTGTATACAAATCTTCACAGCAGCATGCAGTCACAGTAGTCCAAAAGTGGAAACAACCCAAGTGTCCACAGCTGATGAATGGATAAACAAAATGTGGTATACCTTTACTATGAAATATTATTCGGACATAAAAATAATGAAGCACTGATACATACTACAACATGGATGAATCTTTAGAACATTATGCTAAATGAAAAGCCAGATACAAAATGTTCCCTATGGTATGATTCTATATATGTGAAATGTCCAGAATAGGCAAATTCATAGAGACAAATGGTAGATTAGTGGTTATGAGTGGCTGGATGTGGGAGGAGTGAGAAGTGACCACTAATGGATTCAGGATTATTTTAGGGGTGACAACAATGTTCTAGAACTAGATAGTGCTTGATAGTTGCATAAACTTGTGAACATACTAGAAATCACTAAATTACACACTTTAAAATGGTGAATTTTATGGCATATAAATTGTATTTCAATTAAAAAATAACTTTGTGCATATCATTTTATATGAATATAGGTATTTTTATAGAATAAAATCCCAGAAGTGGAATTTGTGGGTTAAAGTTCATGCACACATTTGATCTGTAATTTTCATAGATTTTGCTGCTTTTTATTCTCTAGGTTTGTGTGCCAGTTTATACTCCCATCAACATGCATGAGGGGGCTTATTTCTTCATAACTTTGCCAAAAGAGTGTGTTATCAAACTTTTAGAGGTTTATAAAGCTGATAGGTTTTTTTCCAATGATATTTTGGTATAGTTTTAATTTGCTGCTCTGCTATTCCAAGTTACATTGAGTTGTTGTTGAGTTTTTTTATGTATTTCCTACCAAACAAATTTAATTTGTTGGAAATGTTTGCTTGTGCTGCCATGCTATGCTACATCAGAATCTGTAATTCTCACGGCACGAAGGAGCTTGCTCTGTTTCCAACACTCTCAATCAACCCCAATTTTAGTTCTATCCTACAGTTCAGTATATAATTATTCAAATTGCAATGGTTCTCTCTAGCAACAAATTGAACCCCTACAGAAGATGAACTAACTGACATTAAGAGAAAATAATAGCTGAATTTTTAGCCTTTGAATCTGAGCTTTGAAAACCAAACAAAAGACTGCAGCCTTTCCAAATTACTGATTACACAATAATCTCTGAATCCTGACATCTGATTTTTATCCAGGGTCAAATTGATGACTCCTAGCTTCTTTCTTCTAGCTAGGAACATAAACCATATAAACATGGTTCATTCCTTAAATACATTTATTTGTATAGTTCCTTCCATCACTGAAGACTAATCATCCTTCTCTGTAATAACTTGGATCACAAAATGTGCCCATTTTTCTGGGTGGAAAAACAGGCTGGTAAGAATGCTGATGTTGAGATCAATGGCAAGTCTGTCTACCAATAATGTATAGCTATTTCAATTTTCAGTGTTAATACCTTAGACTCTACAATTTCAAAACAAATGTTTTCTAACATAATTTCTAAAATACTCTCGATTAAATTCATTTCCAAGCAGGTACATAATTTAAGAGTTCAGTCATATTTTACACCAATTTTCTCTTAGCAGCATTTTCCCTACCTAGATCTGACATCTTAACATCTCTGAGTCTTAGAAAAGTTGTTATGTGTGGGGGAGCTTTGCCCACAGAGCCCCCCATCTGCTGCAGATGAGAATAAGTCTGCCAAGACATGATCTGCTTGGTGAGGAAAGGTGGCCGATCTCTCAAAGGAGAAGGACAAAGAGCTTTTCCTCAATGGACTTTTATTAGGTTCATTTTGCACAGAAATACAGGTAAAGCTCATTAATCATTGTTAGGCAGTAAGGATCAAACAATAGATAACATATAAAGGACTCTGAGGGCCTATTTGAGTCAGGGTCAGATAGCTAAATGGCCATAAAACTTTGAGGAACAAACTCACTTCTTGCTTGAACCCTTATCATTTCATTGAGAGCATTCTAAACAAAGCAGTTTTCACAGGATTTCACATCTTCTTTCTTAGGCCTGATCACCCTAGGGAACCTGCCCTTTCCAGCACAGGGTGACACCCACCACCAGCATTGTTTCAGGCTTAAGTCAGACAGGTGAAGTAAGGCAGTCAAGAGATTAGGAGACTTCATGCAGACAGAATGAGGACTCAGGCTCTGTCAAAGCTGAGGGGCAAGAGTCCACCATCCCCTTTTGCTATATAGCCCCCCCAAGTCCTTCCCTGGGGCTCCCTGTGATTGTGCCTGTCTTAGGTCGTTCCCCCCTTGGGGAATCTTACCCATCATTGGCTAACCGATCAAGCATTGGGGGCCAGTTATGGATGAAGCAAAAGGAGCAGAAGTGGCTCTCCCGCCAGGGAGATAAGCTTTGTCTCCTTATGGTCGGAAGGTTGCTCACTCAGCCTTAGCCACAGGGGGGTTACAGCTCCTGAAACCAGGCAGGGCGGTTCCCAACAGTTAAGATTGTAGAAACAAAAGCCAGAGCTGGAATAATAATGAGAGCTAACATTTATGGAGCACTTACTACTACATGCCAATGTGTGCCAGGCTGTATTCTAAGAACTTGAAGCATGTTAACTCATTTAATTTTCACTGCAGCCTCTGAGGTATAGAGTATCTCCCTTCTTACAGATAAAGAAACTAAAGCATCTGGAAATTAAGCTCTTTACTCAAGGTCACCCAGGTGATAACAGGATTCCAACCTGGAAAGTCTGATTCCATTGCCCATGCTCCTAATCAGTACCCTGTATTAAACTTCTGGGGCCACCTGATCCAATATCTATTTTAGAAGCACATTGTCTGAGGCCCAAGAGGTAAAGTGCCTTGCATTACAACTGCAATACTGCTTTAGGGAGAATGGATCAAAAATTTCCCTAACACATCTTACGTGGATTATGAATTAGCCCAGTCTGGTTGAGTTCAGAGAAATGACATTATAATTCATTTAGGAAGCTGTATATCTAAGCTTTAGTAAATTAAATGTACTAATTTAGTAAATTAAATATAGACATGAGATTAAAATAGAATTTCAGATAATTGAAGAATAACTTTTTAGTACATGTATGTCCCATGCAGTATGTGGGATTTGGTACTTGTACTAAAAAATTTTCATTGTTTATTTTCAATTGAAATATAATAAGACATCCTGTATTTTATCTGGCAACTATATTTATATCTCTATATCTATATCTCTAGATATATCTTTATCTCTGTATCTATAGATATATATCTAAATATACATATATCTAAATATATATACATATATTTAGGTATATATCTAAATATATATCTAATATATATAATATATATCTAAATATGTATCTAGATATATATCTATAGATACAGAGATAGAGATATAAATGTAAAATGTTAATTGTGAGGGGGCCATGTGGTAATTCTCTCTGGGCACTTATTATTTTACCCAATTATATATCACTTGAATTATTTACAATTACTGAGATTCTCAGAACCTTTCCCTAAACTCCTAGCAGACAGCTTATACCCATAGCTGAACCAGTCTTTTACTAGGGTAATAGGAATACCATGATTTGCTAGATTTACCCCAGGTGAGTGAATACTGGTAAAAAAAAATATTGGGTTATGTTAATAATAGTAAATATTATTAAAATTAACAATCTTTAAATACGAGACACTGTTGTAAGAGCTTTAGGTAAGTTAATTCATTTAATTTTCAAAATAACCCTGGGCGGCAGGTACTATTATTGCATTCATTTTATAGATGACAAAACCTAAATAACAGTGAGATTAAGTAATTTTTTAAGATTTTATTTATTTATTTTTAGAGAGAAGGGTAGGGAGAGAGAAAAAGAGGGAGAGAAACATCAACGTGAGAAAGAAACATCCATTGGTTGCCTCCCATACACTCTCCAATTGGGTATCGAACCCACAACCTAGGTATGTGCCCTGACCGGGGAATCTGCGACCTTTTGGTGTATGGGATGATGCTCCAGTCAACTGAGTCACCCAGCCGAGGCTCTTTATAAATCTTAGAAAAGTGCCTCACACTGTCACTTTGCACTGGGACTGGCAAGTTACGTACAGAGTTCTAATGGCAGAAATTGTGTTGGAATACACTGCTGTGCATCGAAGAAGTATGGAAGACAGGTATAGTTGGACTAGACCTTATTGAAGAGGGAAGATTTGAACTGCTCAGTGTTGCCATGAGCTTGTTTCTCCAGCATGGAATAAAAATACTTTTTCCAGCCTCTCCTCTCGAGAAAGGACTAATCAAATAAAAATCTTCACTCAGGATTTGTATTAATGTGCAGTATTGTTGGGTCCTGCCCACTTGGGGCTGTCTCTTGGGCTGACAATTGGTCCTACCCACTCTTCCCTACATCTGTCCTGGAACTAACCCTAGAGGAAAATTTCTCAAAACTCGCTTAAAAAGTCTGAATTCAAAATCCATGAGCAAATTTTTATGTAGGAATAATTCTCGTGTGAACACAAATATCATTTGAATACAGTCTTCCTATTGCCTGAATATTTCCAGATAAAGTGCCAAGGTGAGAGGCAAGCCCATATCTAGATTCATAGCTGCCCCATAAATAGCAACCACAAAACTTGCTGACTTATCTGGACTAGAACACCAAACCTTAAAATTTTCATCTTCACATGCCACAGTTTTCACAATTATGAGAGAGGGACATGTTCTATATTTTCTCATCTTAATATGCAAATCCTATGCCTGTTTTTCACTTAATAGCATACTCAATAAATTTATCCATTAGGATGACAATTCCTTTTAAGAGAAGAATGGAGTAACAAAGAGCACAGCAGCCAGTAAAGATCTTTCTGAGGTGGTTTCTTTGAAGTTTAGGGGTGAGGGAGCTATCATTTATCAAAGAGAACATAGGGTTTTCCAGATGTAAATCACTGATAAATTTATCTAAAGGCTGTTAGGAAATGAGCTGTGGAACCAGCACAAGCCATGTGCCAGGGAGGAAAACTTCAAGACAATAATCACCAAGATATATGAAAACCAAGTGGTAATTAGCTCCATTGCTTAAACTAATTAAGTTAGCAAAAAATACTTTGAGAAAATAAAATTTCAAATGTTTAATAGCATAGCATTTTCATAGCATTTTTCCTAGCGTAGAATAGTTTTGAGAACATGTAAGTGCAATTTAGAGGATAATTCTCCATATAATGGAGTGGTGGAAGTAGCAATAAATGGTGTAAAAGCACATTAAAGCTGTGTGTAATTCACAAGTTCATACTTTGTATAAGTATGCCAGAGGGTGCTCATACTTTATATTATATTTGAGCCTTAATTAAATTTTGC
Organism: Glossophaga mutica; assembly: GCA_039655065.1. Taxonomy (NCBI): domain Eukaryota; kingdom Metazoa; phylum Chordata; class Mammalia; order Chiroptera; family Phyllostomidae; genus Glossophaga; species Glossophaga mutica. Next base: position 49,147,246 of record CM077305.1, read on the forward strand.
TCCTTTTGAGGTTCTGCACCTGAATAGTATAGAGGTAGCCCAGAATATTTTTACTACTCATATCATTGAAATCTGTACTAACAATATCACTCAACACAAAGAAAAATGAAATGCCTTATATTGGAATTATTTTGTACTTTCACAACCAGACTTACCTGGATGAAGACCCAGTATCCATCCATCTATCCATTTATTCATTTGTTCATTTGTTCATTCACCAAACACCAGGATGTCCCATTATTCTTTCCAGGCACTGACCTTGGATGTAGGGTTACAAAAGCAAATAGGATAAGGTCCCTGTCTTCAGTAGTTTGCAGTGTGGTTGGAATAGAAATATTTGTAAACTAATGAGTGCCATTAGTTGCTCTGGATTCTATATTAGAAGTACCTAAGGTAAAATATAACCAGAGACATTGAAATTAAGAACAAACTGACAGTAACCAGAGGGGAGGTGGGATGGGATAATGGGGGGATAATGGGTTTTCAGGAACATATATAAAGGATACACAGACAAAACCAAAGGGGGGTAGGATCAAAGGTGGGCAGTGGGGATGGTTGGGGCGGCGGGGGTAGTATTATCTAATAATGAGTATTATTTTTTAAAATCAGAAAAAAACGCACATTTACTTAAGAGAGAGACAATATTTTCTGAAAAAACATAGTAATAAATTGATCTGCAAGGAAAAATACTAGAAAGATAAGAAAAGAAAAATATTTTTTAAATGGATGAAGGAAAAAAGGCAAATGAAGATATGAAAGAAAAACTGAGGAGTTTTAATATTTATTTGTTTATGTTTTCTTTCACATATATTAGCATTATGCTTTGAAAATAAAGAACATTAATTTATGGAACACAGTAGATTTTGAACCCCAGGTTTGATGAAAATCTCAAAGTGACCCCTATACAAACCCCTATTGTTGAGTTCTCTTGGGAACCCAAGTACATATCACCATGGAGCACTACCTCAACCTCCTGACACTATTTATTATGGAGAGAAATCATTATCTCTATTTTATAAAATGGAGTCCTCAGGTATAGAAAAAAGTTATCTATACATGTTACCAATTAGATATTGATTCTGTTGTTAGTTATTAGGCATTTATTCATTGCTGGCATAATTTTTATGGGAGTTCTGAAATCCCACAACATTCCCGTTCTCTTTCCCCTGAATGTTGCCTCTCCTCAGACTGTCTCAGACACAACAACTACTACTATTTCTTTAACTCTGTGCATGCCAACTTTTAGATGAATAATGATTTATTTTGAAATTGATGATACTTTTTTCAATGTGTGTCTGTGAAAATCACCTTTGGTTGAAGGATTCTGTGGAAAACATAATGCTTTGTTGTTATTATCTTCATAAAACTGCTATGGAATAAAAAATATTAACATAGAAGGAATATATAATAGCAATGTTGGGTATTTCTAGCATTTTAATTTTATAATTTAATGTTTGAATACTTAGCAGATATAGAAAAAGACTGCTATGCTCTGAATGTTTGTGTTCCCCCCAAGTTCATATGTTGAAATCCTGATGCCTGAGGGATGGTCTAAGAAGGTGGGGGCCTTTGGAAGGTGCTTAGGTCGTAATGCTGGAGCCCTCATGAGTAAGATTAGTGCTCTTATGGGAGCGATCCCCTGCTTCTCCCACCATGTAAAGACACAGCCAGAAGTCACCAGCTATAAACCAGGAAGAGGGTCCTCAGCAAAAGGTAGCCATGCAGGTGCCTTGATCTTGGACTTTGATTTTCCAGACTGTGAGAGGTAAATTTTTGTTGTTTATAAGCTGCCCAGTCTGTAGTATTTTGTAGTAGCAGCCCAAATGGACTAAGACAAGCACAAAGAAAAAAATAATAATCATCTATATTCCTAACCATCAATACTAATGGCTATCACCATATTGATATTTTTTTCACATTTTTTAAAGAAAAGTTAGTCTATTCTCATACCTATTATATGGAATTCAAATAATAAGACTGTACAAAGATAAAAGTTCAAAATTCAGCACAAACCTACCACCCAGAAATAACCATTATTAGTTTTAGAATAATATTATTATATACATCCTTCTAAGCGTACACACAAATAGAAAAAATACTTTCATAAATATGAGATCATGCTATCTAGCTCAAACATATTAAACTTAATCTTATTTGAATTTAATAAAAGAAAGAAAATTGAGAGAAACTGAAGGAATTGTTGAACTTGAAATAAATATTTCTTCACCACAAGAGATATTGTTTCCTGCAGGATTCCAAATACTCTAAAATGTTAAAAAACTAGATTAACTGTGTTTTTTTTAAATAAAAACACATTTCTTTTTTTTTAAATTACCCACCTCTTAGAGCTTATCATTGTATGACTATTTATTTATTTTTCTTTTTAAAATTTATATTTAAAGAGAGAGGAAGGGAAGGAGAGGAACGTCAATGTGTAGTTGCCTCTTGTGTGCCCCAAGTGGGGACTTGGCCTGCAACACAGGTATGTGCCCTGACTGGGAATCACACCGGTGACACTTTGGTTCGAAGCCCATGCTCAATCCACTGAGCTACACCAGCCAGGGCAATAAAAACATATTTCAATTGGATACATCATCAATGACTTTCTCCTTTAAAAGATAAGAACATTAGAATTTTCACACTTCTCATCTCTTCATCCTCCCCCTGTTCAAAACATTACCTTCTATTTTATAATCATAATTCTCATACATTTTAGCAGGCATAGCTAATGTACTGAAAAATCCTCTGTCTACACCTTTGCCCGTCTCAATATTTTCTGCATGGAAGAAGCTGCTTCTGAAAACTCTCCCACTGTCAACTCCCAACCAAAGCCCTTCAACACAATCAACAGGTCTAGAAATTCCTTCTTTCCTCATCTCTCTAATAAAGTCCAGGAGAAAGGTAAGTGGAAAAAATGCCTAGAGAATGAATAACTCCAGATTTTACTTAGCTTGTGGGGACAGGGAAAGAAGCTATGAACACTTATACATTAAGTTTGACTCTCTATGAGTTTTTGTAATGCTACAATTCTCTGGAATGACAGACATGAACAGTAGAACTCAGATGATACAACTGGCTTCTGAGAACTTAAAGAGAAAGTGGTGGCAGGAAGTCCAGAGAGAATAGGGTCAAAAGACAAGGAATCATGGGAAGGATATTTCCTGTGTTTCCAGTATTAGAGCCTGGCAGAGGGGCTGCACCTGTATCTCAGAGGCGTGTAGCCTGTCTCTACTCATCTCCAGGCTTCCTACTCAATTAAACAGAAAGTTCAGCATCTAGAGTTGAACATCTGGCTTGACAGCAGGGAACAGTGTTAATGGTAGTTCAGAGGAATTGCTGTGTTTGCAGCTGTTTCTTCTTGATAAAATAATTGTTGTTTCAAATGGGAAATTATTATGTAGAATTGGAATCAAATGAAAAAGTGGTATCTTACCACAGCTTAATTTAGCATTATATAAATAGGTTTTGGGAAAGGAAGGTAAAACATTAAAAAGCAAGATCATTATAAATGGTGGATAAGCACTTTTCTAAAGAGGAAGAGGGAACAATACCAGGGAAGTGTGACATGGGACAAGAGGCTTGGGTCGCAATGTCAAATAGATGACTATACACATTTTCTAACCCAATTGCATAGAAAACACACACACTTGTTTAATCTGCTTTGTCCAGACTACAAGCTCAGTTGGTTATTGGAAGGCACAGAAAAGCTGGTTGGAACAGCTATGTGTATGATTTTAAAATATTTCAAAGTTTCCTGTGCCAAGCATTAAGCTGTAATTTGCCTGCAAAATTATTAATAAAAGAAAGAAATTAATAAATGAGTGATGCAATTACCGGCAGATTGTTTGGTGGTAAAGCTACTGTTTTCTGAGGATGAAAAAAAGGCAAAATAAATAAATAAACAAACAAACAAATAAATAAATACGTGATGCATCCCCCCCCCCTTTTTTTGCCTGCATCTGCAAAGAGCAAGTGAGAGAGGTCCTAGGGTGAGAAGGTAGCCTGTGGAGCCTAAAAAGAACAGTTATTGAATGAAAGAAACAGGCCCAGGAAGGAGATTTCAGAACATGCTGAATGTCCTGATTTTCTCTTCCTATGATACTTAGCCATGGTAAAGACCCTACACTGGCTATACATTGAAGATGTGTAGCTCCTATGTTGCAAGAACAGAACGGACAAGATTAGATAAAATAAATTTGGGGTAGCAAGAATTTCAGAACCTGGAGAGCCCAGACGTAGACTCTAGATGTAATGCAAACTATTTCCAGGCACTGTGGTGGCTCTGCTGGCAGGAAGTGGTAACTCGCCCTAGAGTTCCTGTATCAGGGCCTCCCTCACTGGACCCAGAGAATTCCTGCACCTTGTGTCTCCACCTTGGTGCATCCCAAAGAGGATCAGAAAGAAGTAACCAGAGGTCTCGCTCACTTAGATGTATCTTTGGTTTATACTGCTGGCATTTCATTTTGAGTTTTGATAAAATTTACATTAGAACAAATCACAGTTTGTCAGTTTCCTTTGTTATCATTATCATTCCATTTCTAAACCCAGTCTTATAATTGGCCCTGAAACACCTAAAACCCCTTTCATATTTTTAGCTTGTGATCAGTGTAGATCCAAAATCATATGCACCCCTTGTTTCATTTATTAATAATCCCATTTTGCCCTGTTCTTTCCATATCGTTTGGGCTTCTCGATATTGCCCTTTTCTCCTCAGTGACAATTAATGGAACCCCAGGGCTTGGTCTTTAAAACTGGAGGCATATGCAACTGCTCCCTCTTTCAGAGGCTGATGAAATAAGCAGATAGTATTTTGCATTATAAAACTGTTCTTACAGAAGTTGTTTTCATTAAAAACAAACAAACTTATCTTTCTTAAAGGGCCTGATAGTAAACATTTGTGGCTTGCAAGCCTCATGGTCTTTGTGGCAACTACTCACCTCTGATGTTATAGCATGAAAGCCGTCAGATGAAAGGATGTAGTTGAGTTACAGTAAAACTTTATTTACAAAAACAGAAGCCCAACTAGGCAGTAGTTTGCTGAATTCATTAGCTGCCAACTTCAGTTAGAAATCTGGACTTGAGATCGTTGTTGTGGCCTATGAAAGTAATCCTTAATCCTTAAGAAGTTATAAACTGGTTGTCTTAGCTAACGTGTTGCCCTAGTAACAAATACTTAAAATGACATCCTTGTTTTCCGGAAGACATAAATGCTTGTGAATTTTTCTTGTGGAACAGAGGAGGTTTATTGGCCTTCTCTTTTCTTTCTCACTCATGAAGTAGAAGAGAATATGTCATAGGTTAGGATCTTGAGAAGCAAACAGTGTGGTAGAGCTTAGAAAGCAAGCTGCTTTATTAGGAACAATACTTGTGAAAAGTAGGGAAAGATGCAGGACTGGACAGAGAGAGAAGCAAAACTATTGTGCAGATCCAAATGCTTCATCCTACCTGGCATGGAACAGTGGGACAGTAGTGCCCCAAGACACCAGGACTTTATACCCCTACTTATTCAGTCACCAGAGGCAAAGCTACCCCAGGAAGAGGGAGGCTTCAGGCAAAGTAGATCCCTTGATAAAGCTCATAGCTAGAGGCTGCCTGCTGGCTGCACGCCCCCCACACCCCACTACTGCAAGGCATCAAGTACTTTCTTGAAGGGCAGTATGGAGAGAGAATCTTCCTATCTACCACAGACAGCTAGATTTTTTATTTCAACAAAAAGTGTGAGAGTGTCTCGTGTAAGTTTAACACCTGTAATGGAGTAATAGCGATAAAGCCATTGAACATGGCAACTTCCTCTTTTTTTATTCTGTTTTTAACTTTTTATATGTAGAAATATCCTCCATTTCATGGAGGAAAGAAAAAACTGTGGGACACAAACATTATGATGAAGAAATATCTGGGTATCTTTTTTTTTTTTTTTGCTCTATTTCTTCACTTGCCTTTCCTAACTAGTTATCATTCATTTCCTATTCTGCCTTCTTCCGTTCTACCCTCTTACCTTCTTGTTTCTGCATTCCCCATTCACTGACTCCTTAAATTTTACGCAAGGTTGTTGAATTTACATATAAAGCAGAGCTTGCAATGGAGAAAAATTTCACAAACTACATTCAACATTACCTTGTCTTCAATCATTATGTATAATGCTTCCATGAATATTCATGTATAATTTTTGTGTGAACATATGTTTGCAATTGTTGTGGTTATATATCTATGAATAGACTTGCGTGGTTATATATAACTCCATGTTTAGTCCTTTGAGGAACTGCCAAATTGTTTGCTAAAGTGGCTGCACCATGTTATATTACCACCTGCAATGGGTGAGGGTTTCATTTTCTCCACCTTCATCTATACCTGCCATTGTCCATCTTTATTTATCGTCATTCTAGTGGATGTGAAGTGATATCTTATTGAGATTTTGATTTGTATTTCCTCAATGACTAATTATAAGCATCAATTCATGCTTTGTTTCTCTTAGTATATCTTTTTAGAGTAATTTTTTTCATGGTTACCTACTAAGATACTAATTGTAGTAAACTCTAAGTAGTATCTTAAAGACTTACAACGATCAAGTTTGGATCAATAGCCCCGACCAGTATGGCTCAGTGGGTTGGGTGTGATCCCACAAAGTGAAAGGTCACCAGTTCAACCAGGTCACCTGATTCCTGGTCAGGGCACATGCCTAGGTTACGGGTTCAGTCCCTTGTCGGGGTGCTTAAGAGAGGCAACAGATAGATGTTTCTCAAATCGATATTTCTCTCCCTTCTCCCTCCCTTCTCCTCACTCTAAAAATAAATAAATAAAACATGTTTTAAAAGTTTAGATCAGTAGTAACTTAATTTCAGTAGTAAAGAAAGACTTTGCCCCAACAAAGCTCTACTCCCACCCCTTCCTTTGCGATATTATTGTGATATAGATTACATGTTTATATATTGCATACCTATAGACACAATTTTATAATTATTGCTTTTTGCAACTGTCTTTTAATTCAGATAAAAGAAAGGAGTTACAAGCAAAAATACATTTCTATGATTTCTTAAAATATTTGTTTGCCCAGTATCAGTAAAGCTAACTTTACTGATACTTTAACTAACTTACTTTACTTAACTTTACTAAAGTTAGCTTTACTGATACTCTTTATTTCTTCAGGTGATTTCAAGTTATTATCTAGTGTCCTTTTATCTCAGCCTGGGCTCCTTTTAGTATTTCTTGCAAGCCTCCTAATGAGAAATTTGTGGGTTATTTTTTTTAAACTGGGAATGTCTGAATTTCTTCTTATTTTTGAAGTCCAGTTTTGTCGAATTCTTGGTTAACCATGTTCTTCTTTTAGCACTTTGAATGTGTTATCTCATTGCCTTCTGGACTTCAGTAGTCCTTGTACTTGTGAGTCATTTTTCTCTTGCTGCATTTAGGATTCTGTCTTTGTCATTGGCTTTTGACAATTTGCCTATGATGTGTCTAGGTTTGGATCTCTTTGAGTTTATCTTTTGTTGCACATCTTAGATGTGTAGATTAATGTCTTCCTTCAAATTTAGTTAGTTTGGGGCATTACCTCTTTCTCTCTGCCTCTTTCATTTTTTCTTCTGTTTCTTAGATTTTCATTATATATAGGGTGGTATGTTTTATTATGTCCTGAAGGTCCCTTTGAATCTGTTCATTTTTCTTCACTCTTTTTTTCTTTCTGTTCCTCACACTGGATAATCACAACTGACTGATTCATCTTTATTCACTGATTCATTCTTCTACCAGCTCAAATCCGCTATTGAACCCCTTGAGCATGATTAATAAACATTATTTTATTAAAAATATTAATATATACAAGGTCTGTCTGGAAAAAGTCCCATCATTGTTACTATAAGGAGAACGGTTTGCATGACAGCCCTGTAACCTGGCAGCCAAGAAGAGTGGACTGGAATGTGCATGCATGAGTAATGACGGCTTGACTTTACTAGTTAGTGGGGGATGACAGACACTGAGTGAGCATGTATACTGTGTGGCCATCACATTCAAAATGACTGAGTGAGTCATTCTGATCAAATCTGCATCAAACCTTGCATTAAGCTTGAGTATTCCCCTGTGGAAACTATTTAAATGATTCAGAAGATTTTTGGGGATGATGCAATGAGTGCAGTGCAAATAAAAGTGTGGCACAAATGCTTCAAGAATGGTTGAGAATCTGTTGAAAGTGATCCACATTCTGGAAGGCCTGCAACAAGCAGAATACCTGAGAATGTTGAGTATGGAGGGGCTGAAATCAACAAAGACTGGCAACTGGCAGTGTGAAAACTAGAAGCTGACCTGGGGATTTTGAAAATTACTGTGTCCGAGATTTTGACACAGGATCTTGGCATGAAATGTGTTGTAGCAAAATTTGTGCCAAAGCTTCTGCTATCAGAGCAGAAAGAACATCATACTGCAGTTAGGAGAACTGTGTGAGGTCTCAAGGTGCCTACTCTGAAGGGGACTGAGGCATTATTGTCCTGTGTACAATGTTTCTTAAATCTTGTATCTTCTTCCAAAAATGTCTCTTTTTTTCATATTACATGACTGGATACTTTCTGGACAGACTTCATATGTAGCCCTGGCTTGGTGGTTCAGTTGGCTGGAGTATTGTCCCATACACCAAAAGGTTGTGCATTTGGTTCCTGGTCAGGGCACATACTTAGGTAGAGGGTTCATTCCCTAGCTGGGGTATGTATGGGAAGCAACTGATTGACGTTTCTTTCTCTATAGAAAATCAATAAACATATCCTTAGGTAAGGATAGAAATAGTTAATAATACATGTACCATGTAAACAGAATATTCACTTTTTTCACATTGCCATGAAGTATTTACACAAAAAATTAATCATATTTTAGGCCTAAAGTATATCATGCAAAGGGTATTATTTGTATTGGCTACAACATCAGATCACAAATGCAGTTAAAACTAAACACTTTGAAACTAAAAAAACAGTCTCCTAAATAACTATTGGATCAAAAAAATGAATTTGAAATGGAAATAACAGATTGCTTGGTCATTAGTAATAATGACAATGCCACACTTAAAACACATAGAAGTGGTTCTTACATTTAGAGGACAAAACATAGATGTAAATAATTTTGTCCTGACTGGTGTAGGTCAGTTGGTTGGGCATTTTCACACAAAGTGAAAGGCCAATGGTTTGATTCCTGGTCAGGGAACATGCCTGGGTTGCGGGTTCAGTTCCCAGTTGTGGAGCACGCAGGAGGCAACTGATCGATGTTTCTCTCTCACATCAGTGTTTCCCTCTCTTTCTCCCTCCCTTCCCCTCTCACTAAAAATAAATAAAGTCTTTTAAACAATAATAATTTTGTTGTTGCAAAAAATTTCAAGTAAATAACTAAGTACCTACATCAAAAATCCAGGAACACAATTGCAAAATAAACTTAAAGAAATATAATTAATAAAAATTGGTCACATTAGTGAAAAAATAAAACAATCTACAAATAAAAAATGTAATTTTTAAAAGTTATTTTATTTTTGGTCTTCGAAATGGTTGTTTATAAGGATTATAAAATAGGCATATTTTAGTCAAAGAAGCTCTTTTATAGACAAACCAGGCCACATCTACAGTCTTACATAGGCTGTATACTACTGTAATTTCTCTCTTAACATTCAACAGTTTCAACTTGATATTTCTTCTTTTATGCACACATATGTTGTTTGAATAATCCACACAATGTCAATGTGCCTGTATTTTCAAACATCTCTAGGGTAGAGGGAAGTTCATAAGCATTTCAATAGCAGAATAAATTTAACATTGTCAGGAAAAAAGTGATGTTTGAAACAGAAAAATATAAACATGTTTCTCACTCCGACCAGGGTTTCTGTACTTTGGACTGTGTAAGAACTCACTGACCTTCTGGATAAGTAAATCACCAGAGAATTTGACAAGCTTGACTGTAATCACACACCAGTAAAACTGGCGCCTCAAGGAAATTGTTGAAACTGGAAAACCATTTAGGACAGTGGTGAGTTGTGTCTGTATTCTTGGACACAGAAATTTGCACTTCAACCTGGATCCTCCCTTCTCTTTGTTCTGGGTGTGGCTACTTTGGTGAGCTTATAAAATCATTTTGTTGCAAACAAGTACCTAGCCTTGTTCTTATGGACACACTGAGCTAAGTACAAATGTTTCTAATTAAGCTATTACTTTTCTTCAGAAATCCAAATTGTATGTCTTTCTAGAATGAGGCAACTACAGAGTTAGGAGGGTAAAATCTTTCTACAAATTCTAAAAGAATTGTTTTGGGGACATGAGAGTGCCGTTTTATTCAGTTATTTCCTCACAGGAAATCATGAGACTGGGATCATGCGGTGGGGTGGGGGGGGAGGATTGGGGGGTGGAGCACATAGGTCTAATTTCTTCCTTTCTGCACGCTGAAAGAAAGACTGTGAAATGAAACTGCACTGGATTGTCCCAGCCCACTATGTACTGAAGTTAATGACTCACTTGTGATGCCACTTGTAACTGAATGTGCCAGAGGTTGGGAAATATACTGTTGGGTTGGCCAAAAAGTCCCTTACATTTTTTCCGTATGATGGCTCTAGTATTGCTTAGTTGTCTTTAACTTCATTGGAAACAATCGTGTTAAATGTATTGTGACAGCTGTCATATCAGTGTACATTTTAAAAAAATACTCATCAAAATTAGTGAATTTTTGCGTAGCCATTTTAATAATGAAAATGGAAGACAATAAGCAACATTTTCAGCTTATTATGCCTTATTATTTCAAGAAAGGTAAAAATGCAACTGAAACACAAAAAAAGATTTGTGCAGTGTATAGAGAAGGTGCTATGACTGATCAGACATGTCAAAAGTGGTTTGCAAAGTTTCTTGTACTATTGACATTTTGGCTAAATAATTCTTGGCTATGGGCCTATTTTATGCAACTTTTGGAAGATGCATTGGAAGCACCCATGGCCTATACCCTATAGAAGCCAATAACAGGGGATAGTCACCGTACTCAAAATATCCAAATTAGTAAAGTTATTGGTGAAAATAAAAAATTTCTTTTATTTTATGAAAAAAATGTAACAGATTTTTTGGCCAACCCAATACTTGTCACTTTGCATAGGTGAAATAGGCCAAAGGATCTCTGAGGGCAAGGATGGGGAATTCTCTGCTGAAGAAAATGGTAGCTCCACCATCAGTTTCTTGGAGAAAGAATAAAGGTGGCCTTAAATTAGAGGAAGGGATGACTTCATCCTTTCTCTTGATTAGTGGCAGTGGCACCAGACTCTGGTTAAGGAGGACATGATAGAGATACATAGCCATGGACAATAAGGTGACATTGGCTGCTCGAGACATACTCAGGGCTAAAGAGGGCAATGCATGTAGAGGATCCGTAGTGCAAGGCAATGGTGGCTTGACTCTCAGCCCACTATCTAAGTTTCCATTTTATATATTTTTTGTATGTTCCATATTTCCTTTAATATTTTTAAGCCTTCAGTAAAATTCTGAGTGCTACAGTCCAATCTTCTTCATGTTTTGGGGAATTAGGAATGGTCCTGTGTCTGCAGCTGAGTCAGGGTAGCGTAGAAATGTGAATTTCACCCTGTTCTGCCCTCTGCCCTGAAGTAGTCTTGGTGGTAGTTGTCAGAAAATCAAATGGGCATCCTGGCTGAGTGGTGTGCTTGTCACATGCCAGGCAATAAGCTGAGTGCAAGTGAACACTTGCCAGTGGGAGACAGCTTCCTGACCAATACGCAAAGGGAGGAAAGTGTTTAGGGGATAGGACATATTCTGATATGATATAGATTGGACTGACTATCTAGCCAGCAGATATTTTAGTTGTAGTATGTCAGTCATCTGGAAAGAGTCATTCATACCAGTTAGGCTATCTTGGCAATTAAATTGTAGCAGCTTATGGTCCATTATAAATACCACAGAAATTTCAATTGAAAAAATAAATTATCCATGGTTAATAGTTAAATACAAAATAGTGAGATTATTACCATCCCAAAAATGTCTAATATTGAGCAGAATATGATAAAAACATAAAATTGAGTTTCTACCAAATGAAAACCAGATTTTAAATGAATGCAGCCTGCTTCCCATATGATTTTCCCCTACAATCTCATTGACAAGATTAAAGGGACATGTTGACCATCAAGACAGGAAAAACATATTTTATATTAAAAACAGGTGTGATTTGGCATCTTTGTTTATGGGGCAAAGACACAAATTCTTCCTGTTCCTTGGGAAAATTCTAGAGCTTTCAAGATTGTTAATAACCCTGTGTTTTCTAAGATGTTTTCGTCATGTCATGATTCTTACTATGCTTAGTAGTCTTAAACACATGCCAAGGGGGTTATTTGCTTTCCACAATATCACAATGGGACACAGGTTGATTTGCAAAGTACGGTAGTTCTTCATGGGCACGAATATTTTTTAAAACTCTAATTGAAGATGGGCAGTGAGGAGGAAAGTGCATATACAAAAAAATATTTTTTTTTGGTTTTCATCATCAATTTTGTCACAAATATGTTGCAGTTGTTATTCTATATATATGTATATATATATATACATATGTGTCTCTGCAAATTTTGACAATTGAAGATTCTATTTTGATTTGTAAAAAAATTATAGTTTGTTTGGACACAGTTGTAAATTTTACATTTATTACAACAAACTATATGTACACTTACACTTAGCTTAATGAACCAGAAGAGGAATTAGCAAAATACAGCCTGAGGGCCATATTTACCCACCATTTTTACATGTTATTTACAGGCCTGGTGCTGGTCACACTGCCAAGTCTGAGGGCTGCTGTCACTCTGACACCACAGGCAAGTGTGGGAGATTACCAAGCCCACCCTCAGGTTTAGTAATTCACTAGAAGAATTCACAGAACTTGCTGAACGTTACTATACTTATAGTTATGATTTATTACAGGGAAATGGTACACACTAAAATCAGCCACAGGAAGAGAAACATTGGACACAACTTTGGGGGATTGCTAATGCAAAGCTTTTGTTGCCCTCTCCCAATGAGTAATGACCCATTAACTTCCCAGAATTGATGTTTGAGAATATGCATGAATTGGCATTCACAGTTTTATTGGAGCGTCATTCCATAGGCATAACTGATTGATTGATTGATTGATTGATTACCCAAATGGTTGAACTCAGTCTCCAGGTCAACTGATAACATATGACTCAAAGCCCCTACCCTCAATCACATGGTTGTTCTTTCCACTGTGGCCAGCTAGAATCCTAAACAAAGATATTCCTATTAGTTATGACACAGATCATCTTCCAGAAACATTTCTGTACCATTTTGATCAAAAGTAAATTAATTACACATTTAACATATAATTAATGCCAAAAGCAATGTTTAGTCCTAAGACATTCATGGGCAAATCATACCGTTAAAAGAAAGAATGATAAGTAGGACATCTCCTTGCCAGGCCTGGATTTAAACCTCTGAACTTTGTTTTGCACTGAGTAGGGTGATTAAATTTTGGGAAAGATCCAGTAACAAGGGCCTTGTCATACCATCAGTAAACTTTTATGAAGGGCCTCCTTTCAGCAAGGTCACTGCCAAGAACATAATTCTCCAGTGTTTCACACATGTGTTCCAGATCACATGGAAGGAAAAAAAATGGTGATTTATGAAGGCACAGAATTATTTGATTCAATGAAGTTTTTTCCAGATATGTAAAGTCAATTTTTTCAATTCTAAGTCCTGTGAAGATTTAGCTTATTTACACATATTATTAAAGTAAAAACTGAGCTATATTCTTTCTTCTGAACTTATTTTTAAGTTGTTAAAGTAACGGATGATCATTAAATAAGTGGAGAGTAAGGTAGAAAAGGAAAACAAATAATCTATTGTTTCATCTATTTTCTTTTCTAATTTTAGGCCTTAAAGATGAAATTGTACTTTCACTCTTTATATTCTATATATCTTTCCCTTTCTTATTTACTATTATACTTATTCTTATAAATTATTACACATTTTTTAAAACATCATTTTAATGTTTATATAATAATCCTTGCACAGATTTAGAATAGTTGATTTAACCAACTATTAAATTGGTTAAATAGTTAACCAATTTAACCAATTGGTTAAAATTGGTTTTTAACCAATTTTCAACCATTTGACTTTAGTTTTCTAAATTTTTCCTCAAGGGATGTTTTTCTTTCTTTGTTTAGTGGAGTAACATACCAGAATGTCATTCCAAAATTGTTTTTTAAATTTAGGCAAGCTGATAGGGTAATCCAGAACTTTTCTTCTAGTGGATATCAATTGCTTATATAATAAAACACATGTATTTATATCAGTTAAATTTCATAATCAAATAAAAATTTCTTATTTATAATTTTCTTTACTGTGGCAAATACTAAGACATATTTAATACTATGTCTCATTTGCGTGTTTAATCAATTGAGTTTTCAGAAAATTTGCACATGAGGAAGAACAAAAATCAGTGTTGTCTAGTAAATATCCGTGAGACTTCTCTTGGTCAGTGTGGTTTGGCCTGAAATGGACAGTGACAGGGTTAGAGGATTAGAGGATGCCTTTTCTGATTGTGCCGCCCAGAAGGCATGAAGTGTGGTATAAATCTCAGCTCTGCCTCCTGGCTGGTGGCTGAGATGCCTCCACCCTCTCCTCTTGATGTTCCTGCTTTTCCCTGCAGGTTATTTTATCTGACTTCCCTCTTCTTCCACCTGGAAGTGCATGGTGTTGCCCCCTGGTGCCCTTCCTGGCCCCTCTCTCCAGTCTTTGAATATTGGCAAGGTTCTCAGTTGTGAAGTGAGGTATTTTCTTTCTTCATGCAAGGCAGAGCTGTCTGTTGTCAATTCCTTGCTGTGCTTCTTGTGGTAATAGCTCTTTATTTAGCTTCCTCTCTATTATAGCTTTTTTCTCCCTAGGAATTTGGCATGAGTTTCTGAGGGATGGACCAGAAGGCAATCAAAGGATGCATCTCACACTGCATCCAGAATTGTCCCAGCTCTAGGCCCTTAGCCTTTGTCCACAGAACAAGCCTGGCTCTCCTATTTCTTTTTTCTGGGACCAAACTCTCTTCCCAGCAACCATATTGCCTATGAGAATATAAGGGAAGAGTTTCTCTTCCCTGTTGGCTTCAGGGCCTCAGACTTAGAGGTTGGCTGTCAGCATCTCCCACCGTCCTTCTCATGATGCTCCTGGGTCCTCTTGAAGTTGTTCTCTGGGGAGTCTGTCTGCAGGCCACCCTGACATGGTTAGACCTGTCTGAGTTCTCAACTTGAGCTAATGCTCTGGAGCCCTGACTCCATTGATTAAGAAATTATTGGACTTGATTATTTTTGTGTTAACATTAATTTTTAAAATATCACATTGCTAAATCTCCATTATTTTACAAATTCACTTGTGTACAAAACCACAGTTCAATCAGGAAACTGGTCTGATACTCTCATGAAAATGTGATTAATCCAGAACTTTGCCTGACAAAGTAGATGTTTTCTGTTCTTATTTTATCATCACTGATCTTCCTTTGCACTTTTATGGTGAAAACTGGGTGACAAAGCAGGCAATGGAAAGTCAGATTATACTTTTAGTTTGTTTAGTACAGAAGTTTCATTGTTTTTTAAAAATCTTTTTAGAAGCTTTTACTACTGCTTTAATGTACTGTGATAAAATATAGCATTATATGGCAAAAATTCAGAACACATGGTAAAAACTACTATTAACAAAGCAAGTAACAAAATGAGGTTAGATGGGGGGGAGTGGTGGAAGGAAAATGGAGACAACTGTACTTCAACAACAACAACAACAACAACAACAACAACAACAACAACAACAACATGAGATCAGAAAAGCCATTAGGTGAGTGCAAATCTGATGTGAAAAAATTTTCTTTGGCTTTACGTCCATCCATCTATCCATCTATCATTCCTTCCATCTGTAAAGCCATCCATTATCCATCCATCCATGACCTATCCATCCATGCAATCATTTAGTTTCCATCTATGCTACATGTTGTGCTGAGCATCAGGGATGTGAAAATGATCGAGGTACGCTGTGTGCCCCAGAGTAATATATAATGTAGAGGGGGACAGAGGTGTGCCAAGAAATATGATAGATGTCATCAATACCCCAGATGACATTCTTTTGGCCACTTCTGACTTGATGTGGTAGAGAGTAACCATGTACGTTGATGGCCTCTCACTACTAGTGTCCATTGAATATTTCAGCTTTATCACCTCAGGGAGTTCCCTGAAGCTATTCTACTGCCTGTGTGTGTGTGTGTGTGTGTGTGTGTGTGTGTGTGTGATTAACACTCTAAGGGAAATCCCAACCAGAGGGGTATAGGAGTTGGTAGATAAATGCCTCTGGCTTCTCATCCTTCAAAGGACAATTATAGGGAATGTTTTACATAGTTCCTCAGAGATCCCCACTGGCATTTGAGCCCCAATCACCTGTAGCTGTCGACTGCTTAATAATTCCTCCTTTGTTGGTTTTCCATATCTACCTGTCTTGTTTTTCCCTTTCCTAACTCTGGCTTCTTGGGAAACACCATCCAAATACACTACTTGTATCTAAGTTCCTTGTCACTTTCACCAAGGTCCTGCTTTGGCAGAACCCAATTTTCGTATTTCCAATACATAATAATAATTTCTATAGATAATAAAGATATAAACAGAGTTCTCTTATTCTATAAAGGATGGAGCAACTAATTTCTTGGGCAGGAGTTTCCAGGAAAGACTATAGGTCAATTGCAGGAGCCAAAGAAAGGGAGAAATTTTAAATTTGTAGTTGAAAAACAAGGTTCTCCAATTTCTTTATTTTTATTTCTTTATATTTTTATAATCCTCACCTGAGGATGTATATTTATTGGTTCTAGAGACAGAAGAAGAGAGAGAAAAGTGAAAGATGTGAGAAAAACACCAATCAGTTACCTCCAGCATGCTCCTGAGGATGATGCTCCAACCAGCTGAGCCACACTGGCCAGGGGTCCAGTTTCTTTAACTAGAGTTCCATATGGGATATGTGGTCCTGGGATGATATAATGAAGGCTAATTTGCATGTCTCCTGTTATTTGAGTGAGTTTTATATGCCTGAGTCCTTATGGGCTCTTGGGAGGAGTCAATGATGAAATAAGTTGGAGCTAATGCCCAGTCCTTGGACTAAGCAGCTTGGAGAACAAATATGAACAGGTCTACATTTTGACCTTTGAAACCATTCCCTGGACCAGGCAGGACGCTTTGAGGTAGGAGAAGGTCAAGAAACTCAGGCTTGGTCCAGGGAAAATGGGTGTGGTATGGGATAAAAGGACAGTTTGCTTGCAATGTTGCTTGGTGGCTTTCTACTATCTTGTAACTGAGCTCCCAGGGCAATGCATGCCAGGTTCCATGAAAGAGGGGCTGTGAAAATATAAAGACCGTGTCAAAAGGAAAAGTTGTGATTCATCAAAACATTGTGAGAAATTAAAATTATGAGAACTCCCCTGTGGAAACCCATTCAACAGAACCCAGTGCTTTGGCTAGGACCTCTGGAGGGTATGAAGTTTGAGTAGGTCCATACTGGTGTTAATGGGATGAACCATGTCCTCCCTCTGCTCTAGAGCCTAAACTTATACCAAGAGGCAGGCGGAACCATCAAAGCTCCAAATGGAGGGAAACCAACTGTGGAGATCACAAGTGGAGGGAAACCAGCTGTGGAAGCTGTCCCACAGACTGGTCAGATGAAAGAAGTTATGCAGTAGAGATGGGTAAGAGACCTGGCTCTCAGACCCAGAGACTATGGATACAGTCATCCACATCCCTGTCACTATTTCTCCCCAGTCATCTGGTTCAGACATTGCATTATAATGACATACTTAACCAACAAGATTACAGCACTTGTCTAAAAAAGTCCCAACAACCTGAAATTCTCTCCTTGGGCAATATGTCCAAGCTTAATGTAGAATGCAACAACAAACAGTACAAAATCCCAGATATGAGGCATCAATTGTTCATAATAATTCTTAAAATAACTTTCAGGTTCACTTCACCTCTCTGAGTTCACCTTTTCTCATTTGTAAAATGAAGATAATAATACTTACCATCCAAAGGTATGCCACATATGAGAAAATGTCTGCTGAGCCTCCAGCATCTCAGTGCCTGACACTCAAGACATTTTAGGTGTCTCTACTCTCCCCTCCTGTAAAGTAAGGAAGAGAATAGTCATTTTAAATGAATCTGATTTATTCTTTTAAAATTCTCAGCATTAAAGTAAACAGAGAACATCTGAAAGTAACCTTTCTTTTTTTAAAAGACCTAATAATCAGGTTTGGGACATTTCTTTTGAGAGATAAGAATATGAGTCAGATTCCTGTGATTATTTCCTCTCTTACAAAAGTCCCCTGAAAATTTATGCATAAATTACAATTTAAGAATTGTAGATTGTTCTCACTTTGAAGACTTTGTGAGATTGCATAGACATAGGTAATATCAAGTATGATTATGTAATTTATTTGTTAATTGTTCTTGAAACAAACAAAATCCATTTTCTGAAATTGTATCTAGAAAAAAATGACATAGTTCATCTTCTGTTTCTTTACATCAAGTATCCAAAGTACTTACGGGACTCTAATACTTACTTTATTACATTTATATATTACTATATAATATATGTGACTATATTTATATTTTACTATTACTATTTACTTTATGTACTGTATTATATATTATATATGTACACACAATATAGTTTGTTATACACTATATACTATTTTACTTTTTCTTGTTTTTAAAGTTATTTTTTTATTTACTGGTTTTAGAGAGAGAGGAAGTGGGGGAGAGAGGGAAACATCGACGTGAGAGAGAAACATTGAGCAGTTGCCTCCTGTACACATCCCAACCCATGCATGGACTAAATCCATGACCTACGTATGTTCCCTGATGGTGGATCGAACTCACAACCTTTTGGCATATGGGAAGATGATCCAACCAATTGAGCCACTTGGCCAGGGCCTATTTCTTATTTTTTATAGTAGTTTAAATATGATCACTGATAAATGCCTCCTTAATATTTAGGTATACATATATGTGTGTGAGTGTATAATGTACATGTATGTACAATAGCACATTTCTGTCTTGCAAAATAAGGATAATTTCACCATAATGTTCATATGCAGGCTCTTCTAGGAAATAAAATGAGCTTTATAGTTCTTGCATCTCACTGGCCCATACTATTTGAAATTCTTCCCTGATCTTTCTATGAAGTCAACATGTAGAATTCAGAATTTCAGTCAAGAAGAATTTACTATAGCAGCTGCACAATTCTGTTTGTATTGACTAATAAACCGGTTGCTCTTAATCTTATATTTGGGCTTACTCTGACCAAAGATATTATGTGGCAACCTCTTTTATAAACGAAGAAATCTTAATAGTAAACACAATTATTTCTTGAGTACCTTCTTTGAGCAGAATGCAGTGCTAAGCTCTGTGAATAAATAAAGATAAAATTTCTCCCTGCCTTCAGCAGAGAGACAGATACATTCATTCATTCATTCACTCCAAATATTGTGAACTACCATAGACACTGGGCAGGTACTAATAAATTTATAACCATAGGAAATGGTATGTTATGAATTCTGTAACAAAGATTCAAATTGTTTTAGATACTATGGGAAAGGAGAGACAAATATGGATTAGGGATAGCCAGTATGGATTTATTCAGAACATGTTATTTGAAATTGGCCATGAAAGATTGACTGAACTTGACAAGTGGAAATTGAAAAGGAGAAGGACATTCTTGGTAGAGGGGACTCTGTGCTTGTAGAGTCTTAGGTAAGCTGAGACTCAAAATATACATTTATTTTGGTTTTATTTATTGTGTTCCTGTGCTATAGAATACCTTTTAAAATATCCTTATCTGAGAATATGTTTATTGATTTTAGAGAGAGAGAGGAAGGGAGAATGAGAGATAGAGAAATATCAAAACATAGATATGATAGAGAAACATTGATTGGTTGCTTTCCACACACATCGTCACCAACTGGGGATCAAACCCACAACTTTGGCATGTGCCATGACTGGGAGTCAAACCCTCCAACCAGCTGAGACACCTGGCCAGGTCCTGCACTACAGAATACTCTTAATCTAATGAATCATAAAAGAATATCACTATGTGCAGTTATTTGAAGGATACTCAGACCATTCAGCCTTTTGAATAGCATATAATCACATGGGAAAGGGTGATTACTTTAGATACCGCTGGTTGGGCTGGAGTTGGCTTATGTGGTGAACTTGGAAGGCGGTGAGCTGGATAATGGGTGGTGGTGAGACTATCTTATAGTTCTGTGGGTCAGAAGGCCAGCATGGGTCTTGTTAGGCTAAAATATTGGTGGTAGCAGGGCCTGGTTCCTTTTTGAAGGCTCTAGGGGAAAATCATTTTCTTGCTCATTTAGGTTGTTAGCAGAATTCAGTTCCTCGTGGTTGTGTAGAACTGATGTCTCCATTTTCTTGCTGGCCATCAGCTAAAGGCTATTTGTAGCTTCTAGAAAGCACTTATATATCTTAGCTCATGAACCCCTTCCTCCATCTTAAAAGACAATTACTCTTCTGCTTTCCACTATTAAGCACTCATCTGATTCCACTGGGTCCACCTGGATAATCCAGGCTAATCTCCCCTTCTCAAAATCCTCAACCTTAATCACATCTGCAAAATCCCTTTTGTCATGTAGAGTAACATTCGAAGTTCCAGGATTAGAGTGTGGACATTTTGGGGAGGAACCCTTATTTGGCCTCTCACATAGTGCATTCATCTCCTCTGATACTTTCTGGAAGTGTAGCAAGTGGCAGAATAGAGAGACACCTATGCTTCTGCTAGGGTGTCTGTAGGCATCAGTAACAGTAAACCTGGAGACTGGGTCTGCTGAGAGAGATGATAGATTTTAGTGCTAAGTCATTAGTGAACCCAGAGTCTAATGAACTTTTTGAGGTAAGAATTGTACATTTCTAACTAGACATTTTCTCGACATCTACTAGCTGTATGCTAGCCAGTATAGAAAACATGAAATTCAGACTATAGCCCCTGCCCAGTGGATTCAAAAATAGAACTTGTCAGACTGAGAGAGAACCAGCATGAAAACAGTGTGAGGCATGCCCTGAGGAAAAAACAAAACCAAAATAGAGTTAAGCAGGGGTGAGCCACTGTCACAGATGAAAAGAATGTTAGAGCTGTCCAGAGAGCCCGAGGTGTCCTTTAGTCAAGTCCTAGACCTTTTAGGAAGTTTCTTGGGAATGGACCCCACCCTTGTATCTAGTTCTCTGTTTTATCCCCCACGTGTAAAACATTGTTTACTGCCTAGTGGATGTTCAGTAAATGCTTGTTGGCTTACTAACTAGGTGGAAACTCAGGTCAGAAAGGCAAATTGGTATGATTAAGGTCACATAGTTTGGTTTATGGTAGAGCTGAATCTAGAAACTAGTTTTGATTTTTCATTCTTTGTTCTATAAAATTTAGGAGGCAGCTCCTGGAAAATGAACTACTTCAACAAATGAAGCCTCCTGTATGCCAATTTTCTTTTACCTTGCACATAGCGTCTCTTCTTCCTATATAAAATATTGCTAACAAAGTCTATCAAATTAATATTTGAAACATGACTCAAGAGACGAGTTCTGTTCTCAGATCCTCTATTCACTTTCTTCATGACTGAGGCAAATTACTTCACCTGTCTAAACTCAGTTCTTCATTTGTCATGAGAAAGGCTAAGATTCCTCTTAGGTCTATGTCCCATGATTCTACATTTCATGAAAGTTAATGAATTAATAAGCTTACCCATGGACTATATGTCTGAATATCTTTATATCAGTGTTCTTTCTTGAAGTGTGTCAGAACATCATTACCTTTATCAGAATCACCTGTGGTGATTTTGCAATTGTCAATTGCTGATTTTGCAATTGTTAAAAAATAAATTTGATTAATAATTGTTGGTTTGGAGGGATTTCTATTAGGCCATGCTTCCCAACCCTTTCCACCTCTCTAGCAATGGTACACCTAAAAAGTAATTATATTTATGTGGATTACTGGGGTAAGAAACCTTAGACTGTCTCTTTGCCAATGCACATCTCACAGAAGACTCTGCGTAAGCATCATTGAAGGAGGAAAACAAGTTGCAGAAGAATCAAGTATGACCCCAGTTTTTCAAGACAATGCCAAAATTTTGTACAAGTGTATAAATATGCCTGCATGAATATGTATAATATATTGCATATGATTATGTGTTACATTATGTGAGTGTAGATGTACAATATTATAAGAATATTGAAAGGGATATACCATGTTGTTAATATAGGGGAAAGAAATAAAGACAAAGGGTAAAAATAATTTTTGATTTAATATTCATTGTACTTTTTTAGAAAGTGAAAACACCATATATATACCATGAATCTATTTATGCATTTATGTAAGAGAATGTATTTGTATATATAAAGACATTTAAAAATAAAATAAAAAATGCAGATCCAGGGCCTCTACCTTAGATCCCTTAAAAGCAGCATCTCAGGGATAGGAGAGTTGGAGAGGTGGGTCCCTGCATCACTGACAAGTATTTCAAGTGATTCTGGAGCAATGAAGTCTGTAAATTTTTGCATTAGGTGTTAATGTCACTAGCTGTAAACACAGCATGTTTGGAAATATCCATCCTGCAATGTCCTCATCTGATTCTCATTGTCTTGGAACATAGCAGATTCATAATAAATAGCAGCTGATTTGAGTCATTAGCAGGACAAGTGCGGGCCACAGTGGTGAAAGAAACAGATCAGCTGGGCCAGATTAAGCTCAGAAGAGATGAGGGAAAGCACCTGAGAACGGTGGGCTGGGTCCTCTTGTCATTTTCAGACATTAAACAAATATTATTTGTTAGACACTAAATACATGCAGGCATTTTTCTTTGTCTCATTTCATTTACTTCTTAAGTAACCCTTTACAGACCTACAGAGGTGGAGTAGCACATGTAATATCACAATTGGGATTTGAACACATAATTGGATTTTGGAAGCTAAACAATCAACCATACACAAGGCTGCTGCTGACAATTGGATGGTGAGTACACCATATTGTTTGCTCTTGTTCATATCTAGAATCCTGCAGTTCCACCGTGATCACCCCTGTTTATTGACTCTTATTAGCTGACACCCCTAGTTGGCTGCGTGGAAGCAGCTTTTCACCCCAACCTGGATCCTGCCAAAGCCATATTACAAAAAATGTGATTTTTGTCCATCATCTCCAGCTAGTGCTTTCACAGCAGAGGTAAAATATTAATCAGCTGACTTTGCATAGAATAGTGCATGCTTCCAAAAGGCCCAAGCAACTTCCAATTCTTAGGCATCTGCCAAATGATGATAATTCTGGTTCTTTGTAGCTTCGTTTGCTAGGTGTGTTCCTGTTAGTGAAGAAGGAAAATGCAAGTGAGGGAAAGAGATACTCTCAGCTCAGGGGTGAGATATCGAACTATTCAAATAAATTCCTTACACCTACCTAATATTCAGTAACCTAATCCTGGTTGTTGGAGAGTGAATAGGCAAAAACCAGAAGTGTGTATTTTGCGCCCAAATGTTTGAAAGTAAATAAAAACGGCATCTTTTTGTTGTCCACTAATACTAACTTGATCTTTCCACTTCTGTCCCCTCTTGCTCCAAATCATTTCCGGAGAAGTAGCCATTTTGCAGATTCCAGAGGATGGGAGCAGGGGCCGGGCCCCGGTACTAAACCGTAGGTATTTCCCAAACCTCCGCGGAGTTAATCCAGATCGGTAGAGCTCCGAGGCTGGTCTCCGTGATTTGGCAGAGACCTAGAGTCGGAGGAACCAGAACACTGGAGGCTAGGATTTACAGGTGGGGTCCAGGGTGTGCAAAATTCTTTAACTAGGTTTGGGCCCCTGGGGACCCTGTCTTTGGTGACTGCTGCAGAGGTTCTCCGTTCCCGACGCCGAAGCGTGGTTAAGTAGCCACTCCCTCCCCAGGTGGGTAGCCTGAGTGCCAAGCTGCCTTCCCATTTGGGGCAGTGTTGGCAGTGCGCATTCTTTTTGCCCACAACGTACCACCTCTTTCCCAAATCACTTTTGGCCATGCCGATTTTAAATTGATGACAATACAATCGGTCCGCCTAAACGCGATGCTGGTCAAGATGAGATGTACAATCTCAGTCGGGCCCAAATATCCAAGGACCGAGGTAGCCGGTCTCCGCTCCCGCCTCCCTCCGCCCTCAGTCCCTATTCTGTCGCAGCCAAAGTCCGGAGCGCGGAATTTCGATCCAGAGGAACGGGACGGCGAAGGGAGCCGCGACGCCGGCCCGGAGCCCGGCGCACCGGGCATGCTCAGTGGCGCGGCCGGCTGGGTGGCCCGGCGAGCTGTACCCGGATCTGCTCGGCGGCAGCCGCTGCGACGTGAGCGCGCAGGGGGGCGGCGGCCTTCTCTCTTCTGCCTCTCTGCGCCTGGGTCCGGTGGGTGACGCCAAGCGCGAGAGAGATGTCGGATTTCGACAGTAACCCGTTTGCTGACCCGGATCTCAACAACCCCTTCAAGGTGAGCGTTGTCCCCAGCATCTCCCGCCGCCGCAACGCGCTGTTGTTTGTGAAAACAGGCGAGTTCCTTCGCGCTCGCTGCTCCTGCTCCTCTGCACCTCTCGGCCGCCTAGACTTGGGACTCGGGGCCGCCGCAACGGTTTTGGAGGTCGCGCCCGGGCCCCCTCGTATGGGGGTCAGAGCGGAACCTCCTTAGCTTCGCGTCGGGCCGCCCTTTCCCAGGTCTCCGACTGAAAAGCGTCGCGCCCTCGCTCCGGAGTGGGCCCGCGCGCCAGGAGGTTTCCTGGCCAGCCTCTCGGGAGCGGCTGAGTGAGAGCCCTGGGCAGGTGGAGTTGTCACCTGCCAGGCAAGTGTGGCTGGCCTGGCCGGACCTGGAGGCGGCGGAGAGGGGACTAGCGCTGGGGTGGGGTTGTCATGGAGACTCGAGGCGGCAGCGAAGAGCTGCGTGGGGTGATGGCAGAGGTGTGGAGGAGAGGTGAGGGCACCGACTACGCTGCAATTAATTTTTTAAAAAAAGGTTGTGTTTTTATTTTTTAAACTTGTGTTGCGCCCAGATACCACCGGCGGCGCTGCCACCCCCTTCCTACATTTAGGCTGAGGGTCTGATATCAAAGTTAAAAACATACGCACCTGGAAAAGAATAGTGCACGTGGACAGTCATCTTCCTACCTAACTGCTCTTAGGAAGGTAAATGACGGGATATTTTCCAAGCTTCTGGTGCGTCACCCTTCTCTGGGCTGTATGAGGATACCATTTCCCACTTGAGCTTCTTTCCTTCGTGGAGTCTTATCAATCACACCTTGGAAAGGGCTTGGCCCACAGGAAGGCAAAGGAAGGAGACTAAGAAGTTCATCATCTGTGTTTAAATTCATGTGATATCTAAAGAAATATCTCTTTAAAATACTCCAGTTTACTTAATGAACTCTGTTGCTTAGCACGCGAAAGTAGTTTCCAAATGTTAGTTGAAATTTCTTAATTTCCCCTGGATATATGCAGTAGTAATCTTATTTCGTAGCCACACAAAATGAAATAGTAACTTTAATTTGTGGTCACATAAGTGTCACTTGGCTTGTTGAGTTTACATCTTTTACTCCCGGTTTTATCAGGAATCCTAGAAGAGGAAAGATATCCCCATTCTGATTATTGGCCTGATAAATTTGATGGAGAATTATGTTAATTAGATGACCTTGGTTATAATTAACAACTTGGCTCTGCATAAATGTAGAATAGACCCAGTCACTATTCCTTTGCCTCTAATGTTACTGAAGAAAATTTTGTATAACTGGCCTGGAACTTTGAGGTTTTTACAGATGATATGGTTGTACTTCAAGGAGATTCCTCCCCCCCCCCCGAATTTTAATATTTAGTATTCCATCATTCCATTTTGTAGAAAATTGGATAATTGAATCATAGACATTCTAAAGAGATACTTCATAGCTTACCAAATGGGTTTTATTTAAAAATATTTTAAAAGATATAACATTAAGAGCCCCGGCTGGCGTAGCTCAGTGGTTTGAGCGCAGGCCTGCAAACCAAAGGGTGGTAGGTTCGATTCCCAGTCAGGGCACATGCCTGTGTTGCAGGCCAGGTCCCCATTGTGGGACGCAACCACACATTGATGTTTCTCTCCCACTCTTTCCCCTTCCCCTTTCTCTAAAAATAAATAAATAAAAATCTTAAAAAAAAGATATAACATTAAGAACCTGTTAGCTTTTCCTAATTCATATAATTCATTGATGCTGTTTGTTCAGCATCTGACGGCTGTTTTCTGTTTGGTCATTCCACTTCATAGCCCATTTACATAGCTGGTTCTCTCCTTAGTGCTTAACGTTGTGTTCCTCTGAGCCCAGACTGCTCTTCTGTGACATTGAATGTTTCCATCTTTCTCCTCCGCCACACATAAAGTTGCTATAGTAATTTTAAACCCCAAAATAGTTTTAAATACTCATTCATTGTGGCGTAAACTTATAAACTTTTTCTGTCCTTTATAAGTGGATACATTTAGGATAATTTTTATTCAAGTTCATAAAATATTTCAAGGGCTGCATAATTTAGGCCTAAAGAAGACTTAGTTGTACACATGTTACTGTGTATGGCCTTTCCCAATTTTTGGTGATAGTCACAGTGTATCTGTGTACCTTTCCATTTGTATCCAGCTGCCCTTTCTCTTCCCAAAGTAAAGCTTTACATTTATAGCACATTGTTTCATTCCACTTTTGCCTTCATTCTGTGTCCTCTTTACTTAAATGTAAAAAGTTTCTACATTCATCTTTGTATTATCTTATGATCATCTTTCTTTTCAAATATGTTCTTTCAATATTATAAAATAAAGTTGGTATTTTCAAAGTATATGGTATTTCACATTTGGCAGTCACCAAACTTCTTGATTAAAAGCTACTTGATTTCCATTGTTTTTTCGGTTTTTTACACATTTCTTTAACTTTTATGTTAGGAACACTTTTGTTAGCATCTTCACTTGAGCCATGTCATGAAAATAATTTCTGAGGATACTGTCTTTAAATAATGTGACTACAGTGTTTTACTTGATTTTATTAGCTGTTGTAAAGTTATTTGCTGGGTTCAATTCATTTTTTGAGTGCCTGCTTTATTCTAGTGGTTGTGATAGGCTCAGTTAATGAGTTTATGGCATTTGAGTAGTTTTCATTGTGCATCAAGAAACTTGGAGTCACTGGAAATGTGTAGTAATCTGAAAGCAAATAGATTATCAATTTTATGGCTGTTTCTGATAATCCAATCTTAAGTTTTAATAATGTCTTTCTAAAGCTAGAGAGGAAAAACATCATCTGTATGGTCACTGTATTTATTGAATAATTGCTGTATGTCCCTCGTTCTTTTCAGTTATTCATTCTTTCAATTTTTAAAAGATTTTATTTATTTATTTTTAGAGGGAAAGGGAGGGAGAAAGAGGGAGAGAAATATCACTGTGTGATTGCCTCTCTCACGCCCCCTACTGGGGACCTTGCCCGCAACCCAGGCATGTGCTCTGATTGGGAATTGATCCTGAGTCCCTTTGGTTTTCAGGCCTGCACTCAGTCCTCTGAGCCACACCAGGCAGGGCAATTATTCATTCTTTCATTCAAAAGGTATTGAAGAAATATCTCTTTTTAAGGACATTAGCCTAACATGGAGACAAGCATGCTTGGACAAGTGAAATAAAAGAAGAGAGTTCAATAACCAGCAGAGAGAGCAGTAATATAGGCTCTTATAAGTCAGTGTAAGAGTGTATAAGTTAAGTGTTAGAAGAAGTACAACTTGTTCAAAGAAGGGAACAATAAGTGGTCAGAAAATCTTCATGTCTCTTTAATACTTCAGTATATTAATATGGTAATTGATGGTTAGAAAATTGATTTTGGAAATAACATTTAGTGTAATTTTTTAAATAGAATCAAAATTTCAGAGTTGGAAAAGGAAAATCTTAAGATGCATTTAGTCATATCTCATTCTATGGTTGAAAAAAGTCTCAGAGATCTGCTATTTTACATTTGGCAACCATCCTGATTTCTTCTTGATTAAAAACTATTTGACTTCCATTGCTAACTTGCTACTTGCTCATTGTCTTATGTCCAGGTGCAGGTAGTACAAAATTGGTATTAGAACTTAGATCTCCTGATTTCAAGTCCACTGCTGATGATGGCACTTTATTTGGTTGCATTTTGTACGCCAAAATTCTTGTTTTGTACGATTGGGGTATTTGATCTTGGCTTTGTCCCTAACCCTCTGTGAGACTTTGGAAAGTTACTTAGCCTCTCTACATCTCAGTTTACTATTCTGTAAAATAGGATAATGGTTCCATCTTCACAGGGTTAGATGAACATACATTTACTATGTAATAAGTGCTCAGTGTGTGATGGCTTTAATTTGGTAATAATAAATAGTATTAATAGTAATTCAAGAAATTACATTTAGTTATATATAACCATATTTTTAACTTATCAATTTGGTGAAGTTCATGTTCCTTTTGAATCTTCTAGGGTGCTAGTAGTAGCTTTTCGGTAGGTCATAGTCATGAGGAATTTTTTTTTAATGATTTATTTATTTATTTTTAGAGAAGGGGGGGAGGAAAAAGGGAGGGAGAGAAATATTGATGGATCAGTTGCCTCTCCCACGCCCCCAACCAGGACAGGTCAGTAACCCAGGCATGTGCTCGACCAGGAATCCAACCAGTGACCCTGAGGTTTTCCAGAGCACACCCAACCCATTGAGCCACAGTCGGGGCATACTCATGAGGAATTAAGGTAAAAAATAATGGAGTGGTTTGCCCTCAGTCACTGTGCTACACTAGATTCAGGTTGTCTGAATGCTAATGCTTTGTCACTGCATGTGCTTCCTCTCTAATTAAAGGACTCTCATAAAATTGAGCACAATGTCTATTTTGTTTTGGCCTCAAAAATTAATTCTCTAATTTAAACTAACTCTGTCTCTTAAAAATGTCGTACAACTCAGCATTCTTATTTGTGTTATCTTTTAAGTTACAATAATTTTAATGGTATCCTAAAAGTTTAGTTGAAGTTAAAAATTGAAAACCTTGTCATTAAAAAGTGACCCATAATTCAAAGGTGTTATCCATGTTGTTTTCATTTACCTTAAGTTTATGTCACTCCTCCTTTATCCATTTACAATTTAAGATTAGAGATTGGATATCACTAGGAAAGGATTTTGAGGATTTCTTCTGTGATAGTCTTAACTTTGCAAACTTGTCTTTCAACATTATTTTGGACATAGTGATAGTAGTCTATGGTCTATGGTATTTTACATTTGGGTCAATTGTGTGAGTTCCCACTCTCTTTTTCTCAGGTTATTATTTTAAAAAAGCATTTGTTGAGCTGCTGATTTTATTTCATCAAATTAAGATGCAAGCTTATTTACCACTGTCTCAGTTAACTGTTGCTATTTAACAAATAATCCCAAAATGTCGTGGCTTAGAACAGTTTGCTCACTGTTCTGTTGTTTGAGCTAGACTTAGCTGGACGATTTATTTTTGAATGCAATTGCCTGGAGTCACTCATGTGGCTTTAGCCGTCTAGCTCGGCAACTTTCTACAGGTGTGCTGCAAGAATTTTGCAAGAACATGGAATACCTGACTATTTAGTCAGGGGCACTGACCTCTTTTCCCTTAGACTGTCAAATTAAAAAATGGCAACAACTAACACAACAGTAGCTGTGTGGTGTGAATGTCCTGTCTTGAACCATAAATATTCAGGGTCTGGCACAAATAATTCCCCCTTTTTATTACAAAATCAATCATGTAATTCTGTAACGTAACAATATCATGCTTAAGCATACCATATAACACTTTAGGTGAAATGCTCAAATTAAAACTCTAAATTACTACATCCATATTAGTACTTTCCCAACCAGACTCAAAGCAGGTATTACTTTTGCCAGACCCTGTAGAGGTTGAATAATAGAGTTGCATCTTATTCGTCACATCACATAATAAGGTTGCATCTGATTAGTTAATTCTTGGTGCCAGAAATCCTTATATACAACTGTAGGCCCCTGAATTTTTGAAAAGTCACTTTGGAGCAAAAAGGGAAGGTAATTATTACTACTACTACAAGTATTATTTTTGGTAAATCAATCAACATTACACCTATTTTTGCCAGATTGGCAAAAAAAATTTAATTTTTGGTATCTTGTAGAATTTTAGTAATTAGTTTCTTGTGCCATCAGATGAAAAGATTGAAAATTGCTGATTTAGCTCTTTGACTGAGGCTGAATGGTTTAGGGGTATCTAACCTTTTGGTGTCTCTGGGCCACACATTAAATACATTGTGACACATAATTATAAAAAAACTCAATGTTTTAAGTAAATTTGTGATTTTGTGTTGGGCCACATTCATAACCATCCTGGGCAGTGGGTTGGGCACCCTCACTGGGTGCTGGGACTAAAGTTACCTGGGACTGTCAGTGGGGGCAGCAATTGGTTCTCTTTCATGTAGCCTCTCTACTAGGAATAGCATAGGCGGTTTATGTAGTGGCAGGAGTGTTCCGAGAGGGAAAGAGCTGAAGCTGCAAGGCTTCTTGAGTCATTTCACTTCTGCTCTATTCTGTTAGTCAAAACAAGCCACAAATTCAGCCTGGCTTCAAAAAAGGAGTGGGAAGGATTAGATTCTACTTCTTGATGGGAGCAGCTGTGTCTCTGTTGATACAGACCTAGGAACTGAAAAAAGACACCCAGCATCAAATGGTGAGATAGGTACAGGATAACCTCAATACACACTTTCATTCATATAGGGGAGGGGTCGGAGGCATGATTGCTGGTACATAGAAGTCTGAAATCCAGCCAGCCTCATGTTGTCATGGCCTCCTACTTTGGGTCAGTGAGTGTTCCTTGAATAGGTCCCAGTTTTACTACCTGGAAATCTTTCCTTAGTCTATTATTTTCTTCTCCTTTTGGCTCCACCCTCTGGGAGGTCATTTTCCTCTGTAGGAAAATAACCCCTTTTTGCAGCTGAGAAGCACTTTCAGTCAACTTTTTACTCATTGAAAATTGGGAACTCAGAAGTCTCTTTAATTTTGAAATGTCTGTATTCCTTTTAGTTCAGATGGGACAGCTCTTAACAATTTCTTGTTATCGGGACTCAAACTGTACCTTAAAACATATCCATAATTCTTTTAGAGATAGTCATTTTTATGTAGAATAGAGTGTCAGGATGCTTTGGGTCAATACTCTTAAGATATTTAGAAAACGTTCTTCTAGATTGAGCATCTCCTATGGCTGGTGAAAGCTCTCAGGCAGGTACAAGGGGAGACACCTAGGGTGGGTGGGGTATACCTCTTACAAGTGCTACATTGACAAAACTAGTATGTGAACACAGTTTTTTTTTTTAAATTATATTTTATTGGTTATCTATTACAGTTGACCTGATTTTTCCCACTTTGCCTGACTCCACCCAGTGCCCTCTACTCCCTCAGGCAATCCCCCCACCATTGTTCATGTCCATGGGTCATGCACATGGTTCTTTGGCTACTCCATTTCCTATACTGTGCTTTATATCCCCTTGGCTATTCTGTAACTACCTATTTGTACTTTTCAATCCCCTCATCTCTTCACCCATTCTTCTCCTCCCTCTCCCATCTGGCAACCTTCTGGTCACTTTTCTCCTGCTTCTAAGAGTCTCCCTTTAACCTTTGACCTTTTAATAATGTGTGTTGGAGGGAGCCTCTTTGCATCCATAATTGGGACACTCTGCACTTCCTGGACTTGCATGTCTATTTCCTTCACCAGATTATGGAAATTTTCTTTCATTTTTTTCAGATTTCCAAGTTCTTGCCCTTTCTCTTCTCCTTCTGGCACCGCTATGAGGCAAATGTTGGGCCTCTTAAAGTTGTCCCACAGGCTGTTTATTATGTTCATTTTTTTTTTGATTCTTTTTTTCTTGTTCTGCATGGTTGGTTTTTTTGCTTCCTTATGTTCCAAATTATTGATTTGATTCTTGGCTTTATATACTCTGTTATTTCCTGTAAATTGTTCTTTATTTCAACTCGTGTATTCTTTGTTTCTGACTGGGTCTTTTTTATCCTGCTGAGGTTCTCCCTAAGTTCCTTGAGCATCCTTATAACCGTTTAGTTTAGCTCTTTTTCTGGAGTTTTGGTCTGCTCTTTCATTTGGGCCGTGTTTCTTTGTCTCCTCATTTTGGCACCCTCTCTGTGTTTGTTTTTATGTATTAGGTAGAGCTGCTCTGGTTCCATGTTTTGGTAGTGTGGCTTAATGTAGTAGGCGTCCTGTAGGGTCCAGTGGCACAGCCTCCCCTATCACCCAGACTGTGTACTTGAGGTATGCCCTTAGTGTGGGCTGAGTACATCCTCCTCTTGTAGTTGAATCTTGATTGTTGTTGGCAGATCAATGGGAGGGATTCACCCAGGCCAGTCAGCTGCAATGACTGGGTGTGACCACTGACCACCAACCTCGGCTCTCCATGGATGATCAGCAGGGGCAGGATGGTAGTGCTCTGCCATGGTCTATAGCTGTCCACTGGCTGAGTTGTCCCTGAGGTTTCCGGGGTGGTGCAGGCCAAGGTCAACGCTCACCTGTGGTTTTTCATGGGCACCCTGCCTGAGCTGTAAAGCAACCTGAGATGGCTGCTACTTGTGCTGGGCTTGGAGATTCCCAGATGAAGCCAGGCTATGACTCTAATCTGGCTGCTGCTAGGGCTCACTGAAGCCAGCTGTTGCTTGTTTGATAGGATTTAGGAGCCAAGACCAGCCATTCTTATGGGAAAGCAGCTTGGGTTGGCCTGTAAGTTGGGTGGGGCAGAGCCTCTGGGGATCTCCAAGCTGGATCACGCTGTGTTACCCAGGTTGATGGAGTCTCAGATAAGGCACCAACCTACTGGCTTTGTGGGGGGAGGGCTCAGCAAAGGGACAATGACCTCTGCTCGCCTGATGCCAGACACTTCAGTTTCTCTCCATGTGCCACTGATGCCTTTCAAGCTGCTGTCCTGGTGCTGGACCTCAGAGGGGGCGAGTCTCAGTAGGTGAGTCCCTGTGTGGGTTCCCCAACAGGAACTGCTTAGGGCTCCAGCAGCCTCCTCCACTGACTCAATCTCTGCTGGTTTTCACAGCCATAAGTTGTGGGGGCATATCTTCCTGGCACTGGAATCCTGGACTGGGGAGCCTGATGGGGGTCTGGGACTCCTCGCTCCCATGATATCCCTCCTGAATTTTTATCCATGTGGCTGTGGAGCCAGCCCATTCCACATCCGAGCCCTTCCTACCAGTCTGGATGGATGTAGTTCCTTCAGTTCCGTAGTTGTTGGACTTCCATTCAACTCGATTTCTGACATTTCTGAAGGATGGTCGTTCTATATTTCAGATGTAATTTTGATGTGGTTGTGTGAAGAGACAAGCCATGTCTGCCTATGTCACCATCTTGACCGGTAGCCCTGAACACAGTTTTATTTTGGTCCCATGAGTCTAATTATAATCATAATTGAGATGATGGTGATTGTGAAAAATTTTGAAAATAAACTCTTCTCTTGATGATATTACCAAAACAAAGTTGTTTTTGGAGTCCAGTTAGTATTTAGTATTGCTGAATGTAGATGCAGGAAATTTATTGGACATTTCTTCATATGAATCACCAGTGTGATGTAGTTCCTAAAATGTATGTATGTCTGTGTATATAGGATTAATTAAACTAGTAATCATTTTCTAAAAATGAATGTACAGTATTCTGTTCTGGCCTATCTCTTGGGTATTGTCTTCAGTTCAAGAGCATATTTGAAGAGAGTTTTGGAAAAAAGTAGGATGTGCCCAAATAAGAAGTCAGAATGCTTGATGAGTTCTTGGTTGGTTGAGTGAGAATAGACCCTTTCTTGCTTCAGAGGAAAAAAAAAGATCTAAGGCAGAGTTTACATGAAGATAGATTTTTGTCCTAACATAAATAATTTAAAGCATCTAGTAGAATAGCCTGACAGTGCTTTTTTTGGTATGGAGTTCCCCAGCACTTGAAGGAATTAAAGCGGAATTAGGATGACCTTCAGAGATGCTGAGGTAGAGATCTTTGTGTCTCAAGGTTTTTAGTACTTGAAAGTCTGTAATTGTTACATTTTTTTAATAAGTATTCACCTTTGTGTGAATGCATAAACTCTTATCCTTTAATCTATTGATGTTAGGATTCATTCTATATTTTCAGCAGGCTTCCTGTTCTAGGGGCCTGCTGTGCTCCGTGCCTCAGCTTTTGCTGAGGAATCAGTCCTAAGTGGTTGCTTACACAAAGATGATCATGCCCTCTATTGTGTGAGTTGCCACACTGCCTCAGCTGATCTTACTAAAGGCACCTGGCCCAAGAGAAGCTGGTCTCTCAGCTGATCAGGAGCAGATAAATTGCTTAGTCCAAAAATTTCACCCCAGTAAGAACAAAGATGTATATTATGGGACTGGCCAAAAAGTCCATTTAGTTTTTTCTGTAAAATAAAAGACATATTTTTCATTTTCACCAATAACTTTATTGATTTGTATATTTTGAATATATTGGCTATCTCCCCCATGGTATAACTTCGATTGTTCTCAATTAATGTCTCAATTTGATTGCTATCAACTTCAAATGGTCTACCTGACCGTGGAGCATTGCCCAGTGAGAAATCTCCAGCATGAAACTTTGCAAACCACACTTGACATATTTGATCAGTCAGAGCACCTCCACACACTGCACAAATCTTTTTTTTTTTTTTGCATTGCAGTTGCATTTTGATCTTTCTTGACACAATAAAGCATAATATGCCAAAAATTTGTGTATTTTCTTCCATCTTCAATATTAAAATGGCTACACAAAAATTCACCAATCTTGATACATTTTTTAAAATGTACTCTGATATGACAACTGTCACAACACAATCTAACAAAATTGTTTCAAATGGAGTTAAAGACAACCAATTGCTACTAGACAAACTTTTTTGCCAACCCAATAGTTAACTGCTGTCTTTCTCAGAACTGAAAGCACAGAGAAGTCTGGTAGTCGTAGTGGAAATAACCATGGAAAGACACCAGGAAAGAGCCTAACTACCTTAATCATGAAACATTGGAGTAGAAATCGTCTGACTGGGGCTTCTGAGGGTCATTTTCTAGAATTCCTTTCCCTTATTAGAACTGCTTTTGAACTATAAGAGATGTTTCCATGTCTCGAAAAATTCCAGCCCTTGTGAAACCTGGCATCTTTCTTTAAAATACCCTCCCTTTCCCCAGCATTTGTTTCATTCAACTGGAATTTCCAAAAGGTAAATGTACGGTAACATTTTCTTGCAAAAACCATGATAGAATGAAATCTGTATTTAAACTTCATACAGATTTAAATGATAGAATACAAGTTTATGTGATAGAATTAAACCTGTATTTAGCTTTTTGTGGTAGAGATGTTTTTAAAACTCAAGGGGGAAATCGCCCAACTTTTAGTAGGTGTGGGAAGTAAAACGTGGAGGATGATTGTGTTTGACTTTGTAGCAAGTCTTAGCACTTGTATTTTGTTTCTTTTGTTCCTACTGAGGCAGCCTGTACTGTCCTATACCTTCTGACTTCACTTGTAGACCAGTGTGGAGCCCTTGTTCCCCTTCGCTGAGCAAGAACTGCCACAAGAAGTCTCTGTAGACACTCCTTCCTGGTATTTGGTTTTTGGTGCTTTTAACAATTAGTAATGCTAATTCTTCAGTTGCTGGATCTTTGGGGTTGGTTCTGCCTTTTGACGTTTATGAATAATGCTGTCATGTGTGTGTGTGCGTGTGTATACACACAAATATATATTCAAAAAATTATGACTATATATTTGCGTAGAAGTTTTTGTTGGAACACTTGTTTTACAGTCTCTTGAGTATATATACCTAGGAGTGGAATTGCTAGGTCATGGTAGCTATGCTGAACTGCTGGATTGTTTCCCAAAATGGCTGCACCATTTTACATTCTTGCCAGAGGTGTATGAAGGTCAGAACCCTCATTTCTCTGTCTGTGTCCCTTGTCAGCACTTGTTATTATCTGTTTTTATTGTAGTGGGTTTGAAGTATCTCATTGTGGTTTTGGTTTTCATTTCCTTGATGGCTGTATGATGTTGAGCATACTTTAATGTGCTTATTGACTATTGTATGTCTTTGGAGAAATGTCTGTTTAGATCCTTTGTCTATTTTAAAACTGGGTTGTCTTTTTTGTTAATAAGCTGTAAGAGGTTTTTATGTATTCAAGGTACAGACTCTTTATCAAGGTATATGATTTACAGATATTTTCTTCCACTTTTTGATTGTCTTTTTACTTTCTTCTTAATGTCCTTTGGAGCACAAAAGTTTTAATTTGGATTGAGTCCAAATTATCTGTATTTTGGGCCCATATTTTGATATTTTATTGAAGAATCCTTTGCTAAATCTGAGGTAATAATTTAATTCTGTGTTTTATTCTAAGAGTTATATAGTTTTAGCTCTTACAGTTAGGTTTATGATTAATTTTGAGTAAATTTTGTTTATGGAATGAAGTAAGGTAGAACTTCTTTTTTTTTTTTTTTTTTGTATATGGATATCCAGTCAGAACATTTGTTGAACAGAATGTTGTTTCCCCATTGAATGATCTTGGCACAGCACCCTTTGTTGAAAATCTCTGTATTCTTTTTAAATCTATTTCTTGCAAAAAATAGAATATTTTATCTTAAAAGCCTCTTATATTTCATGCAGAATGGCTCCCAAATACCTGATGATTGTCCCTAGAGTACATTTAATACGAGTATATTAGTTTGTCCAGCTTTCAGAATTGCTTGAGCTAGTGTGCAACTGCTTCTAAATTTGTGTTTACTTTAAGATATTTTTAAAGAGTGTAATAATTGATTTGTTTTAGAATGTAACTTTGAATACACTGTCAATATTACCAACTTGATTTTTTTCCTTTTCCTTAAAAGAAATGCTTCCATTTATTTTTCAAAATGTAGGTGAATTACTGAATATATTTTTGCATATAAACAAAAATATTATAAGGTGTTGTGCATTTTGGGTATTGTGAGATCAAACATTGAATATTGGTAGGATCAAACTAGAAAGAAGGGATTTGTAGTAGTTATATACTGATAATTTTAACTTGATTGATAGCTAAATAAGAAAAAATAAATTTGACATTTGAATGCAAGAGACTTAGTCTATGTAGCTATTAAAGGTTTTTGCTTCTCAAACACAGTCAAAACAGTGCATATTGTAGAAGCATTATATACACAACAAATATTGGCAGTTTCTACTTCCTCCAAGAGAAATAAGTAGTGGCTAAGTTTGTATATGCTGTCGGCAGCCTTTTTACCTGTGTGAATCCTCTAATGGTGGTTAGACCCTTCCTATGGTGATTTGGAATGTATGGTGAGAAACCAAAGTGAGAGGTGATGGGAAAAGAGCATCAGGAATATCACCAGTCATGGCCAGTGTACTAGTATAATTTTACTACCATTTAGCAACTCTGCTAGAGCTGTTGGTGCTTAGGTTGATTTAGTCAGTCTTGTGGTTTTATTTATGGCCTTGCCCTGATTTTTGGCATGCCAGTCATGCATTGTAGTGATTTACTTGTGAGTGGCATATTGTAAATATGCAAATCAAAGTATTCCCAAAACTAAAAAGAAGTATTTTACATGCTTTTTCTATTTGGTTAAAATAACTTTTTATGGGAGTGTTTCTTTTGAATCTTAGGGGAACTTAACCACCAGGTAGAGTTGAGTTCACAGGAAAATGTTCTATCCAGGTATACATGTTGAAGACAAACGTTTTCTGTGTTCTTAGCCTGGTGTTAGGGGGATTAGAGGAAGAGTAAATACTGTTTGCAGACATTTTCTTCCACTAGTAGAACGGTGACTCTGGACCCAGATCAACTAAGTTTGGTTCTCTGCCTCTAGCTCTCTCTGCCACTGCCTCTCTAGCTAGGTGACATTAGCCTTATATATTAAGTTTATTGTTGTTATTGGGTTTTTTTTGGTTTTTATTTACATTTCTTATAGTTCCAGGAGTTTTTTCCCCCCCCTTGACTCAAGACAAAGAGGGGAAGCTCTTAAAATAATAGATGAAGGAAATATGGTGCAAGCTTATTTTTGGTTGCAACATGTGATTGTTTATTCTACTTCTTTATTTCATCCCTAAATGGCCTGTATTTTCTAAGGCAGACTCTAATTTTTATTAACTTTTAAACTTTCGGGTATTAACAGAGATAGTAACAAAAAACAAAACATACAAATTACTGGTTGTCTTACAAAGCTTAGGGCTTTTAGAAGCTATTATATATCACAACTTGACTTAGGGTAATAATGAGAGCTCATTTTATTTTGAGGACAAATCACTTTGTGATGTAAGTTTTGTTTAAATATTGGAAAGTTGTGCACTTGGTTGTTTAGTACTGGTGATTTTTGAAAAGGACATGTAGTGGGATTTTTTTTTTGTTATATTTGGGTGTAATAGTTTCTGCAGTTATGATTACTCTTCAGAGTCATGGGAAACTAGCAGGAGATGAATTCCTGGTCTCACAACTGGAATTCTGAACATTTTCCCTTCATGGAATGTGTTGCTGTAGAGAATGCTTGGATTTGTTGGTGCCATGATTTTAAGCACTGGTCTGGGGCACTTCACTACCAAGTTATCAAGAGTAGGTTACTTATTTAGCCAGAATGGATTTCATAAGAAAATCTTCTGTGAATTACACATTTACCCTCAGGTGGAAAAAACTACATTTAAAAGTTAAGTGCCTATAATATGACCAAATTACTAAGACCTTTTAAAATTTGTTCATTTGTCCTTACTTGGCACATTTAGTTGCCATTGTTCTGATATTTTAGTATTTAATGTAGTAAAAGAGCAGATGACTTGATACTCTATATAGAGAGCCTTACAGATTCCACCAAAAAAAAAAAAAAAACTACTAGAACTGATAAATTCCATAAAGTAGCAGGATACAAAACAAATATCCAAAATCAGTTGCATTTATATATACCAATAATGAACTATCAAAAAGGGAAACTAAGAAAATAATCCGATTTACATTTGCTTAAAAAAAATACCTAGGAATAAATTTAACTAGGGATGTAAAAGTCCTGTACTCAGAAAATCATAAGACACTGAAGAAAAAAATTGAAGATACAAATAAGTGGGAACATATACCATGTTCATGGATAGGAGAATTAACATCATCAAAATGTCCATACTACCTAAAGCAATCTATAGATTCAGCACAATTACTGACAAGATACCAGTAGTGTATTTCACAGAACTAAAACAAATATTCCAGAAATGTATATGGAACCACAAAAGGCTTCAAATAACAACAGCAATCTTGAGAAAGAACAACAAAGTTGGAGGTATCACACTACCTGATATCAAACTACACTATAAGGCCACGGTAATGAAAACAGCATGGTACTGGCATAAAAACAGACACACCATTTAATGTAACAATAGAGAGCCCAGAAATAAACCCACACCTTTATAGTCAATTAATATTTGACAAAAAAGACAAAATACTGCAATAGGGTAAAGAGAGTATATTCAATAAATTGTGTTGAGAAAATTGAACAGATAATGTGCAAAAAGATGAACCTAAATCACCTTCTTACACCATACACAAGAATAAACTTAAACTGGATTAAAGACTTAAATGTTAGTCTTGAAACCATAAAAATCCTAGAAGAAAACATAGACAGTAAAGTCTCAGACATTTCTTGGAGCAATATTTTTTCTGATATATCTCCTCAGGCAAGGGAAGCAAGAAAAAATAAACCAGCGGGATTACATCAAACTAAAAAGTTTTTGCATAATAAAGGAAACCATCAGCAAAATGAAAATTCAACCCACTGGGAGAAAATATTTGCCAATGATATAGCTGATAAGAGGTTAATATCCAAAATTTATAAAGAACTTTTAAAACTCAACACACACAAAGAAGTCCAATTAAAAACATGGGTAAAGGACCTGAATAGGCACTTCTCCAAAGAGGACATATAACTGACCAAAAAAAAATGGAGGGTTGGCAGCCTTATGCTACAAAAACCAAACTTGTGAGGCAGATGCTGGTGCAAAAGGAAAGATGCTTTATTTAGGTGCTGCACAATCTGGGAGAATGGCGGAAACCTGTCTCAAAGTCCATTTCCTCAGCAAGACCAAGAGAAAAGTCAGTGTGCAGAGTTCCTGCTCCAATTTAAAGTACAGTCCTTTAGAGCCAGCAGGCAGCTGCTAAGAGGTCATAATCCCCATCCAGGTAGTTTATCTTGTTCCCAGCTACTGTTTATTTTAGACTTCCTTCTGGAGCCTTCATGTGGAGCCGCATGGCCATGGGCCATGGGCCATGTGCCATGTGGCTGCTAGGGTCGAAAGGTCGTGTACTTCTGGGAGAGTGTGTGAATGGAATGGCCAGTTGCATCACCAAGTGGGCAAGAGATTCCCTTCTGGAAGTCATGGACCATGTGGCTACTAAGGCCGCATGGCCCGTGTGAGAACAGGTGATTGCACTGCATGAGTTCAAATCACGAGCAAGCAAGGGAGTGAAAGAAAACAACTTCTTTATTCCCCTGGGATTATATTACTTTGGGCATGGAGCAGACCAGGTGTTTTCTCAAAATGACCAATTAGCTTCCTAAACTTTCACGGGCCTCAGGTGGGTCCACCTCCCAACCAATCCCTTCTTTCTCCAGGCTAGACTAACAAGGGGAAAGTACCTCCCCTTGTGCCATTTTAATGTTGTATGTGCTGGCCTTCCCCTGGTCCTACCCCCAATCTGGTACTGGAAAGGGTGCAGAAAGAGCTTTTTCCTGTCCAGTTAGCTTTGTAACTTCTCGTGCTTGGGCCCTATCCATTGATATTTCTAGCTTTCCGCACACTCAGTGTAAGAACCTCCCCCTGCTGCCATCTTGGCTCATGGGAGAGACTCTGTGGCTTTCCAGACAGTCTACTGGTAAAAGACATACAGAGGGCCCATAGACATATGAAACATGCTCAATGTCACTAATTATCAGAGAGATGCAAATTAAAACCACAGTGAGGTATCACCTCACATCTGCTCCTGTGTTATATAAAAACTGGGAATCTTCTGTACAGGTCTCTTGTCATCTTTTGTAATTTTGAAAAACTTAGAGGAAATTTAGCTTTGTTTGAGTTTGTTATTTTGTTTTTTTGGTAACTGAATTTGCCCAAGTTGATGAAAGTGAAATTATAATAAAAGCCAGTCTTGGAAAAGTTGTAATGCCTTGATCAGCAGAGTCCAATGGAAATATCACAACAGAAGATGGCTTTTGCACTGTAGATGTTATGTAGATGGTGAGAATTTACCCATCTTTGCAATTCCTGTCCTATAAATGATTTCATGAGTTATTCATTGTCCAGTCCCAAGTTTTTATAAATTTTAAAAGATCTAAAATATGCTCTTTGATTATTGAGAGCATAAACCAAACTTAATATACATTTGTCCTCACATTAATCAAATCTGTAGGTGTGACATGAGCAGGTTGATATTTTTAGAAGCTCATTCTGGCTTATAATAACTGGGGGAGTCGGTCAGAAGTAAGAAGGCTATTGGAATTTACATGTGAGAAATACTGGCAGCTTGATCTGGGGCAGGTGGTGAAGTAGATGGAAAGAAAGCTGAGGGCTGGGGCTGATAGTAGCTTGAGGATGATTTATGGTTGAAGGAATGTTTGTTTTTCTTTGCTTGTGTGCATTTTAAAGATGACTTGAGACTTGAAATGTGGGTGTGAGGCATGCTGCTGAAAGGAAGCAGTGGAACTTGGAGAAAAGGATAACCGCTTCTGAGAAAATATGGAAAAAAGTGAAATTTAGTTATCGAGAGAGTCCCCCATACTACCCCCAGCTAGGTTTTGCCAAGTTGGCTTAAACTTTTGAACGAAGAAACAAAAGGATAAATTAAAGACTAGAGTTATATTTATATTGTCCTCCCTCATTTTTTGAAGGTGAAGAGAAAGGAGGTGAAATGAGTTAAACAGTGACTGAACAGCACTTTTGGATCAGTAAGTGTATTGGGGATCAGTATGTACACTAGGGAGCAATAATTGTTCATACTTACTAAAATCTTTCTCTCGAAGATTTTATTCAAATATAGTTAATGGCAGCAAGATCTTTAAATAGAGTTTTAATAGACTACAAGGTGATGATGAATATTGGTTTCACCTGTTCTGGTTTTACGGCATGAAGGCATGCATGCTCAGGTTGCTGGTTAGGGGATGGAGGTTCATCTTGTGGGAAGGAAGGAAGCCCAATGGTCAGTCTCTGCAGTCCTCCTGAACCTGCCTCTGGGAGCTAACAAACGCTCTCCTCAGTCCACACCTTTCCTGCCCTTCAACTCCCTTCTAGTAAGTAGTGGAAGCCATTTTCTTGTGAAATCACTGTATTTTTTCAGACTGTAAGATGCACCCTACAAATTTGGGAGGAAAGGGTAGTGTGTCTTATAGTCCGAATGTAGCTTACCTGGCTCGCTGGGGGTGGGGGTGCAGCGGCCTATGTTATTTAATATTTTACCACATTTTTTGCTTCAAATTTTTTTTCCTATTTTCCTCCTCTAAAACCTAGGTGCGTCTTATGGTCTGGTGTGTCTTACAGTCCGAAAAATTCGGTAACTTGGGCTGCACTGATTCAGTGAAGGTTAGAGGGTTGGTCTCTGTCACCCTCTTTTCTCACTTCCTCCCTGCTCACACATCCTCCTCCATTTTTCTCCACCCTGAGGCCCTTCTGAGGCTCTGCAGGACAAGGTGAAAACTCCTGTAACACCAGTCATTCCTAACTGGAATAGCAGTAACTCCGTGGGCCCTGCTTTTGCTTTGGTGACTCATTGGCAACTCCAGTAATTGCCATTCCTCTCAGATGCTATACCTACTGCTCTTTCTTTTGATCACTTTCTTTTGACTTAGCATCTATTTGTCTTTCTACTGTGACTAGTGTCAGGTTCTTCCGCTGCTACTAATCTTTGTCTCATATTCAAGCACTTCAAAAAATGGGATTTAATTGGATTGATTAGTCATTATCCAATATAGAGTCACTTCTGTTCGGGTCTGCCAGACTCTTTTATGTCCATCTAAAAATGGCTGCCTTTAATACAGATGCCAGTTCCTCATTCTTTACCATTTGGTTAAGGTAACAGGGTCACGTGACACAAAGGTTGGGCAAAGGACTGCTCCTGCTTGCTTTCCTCAGAAAGTGACTATGGGTGTTTCATGGCCTATTCATTACATGAGATATGCTATACTTTCTTGATACTTCAGTTAATCATAAATGGGGAGCTTTTTGGTTTCATCCTTAGCTTGGTATTGGTGGTAATGATGTAAACAGTCTCAGGTACCGCTATTTGCCATGTGCAGGGACTGTATTAAGCATTTTATATGTAGTAGTGCATGAGCAATATGATACATTTTACTGATGGAGAAACTGAGTCACATAGAAATATGAAGTACCTTGTTCAGTTTACAGTTTTTCAGTAGTGGAACTGGGATTTGAATAGAGGGAGTCAGCTTTCCAAACAATGAAGACTAATAATCTATAGCATAACATTTCAGAGCTGCAACTGACCAGGGAGATCATCTGTCAGATTTCCCCTGTTTATATTAGAGGGTCTGCAGAATAGCCTTGGATTAACTGAATTAATCCCATTAAAATATTAAGATAGAACTTTAATGTTTATACATAGTCAGATCCAAATAGGTTATTTAAACTCTAAAGAATGTCTTTACTTGCTTCTTGAATGCTAATAAAATATAGAAGTCTAGTATATTCCTCTAAGTAAGTACAATAAGACTACCTGAACATTTTCCTTGTTAGGAATGCAAAGTCTCAGGCTCAATCTCAGACATTCAAGTATGTTGAGAGTGGGGCTCAGCAGTTGGGTTTTAATGGGTAGTTCCAGTGCCCACTAAGTTTGAGAACCACTGCCATGGAATTGTCCAAGTTACCAGTTGAAACGGTTTCGTTTTGATTGTGTGTAAGAGGGAGCACAAATTTTCCTGTCAGAGTTTTAGAATCACTAATAATCACTAACAATCAGCTCAACCACTGTCTTTTCTTGATGAAGTTGTGATTGCGGTAAATTCTATTTTTAGTATATCTGATGGAAAGAGTGTATGTAGGCATTGGAAAGTCATGACTTCATATTTTGTCTCAGACATAAACCAATTGACCTTGAGGAACTTTATTGACCTTTTAAGGTCATAGCTTCTTTCTCAAAAAAAAAAAAAAAAAAATGAGACAATACCCTCCACCAGGGAGAGTTATAATGAAGATTGGGAGTAATATAAATAAGTGCTGGTTACTTAATTGGCATTAGAAGATCATTGTTACTTAAACACTGAGCTTTGTCGTTTTCTCTCAATTTAGAGGCTATAGCTTATTCAACAATATTTATACTTAATTAAAATCCATTTGAAAGGTTAACTATGTTTTATTAAATTTTCTCTTTTTTGGAGAGGGAAGGAGGGAGAGAGATAGACAGACAGACAGACAGACATTGATTTGTTCTTTGC
Source organism: Glossophaga mutica (assembly GCA_039655065.1). Taxonomy (NCBI): domain Eukaryota; kingdom Metazoa; phylum Chordata; class Mammalia; order Chiroptera; family Phyllostomidae; genus Glossophaga; species Glossophaga mutica. Next base: position 49,191,734 of record CM077305.1, read on the forward strand.
CTTATTTATGCATTCATTGGTTGATTCTTGTACGAGCCCTGACTGGGGATCAAACCTGCAACCTTGGCATGTATTGGGGCAACTCTCTAACCAACTGAGCAACCTGGGCAGGGCAGGTTATTTATGTTTTAGTTCCTAAATCATTTTTGTTGTGTCTTGTACATACTCTACTGCTTTGACACCTAATACTAACTACATTAGGAGAAATTCTTACCAACTAGCAGTGAATTTACTTCATTTGAGGCAATGATATTTCAGCTTTCAGCCTGAATTAAACTTTTCTAGAATCTAGAAAGAAAGTTTATTCTAATTATAGTAGTCAAAAGTAGAAAGTCGGAAGAATGATTTCATTTGGGGTTAATCTAGAACTGAGTTCTGCCCTCTGTAGAATTAAAAAAAGAATTTCATGTGAAGTTTAAGATGCTTGATAATTGGATATGTGTATTAGTAAAATGAGAGTCAGGATTCATTGGACTCATTGTACTCTTGAGGCTGGATTCATCTTTCTGACCCCACATTTTGTCTCCTCCCTTTTTTCTTTTTGAATTAATTTTCTTCTATAATTATGGAAAACATTTTCATGGTTCCAAAGTAAAAAACTATAAAACAAGTTATACTCAAACAAGTGTAGCTTCTAAACCTATGCTGTGTCCTTACTGTTTTCTTCCTCTCCCTATAGGTAATAATTTTTATTAGTTTTTGGATTATTTTTACTTTTACTCCTTTTTATTTATTTGCTTTATTTATTGAACTTTTGGGGGTGACATTGGTTAATAAAATTATATAGGGTTCAGATATACAATTCTACAATACATCATCTGTATGTGTTCTATTGTGTTCACCACTCCAAGTCAAGTCTCCTTCCATCACCATTTATCCCCCCTTTACCTTCTTCTACCCCACCCCCCAATTCACCCTGGCAATCACCATACTGTTGTCTCTGTCCCTGAGTCTGTCTGTCTTTTTTCTGGTTAATCACTTCAGTCTTCTCGCCCCTCCCCCAACCCCTCTCTTCTGACAGTTGTCAGTCTGATCTTTGTATTGAATCCGTCTCCACTTTGTTAGTTTATTTTGTTCATTAGATTCCAATATAAGTGAAATCATCTGCACTTGTGTCTTTCTATGACTGACTGATTTTACTTAGCACAATACTTCCACGCCCATCCATGCTGTTGCAAAAGGTAAGAGTTTCTTCTTTTTTATGGCTGAGTAGTATTCCACTGTGTAAATTTTTCATAGCTTTTTTAACCACTCATCTACTGCTGGACACTTGGGCCGCTTCCAAATCTTGACTATTGTAAATAACGCTGCAATGAACACAAAGGTGCATATATTCTTTCAAATAAGTGTTTCTGGTTTATTCAAACATATTCTCAGAAATGAAATCACTGGATCAAAAATTTTAAATTTTTTGAGGAAGCTCCATACTGTTTTCCACCATGCCCATGCCAATCTGCATTCCCATCAAGAAGCAGAAGGGTTCCTCTTTCTCCACATTCTTGTCAGCACACGAAGTATAATTCATTATGGTTTTATTTTGCATTTCTTTCATGATTAGTGATGTTGAGCATCTTTCCATATGTCTATTGGCCTCTGGATGTCCTCTTTGGAGAAGTGTCTAGGTTCTTTTTTTAAAAATATATTTTATTGATTATGCTATCTCAGTTGTCCCATCCCCCCCTTAATTCCCCTCCACCCTGCACACCCTCTCCCACCCACATGCCCCCCCCTTTAGTTCATGTCCATGGGTCATAAGTTCTTTAGCTTCTGCATTTCCCATACTGTTCTTGCCTGCCCCCTGTCTATTTTCTACCCACCATCTATGCTACTTATTCTCTGTACCTTCCCCCCCTCTCCTCCTCTCACTCCCCTATTGCTAACCCTCCATGTGATCTCCATTTCTGTGGTTCTGTTCCTGTTCTAGATGTTTGCTTAGTTTGCTTTTCTTTTTGTTTTAGGTGTGGTTGTTAAAAATGGTGAGTTTGCTGTCATTTTACTATACATGTTTTTTCTTCTTTTTCTTAGATAAGTCCCTTTAACATTTCATATAATAAGGGCTTGGTGATGATGTGAAAGCTTTGCTGGATAGAGCAATCTTGGATGTAGGTCCTTGACTTTCATGACTTGGAATACTTCTTTCCAGCCCCTTCTTGCCTGGAAGGTCTCTTTTGAGAAATCAGCTGACAGTCTGATGGGAACTCCTTTGGTAGGTACTGTCTCCTTATCTCTTGCTGCTTCTAGGATTCTCTCCTTCATTTTAATCTTGGGTAATGTAATTATGATGTGTCTTGGTGTGTTCCTCCTTGGGTCCACCTTCTTTGGGACTCTCTGAGCTTCCTGGACATCCTGGTAGTCTGTTTCCTTTGCCAGATTGGGTACGTTCTCCTTTATTATTTGTTCAAATAAGTTTCCCACTTGTTGCTCTTCCTCTTCTCCTTCTGGCACCCCTATAATTCAGATGTTGGAATGTTTAAAGATGTCTCGGAGGTTCCTAAGCCTCTCCCCATTTTTTTGAATTCTTGTTTCTTCCTTGTTTTCTGTTTGGTTGTTTCTTTCTTCCTTCTGGTCCACTCCATTGATTTGAGCCCCAGTTTTTCTCCCATCTCTATTGGTTCCCTGTGCGTTTTCCTTCATTTCACTTATTGTAGCCTTCATTTGTTCATCTAATTCGTGAGCAAAATCAACCAATTCTGTGAGCATCCTGATCACCAGGGCTTTGAAATGTGCATCTGATAGGGTGGCTATCTCTTCGTCGCTTAGTTGTATTTGCTCTGGAGATTTGATCTGTTCTTCCTTTTGGGCCATTTTTTTTGTCTTGTTGAGCCTGTTACTTAGGGGTGGAGCCTTAGGTGTTCACCAGGGTGGGTCCACCCAGTTGCTGGGTTGTGCTGCTGTATGTGGGGGTAGGGTCCAAGAAGGAACAAGGACACTTGCTCCTCTCTCTGTGGGATTTCAGTCCCTTTCGCTGCTTCCCCCAAGCAAACTGGGCCCCTCTGGTGCTGATTCTTATGTGGGTGGGCTTGTGTACTTCTAGGACCCTGTGGGTCTCTCCAGCAAACTCTCCTGTGAGGCTGGGAGTTTCTCCTGGGACCTCAACCCTCACAGGTGTTTTGAGGCTTTATTTCCCTCCGCTGGGACCCTGGGTTTTGCAGTCTGCCTCACTCCCCAGTTTCACCTGGTTTATCTGCATGTGAATGTGGGACTGCCTGGTCAGCCAGCTGCCTTGTGTGCCATGCCCTGCTTCACAATCGCTGCCTCACTGGGTTTACCCATTGCCGCCTGGGGTCTGCCAGCCGCCGCCTGTGTGCCCAGGGTCTGCCCGCTGACGTCTTGCACCCTGGGGTTTGTCAGCTGTTGCCTTGCGTGCCCAGTGCCACCATTTTTTTTGCTGTGACCCCTCTCTGCCCCGCCCTTCCTACTGGTCTGGATGAATGTGTCTATTTTAACTCCTTGGTTGTCACTTTCATACAGTTCAATTTTTCTGTCAGTTCTGGTTGTTATTTTGTTTCTAAATTGTTGTTGTCCTTATTTTGGTTGTCCAAGGAGGCACAGTGTGTCTACCTACACCTCCATCTTGGCCGGAAGTCCCTTCCCTCTATTTAGGTTCTTTACCCATTTTTTTTTCCTGTATTTTTTTTTTTTTAAAGATGTCTTTTTTTTTTTTCCTTTTAGATTTTATTTATTTATCTTTAGAGGGGAAGGGAAGGAGAGAGGGAGAGAAACATCAATGTGCGGCTGCCTCTTGTATGTCCCCTGACGGGAACTGGCCTGGCAACCCAGGCATGTGCCCTGACTGGGAATCGAACCACGATCCTTCGGTTCGCAGGCCCGCCGCGCTCAATCCACTGAGCTACACCAGCCAGGGCTCTTTACCCATTTTTTTTTTTTTTAAATTGGATTGTTTGTTTTTTGTTGTTGAGTTTTATAAGTTCTTTATAAATTTTGCATATTAACCCCTTATCAGATGTATCATTGGTGAATTCAGTGGGTTGTTTTTATTCACTTAGTTGATGGTTTCCTATGGTGTACAAAAACTTTTTAGATTGATATAGTCCCATTTATTTTTTCTTTTATTTCCCTTGCCCAAGGTCATATATGAGAAAATATATTCCTCTGAGAAATATCTGAGATTTTTATTGCCTATGTTTTCATCTGGGATTTTTATTGTTTTGAGTCTAACATTTAAATTTTTAATCCAGTTTAAGTTTATTCTTGTGTATGGTGTAAGAAGGTGATTTAGGTTCATCTTTTTGCACATTATCTGTTCAATTTTTCCCAACATAGTGTATTGAATATACTCTCTTTACCCTATTGCAGTATTTTGTCTTTTTTTTCAAATATTAATTGACTATAAAGGTGTGGGTTTATTTCTGGGCTCTCTATTGTTACATTGAATGGTGTGTCTGTTTTTATGCCAGTACCATGCTGTTTTGATTACTGTGGCCTTATAGTGTAGTTTGACATCAGGTAGTGTGATACCTCCAACTTTGTTGTTCTTTCTCAAGATTGCTGTTGTTATTTGAGGCCTTTTGTGGTTCCATATACATTTTTGGAATATTTGTTCTAGTTCTACTTATTTGTATTTTCTTCAGTGTCTCATAATTTTCTGAGTATAGGTTTTTTTATATCCCTGGTTAAATTTATTTCTACGTTTTTTTTTTTTTTTTAAAGCAATTGTAAGTTGGATTGTTTTCTTAGTTTTTGTTTTTGATAGTTCATTATTGGTATATGTAAGTGCAACTGATTTGGGGGTTTTTCTTTTATGTCTTGCTATTTTACTAAATTCATTTATCAGTTCTAGTAGTGTTTGGGTGGAATCTTCGGGGTTCTCTATATACAGTACAATGCTATCTGCAAATAATGACTTTTACTTCTTCATTTCCAATTTGAATGCCATTTATTACTTCTTCTTGTCCGATTGCTGTGGCTGAATGGACATCCCTGTCTTATCCCCAGTCTTAAGAGAAACACATTTTTTGCCCTTTGAGATGAGGTTGACTGTGGGTTTGTCATATACAGCCATTATTATGTTGAGGAATGTTCCCTTTAGTCCCACTTTGCTAAGAGTTTTAATCATAAATGAGTGCTGTTTTTTACCAAATGTTTTTTCTGCATCTATTAATATGATCATGTGGTTTTTATCCATTTTGTTTATGTAGTGAGTCACATTTGTTGATTTGCAGATATTATACCCACCTTGTACTCCCAGAATAAATCCCTCTTGATCACGGTGTGTGATGTTTTTGATGTATTGCTGTATCCAGTTTGCTAATATTTTATTGAGGATATTAGTATCTATGTTCATCAGGGATATTGGCCTATAATTTTCTTTCTTTATAGTGTGTTTCTCTGGGTTTGGAATTAGGATAATGCTGGCCTCATAAATTGAGTTGGGAGTCTTTCTTCCTCTTGTATTTTTTGGTGTAGTTTAAGAAGGATAGGTATTAGTTATTCCTTGAATGTTAGGTAAAATTTACCAGTGTGTACATGCAGTCCAGGACTTTTGTTTGTTGGGAATTTTTTGATTACTCCTTCCATATCACTAGTCGTTTCTTTGTCTCTTCATTTTGTCAGCCTCTTTGTGTTTGTTTCTATGTATTAGATCTGCTATGACTCCCAGTCTTCATAGGGTGGCCTTATGTAGTAGGTGTCCTGTGGGACCCAGTGGCACAGTCTCCTTCATCAATTGTACTGGGTGCTCCAGTAATGTCTCTGTGCGGGTTATGTCGGCCCCCCCATTGTAATTGAGTCTTGATTTCTATTGGCCCATTCATGCTCAGGCTGGCTGGTTGAGGCTCAACCCTGACCACGATAGCATGGGAGCTGCTGTGCAGATGCTGACCACAGGAAGTGGAATTCACCTCAGCTGGGGTTTGGGCTGGCTAAGATATCCCTTTGGATATGTTGTTTGTGAAGCTTTTGAATCCTGCTCTGATGCTGTCTGAAGCTGGTTGCTGAGTGTGTTGGTTCTGGGCCTCTTAGGAGGGACTGTTGTATGGCAATGTCAGACAGTGTCTGTGCCTGGCTCTCAGCCATCTGTTTGGAGCTATAAGCAATCCACAGTTTGTTGCTGCTTCACTGGGCTTTGCTGCACACAGGAAGAACAATGCTGCACACCAAATCTGGCTTTCACTAGCACCAGCTGGACGCCAGGGCAGGTCAGCAAATATCCACCACATCCTGGTGAGATCCCCCTCTGCCTGCCTACTGCCTGTTAGGCTCAGTCACTGACAGAGCTTCTGGTGGAGTCAGGATGATGGGCCTAGTGGATCTTCCATGAGGGAGAGGAACCATTCTGGCTTCAGGGAATGTAGTGGTTGTTGTCTCTGCCCGAGCCAGGAGACTCAGTCTGTCCTGGATTTTGCTCTGACCTGGGAACATCAGAGCCACTAGGAGTAAGGAAGATAGGGCCTCTGGAACCTGGTGGTTGGGTTACACTTAAAGTTAAAGTTACACTCAGAAGAGTCTAGCTTCCAAGCTTACACTATGTCCTCAGTATTCTCTTCTGCACCCAGTAGGAAATAATTTTTATTAGTTTTTGGTTTAATTTTACTTTTTAAAAATAAACACAAATTTATTTTTATCTTCCTTTGTGGATAAAAGGTAACATCCTATTTACACTGTTATTTTCTGCACCTTTTTCACGCACCCCATGGTAGTATATGTATCTCCTTATACTATTTTACAACTAACTGTGTGATATTCAGCTGCATTGTATTTTATCAGGTAAATATACCATGGTTTATTCAACCATCTTCTCTTGCTAGACATTTAGTTTGCTTCCATTTATTGCCAGTATATACACATTTGGAATAAATTTCTAGAAATGAAATTATGGGTAAATTATAAATGCAGATGGGGTTTTGCTAGTTATTGCCAACTTTCCCTTCATACAGAGTGTAACAGTTCCTATTAGTAATCTATGAGAATCTTTTTTTCCTTACAGCTTTGTCAACAAAGTGTGTCAGTCTTACCAATTTTTGCTAATTTGATAGTTGAGAAATGATTACATCAGTGTAGTTTTTTTGACAGGTAGTTCTCTTATGAGTGAGCTTAAACATCTTTTCACTTACATTTTTGAACTATCACCATATCTTATTTCCTTTTTGATATATATTTATTAAGCAGATATTTCTTTGTTATTAATGCTGCTACTACAGGGTGTGGTACAAATAATGTCCCCTTTTATTACAAAATCATAAATGTGTCATTCTGTACATAATACATATCCCATTCAAGCATACCATGTGATATTTTAGGTGAAATGTTCAAATTAAAACAATAAACTATTGCATCCCTATTATTACCCTACCAACAGCACTCAAGCGGGCCTTACTTCTGCTGGACCCTGCATTTTGAAGAATTAATCTTTAGATCTCCCAGTCAACTTTAATCAGTCAAAAAACAGTATTACCAGTTATGCATGATTAAATTAAAAGGACCTATGTACCTATTTCTTGTATTCAAATAAGTTGCAATCTAATTTGTGAAAAAAGACTTGCATGAAGATCATTATTGCTCAGTGAAATAAATGTTAATGGAGAAATACCAAGCTCTGTGGGAGCACTGAGCCTGGGATGGAGTGACTCGGGGAGCAGGAAGATACTAAGGAATCATTGGTTAGCATATTAGGTTGTTTTTTATTGAGTTTTTAAGAAAGAGGAAGAGATTGCTAAACTGACTGTGCTAGGAAGAGTATTTCTGCTAGAGGAATCAATGTCAGACATGGTGTCTAAGGACTCACAATCATCTGGTCTTGTGGGTTGTGGAGGGTTGGGCATTGAGACTGCATCTGGACCATCCAGACCTGCTAAGTCTCCACTTGCTGACTGTAAACTCAGTTCTAAATTAATTGTGGCAATACCAGCTCTAAGAATTTGATTGCACTGGCCAGGTGGCTCAGTTGGTTGAAGCATTGTCCCATACATTGAAAAGTTGCAGGTTTGCTTTGTGGTCAGGACGCATACCTAGTTTGCGGGTTTGATCTCCGGTTGGGCCACCTACATACAGGAGACAACCAGTCAGTGTTTCTCTTTTTCTTTTTTCCCTCTTTCCATATGAGAAATATATCCTCATATGAGGATCAAAATATTTTTTATTAAAACATTTATTTGTTTTTTATATTTTTCTCCTGAGACACACATCCCCTCTTGACAGTCTTCCTGATCCTCATTTTTAGTAAACATGGGAGGGGAACCCTGTGAAATAAAGTGACTTTATTCCCTCTTTCTATTATTGTAGAGCAAGGCTAAAGCCTTTATTTTTTTGTCTGTGCTGTACTCTTAATTTATCTTACTTTTTGCTTTTTGCCAAGCTTGAGGTTCCTCATTCAGTGGCTGGTTTCATTTGGTTAAGGCAGGAGGGTCTGGCAACATGAGAGTGGTTATGAGAAAGTTAATGTGGCTGGAAAGGAAGGCAGGTGCTGGGTTACATGTAGATCAGAGCCTTGTGTCTCATTTTGAGGAATTTGCATTTTATAGTTAGTGGAGAGCCTCTAAAATTTTTGAAATAAATGAGGGAGAGGAGAGGGGTTGAAGGAGGGGAATGACCATTTTAGTCATTCATTTTTGAAAGGTAACTTTGACGATTGAGGGAGATGGATAGGAGAAGGTACGCATAGTTGAGAGCAATGGTCCTCAGACTAGCAGCCACACATCACCTGAGAACTTGTTAGAAATATAGATATTTAGGTGTTACCCCAGACCTATTGAATCAGAAACTCTTGGGATGGGGTACAGCAGCCTGTGTTTTATTGGATTCTGATACATGCCAAAATTTGAGACTAGGAGGCCAGTGAGGCTACATTACAGTTTGTGAATGCTTTTCACATTAATTATGTTGTTGATTTTGTTGAGATGTTCATTATGTTTATGTTTTACATTCACAGTCAAGAGAAATAGAGTATTTAGGATTTTGTGACTTAGTTATTTACTTGAAGGTCTAATAAGATTTGAGAATCTGGGATAGAGTGGTAATACATTATACTTGGGAAGGGGAAGACAGTCCAGGATCATGTGGGGAAAAACAATTACAGTCAGTGAAAATATTGCAGTAGAATAAAACAAGTGAGAGGTACTTAATCTTGAGTGTTCGATGTTCTCTGTACATGACATTGGTTTGTAATATAGTACTTGAAGCCTGTAATAGGGAAAACTGATTGAAAATACAAAAAGGAGGAACATGAACTCTTTGTGGAGCCCAAAGGAAAGGATGGTGGGTTTTCCCAAAATTTGCCAAGATGCTCTTGTGCAACAAATTCCACAGATGTTAAGAGGCAGTCTGCTTTCAGTCTTTATATAATAGTTAGCAGCTGATTTGCATCTAACCCAGTTTTCATTGGTTTTCTTTGAGGATGCCAGGGCTGTGGGTTTAAATTTCAACTTTGTTGGAATGGGACTGAGTAAATCTGATAATCATCTTTTTTTCTTCTGTTTCCTTTGCAGGGTGACCAAAAGTACAGATAAGTAAATGCTTTGTAAATATCAAAATTATATCTTAAAGGATGAGTAATCTTTTTTTCTCAAAATTTTATTCCAGGACCCATCAGTTACACAGGTGACAAGAAATGTTCCACCAGGACTTGATGAATACAATCCATTCTCGGATTCTAGAACAGTAAGACTATTCTTAATTGAACTACTTTTAAATGTTAAAAGTGAAATTAAGTAACAATTTTATTAGTATGATTTCTTTTTTAGTTGAATGGTTAAATTTACGTAAAATAAGCTTTTAGTATTTTATTTAGAATTTAGCAAGTTAATTTTTATTTTTATTATTAATTACTTTTAAAAGATTTAATTTATTTATTTTTAGAGAGGGGAAAGGAGAGAGAGAAACATCAGTGTGAGAGAGAAACACTGATCAGTTGCCTCTCATATATCCCCTGCCTGGAGATGGAACCCATAATCCAGGCTCTGGCCCTGACTGGGAAACAACTGGTGATTTAGATGATACCCCACCAACTAAGCCACACCCATCAGGGCTTATTATTTGTTTTAAACCTCACCCAGGGATATGTGTATTGATTTTAGAGAGAGAGGAGGGGAGAGAGGGACAGAAAAACATCAATGTGAGAGAGAACTGATATGAGAGAGAAACATCCATCAGTTGCCTCTTGTATGTACCCTGACAGGAGTGGGGGAGGCTCAAATCTGCAATCTAGGTATGTGCCCTGTCAGGGAATCAAACCCGCCAACTCTTGGTATTTGGGACACTGCTCCAACTAACTGAGCCACCTGGCCAGGGCAATTTTTATTTTTCAAACAGGAAGGCGTATTAGTAGTAATTGAAAATTACTTTTGCACTGGCTACGTGGTTTGGTTGGAGGGTTGTCCTGTACACTGAAAGGTTGCGGGTTAGATTCCCCAGTTGGGGTACATCCCTGGGTTGCAGGTTCGATTTCTGGTAGGAGGCAGCTGCTTGATGTTTCTCTCTCATGTTGATGTTACCGTCTTTCTCTCTGAAAACCAAATTAAAAAAATATCCTCAGGTAAGGATAGAAAAAACTTGATGTTAGTGAAATAGTACTGCACGTTTTCCTGTATGTTCTACAAATTAAATTGCTAATAATCCCTTTAATATATAAATCTTACTGCAATACTTTAAATAGGAGAGGAAGGGTTTTTGTTTTTTTGTTTGTTTGCTTTTTTTTTTTGGTATACAGGTTGTCTTCATGGTAATGTGGGGTAATGTTTTTTTTACAACGAGAGAGACCTGTGTGTGGAACTGTACCATGAATGTTTGTATGATTGCCATTTGAATTGTTATTCTGAATAATACTAGCTCTGCTAGACTGGAACCTCTGGAACTTTATCTGGCCTAGAAACATATTCTCCTCAGAATTTAGTCTTGATTTATAAAATGCAGGAGTATGGGGAAAAAACCCTTGTAGAATAGAGGTTCTCTACCCTGGAAGTATATTAGAAACACCAGGGGAGCTTTATTACACTATCCATTAGGGCCTAATCTCTTATAATTAGGGCAGTTTTTTGTTTGTTTTTGTCTTAGCTCTTTTATTGTGAACCAGTTTTGAGAACTAGTGAGGTAGGTACTGTTGAGAATTCTTCCTAAAAAATTCTCTGGTGAATAATTTTGTCGTTTGTGTTTGAGTCTTTACTTAAGTGTCATATTCATGAGGTCCCTAATTTGAACAGTTGCTGGCTCTCGAAGTGTCAGTCATCCCCTTAACAGTATTGGAGTTCTTCAGTTGTGTGCTTAGATGTACATATCAGTATGATGATTCTTACTTGATCACCTTTTTCTCATGTATGTTTTTCATAGTCTAGAAAATAATTCAAAGAGATTATGTAGAGTTTCACTTGGAAATTATTTTAGCTTTATTATATTAACTTTTTATTTTTTGGAAAAACTTTGTACACAGTGAAAGCATTACAATAAGAATGAATTTTTCAATTTCACTTTGTTATTTCAAAGTCCCCATTTAACACCCTTTGATTATGCGTAGCAACTGTGACCCAGGCAGGGCTCACTAAACTGTTAATTGAACAAGTAAATTTCAGATTGGATCATGTGAAATGGCCAATAAGTGGACCAGTTTTGACAGGTAAATATGGCAACTTCATTTGGGATTGGTGAAGATGAGATCAAGACTTTTTAAAGTTTGCTGATAAAGAATAAAAACAGGTTTTCATATAATTTGGGGGGAAGAGTTTACTAAGCAAGATATACATTTAACGTTGACAGGAGCTGTTTTAGATGATTTTTGTCAGTGATAGCAGTGTTCTTTATTGTCTACTTTGTGCCATGTGCTTTATCTGTATTATCTTAGTGAATTCTTACAACATTCAAAATGGGTATTTTTAAAGGTCATCCAGTTTGTAAGTGGCAGAACTGGTTTACTAACTCATCTGTTTTCTGTAAAACTTTGCCTTCTCCATTTTCCTGTTACTGATGCCTAAGAAGTAGAAGATACAGTCTTTGCACATGAGAATTTCTCACCTAATTGAGATTTAAAAATCACATACATGATCTACATCCAGGAAAAATGAAATATAAAAATGTAAATTATGGCCCTAAGTGTTGCAACCTTACAGTCAGGGAAGGGTCTCAGCAGACAGCTGGGCCACATGGCAGTGAGACACTGACACAGTGTCAGGACCAGGCGGGTCGCTGCGAGAGCACTCCTGTGCTCAGCCTCCACTGAACCTTTTACACCGTGAAAAGCATGGTTGAAGTAATAAAAAAATTAAAAATTCTTTCGTTTCTGATAAGCATGGTTTGAGAAATTTGCCTCTTTTTTTAAAATGACTATGACTGTTTTCCAAAACAGATTAGATGTATTTGGATAGTTGATTTAAGTGTTATGTTAGAACTTGGTCCAAATATTTTAGTTTATTGGTGGTATTCACATTCAAAATGAATCTTCTGGATTGTTGCACAAAGGTAGGGTGAGCTACTGGAAGTTAACTGGGAAGATCCTTTAGCAGAATGAATGTATAACATTGCTAAGATATAGAGAGTTTCTGCCTTGTTTCTTCCTTCTTTTTTTAAAATTAGATTTCCTTTTATATTTAGTTTTCTGTTTGAATGGCACTTTAAGGTATTTAAGGAAGGCACCAATTAAGTATTTGAATAATTTTAATAATTTATATATTTTTAAAGAATTTTTAAAAAGATTTATTTGTTTGTTTATTTATTTTTAGAGACAGGTGAAAGGAAGGAGAAAGAGAGGGAGAGAAACATTAATGTGTGGTTGCCTCTTGCATGCCCCCCACTGGGGACCTGGCTGGCACCCCAGGCATGTGCCCTGACTAGGAACTGAACCATCAACCCTTTGGTTTGCAGGTTGGCACTTAATCTACTCAGCCACACTAGCCAGGGAAATAATTTATATATTAATTCAGTCTATATTATAAGTTCAGAGAAAGGAGTTGTCACAGTATAAACTAAGTCAGTCTGTTGGCAGTATAATGAAAGGCTATTGAATATTTGAAATGTGGCTAGTCTAAATTGAGATATGCTATCAAAATGGATGGTAGTCTTGAGTTATGAGATATTGTTTTTTGTTTGAACTAAAGTGCATTTCCCACTGAACTTATTTTGGGCCTAGTGGGTAGATTTCTTGGCCTATCCTCTAAAATTTAATGTATAAATTACTAGAAGAATTAGTTCATCCTTTAGAATTGGTATGCATTTATGGAGAATGTTTCCCTTTTAAATTAGGTAACAGTTGAAAATTATTGCAGTTTGATTTTCACTACTTTTGGCCACTGGTGGTGGCATTCGTGGCTTGGGACAGGATATCTTCTGGTGGGTGTAAAAGTATAGGAATAGGGACACCTCTGTGTGGGGAGAAGCATGGCACTGCTGATGTAAATCTTTAGTGACATTTGTGAGGGTCTTAGTTTACTGTCATACTGATTTTCTTCAGGGATAGGCTACCTTCAGGGATGGGCCTTTTCTGCTCTGCTAGTTGTTGCCATATATGATTTCTGTCATCTATACAGTGAAATCTGTACTTTCTGGCAGAAAGAAGAATGAAGAGAAGAAAATGCCAAGACTGGTATGCCCATGTGGTCATTTCCAACCACAAGCGAGGGATGTAGATAATTGATTTACGTATGTAAGAGCTGCCCGTAAGATCATTCAGGATGTAAAGTAGACTGAGATAAGACCTGGATTCTAATCTAGGTCATGCCACTAATTAGTTGGTAATTTAGGCAAACAATCTAACCTATTTGGACATCTTTTTTTTATTTTTATTTTTTTTAATGTGTAAAAATGGAAGCAGGATGGAAAATGTTGAGGGAAATAATTTCTAATATCAGTTTTTCTTTTAAAAATGGATAAAAATTTTAACTCCAGGGACAGACTGAATATGTGTGTTTAATAGTTTATCTATCTCTAACACTGTTAACATTTTCTGTATTATATTGCCTGTCTTTATTTCTTCCTGTTGTGCATTTCTTTTTTATCTTTTCCTTTCTCCTTTGCTTCTTACTGTATTGTCTTTCTTGGAACTTATTATCTGTCTTTTCTGAAACCAATCTTCTTTGTTTCTAATCTCAATTAGTGGTAATTGTTGCCTTCCATCCTCTTAGTGTCATTGGCTAGAAATACCTGAGTCCTCTGGCTCAAACAGCTTTTCTTCTCATCTAATCAGTCGCCGCATCCTGTCACTTATACCTCCAGGAGATATTACCTGTCTGTTCTTTTCATTCCTAGTAAATTGTCCTAATTCAGGTACTCCTCTGTGGAATAACACAGTGGCCTATCTACTTACCTTGTTTTTGCACTGTGACTAGAATTATTTTCTTAAAGCAGAGTTAGCATTAGGTCTGTTCTCCTTAGAAATGTGTACATTGATTATGTATGGCCTATTTAGTAGTGTGGCAGTGCGGGGCCCTACATGACTTGACTTCAGATTGCCTTTAAATTTTTTTAGTAGAGTGATTTTGGGCTTACAGAAAAATTGAGCCGAAAGTATAGAGTCCTGTTGCGGACCGTTCAGCCTGGTTTTAGGAGTTGTAACCCTCACCCCATGGTGGGCTGTGTAAGAGCCCAAGGGACCCACTTCATCTGGGTCTGTTCTGTCACAAGGATGTGACCTACTAAGGAGACAAAGCTTATCTCCCTGGCAGGAACACCGCTTCTGCCTTACCCATCTCTGGCCCCATAGCTTGGTTGGCAGTCAATGACGGGTAAGACTCCTCATGGGAGGGGCAACCTAAGCCAGACGCAACCACTTGGAAGGCCTCATGGAAGGACTGGAGGGGGGGGGGCGGGTTGCAGCAAAGAGGATGTGATGGACCCTCGCCCCCCAGCTATTCTGACATAGCCCGAGTCCTCATTTCCATCTGGGAGATGTCTCCTGCTTCCTAATTGGCTTAAAGCCTGAAACTGTGGGGGTGAGCAGTGCAGCCCTGTCCTGGCCAGGACGGCCCCTTGGGTGATTGGCATAAGAAAGAATTCCTAAAGTCCTGTGAAACCTGCTTTGCTAAGAGTGCTCTTCCTGAGGTGACAAGTGGCCCAGGAGGAAATGAGCATGTCTCCCAAAGTCTGGCAACCCCCCTTCCTGACCAACACTGGCTCGGATTAAGCCCTCAGATTTCTTTGACATGTTAAACTTGTATTCAGGTGTATTGGAACCCAATAAAAGCCTAGTGAGGAAGGGGCTCTGGGTCATTCTCCTCTGAGAGTTTGACCCCTTTCCTCCCCAAGTAGAAAATGTCTTGGTAGTTTTTATTTTCATCCGTGACGGAGGGATGGGGCTCTGCGGGCGGAGCCCCCCCCCCACATCTGGCAACCAGGACAGGGTCCCCCGCAGAGTCCTCATGTATTGTACTTATCCCCTAGATGAGTATTTAGTGTTATCCTCTATTGCGCCATTTGCTGCAGTTGAAGTCATCTGCTAACACCCACCCTCGTTGGGACCACCACCCCTACACTTTTTATCAGTCATTGCACAGAGTCAAAGAGACTATGTGTGGACATAATGGCTTCCCTAGGTTATCCTCACCTCTTTGAGTGGGTCAAGATGAAGCTCTCATACTAGATATATTTTCTATTGCTGAGTAACAAATTACTACAAACACACATTTCTTATTTCACAACTTCTGTGGAACCAGGCGTCTGGGCACAGCTTAACTGGGATATTTATTCACAGTTTCACAAGGCTGGGATCAAGATATCATCTAGGCTGTAGTCTCATCTAGAGACTTAATTGAGGAAGAATCTTCTTCCAAGCTCATTTAGGTTGTTAACAGAGTTAATATCCCTGAGACTGTGTGAGTGAGGGCCTTGGCTTTTTGCAGGCTCTCAGATGGAGACTGCCGTCAGTTCATGGATGCCATCCACAGTTCCTTGCCACATGGTTTTCTTCAACATGGTCACTTAGTTCATCAAGTCTGTGGAGTGTCTCTCACTCTAGATGAAGTCTTATATAATGTAACATAATCAAGAGAATGACATCCCATCACTTATACCGTATTTTGTTGGTTGGGAACAAGTCATGGGCTGCATGTGCTCAAGGGGAGGGTATACTATAAGGATGTGACAGCAGGAGGGGAGAATCATTGAGGTTCACCCTAGGGTCTGTACACCGCATTGAAATAAGAGTATGTTACTCCATTACTCTTTATACCCACTTAAAAGGGGCCAAGTGGGCCCTGGCTGGGTAGCTCAGTTGGTTAGATCATTGTCCCAATATGCCAAGGTTGTGAGTTTGATCCCTGGTCAGGGTACATACAGGAGTCAACCAATGAATGCATGAATAAGTGGAGAATGAATAAATAAGTGGAGAAAGAAAATGATGTTTCTCTCTTGGTCTGGTCTAAGTTTATTAGGATTTATCTCATCATGCCCTTTATTTCTGTTTATGTCAGTCTCTATAGGAAGCCCTACACCCCAGGGTATTTTGAATCCCCTGATTTTAATCCTCATGATGCCCTGTACATTTCTTATTTTGTACTCTTTTTTTACCTTAATTTCTGAATCTTTCCATCATGCTGAGAGTCAAGTCAATTTTCATCTAAATTCCGTATATTCTTAACCTTGTCTGAGTGTTTTGCTCTGTGGAAACTGACCTGTTTATGAGGACACTCTTCCCTTGCAACATTCTCAGAAAGTAGCTGCTTTTTCCCTGACCAGGTGGCCCAGTTTGTTGGAGTGTTGCCCCGAACATCAAAAGGTTGCTGGTTTGATTTTCTGTCAGGGCACATACCTAGGTTGCAGTTTGATCCCCAGTCAGGGACACATGGACGAGGCAACCGATCAATGTTTTCTCTGTCTCTAAAATCGGTGAACATACCCTTGGGTGAGGATTATCTCCTCCCTCTCCCCCTAAAAAAGACCTAGCTTCTTTTTCTCTCACAGTTCTCAGACAATTGGACATAAAGGTAGGGTAGATATCTTTTTTTTATTACCGTTTTCCCAATTTTTTTTCTCCCTTTATCCCCCCCACACCCTGCCCCACCAACCCTCCAGCACCTGCTCCCCACTCTTAGTTCATGTCCATGGGTTGTACATATAAGTTTTTGGAGTCCTGTCTCCTATACCATTTTTTATCTCTCCCTGTCTATTTTATGCCTACTAATTATGCTTCTTCTTCCCTGTACCTTTCCCCGCCATTCCTCCATTCTCCCTCCCCTCTGAAATCCCTCCGTTTGATGTCCATTTCTCTGATTCTGTTCCTGTTCTAGTCTTTGCTTAGTTTTTGTTTTCGTTGTTTTTCTTTGTTTTTGAGGTTCATTTGTTGATAGTTGTGAGTTTGTTGTTCATTTTACTGTTCATATTTTTTATCTTCTTTTTCTTAGATAAATCCCTTTAACATTTCATATAATAAGGCCTTGGTGATGATGAACTCCTTTAACTTGACCTTATCTTGAAAACACTTTATCTGCCCTTCCATTCCAAATGAAAGTTTTGATGGATAGCGTAATCTTGGATGTAGGTCCTTGCCTTTCATGACTTGGAATACTTCTTTCCAGCCCTTTCTTGCCTGCAAGGTTTCTTTTGAGAAATCAGCTGATAGCTTAATGGGGCACTGCTTTGTAGGTAACTGTCTTCTTTCCCCTTGCTTCTTTTAGGATTCTCTCTTTATCTTTAATTTTGGATAATTTAATGATGATGTGCCTTGGTGTGTTCCTCCTTGGGTCCAACTTCTTTGGGACTCTCTGAGCTTCCTGGACTTCCTGGAAGTCTATTTCCTTCACCAGATTGGGGAAGTTTTCCTTCATTACTTGTTCACATGAGTTTTCAATTTCTTGCTGTTGTTGTTCTCCTTCTGGCACCCCTATAATTCAGATATTGGAGCATTTCAGGTTGTCCCAGAGGTTTTTAAGACTCTCTTCACTGTTTTGAATTCTTGTTTCTTCATTCTGTTCCCATTGGATGTTTATTTTATCCTTTTATTCCAAATCGTTGCTTTGAGTCCTGGTTTCCTTCCTGTCACTGTTGGTTCCCTCAATATTTTGCTTTATTTCACTTTGGGTATCTTTCATTTGTTTTTTCATTTTTCTACCAAACTCAATCAGATCTGTGAGCATTTTGATGACCAGGTCTTTAAATTCTTCATCAGATAGATTGGCTATGTCCTCATTGTTTAGTTCTCTTTCTGAGGTTATGCTCTGTTCTTTCATTTGGGCCATATTTCTTTGTCTTGGCACAGCTGATAAGTTGAAAGGGGGTGAGGCCTTAGGTTTTTACTCAGGCAGCGCAACCCTCTTTGCTGTGCTTCAGTGCTGCCTGTGGGGGAGGGGCCAGAGAGGGAACAGTGCAGCCTACCTGCTGGTCTCTAGCGCACTTTCCAGTGGACTCTCCGTGAGACTGGGAGTTTCTTCCACCGTAGCAACCACGTATCAACTCTGAGTCTCAGTTTCCTTTTCAGTCAGCCCCACCTGCGCAGCTGTCCAACTTGCTGCAGTTTTTCTGAGTGGCCTGTGCAGTTTGTCTCCTTACTGGTTTGGTTGTTCTGATTTTTTCTTAAATTCCTTTGTTGTCGGAGTTCCGTGCAGTTTGATTTTCTGGCACTTTTGGTTGTTTATTGATTTTAGATTGGTTGTTATCCTCCTTTTGGTTTTGCGAGGAAGCGAAGGGTTTCTACCTACGCCTCCATCTTGGCGGGAACCATAGGGTAGATATCTTATTTCCCATTGCTGCTTCTGGACATTCTTCTTTTTTCCTGTATAAAAATCCCCACCTTTGAATCTTATGTCATCAGATTTTATTGGAATACCACCACTCTTTGTGGCTATCATCTATCTATTGATCCCTGAATTTTATTACTCTTTATTTCTCTCTTTAAAAATTTCTTAATTGTAGTTCTTGATTCACTATTACTCTTTTTGACACTGTCCTTACTTTGAATACATGGTAGTGGTTTTCCCAATGTTCTGCCTTTCAGTGCCTTGACCTCATTTATTCCATTGATTTTTGCCTTCCATGTTATTTCAAGTCACTCACTCCTCTGGTCATATCCTAGACTCATTGTGGTCACTTACTCTTCCGTAATTTTAAGTTAATGTATCTCTAGTCATTACTCTAGTTCCTCAGTTTCAACACATCTTTAATCTTCACCAGGATCTCTAATTTGTTGATCCTACTACCCACTGCCCTTTATTCACCTCTTGCCTTCTCTCAGCATAAATTCCACATTCAGTCATTGTAATCACTCCTTTGCGTGCACCTTCAACTTCCTTGCCCTTCCCTCTCCCTTTTACTTTGACGTAACCCCTTGGCTAAAACCCAAGCACTGGTTAAATACAACTCTTTCTGTTCTCTGCCATGCCATAGCAGCTAAATATGGCTCGAGAAACCATGCTGAGGGGTCTCACTGTGTTGAATATTTTAGTAATTTAATTGTCCACTCTCTTCTTCCTTTCTTCTCATCTTTATTATTTAAAAAAAACTTTAACCCTCACCTGAGAACATGTTTCCATCTCTTTTTGGAGAGAGAGGATGGGAGACAGAAACATTGATGTGAGAAAGAAGCATGTATTGGTTGCCTCCTGTACACGCCCAGACTGGGGATTGAACCTATAACCTAGTCATGTGTCCTAACCAGGAATCGAACCCACTCCCTTTTGGTTATGGGTCAGTGCTCCCACCACCTGAGCCATACCAGCCAGGTCCTCTTGCCTCATCTTTAAAATCTCTTCCCCATTCTTACTCTTAGCTGATGATCCTGCTTATTTTACTGAGAAAATTAAAGCATTCAGAACATCCATAGACTTCCAGTGCCACATCTACCTCCTAGTATTTATACCCATATACTCTGCTTTCTTGTTATTTATAGGTGAACCATCTGTGCTTCTGTCTAAAGCCAGTCCCTATATTTGTGTTCTAGATTCTCTACCCTGTCACCTTAAGAACTTTGCTAAATTGCCCCCTTACATCATTAGTTTTTTCACTTTCTACTGGATTATTCCTGTCATAGAAACATGTGTTTTCTTCCATCTTAGAGAAAAATCTGTTCATGTATTTTAACAGCTTGTTTTGAGATATAATTAATATACCATACTCTCATTTAAAGTGTACAATTTAGTGTTTTTAGTGTAGTCATAAAGTTGTGCAACCATTACCAAAGTCTAATTTTAGAATATTTTTGTTCCTCCCACTCCCAAAAGAAACTCTGCATCCTTTAGCACTCACTTCACATTCCCACCTCCTCTTCAGCTGTAGGCAACTACTAATTTACTTTCTGGCTATAGATTTGCCTATTCTGAACATTTCATATAAATGGAATCCTACAATATGTGGTCTTTTGTGTCTGCTTTTCTTCACTCAGCATAATGTTTTCAAGGTTCTATTATGTTGTCATATGTATCAGTAAGTACCTCTTTAGTGGTTTTTAAAAAGATTTTATTTATTTATTTTTAGAGAGAGGAGAAGGGAGGGAGAGAACCATCAATGTGTGGTTGCCTCTTGTGTGCACCCCATACTGGGGACCTGGCCTGCAACCCAGGCACATGCCCTGACTGGAAATCAAACCCGTGACCCTTTGGTTCACAGGCTGGCACTCAATCCGCTGAGCCACACCAGCCAGGGCTGTTTGTAATGATTTTTATACCACATTTTATTTATCCATTCATTAGTTGATGGGCATTTAGGTAGTTCCCAATTTTTGGCTGCTATGAAAACTTGTGCATTATTTTTTGAGTGGACATATGTTTGTATTTCTCTTAGATATATGTCTAGGAGTAGAGACTTCTGGCCAAGATGGAGGCATAGGTAGATACATTTTGCCTCCTCCCACAACCAAAAGAAGGACAACAACACATTTAAAAACAAAAAATAATCAGAACTGTTAGAAAAATCAAACTGTATAGAAGTCAACAACCAAGGAGTTAAAGAAGAAACAATTCAGTCACACTGGTGGAAGGGGTGGAGGCGGGCAGCTCGGTTGGAGAGGAAGTGTGGCAGGGCGACTGCTGGAGGACTTTTGGTGTTTTGTCTAAAAACCACATTGCCCAACTCAAGGCCATAAAAACTTGCTGCTGTGTTTTCTTTTAAGGGTTGTATAGTTTTAGTGCTTACATTTAGGTTTATGAGCTATTTCGAGTTAATCTTTATGTGTGGTATGATATAGGTGTCAAAATTCATTGTTTTGCGTGTGAATATTCTACTTGTTCTAGCACCATTTTCTGAAAAAACTAATTTTTTCCCATTAGATTACCTTGGTGAAAATCAATTGCTGATAAATGTAAGGATTCGTTTCTGGACTCTCAGTTTTATTGTGTCGAGATATATATCTCTCCTTATGACAGCACCATAATGTCTTGATTACTGTAACTCTGTAACAAGACTATCTTAATCCAGTTTTCCTTTCTATCAATTTCTGCCATCCCTTTACCAGAACAACTTCGTCTTTTCCCCATTGCCACAGAACTCCGAAGAGTTGTCTGCTTGTTTTTTTTTTTTTTTATAAAAGATACTTAATTAAATAAGGGTTTTGCTCCCCACAGTCTACCATAATACACTTGTTAAGTTAGCCAATGACTTCCCCATTGCCTAATCTGATGGTAAATTTTCAGTCTTAATCTATCACCAGCACTGATACTCATTCAGTATCTCATTCGTGGAACACTTTCTTCATTTGGCTTTCAGAACACTTGAGGTTTTCCTTTTCACTCTCTTTTGTTAGTATCTTTCCTATTTCTTCCCTTTTACCCCCGGTACTGGAGTGTATCAGGAGTTAGGCTTTGCTGTTCTTCTCTATCTGTGCTCACTCAAATGGTGATTTCATTCAGTTTCACAGCTTTAAATACCATCTACATGCTGATGACTCCTAACTTTACATCTCTATCACAGACCACTGCTCTGAACACCAGACTCATGTATTCAACTGCCTACTAGACATGTCTATCTGGATGTCTTAGAAATTGCAAATTCAACTTGTCAAAACTGAACTGAATCCTCTGCTTGTAAACCAGCTCAATTTCAGTCTTCCTTCTGTCCTACAGGTTGCATAGGCCAAAACCCAAGTGGTATTTTACTATTTCCACTTCCTTATATTTCACACCATTTTATCAGGAAATCCTATTGGCTCTCCTTTAAAATTACATCCAGAACTGACCCCCTATCCCTATGGACATGACTTGGCTTAAGCTGTGATCATCCCTTGCCTGGTTTCCTAACTATTCTCTCTTCATTTACCTTTGGCCCATTTCAATTTATTTTCAGCTTGGCAGCCAGAGTGATAACAAAACAAAACAAAACAAAACAACAACAAAAAACAAAACAAAATAAAATAAAATGTCAGTTATTTCAGTCTCCTGCTTAGAACTCTTCACTAGCTTTTATTCTTCATTGTAAATCCAAGAGTCCTTAAAATAACCTGTAGTTTGGTCCTTAATACAATCTCTCTGTTATTTATCTTCTTGTACTTTCCCCCCTCATCTATTCCTACCCCTCACACTGGTCTTCCTCATGTATGTCAGGCATTTTCTGACTTTGCACTGACTCTTCCCTCTGCCTGAGGTGATCTTCCCCCCAAATATCTGCAAGATTGACTTCTTCACTTCCTGTCTTTGTAAAATTATCCCCACACTACCTTTACTTACAACCCTTTTTCCCTGTTCTTTTGTTCTTGTTGTTTCATGAAATTTATTGTTTTCTTAAGATAATCGATAGTATGTTTGTTTATTATATGTATTATTTATCTTCTATTACTAGAATGTAGTAAGCTCAGTGAAGTTAGGAATGTTTGTTTTGTTCACTAATGTCTTCCAAGCATCTATAACTGTTTGTGGTACATTGTAGTTGATCAATAAATGTTTGATGAATTGATGAATGAGTATGCATGGTCATGCTTTTGTTTCTTTATGAGCCTTTCTGTATTTGGACTCTCCCATCCTTGTATATCCCTTCACTCCTCCTATTACTCATCTCCACCCCAATTATTCTCGTCTGTAAAATGGTTATCTATTCTGATAAAATTATTTCTATTTATCTCAATTCTAACATTAGTATGTATCATTTTCACCACCCTTAATAATAAGGGAATCTGTGTTAAGCACAACACAGTCAGTTCTTGTCTGCTCAATCAGAGACTGAAGGTTGCAGAAAGTTTTAGGTTTCTTTTGGCAGTCTCTCCACTAGGTGAAAGGATAGGACAGTGGTTTACAGAAGCTATAAACCTTGTTGCCTTAGAGGAGAGCTCTCAAATTTCAAGGTGTCTAAAAAATCACCCTAGGGAGTTTACTAAACATGTGAGCTTGTTAAAAATGTAGATCTCTTCTTCTCAACTCTTGAGCTTTTGAATCAGTATGTCCACCATGGGGCCCAGAGTCTGTATTTTCAATAAGCACCAGTGATTTCTGATTCAGGAGATCCATGAACACATTAAGAAACGTTGCTTTAGACTCTCAGTGTTCTTAGGAAAGTTATTAATAGATTTACAAGTGGAAGAGAAAGTGCACAAAAAAAGCAAGGAGAACTTTTCTTGAATAGTTGTTTAAAATATGGAAGAAAACCAAGAAGGAGAACATATATTTATTTATACATGAGGAAGACAGCTATGAGCACTCCATGCCTTGAAGGGATCTTGAATGTTTGGTCATTTATTTAATAATGAAGCACCGTTGGAATTTCTAGTACAGAGAGTTCACTATATTATAGAACAGTTTACCCACTATTGTATTACTGTGATCATTAGAATGTTCTTAATTCTACTGAGCTAAAGTATGTATCTTCCTATAACTTTTATTTATTGGTCCTGGTTGAATTCTCCAAAGCCACACAAGCAGGCAAACATAGTAAGGTAGTTTGTGTTATAATATAAAACAATTGGAAACAACCTAAGTGTCCATCAGTCCATTTTCTTTATCTAGATAACTGGATAAAGAAAATTGTGTGTGTCTCTGTATTTATGCACACACACATATATATACATATTCACACACAATGGAATATTATTCAGCCATAAAAAAGAAGTAAACCTTGCCATTTGTTACAACATGGATGGACCTGGAGGGCATACCTTTTATTCTCACTTGTATGTGGAATCTTGAAAAACAAAACAAAACAAAACAAACTAACAGACAGTTGAGCTCATAGCTATAGAGAACAGATCAGTGGTTGCCAGAGGTGGGGTGGGGGATGGGCAAAATGGGTGAAGGGGTCAAGTTATAAGTCATGAGGATATAATATGTGGCATGATGACTATAGTTAATAATACTTGATTGTATATTTGAAAGTTCTTGAGAGTGGATCTTAAAAGTTCTCATCACAGAAAATAAAATTTGCAACTAGATAGGAACAGGTGTTAACTAGACTTATTGTAGTAATCATGTTGCAATATATACAAATACCAAATCATATTTGTATGGTATACCTGAGACTAACCTAATGTTATATGTCAATTAGACTTCAATACAAAATAAATAAAAGAAAGTATAGCCCTTAACTTTCACAGATATTTCAAAATAAAGTCTATTCCTAACTAGTGAAATTTCATCTACCGAGGGAGAAGGATTTATAGCTTTGTTCTGCCAGACTTTGCTTTTTGTTCTGCCTCAGGGTTGCTGTCCTATTCTCCTGACTTGTCCGTTTTTTTTCCTGTCTCCATCTCTGCACCTTCTGCTTTTCTCAATACCTAAGGTTTTCCCCAGGGTCTGCCAGAGCAGACATAGTTTCAGAGTTGTTAGGGAAAGACATTGTCTTACTTTTATACACTCAGTTGTACTTGAGTGTCCTCTTTTTCTACAGGTAGGTTGACTTTCCTTCCATATCTGGAGTTTTGATGAGTGTAAAATGAAGATGATAAATACAGAAGTGTCCAGTGAGGCAGAAAGATATTCCTTCTGGCATCTCAGATTTTCCTTCTGGTATCATTTTTCCTATTTCTAAGTAGAAGATTTTTGTGGGGGTCTGTTGGTAGTAACTCTTAAGTATCATTATTTGTCACCTTGGTTCTCAACTGTAATCTTATGGGATTGAGAAATCTACATTGACACTTTGTCTCATCAGTTCGGCACATTTATGTGGGCTTCTACTGTTGCTGTTGAGAAGTTAGCTGTCAGTCTTATTGACGTTGCTTTACGTAGGTTTGTGTCTTTTTTCTCTTGCTGTTTTTAGGATCTCTTGTTCTCAGGATTTGCTTTTTTACTATGAGGTATCTAGGTATTAATGTACTTTTCATTTGATTTGGGTTGTGGAGTTTTCAATATGAAAATTAGTGTCCTGACATTCTGTTTGAATATTGACTCTCCCTCCTTCTCTGTTCTCTTCCTGTGAAAGTCTTCAGTTTTTAGACTTTCTCACTCTGTTGTCATCTCTCTTAACCTCTCATGTCCCCCCCCGACTTTCTGCCACATTCTATGCAGTTTCTTTAGACCTACTTCCATTTGTCTAATTATCGCATCATCTTTGTCTAGTCTGCTGTATAACTTATTAAATTTATAATTTAAATTATTACAGTTTTCATTTTTAGAAGTTCCATTTGTACCTTTTTAAGATGATGTTTGGTCAGTTCTGATAGTCTTTTGTTGATGAATCATGCATTTATTACCCATTTTCATTTCTTTATTAATCATATCTATTTTATATTTTATATCTGATAATTCCAATCTCACGTATCTTATTTTGTTGTTTGTAAGCCTGTGGGCCTGTACTCATGGTGGCTTGTTTCCTTCTGTGTTTATGTCATGACTCAGAGTTTCTTGGAGCTTTTTATCTGTGAAGATTTTTGAAGCCCGGTTTTCAGTGTGTTCCTCTACTTTTGCCAGGTGCCTGAGGTCACTGTCCACCCAGGATTCCTGAGACGGAATTTTCACTTTACTTGTTTTATCTGTGTGGGTAAATGTGAAAGTCTGCAGGTTTGGTAGGTTTATGAATATGTATTCTCAGGGAAGGTTTCTTCCCCCACCTTTATCCAGAATCAAGGGCCAGACAAGTGGATATTCCTACTGTTTCTTTCTGTGAAGTTGCTATTTTTCTTATCTACTAATAGTGTTGCTTTGTAGGGAGACCTGACTTTATGGCGGGATCTCAGATTGATTTTAGCTTGCATGCTTTCCCCAAGCTTTTCTTATTATCCCAAGCTTCTTAAAACCCAGTGGTTTTGTGAATGGCATGGCATGAAGGTTTTTCTTTGTTTGCATTTGCAGGGGTTTTTGTGGTGGTGGTGGTGGGGTGTGTGTGTGTATGTGTTTTACTTTCTGCCATCTCAGGATTTTCTGCCAGCTTAGTTATACTTAAAATATTATTTAAATAAAATTTGATAGAACATTTTTAGGTATTATGTATGGGGGGCTTCACCGCAATCTGTGGTCTTCAGTGTTGCCAGAAATGGAAATCTTGAGTGGATTGTTTTATTAGTTTCCCTTTTACACATATGTGCAGAAGTGAACAGTTGGAATACATCTAGGGGGTATCATTAGAATAGCTCTTTCATAATTACGGCAACAGCTGTACTTGGCTTGAGGTGGCTAATCAAATATGTTGTAGCCGAAGAAAATACTGCATCCCAGAGCTGAACAGAGATCTAGCTGATGTCTACAAATTTGAAGACATTCTCAGGATAACAGCGGTCTCGTTGATATCAGTGCTCACTTGTGGAGATTGGTACTTCTCCAGTGTTTCTCATTATTGCCACATCATAAGTAGCTGTGACCTCAGATCTGTCAAATTACTAGTTCTGACCCAGCCTTCATCCTTACCTACTAATTTATTGTGACTTAATTCTTCATTTACTACTCAGAAGAGTGAAGAATTTGTAGTAAGGTTTCAACTGGGTGAATTTCTTCGGTGCTATTTTCCTAAAGTATGTTCCAACTAACTTTGTCAGGCATTTTATTTGGTCATTGTTTTGTTGTCACTACATATTAAACCAAGGCAGTGAGACTTGAGGACCGTGCTTTTCTAGTTAGTGATGCAGACCCTGGCTCCTGGGGTCCACCACATTATAGATGAGGCATGAGACATTCACACCAACTACCGAATCCGGTGGAGGAAAAGAGACAGCACGGCTTTTCTCTCAAGGGGAGCAAAAGCCTTGGCCCTTGCCGTGACTCAACTTTATTGGGTTTTTTGGCACATTACATTATGGTCCTCATTTACTATGCGCAGGCTCACTATAGGTGGTTACCTTTTACAGACAACAAAGGAATCAATGCCACTAATCACATCACAGAAGAAGGATATTTGCAAATGAAAAGGGAAAAGTGGTTGGACCGGTTACACTGGTCCCTGCAAGGTTTAGCATGGATTTTAGGAAATTTAGTAAGCACTTGCTGTCTCAATTCAGGGCGATGGAGTTTTAGCAAAAGCAAGTCTCACAGCAGTTCAGGCACAGTGCAGGCCTGATTCCCCATGGGAGAACCTGTCTGTGGGTGTGGGTCCTGTGCATCTCCAAGTGGGAACTGGGCCCACGCCACACAGAATGGTCTTCTACAGTTAGGACTGATTAGTTTCAGTATTTCTGCCTATTAATATGAGATATTGGGGTAGAACAGGGCATTTATAATTCTTTGGGTAACAATATATTATAGTGGAGATAAAATACAAGAAAAAGCTTTTATATCCTATTCTCTAGAAGTAATCACTATTAACATTTGATATAGTATAATTATATTTTTAAATAAAAATTGGGATGACAGCGTATATGCAGTTTTGTTTTATAACTTGCTTTTATCACTTCTTATGTTTTAAAGATTTTATTTATTTATTTTTAGACAGAGGGGAAGGGAGGGAGAAAGAGAGGAAGAGAAACATCCATGTGTGGTTGCCTCTTGTGCACTCCCACTGGGGACCTGGCCCGCAACCCAGACATGTGCCCTGACTGGAACTTAAACTGGTGACCCTTTGGTTCACAGGCTGGCGCTCAATCCACTGAGCTGCACCAGCCAGGGTGCTTTTATCACTTATTACAGGTATAAGCTTTCTGCATTTTTTTATTTTTCAGAACTTTTAAATAGATGTGTAATATGTTCTATGAATGTATCACAATTTATCTAAACATTTTTCTGTTGTTGGACAGTTGGGTTATTTCTAACTTTTTGTTTTTATAAATAATGCTATAGCAGGCCTTCTTAGCATACACATATTTGTGTTTATATTATTGTGTTTATCTTATATGATGTTTTTTAAAACTAGTTATTTATTGGTCATAGGTTATAAATACTTCTGTGGTTCTTACACATAATGCCAAATTATACTCCAGGATTATTGTATGAACTAGTGTATGCTTCCACTATCAGTGTGCAAAAATACCTATTTACTGCATCTTTTCTAAAATGTGGTAATCTTATAGTAATATCATTTAAAAATAGGTGAAATTCTCATTTCTTTGATTATGAATGAGGTTGATGTTTTTTATTTTCCTTTCGTATGTCTTTTATAAGAGTTTTTTAAAATGCATTTTCTCTGTTAACATATTCATCTATTTCTTATCGATTTGTACATATGAAAGGTAGTAAAGAATTGACTGGTATATATTGCTTATTATTTAAATTTTGTCTTTTAATCTTGCTTATGAAATACTTTTATCAACATTCTAAATTTTAATGTAGTCAGATATATTACCTTTTCATTATGATGTCTCTTTCCTTACCCCATCTTAATGTTTAGAATGGCTTTTCTCCAACCCAAGGTCAGATATTCATCTCTGTTTTATGTACTATACTTCTGGTGTCTTCATAGTTTTGTTTCTTTTCTTTCTTTTTTTTTTTCATAATGGATTTCAATCCATTTGGAATTTATTCTGGCTAGATACAGGATCTTATTCCCCACCCCCACCAAATATTTAAATAATTGTTCTAGCACCATTTATCTTTTTTGTTCCTGCTAATTTGAAATGCTATTTTGGTCATATGCTTTAATTTTTATATATACCATCATTGTGTACGTACTGCAATTTCATATTTTGGTATTTCAGGCTTTATATTTTTCTCTCTTGTTGTGAAAATATATGTCACTGTTTTTGTACTCTTGATTACTAGCAAGGTTGAGTTCATCTTTTTATTGGCCATTTCTGTTTTCTCCGTAGTCCCTGTACAGGTCTTTTGCCCATTTTTCTGTTAGTATTTGCATTTTTATGGATTTGGAACAATTCTTTATGTGTTATGGGTAGCAGTATTTTGTTTGTATTCATTATAACGAATTTCCCCTAGTCTGTGATGTTACTAATTTCAATGTAGTTGAATCTGTCAATCTTAACTTTATGGTTTGTGCATTTTCTAATCTTAATAAATACTATTGAGGATGTATTATGTTCCTGTTTTAGGCACTTGACATATATCATAGGCAAAACAGTGATGAGTCGTAGAGCTTACATTCGAGAATCTCTTATGTACTTTGAGTTCATAAAAATATTCACTTCTATTTTTTCCTGTAAGTGTTTAAGTACTGATTTTTCAGTTTTTTGGTTATTCACCTGGAATTCATTTTTGTATATGGTATGAAGTAGGAAATCTAGTTTAATTGTTCCATGTGGTTAATCAATTATCCCAGGATCATTTATTGACTAATATGTTACTTCTCCACTGTTTTGTAGTGTCACCTCTGTTGTCTGTCAAGTTTCTGTGTTTGTGTGGGTTTGTTTCTGTGCCCTTTCTGTTTATTGGTATATTTCTGGATCTTTGGCATCTGTACCATGCTCTTAATTACTATATCCTTAAAATAAGCCTTGATATCATAGGCCTGACTTTTAATTTTTCTTCAAAATTGTTTGACCTATTCTTAGCTGTTGGTTTTTTCATATGTGTGTAAGAATCAGCTGTATTCCATTTTGTCTTTGGTTGTGCCTGGCTTCCTTTTCCGACCTGCCAGTTGCTGTTTCAGGATGTAATACTGCTATATTGGTGGTGTCTTCCAGTTTGGATCTTTTCAACTTCCCTTTGCCGCTGTTTTTTTCCCTTCATGTTTTTTTCCTTTTCCCTTCTCCTTCTGTCTTTCTGTCTTCTTTTTCTTAGTGTTATTTTAAAAAGTGCCTTAAACATGTATTTCTAAACTTAAGGCAGTATTAAGTTGGGGAGGGAAAGGCAAATAATAGAAAAGTGTATAAAACAAAAAGGTCAAATCCCTCTGATAGCAGTTCGCTGAGCCTTCCAGATATTTTCCTAAACATGTACAAATGTATGTTTATAAAAGTAAACATTGTTCATATGCATACTGTTTTATAGTGTGCTTTATTTCATTTAGTATTTAAAAAGGCATTGTTCTATAGCTCTAACACATTTCTTTTTTTTTTTATTATTTTTTAAGATTTTTATTTATCTTTAGAGGGGAAGGGTAGGAGAGAGGGAGAAGGAGAGAAATATCAATGTATGGTTGCCTCTCGTGTGTCCCCCGCTGGGAACTGGCCTGCAACCCAAGCATGTGCCCTGACTAGGAATCGAACCGCAATCCTTTGGTTCGCAGGCCCATGCTCAATCCGCTGAGCTACACCAGCCAGGGCTCTAACACATTTCTTTTAATGATCGAATCATATGGTTACACTGTAATTTAACCAGTTCCCTTTTGATGGGCTTGTAGATGTCTACCTACTTTTCTATCTTGCAGCTTTCAAATACTGCTGACCCTCATCATTAAAGTGGAGGTCGTGCAGTTTATTTTACATTTACCTAAGGTCTCCCCTCTTAACTCTTTTCAAGGGGTATCAGTGGAGTTCTGTCAAGAGATAGCCAATTAGGGCACTGGCATGTAGCTTTCTTAAAAGGTGAAAGATGATAGTTAACCTTGGTATAAATCCTTTAGTTGGTGTTACGTGTATTTTACTAAAAAGAAACACTCAAAGTTTTTTTTTTGTGTGTGTGTGTTTTTTTTTTTGTTTGTTTGTTTGTTTACATGTGATATCCTAGATGGGAGTGTTTGTGGTGTAGTGTTGGAGGTAGATCCAGATTGAAGAGTGCAGAAATGAATGAGAACGTAGGGATGGAGAGCTTAAGCAAGTCTTTACCACACACTTGACAATAAGAAGGTAGGGGAGGAAGAGAGGCAGTTCTTGGCATTTGCTTTTTGTTGTTGTTATGCCTTTTGAAAGAAGTTAAAGTTGGATCTCTATGTTATGTAACTTGCCCTTTTCTTAATCTTTCTAGCCTCCACCAGGCAATGTGAAAATGCCTAATGTACCCAGTACACAACCAGCAATAATGAAACCAACAGAGGAACATCCAGCTTATACACAGATTGCAAAGGTTAGTTCATGTTACATGTGTAAATTCATATTGGAAATTACAGTATAAGTATCATTTACTTCCAGTGCAAATGGAATTATAAATCAGAATTTCTTAGCCATATCTTTCTTTTATAAGATATTATAAATTCTTCCATTGGGAACCTTACATACCATTTAACTCAATTTATAAGAGCCAGTTCAGTTGCTCTTTTCTCCTCAAGTCTGTTTTCCTCGATTCTTCTCTTTGTTTCTCCTACTCAGTCTTAAAGGCACAGAGGTCACCTGAATTTCATTCTCTCAATTACCTTAGGGCTCTGACTGCTCTTAGGATTTTTTTCTGTCCTAATGTGCCCAACATTCCCATGAAGGTTTTCATAACCAAAAGACCAAAATGGGTCAAATATCTATAATATTTTCTGAAACTGTGGTCTTCAATGAATTCCTATATTTTGGAAGAGCACTTTGTATTATCTTTGTAACATAGTTAAAGGGAGAATTAGAAGATAGCATGTCAATGATACAATATTTTATACTTATGACAACCTATTCACTTACAATTTTTCATTTAGGAACATGCCTTGGCCCAGGCTGAACTTCTTAAGCGCCAGGAAGAACTAGAAAGAAAAGCAGCAGAATTAGATCGTCGAGAACGCGAAATGCAAAACCTCAGTCAACATGGTAGTATCCAAGATGTTTGAAATAAAAATAACCTTTAAACACTTTAAATTATGCCCGTACTGGCTCTAGGTCATTTGGTTTGTGAATAAAACTCTGTCCTGTTTTTCTATTCTAGCAAGGAGGTCAGACACAACAAATTTTCTACTTGACTCTGTGTAGCTCTTTAATCTCGACTGTTTTGCATAGTCTTTTGATAAATTAGAACAGTGTGAGCCTAATCACACAGAAAGTGAATATGACAATTTTGGTTAATTCTAAGGCCAGGAGCCTTTGATTATGCACTTGGGCTGTCTTTGTAGCTAATGAAACTTTACGAATACATGGGAGTATGCCCTACATTTGACTCTTCTGGTTTAGTTAGCCTAGTTTCAAATTATTTGTCCTTGTCCTCACAAGTATGTTGTGACTCTAGAAAGCTTAGGGTATTTTGATGATGACAAAAAAATAAAGAAATTTTGTCATTATAAGCTATGAAATCTATTCAGGCTGTGACGACCAAAGGCCTCTTCAACAGAGTATTTTAGGGAAAGCTAGCAGTCTCTGGGTAAGAAGGGGTAAGAGAGACAAGTCATTGTTAATGTGTTTGGGATAGCGATGGGATGACAAGGCTAGGACAACAATAACAAATGATCTTCCTTACTGTGAATGTGTGTAAATCCAGGGGTTCCTGAGGATACATTTATCCTGGGACTTTTTCTGGTTTGCAACATTGGAGACAGCATCTCTAGAAGGAGAAACTGACTGTGTAATTGAAATTAGTGTTTCTAAAATACCTGTAACTAAAATCTATCTTATTTCCTTAGTGTGACTAATGCAAGTTATTTCAATGAGAGAGATTTTAGTAAAGGTTGTAATGAAGAGTGGAAATTAAGTGTTAGATTTCTAGTGTGTTATATGATTAACCCTCAATGCAGTTCTGCAAAGGGTGGTGGTTATTCTCATTTTTCAGATGTAGAAAAAAAGTCTTCAGGAAGTTAACTTGCCCAAAGCCTCCTAGTCAATATGTGGCTTGGCACCTCTGGTATTAGAGCCTTTTTCTTTAATGCCGTGCTTGGCTTCTTCTCAAATAGTATGAGACTGTGTGAGAAATGTATGAACTACCTGAAACTCGAAAAGATGATAAACAGTGGAGACATGTTGGAGAGAATCAGAAATAGATCATGCTTTTTTCTGCTGTGAAAATTTTCCTGGTCTATAAAATGTATGTAAAATCTAATTTTAAAAGTTGTAGGATTATAATATCTAAAATGAGAAAATGGCCTTTAGGTGTTAATTTTGCTATTTTTAATGTTTGACTTCTTGCTTTAATTTTAGTTTGATATTTCCACCACTGGTTCTCTATTTTCAACCTAATTTCTTTATATAGATACATTTTTTTCTCTCACAGTTTGAATTTTTTTTCTCTAGGTATTTGAAGGTGTTTTAACTCCTTAGCTTCAAATTTTTCATGACTGTTTCTTGTTTTCTTATAGTTTTTCAATTTTCTTATGTGTCTTTTGAGTATTATTATTTTTTTTGAGACTTTGGGATTTCTGAATTTCTTACTTTGGTGTTGCTTAATCTTGTGCTTCTTCATGGAGTTAATGGTAGAAAACTTGAAAGATCCAAAAGCTGTGTTTTCCCTCTCCACATGGGTTAAGAATTATATTTAAAGATTTAAGACACCGAGGAAGACATTATAGAGCTTTAAAAACTAAATGGCTTACACAGAGAGCCAGACTCTTGGAACTTTGAAATAAATTCGTTTTTAGGGCAGAGTCACAAGAAATAACTTTCATTAGTCAACACTAAGGATAGATTTTAGTTATAGGTATTTCAGAAACATTGATTTCAGTTAATTTTCAGAGTGAATATATGTGTCCCTATGTTCTTTTTTCCTGTTTCAACTGTACATAAATGGTTCCTCATAAATATTATATGACACTGAAAAATTATTTTACCATCTAATGTTTTCTAAAGTGATTCTGGGAAAATTTTTAAAGATACAAAGATTGGCTTTCAAAGTTGTCTAAGAATGTAGAGATACATTGTTATATTTGTAAAACAATAGATAATGTTCTTTATTCTGAAAACAAAAATAATAATAGCTCATATTTGTCCTAATATAAGTAACTTTCTTTAAAAATTTTGCAGGCAGAAAAAATAATTGGCCACCTCTTCCTAGCAATTTTCCTGTTGGACCTTGTTTCTATCAGGATTTTTCTGTAGACATTCCTGTAGAATTCCAGAAGACAGTAAAGATTATGTACTACTTATGGATGTGTGAGTACAGACTAAATTATATATTTGTTCAACAAAGTTTATATTTTATTGTCAAAATCCTGTAGAATTCCAGAAGACAGTAAAGATTATGTACTACTTATGGATGTGTGAGTACAGACTAAATTATATATTTGTTCAACAAAGTTTATATTTTATTGTCAAAATCCATCTTTTTTTGGAACTTGTATATTAAGGATAGTGTTATTAATTGGGTTTTTCCTACAGATCTTTAAATTTTCAGAGGAAATATATATTTGGGTACTTCAAAATTGTACTATATGTGACAATATAAGTTCTTAGCTAAAGGAAACCCTCAGTGAGGGTTATATATAGTGAGAACTGGTATTCTTTTGAGAAAAAGACTTCTCTGTCACATAGGTAGAATTTCACAATAATCCATTTTCCTTGAAAAATTTTATCTGGGCAATATTTTCTTTGAAAAAGTTGTGCATATTATTTTTATGCAAATAAAAGTTATAAAAATTCTATTATGTATTATGACTTTTTCCATAAAAATAATGCAAAATAGAATGCAAAAGGGGGCATAAAATGTAATATTGTGAACTGATTTTTCTTATAGCTTTGAGTATGATTTACACTTCATTTTCAAGTGATGATGAATACTTTGATTATTGAAAGTAGTTAAATAGAATGTTTTATTGAACAGGACATTAGGATGTATATTTCAGGTTGCGATACATTCCTTTGAGTATAATTGCAACTTATGGAATACTAAAAGTAAAATGGCAAGCTATTAATAGTTTACTGTATGTACTCAGAATTCCCACTTACTCTGTTTCATTTTCTTTTTCTTTTCTTATTTTTTAAAGATATTTTATCACCATGAAATCTGTTTTGGTGAGGATCAAGAACTGGGACTAATAATTTTTTTTAATCTTCACCTGAGGATATGCTAATTGATTTTAGAGAGAAGGGAGAGGCAGAGAGAGAGAGAGAGAGAGAGAAAGAAAGAGAAACATCAATTAGTTACTTCCCCCAGCCAGGGATGGAACCCACAACCTAGGTATGTGACCTGGCTGGGAACTGAACCTGCAGCCTTTTGGTGCATGGGACAATGCTCCAACCAATTGAGCTACACTAGCTAGGGCTTTGTTTCATTATTATTCCGAACATTTAATATCATTTAGTATCATTCTGTCAGGGAGAGGGAGCTGTCACAGCGTGTCACCTACACAACCTCTGGGTTAAAGGATAATTTGTAGGGTGCATTCTTGATGGGGGAAATTTGTGTGTTTTTCCTGTATGATTAGGCAACCTTTTTCCCCCCTCCAAATTTATGAAGTAATTTTTTCAAAATCTTTTAGGAGCACTCTTCACATATGTGAAGTTGCTCTGAAATGTGAGAAGTGATTCCTCATGATAGTATATTAACCCTTATTTTTTAGTTTATGAGATTTTAGTTTTTGAGATTTTTGTTGTTGATCTCATATCTTTTCCTGAATCCCCAGTGTCAGTATCATATATGGTTGATATCATATATCATGAAAGGTTTTGATTTCATGTGTATTCATGCTAACCAACTCATATTTTATTTAATCAATATAGCCATGTAATATATGCAAATATATAATAATTATTTTTTAATGGGCAGAAATTGGCCTAGCATTTTAGATATAAGTTCTTTGGCTTAGTGAAAAGCATATTTTGCTGGTAGAGATGGGGGTTGGGAGAAAATTCAATAAGGAATTTAGTAAACAGGTTCCAGCCAAGATGGAAGCATAGGTAGAAATGTTTCACTTCCTCACACAACCAAAAGATGGATAATAACGAATTTAAAAACAATAAACAACCAGAACTTCCATAAAATCAAACTGCATGGAACTCCAACAACCAAAATATTAAAGAAACATTCATCCAGACCAGTAGTGGGGCGGAGATGGGCAGCCAGGCGGAGAGGACCTGGGGGCAAGGCGGTGGTCTGAGGCAAGGTGGGGCTGGTGGACTGTGTGGGTGAGGCAGAGCTGGCTGACTGGGAAACCAAATACCCAAAACCTCTAGCTGTAAAAATACTGTGGGGGTTGTGGCAAGAGAAATTCCCAGTCTCACAGGAGAGTTCAAAAATGGAGCTAGAATGGAGCAAGTGGTATTGTTCCCTCTCTGACTTCTCTCGCAAAGACAGCAGCACAGTGCAGCCCAGTAGGTTGCCCTGGCCTGGCAAATACCTAAGGCTCCACCCCATTACAACGTAACAGGTGCTCTGAGACAAATAAATATGGTCCAGATGAAAGAACAGATCAAAACTTCAAAAATACAACTAAGCAACAAGGAGATAGACGACCTATCTGATGCAGAGTTTAAAACACTGGTAATCAGGATGCTCACAGAACTGACTGAGCTTGGTTGCAAAATGAAGGAAGAAATGAAGGCTATGCAAAGTGAAATAAAGCAAATATACAGGGAACAAACAGTGAAGGAAAGGAAATGGGGGCCCAAATCAATGATTTGCAACAAAAGGAAGACATAAACACGCCATCGGAACAGAATGAAGAAACAAGAATTCAAAAAAACGAGGAGAGGCTTAGGAACCTCTGGGACAACTTTAAGTGCTCCAACATCTGAATCATAGGGCTGCCAGAAGGAGAAGAACAAGAAGTTGGAAAATTATTTGAACAAATAATGAAGGACTACTTCCCCAGTCTGGCAAAGGAAATAGATGTCCAGGAAGCCCAGAGTGTCCCAAAGAAATTGGACCCAAGGAGGAATGCACCAAGGCACATCATCATTAAGTTACCCAAAATTAAAGATAAGAGAATCTTAAAAGCAGCAAGAGGAAAGGAGAGAGTTACCTAGAAAGGAGTTCCCATAAGACTATCAGCTGATTTCTCAAAAGAAACTTTGCAGGCAAGTAGGGGCTGGAAAGAAGTATTCCAAGTCATGAAAGGCAAGGACCTACATCCAAGATTGCTCTATCCAGCAAAACTCTCATTTAGAAAGGAAAGGCAGATAAAGTGCTTCCCAGATAAGGTCAAGTTAAAGGACTTCATCATCACCAAGGCCTTATTATATGAAACGTTAAAGGAACTTATCTAAAAAATAGAAGATCAAAAACTATGAGTAGTAAAATGACAACAAACTCACAATTATCAACAACTGAATCTTAAAAAGCAAAACAAAAGCTAAGCAAAGAACTAGAACAGGAACAGAATCAGAGAACTGGAGATCACATGGACAGTTATCAGTGGGGACAGAGAGGGGGAGAATAGGAGGGGAAGGTCCAGGGAATAAGAAACATAATTAGTAGGCATAAAATAGACACCGGGAGTTTAAAAACAGTATAAGAAAATGGAGAAGCTAAAGAACTTACATGTAAAAAAAAAAAAAAAAAAAAAAAAAACTTACACGTACAACCCATGGACATGAACTAAGTGGGGGGCGGAATGCTGGAAGGTGGGGTGTGCAGGGCAGAGGAAGGATAGAGGGGAGAATAAAATTGGGACTACTGTACTAGTATACTCAAAAAAATATGCTTAAAAGAAAAACAACAACAAAGGATTTTAGTACAGGTCAAATGGGGAAGACAATTTTAAATGAATGATTAACTTTACCAATGCTGATTGTTTCAAAATAGATCTGTTTTGTCTTAGAAATATATAACTTTCTGAGGTTCTTAGAAATGATATAGTTGGCTGTAGTATTTCCTAATCTCGTTCAGATCTGTTAACTATATTCAAAGAGGGCTCAAGATTCAAGTTAAGGTTCTGAGAAGAATTATCTGGAACAGAGTAAGATCTAGTACCAATTTAGTATTGCCTCTAAATTTCATAGAATAGAAGCTATTTGAGTAAGTTATTTTCAAGAAGTGTTAACCTTTTACTGACTTTGGAATTGACTAGTGCTTTCACAATGTAATTATAATGAGAGATTAAATTTATTGAGGATTTACTTTGTGCAAGGCACAGTGCTAATCACTTTTATATACATTGTTACTATATCGTAATCATGCTGTGAAGCAGGCACTGTATTGTCTAGTTTTACAGATAGGGAAACTAAAGCACAGAGAAAATGAGTAACTTGTCCAAGATTACATAGGAAGTAAGGCTGGAGTTGCGTAGTTTGACTCCAGAGCCCAGAGTCTAAATTTACATATTATACCACCTACAGAATACCAAAATGAAGAAATAATTGACATTTTAAACCCAAATATGATGCAACTATGCTTTCAAAGGTACCTTGCTTGAAGCATTAAGAAATATCACTGTGAAGTGAATTTTAGCCTCTTTGTATGTACCTTTAATTTAAAAGAAACAGAGAAAGAATAAATACATGCCAGCTACATTAAATGCCATTTAGTGAAGATGATAGACTCTATTATAAAGCTGTTTATGTTAGGTGTCTGTATTGTAATGCAGAGCTAATCAAGTAGAATATTGTTGTGATAGTTGCAAATTTAGGTCCACTAACACCAGATTTGAGTACCTAATAAAGCAAATTGAAATTTTCTATGATGAATCATTCAACTTGCAAATCATATAAACAAAATGGCCTAAATATTTCATTAGTGTTCTACTTATACCTGGAATGCAACAAGTGGATTGAAATTGTATTGAAATTAGCAACACGGAATCATGCATTTCATGTTACCTTGCCTTTCTCTGTGTGTGTGTATGTGTGTGTATTTTATCTCTGTACGTGGACCAATTGTTTAGTAAGTAGGCCTAAACATTTTATTTTTCATTGGAATGCAGATAAATGATTTTTTGATTGTAGTTCATTACTATGAAAACATTTACAAAAAACTTTTACTAGATTATGCAAACTTAAATTGCTATTTTTTAAAAAAGCCTAAACCTGCAATAATTTTTGTGAACTTTAAAGTACTCATACCTGTATATTGTCTTTTTTAAGCAGATTCATAGATAAACTTTTAAAAATTATTTCTCTCTGCCCTGGCCAGTTTGGCTCAGTTGATTGGAGCCTTGTCCTGTAGACCGAAAGGTCGTATATTTGATTCCTGATCAGAGCGCATGCCTGGGTTGTGGTTTCAGTCCCCAGTTGGGGTGTATGCAAGAGGCAACTGACTGATGTTTTTCCCTCCTGTGTTTTTCTGCGCTCTCTCTCTCTCTCTCCTTTCTCCTCTCTCTAAGCATGTCCTCAGGTGAGGAAAAAATAAATAAAAATAAAAATTATTTCTCTGAAAGTTGATACTTGAGTTAGAATATTCTGAATATTTAATACTTTTTTAGGCTGTTAGATGCCATTTAATGTTACAGAACAATAATTTTCTGTCTCTCAATCTTTTGAATTCTGTTTTTAAGCCCTTAACAGAACTACCTTTGAGGCAAAAGATTTTGATTATATTTGTTAGTAAGCTACATTTCATGAGAGTTAGGAATCTTAATGGGAGTAAAGTAATTAGTAAGAGTCATTCTTATGTAATAGAATGAAATGGAATTTAAGGCTGGAAGAGCTGCATTTTTATAGATGAAAAATTAAAACACAGATTTATTAGCTTTGTAGAACCTAGATTTTTTTCCTCTGGTGCCCTGTTTCCTTAATTATTAACTTTATTTGATTAATAATTTAAAGAGATTGAGAACAGGCTGAAAGTCACCAGAGGGGAGAGGGGAGAGGGAAGGGAATTTCAGGGGAAAAGGGGAAGGGTTTACAGGAACAAGTATAAAGGACACATGGACAAAAACTATGGGAGGGTGGAAATGGGAGGGAGGTGGAGAGGGATGGGGTGGTGGGCTGGGGTGAGAATAAAAGACAGAAAACTGTACAAGATCAACAATTAAAATAAAAAATTTTAAAAAATAAAGAGATTTTAAAGTTTATTTTTATGTGTGTTGAGATTGTTTTATTATTTAGATTCACTAGGCTTTTCATTTGTTTTTAATTCAAGTAGTAGTTCGTCGGTATATTTGTATTGTATTGATAATTTACATTAAAATTATTTGAACTTTTAAAAGAATTTATTTCCTATAATAAATTTAGCCACTGAATACATTTTTGAAAGTGCTAAAGTTATTAATTATAATGCGTAAATGTGGTTCTTTAGGATTATAGTGTAGTCATATGTTACTTAGAATTTTTATTTTTGGTCTGTCAGGGAAAATAATTATTAATAACATAAGAGATTGCCAAGATCTATTTGTGTTAACTAAAGAAAGGTCTGTCCCCTGAGCTGAAATGCGTCATAGTGTACTTTTTTCCTTTAATAAGTTTAATCCTCTACCAAAACACAGTTTGTACTCTAGGACTTTGAAAAAATGGACAACTCAATGAAGATGAATTAATAATTCTTACAGATTGACTATATACTATACTCTTTTTAGTGCAATGATTCTAAGTTTATTGCTGAAAAATGTCATGATGAAATTGCACAGGGCACTTGTTTTCTGTGTATAATGTGCTCGTGGAGATAGCTGTGGCCCCACTCTACATAAATACAGTTCTGAGTGTGGGATCTTTTCCTTCCTAAGTCCTCGTTCTTTTCCTAGCAGCCACTACTTTCTTTTTTGGCATTGGATCAAAAGAATATCACATGTTTCCTTCTCAGGGAAGAGGCCTTTCACGTAGTGCTTCTGTGGTTTAGCTGTGTAATTGCCCTTTAGGAAAGAGAATTTTTGCCAAACAGTGCATGTATTAGGGCTATGTATTCTCTGATTACTCTGTTTTCAAATCAAATGTGTAAGAAACAGAAATGTTTTGAAAAATACTAAATGAAAACATATGGTAGAGTACATTTACTCTTGGGAAGTATTTTTTCATTTATAATTTTTGTTGAATGAACTCATAAATTGAATGTAAACATTTCTTTTTTTTGTTTGTGTTTTGATTCCACAGTCCACGCTGTAACACTATTTCTAAATATCTTTGGATGCTTGGCTTGGATTTGTGTTGATTCTACAAGAGGAGTTGATTTTGGATTGAGTATCCTGTGGTTCTTGCTTTTTACTCCTTGTTCATTTGTCTGTTGGTACAGACCACTTTACGGAGCTTTCAGGTAAAATGTGTGTACTTTAAGGATATGCTCTTTAAAACCTGTGAAGTAAATAATTTGTGGTAAACCTTTAAGTGAAAATTGACACGTTTTCATTAATTTTTTTTTATTATGGTATAAGCCTTCATAAAAGTCTGTATAGCACATGCCTGTGTATTCATCAGGCTCTTTTCTTCATGTCAGACAGGTAATATGGCAGTGTCATAACAAGGTTTAAGGGAGGCACATCTCACATGCCAGCGTGAACACCCAGTCATCACACTTACGAAGTACAGAAGGATCTCATTAGGTTTTTTAAATCATAAAATCCCATTTTTTCCTATCAAAAAAATTAAACATGAAAATGAATGAATGAAAAATGAGAGCAGTCGTAGGCCTTAATATTTGTAAAAGGTTCTATTCCATGTGATACAATTAACTGTAAGAAAAATTTTGTTCTCCTTTGCCTATCCTCATTTTTTAAAATTATTTTTTGCTTTTCTGATTGAATGCTTATTTCTTCCTTATGTTTTATATCATTGATTTGATTTTCCGCTTCATCTCCTCCACTGCTGGTTCCCTGTAGATTTTTCTTTATTTCACTTAGTGTAACCTTCATTTCTGCCTGGGTCTCTTTTATTCTGTTGAAGAACCAAATGGGAATTCCTTGAGCATCCTAATAGCCAGTATTTTGAACTCTCCATTTGTTAGGCTGCTTATTTCCACTTTGTTTAGTTCTTTTTCTAGAGTTTTGATCTGTTCTTTCATTTGGGCCATATTGCTTTGTCTCCTCATTTTGGAAGCTTCTCTGTGATTGTTCCTATATATTAGGTAAAGCTATTTTGACTCCCTTCCTTAGTGCTGGGACCTATTGTAGAAAAGCACAGCGCACCTGTTAGGTTGAATGGGGCGGAGCCTTAGGTAATTGCCTGGGCTGGGCAACCCCTGTAAACCAGATTGGTGGAGTTGCATATATGGAGTTGCTGCTCTGTGGCTCTCTGTGGGGGGCACACAGAAAGGGAATTGTGCTGCTGTCTGGCCTCTGGATTTTTGTTTGGTGTAAAAGCTGTCCCTGGCACTTGCCCTGCACTCGTCCTGTGCTCGCCCTGTTGCCAGACACTTCAGTTCCTTCCTGTATGACATTGATGCCCTTCCAGCTGCTGACCCCATGCTGGAGCCCAGAGGGAGTGAGTCTGTGTAAGTCCTAAGTCTGTTGCAGGCACTTTAAGAGGAGTCTCTTGAGATTCCCTCAGTTTTTTCAGCAGCTCCAACACCTACTAGTGTTCATAGCCAGAGGTTACGGAGATTTATCTTTTTGGACTGGAACCCTGGGATGGTGGTCTGGTTGGGGCTGGGATCCCTCCTTCCCAAGGTATCCCTCCCTATTTTTATCCACCACATGTGGGTGTGGGACCACACATCCCACATCTCTGTTTCCATGCCTCTGTGCACATCTCCATGTCTCTGCCCCTCCTACCTGTCTGGATGAATGTGACTTCTTTAATTTCTTGGTTGTCAGATATCCATACAACTCAATTTTCTGATGATTCTGGGTGATATTTGTTTTGTAGTCTAGTTGTAATTTTTTCTGTGGTTGTGTGAGGGAGTGAGCTGTGTTTACCTACACTTACCTACATTTTGATCAGAAGTGTGAAGTATAATTGACAAAATTATAATATATTTAAAATATACAACATGATGATTTGATATTTGTATACATTGTGAGAAGATTGTCATAATCAGGTTAATTATGATACCTATCACCTCACACATTTTACCTTTTTGTAGTTATTAAGAATGCTTAAGATCTACTCTCTTAGCAGATTTCAATTATATAGTACAATATTATCAGCTATAGTCACTGTGCTCAACATTAGATCCTCAGACCTTCTATCTTATAACTGAAAGTCTATACCCTTTTCCAAACTTCTCTCCATTTCCCCCAACCTCAAGCTGGTATAGTTTAGAGGAAACGGTATATTTTCATTTTTTGAGAGTTTTTATCATGAATGGTGTTAGATTTTTTTCCAGATGCTTTTTCTGTGTCAAGATAACTTTGTGATTTTGTCCATTTATTAATATGGTGAGTTACATTGATTTTCAGTTATTGAATCAGTTGTCAACATAAGAAATATCTGTATTTCTTATGTTGGGATAAGAAAAAAAACCTGTAGGGATTTTTATGAGTTTCTTGGAGTCAAGTTAACAACATATGTCAGCGAGCAAGATCGGAAATTTTCTGGAGAATGGCAATTTTACAGTTTATTTTATATATTAGAAATCAAAGGAGAAGACATAAGGGAGGCACATGATATCCATTGGTGGTTGATTAAGGAGGTGGGAGAAAACATAATGGGGGGAGATCTCTAGGATTGGATGAAAGGCAAAATAGAGAAACATATCTTGTACATTGGTGGATACAGGATAGTTAATACTTAACATTTATAGCTCAAAGAGATGGTCTGCCAAAAAGAGGTAACAATGAGGAGTTCTGTGGTGGTGTGCTCTGGTGTCACTGTTGTGCTTTCGAGGGGTAGGATAAGAAAACTACTCTGACCTTTGAAGTATGTTATCCTAGAAGCATAAATACAAGGGACAGAACTCACTCTAGAGTAAAGATTGGCCTTTGCTAAGGAAGCTGTAGGCCTGGGACAAGAGTGGTATATTTGTTACAGTTAATGAACGTACATTATCACCCAAAGACCATGTTTGATATTAGGGTTCACTCTTGTATATTTTAGTGGTTTGGATATATATAATGACATAAATCCACCACTGTAGTTTCATATGGAGTGGTTTTTCTGCCTTACAAATCCTCTGTACTCTGCCTGTTCATCCCTCACTCCCCAACCCCTGAAAACTACTGATATTTTTACAATCTCAACAATTTTCCAGAATTTCATATAGTTGGAATCATATAGTATGTAGCCTTTTGAGATTAACTTCTTTCACTTAGTAGTGTACTTTTAAGATTTCCTCTGTGCCTTTTTATGGCTTGATAGCTCATTTCTTATTAACGTTGAATAATATTCCATTGTCTGCTGTACCAGATTCTTTTAAAAAATTTTTTTATTGTTGTTCAATTATAGTTGTCCCCATTTTTCCCCCATTACTCTCCCCTGCCCGCCCACCCTCTCTCATATTCAATCTCTGCCCTGCCCTCCCTGCATCATCCTTGTCCATGGGTCCTTTGTACATGTGACTTGACTTGACCCTTCCCCTTCTTTCCTTGGTTATCTTCCTTTCCCCTCCCCTCTGGTCACTGTCAGCTTGTTCTTTATTTCCATGTCCCTGATTCTAGTTTGCTCTTTTGTTTGTTTTGTTGGTTAGGTTCCACTTATACATAAGATCATATAGTATTTATGTTTCACCTCCTGACTTATTTCACTTAGTATAATGTTCTCCAGTTCCATCCATGCTGTTGTGAAGGGTAGGAGTTCATTCTTTCTTTCTGCTGCATAGAATTCCATTGTATAAATGTACCACAGTTTTTTGATCCACTGATTTATTGATGGGCATTTAGGCTGTTTCCAGCACTTGGCTAT
This sequence comes from Glossophaga mutica, assembly GCA_039655065.1. NCBI lineage: Eukaryota > Metazoa > Chordata > Mammalia > Chiroptera > Phyllostomidae > Glossophaga > Glossophaga mutica. The sequence continues at coordinate 49,236,237 of CM077305.1, forward strand.
TGTAAATAACACTGCTGTGAACATGGGGGTGCATAGGTTCTTTTGGATTGGTGTTTCAGGATCATTAGGGTATAATCCCAGCAGTGGGATTGCTGGGTCAAAAGGCAATTCCATTTTTAGTTTTTTGAGGAACTTCCATACCGTTTTCCACAGTGGCTGCACCAGTCTGCATTCCCACCAACAGTGCACTAGGGTTCCCTTTTCTCCACATCCCCACTGGCACTTGTTGTTTGTTGATTTGTTAATGATGGCCATTCTGACCAGTATGAAGTGGTATCTCATTGGGGTTTTAATTTGCATCTCTCTGATGGCTACTGATGCTGAGCATCCTTTCATATGTCTCTGAGCCTTCTGTATGTCCTCTTTGGAGAAGTATCTGTTCCGGTCCTTTGTCCCCTTTTTAATTGGGTTGTTTGTCGTCCTGCAGTGGAGTTGTGTGAGTTCTTTACGTATTTTGGAGGTCAAACCTTTGTCTGAGGTATCATTGGCAAACATATTTTCCCATACGGTTGGTTCCCTTTTCATTTTGTTGATGTTTTCTTTAGCCATGTGCAGGCTAAATGGGTGGTTCTTTGTTGGGTCCTTCCCTCCAGCTGGCTGAGTGAGGATCACTCCAACCATCCTTTCTTGTATTCTATTGTATAGGTGCTGCCAGAACAAAACCACTCCATCCTGAAAACAAACCTACTCCTGCAAAAATAACTCCCATCTACAATCCCACTGTCAACAGCAAATGAACTGGTATTGATAAGATATCAAGAGATTAAGACTGGTAAAAGAAAGGAGAAGCAAATATGAAGTGATCTATTGAAAGAAAAATGATTTGAGAGGGTAGTGAGAGGAGCCCTAATAAGAGTAGAGAATTAGAGCAATGCAAAGAGAGAAAGTAAAATTTGCATCGTAAATAAAAAAGGGAATGAAGAAGGTGGAATAGGGTAAGAGAAGGGAAGTGTATAGGATTAGGTTTAAACAGAAAATTTTAAAAAAAGTGAAAGAGAAAAAGAAGGAAAAAATAATAAAAAATAAAAGAACAGGAAACAAATTGGAGTAAAAGATCCACCATAGCACTATCCATAACAAATGAGCTAAGATTAATATAGGTGGGATGGGAATAAGAGGGGAAGGAAGGAAGGAAGGGAGGGAGGGCGGGAGGGAGGGAGGGAGGGGGGAGGGAAAAAAGAAAAGAAAGAAAGAAGAGAAAAGAAAAAAGGTTAAGAGATGTCTAGAGGAAAGGGAAGTGATTTTTAGATGACAGAGAGAGGGAATACTAAGAGTGAGGAACACAAACCAGGCTAAGACAGGGGAAAATTAAAACTTGAGATGAAAAAAAGGGCAAGATGAAAGAAAAAAGATTCAAAAGAAAAAAAAACAGGCTAAGACAGGGAAAGGTTAAAATTTGAGACAAAAAAGAAAATGGGCAGGTTGAAGGCAGACTGGAGTAGGAGAATCGTAAAATGTGAGATTTGAAATACAAGAATGGTGAAGATCTAGAGATGAAATTGAAAAAATGTAGTAACAGCTACCCTATCTACAACCAAGAAGCAAAGATTGCTAAAGGTGGAGATAGAACACAAGTATTCTAAGAGTGGGAAAAAGAATGTGAGATGACCGTTGACAAGAAAATTGGTTTTGAGAGGCTGGATGGGGAAAAATAGTAGGAGTGTGGAATGGAAATAAAGTTATACTAAGAGAGAAAACAAAATTCAAAACAAAAATAATAAGAGGAAAGAAATAGGTAAAATGGAGTAAGAGAAGGGAGGAGCAAAATCTGAGAAATAAACTATAATACAAAACCTAGTGACTTAATATGCACAAACTTGAAGGACAAGAAATGAGTGTTAAACTATTCAGGAAAGAATATATCGCAAATTATGGAGAAGACCACATTGGATTTTGTCTTGGTAGCACCTAGTATTTACCACTGTTCCTTCTTTCTGGATCTGCCTCTAGTGATGTCAGATGTCCCAGTCTGGCCTTAGGCAGCCTGTTGGAGACTACCAGGGATCTACTGTCTGTGGCTGTCTCCTTCAGCTGTTAATCTAGTCACTCTGTACTAAGCAGTCAGGCTTCAGCACCACAGGTGGGGTATAGTACTTCCTGGGTGCGGGGCTATTGCTTCCCCTCAGGCTGATGTCACTCAGATGCGAGTGGTCTGCCTGAGCAAGATTGTGCCTACAGTGTGGGGAATGACTCAGCACTGGGTTCCTCGCTGCTGCTCTCTCAGTTCTTTCCCCAAAGCATCTGTCCCCAGTCTCTCCTCCGTCGTCTCTAGTCCACTCAGCCCCACCTGCTCTTTGCCAGAACCCTGGGTATGTAGCTGCATATGAAAAATTTGAGTTGGCCCTTTAAATGCCTCTCTGTGTATCCAGCCATCCATCTCTGTCAGAGAGAAACCCTGCCACTTTTCACAGCTGGATGTTATCTATGTACTTTTTGGGCTCTGGTACTGCTAGCTGGGGAGCCCAGCTTGGGGCTTAGACCCCACACTTCTCTGGGGAATCCCCTAACCACTGAGATATCCCTCCAGCACTTTAGCCCTCCTGTGGGGGCCCAGCCAGCCCTCTTGCACCTCCTCCACATTCCCTACCAGTTGCGCTGTGTTGAAGCTATTCTTCTGTCTCTGCATGGTTATAAGACTTCTCTCCCACTAGTGTTCAGTTGTTTATTCTGGGTGATTTCTCCACAATTTAGTTGTAATTCCAGATTGGTTTTGAGAGGAGTTGAGTATAACTTCCACTCACTCCTCCACCATTGCATGTACCAGATTTCCTTTATTCATTCAGCTACTGCAGAAGATCTTGGTTGCTCTGTTTTTGGCTATTATGAGTAAAGCTGCTGTCAACATCTGTATGCAAGTCTTTGTGTGGACTTAAGTTTTTTACTCTTTTGAGTAAAGAAATCTATAGAACCAGCTGGAACAAACTGACATCTTGACAATATTGGCTCTTCTTATCCACAGATGTGAAATATCTCTCCATTTATTTCTTTGATTTATTTTATCAGATTTATTGTTACATGTTGTTGTTGGCTCCAGCTCCTGTGACCCTGTGAATGAGTATGTCCACAGTGTCCCGTCCTCAACAGCCCTGCTCAGCTCCTATAGACTCATATCAATGGCTTCTTTCATGGAGTCAATTCACATATTTGGTTTTCCTCTTTTCCTGCTGCCTTCTATTTTCCCCAGCATTGTTGTCTTCTCTAAAGAACCCTGCTTTTTCAAAGTGCCTGGAGTACAAGAGTTTTGTAATTTTCTTCATGTAGATCTTCTACATATTTTGTTAGATTTGTGCCTAAGTATTTCATTTTTGGGGTGCTATCGTTGTTGTTGTTTTTACTTATTGATTTGAGGGGGTGGGGAGAGAAAGAGAGAGATAGAGATTTGTTGCTCCACTTATTTATGCATGCATTGGTTGTTTCTTGTATGTGCCCTGACCTGGGATCAAACCCTCAACTTTGGTGTATGGGGATGATGCCCTAACCAACTGAGCTGAGAATTGTGTTTTGGATTTCAAATTCCACTTGTTCATTACTGCTCTATAGCAGCTATTTTCAACCTTCTTCATCTCATGACACACACAAACTACTAAAATTCTGTGGCACAACAAAGCATATTTTTTGCTGATCTGATTTAAAAAATAGGTATAGTTTTGGTTCATTCACACTGTACTGCTATTGTTATGTTGGCCATTGCCATTGTTTTATTTGACAATCTAAGGAAAAAAGAGGTCAGTGCCCCTAAGTATTTGGGCATTGCATGTTTTAAAAATTCTTGTGGCACACCAGTTGAAAATTGCTGCTCTATAAGAAAGCAATTGATTTTTTACGTTAACTTTGTATCTTGTAACTTTGCTATAATTACTTATTAGTTCCAGGAGGGCTGTTTTTTGTATATATTTTTGGATTTTCTTCATAGACAATCATGTCAACTGTGAACAAGGACAGTTTTATTTCTGACTTCCCAGACTTAATATCTTTTCTTTTCTTTTCTTGTCTTACTGCATTAGCTTGGACTTACATTACAATGGTGAAAAGCTGTGATGTAAAGCAGGTTATACTTACCTCGTTCCTGAAGTGTATGATTGGCATTTACAGCTAATCCACATTCACTTTTAAATAACACTGTACCACATCTTAGGTAGTATGAGTACCTTATAATACAAGATAATCCTAATTCCTCCCTCCTTTCATTTTCATCATTGCTGTCCTTCATTTCACTTATTATACATAAGTATACACACACAAGCATATATAATCAAATACAGTGTTGCTGTTATTTTGAACAGACTGTTTGATTAACTAAGAATAACAAATTAAAGTTTTCATGTAGTAGGTCTGAGTCACCTGGGTGATTTGATATTTCGCAGAAAAACTCTGCATAAGATGTGATGCATGAGCAGGCATGTTGTCGTGATAAAGCTGCCAATCACCAGTTGCCCACAGCTGCAGCCTTCTGAATCATCCAAGTAGTTTCCACGGAGAAATGTTCAAGCTTAAAGTTTGAATGTTCAAGCAAAATTTGATGCAGATTCATTGCTGTACTTGCTCATTTTGAATGCGATGGCCACACAATACATGTGCTCCCTCAATGGCATCTACCACCCCCACTGACTAGTGCAGTGAAGCTGTGATTGTTCACACATGTGCATTCTAGTCCACTCTCCTTGGCTGCCAGGTTACATTGATACTGCACAAACTGTTTTCGTTATATTAACAATGAACAGACTTTTTTTTTTTTTCCTAAAGAACTACTATTAACATTTCTTGTAAGGCAGATCTACTAGCAACAAATTCCCTCATCTTTTGTTTGCCTGAGGAAGTCTTTTTCTTCTTCACGTTTGAAGAATAATTTTGGAGGGTATAGAGTTTTAGGTCGGTATATGTGTTTTCCCCCAACACTAAGTATTTTACCGTACTCTCCTCTTGCTTTCATGGTTTCTGAGGAGATGTCAGATGTAATTCTTATCTGTATTCTCTATAGTTAATGTGTTTATTCCCCTTTCTTTATATTTGATTTTCTGTGGTTTGATTACGATTTACCTAGGTATAGTCCTGTTTGGTGTTCTCTGACCTTCCCGGATCTGGTGTTTGGTATCTGACATTAATTTGGGGGAATTCTCAGTTATCAGTGTTTGTAATATTTCTTCTGTTCCTTTCCTTCTTCTTCTGCCTGTTACATAAATATTGCCCCTTTTGTAGTTGTCTCACAGTCTTTGGTATTCTTTTTTTAAAATTTATTTCTCTATGCTTTTCGGTTTTGAAGGGTACTGTTGAGAGATTGTCAAGCTCAAGATTGTTTCCTCTCCATGCCCAGTCTACTAATAAACCCATAATGGCAGTCTTCATGTCTTTTACAGTGTTTTTGATCTTTAACATTTATTTGGCTCTTTCTTAGAATTTCCATCTCTCTACTTATATTTCTAATCCGTTCTTACTTGCCACTTACTTTATCCATGAAAGCCTTTAGCGTACTAATCAATAATAGTTGTAAATTTGTAACTTGATTTTTTTTCATTTTAATATGCCTTGTAATTTTGCTTGTGCCTGTGCCTCTGGACTGTGAACTTCACCCATGCTTCTCAGTGGCCCCTCTTTCTTAGATGGGACAGACGGCTAGAGTAGGAGTTTGGTATTTCCCTTTACCCAATAATAAAGCCAAAGTGGGAGGCAAAAAGCACTTGAGATAAAAAAGAATAGCTATTCTGGGAAGCACTCATTCAGGCAGAAACTCAAATAGTGTCCCAATTAGGAGACAAAGATAAGGGATATTTATGAGAAAGGGAAGGGAACAATTATCTCAGTAGAAGATATTTCTATTGGTGCAGATAAGCTAACCTAGTGACAGTAATTTTAGACAATGTTAATTTTCAGTTTAGTAGTCAAAATAACTGTTTTCTTGTTATCTTTAGAAATAGTTCTTTGGAGTACAGTGCTATTTTAGACCCAGTCCAAAAGTTATTTTACCTTTTTAACATTCCAGAGGTTTGAGGTGTAAGATGTGCAAGACAGTCTCTTTAGAATGACAGCTCTGACTCCATTTCAGAGTGGCTCCATTTATAGTTTATTACATAGGTTAGGCTCTAATAAGACCTAGCCTGGTTAAGAATAGAGTGATCTGGAGTATTTCCAAATGGTTCCTTTTCCCTTCTTCCTGCAGCTAGCATGAAGGGATTTCCCCCTGATATTCTCTGAGAACCAGGTTTAGCTCTTGGTGGTAGAACTCACAAACGCATAGGGCTTCTCCTATGAGTAGGTTTCCCTGCTCTCAGAGCTGTCCACTTGAGCCTCCAGCAATTTCTCCTACTGTGGTTTCTGTGAAGGCTTTTTTGCTCATGGGTTTTTGCTCTGTTAAGTTTTGATTTTGTATTCATCTGTCTGTGGTAGCAGTTTGCCCTGTGACTTTACTTATCTTTTGGATCTAAGAAGAGTTGTTGATTTTTCAGTCTGTTTAGATTTTTACTTGTTGTTAGGATAGGTTAGCTATTTCTAAGCTTTTCCAGGTATACTTTTTAAAATCTGTCTCTGGGCAGTAGAATATTTATGTCGTTTCTTTATAATATACTTCATATCCAATAGTTTGTTAATAGAAATTATAAATTAAATATAATTGAACTGCAATACTATTTTAGCATCTTGACATAGAGTATGAACCAAAAAGTCAGTTTAATTCTTTTATGTAAAGATACTTGATTTTAAGTTTAAAATCATATTTAAAGCTCAGGAGTTGATATAATAATAGAGCAGGGGTCTCAAACTCATTTTCACTAGAGGCCATATCAGCCTGGCGGTTGCCTTCAAAGAGACAAATGTAATTTCAACTCCTTAACAGTTAAGGAGTAGTTACATTTATACAGTCCTAAAATGATTTCGGCCCTTTGAAGGCACCCATGAGGCTAATGTAGCCCCCAGTGAAAATGAGTTTGACACCCCTGTAATAGAGTTTGTAAGTGTGATGTAAAGACTCTTGGGGTTCTCCTTTCAGGGATCTTAAGAGAAAATAGGGAAAAAAAAAATCTTTGTGTCCTTGGCTTTGGCAGAGATTTAGATATAACAATAAAATCAAGATCCATAAAAACAAAGTGATAAATTAGAGTTGTAAAAGGGCAAAACCTCTGCTCTTTAAAAGATACTCTTGAGAGAATGAAAAGACAAGCCACAGACTGAGAGAAAACCCTGCCAGGCATATATCTGATAAAGGACTTGAATACCCAAACTCATAAAACTCAACAATAAGGAAAATAACCCAAGTAAAACCTCAGAAAAATATTTTAGCAGTTTATCAAAGTTGATAGATGGATGACAAAAGGCACATGAAAATGTGCTCAGAAACATTAGGTATTAGGAAAATGTAAATTGAAATCAAATGAGATATCGTAATATACCTGTTAGATGGCTAAAATTTAAAGGATTGATCATACCAGTGTTAGATGTGGAGGAACTGGAACATTTATAACTGCCATTGGGAATATAAAATGGAATAAATCCTTTGGAAAACAGTTTGGCAGTTTCTTGGGTCCCCCCCCACCACCACCACCAAATCATCACCTGAGGAGAGGAAGGTGGGGGTTGGGGGAGAGAACACAAGTGAAATATCAATGTCAAAGAGAAACATCGGTTTGATAGGTTGCCTCCCTTACGCGCCCTTACCAGGAATCAGACCCACAACTTAGGTCTGTGCCCTGACTGGGAATTGAACTTGCAACCTTTTGGTGCATGGGACAATGCTCCAACCAACTGAGTCACCCAGCCAGGGCTGGCAGCTTCTTAAAAAGTTAAAGATATATCTACCATGTGTTCTAGCTATTCCACTTCTAGGTAGTTACCCAAGAGAAAAGAAAATATATGTTCACATGAAAACTTATACATGAATGTTTATAGCAGCTTTACTTAAAATAGTAAAAAGCTAGAAACAACCTAAATGTCTATCAACAGGTGAATGAATAAAACTGGTGTATCCATACAGTGCAATACTACTTAGCAATGAAAAGGAATGAACTTTTGACATGTGCAACATGAGTGAATCTCAGAATAATTGGGCCAAGTGAAAGAGGCAGATGAGAAAAAAGTATATGGTGTATGATCCCATTTACATACAACTAAAATATGAACGCTATAATGACAGAAAAGAGTGGGTGGGGTGGGGAGGATGGGATTACGGGCACAAGGAAACTTTGGGATATGTTTACTGTTTTTATTGGAGAAGGTTCATGGGTATATACATATGTCAAACCATCAAATTGTACATTTTAAATATTTGAAGTTTATTATATGTTAATTATAATTCAGTGAAGCTATTTTGTATGAAAAGCAAGAGGAAAACAAATTTTTGCCAAGATATTTTGTGGTACAGTTAGAAATTGAAAGGAGAAATTCAGGTTGCAATAATAAAAATATCATCTAGTATTTGAACAAAGGATTCACATAAATTATTGTTATTATAATTTCAAGTCTCAGGTAGTTGCCACAGGTATTTTAAAAAATATGTATTTTTTAAATGTTGAGTGTCAGTCTGCATGTGAATGTAAAGGTATTGAGAAAAATGACATTTTACCTCCCCCCTCTTTTTTTCCCTACAAAAAGGAGTGACAGTTCATTCAGATTCTTTGTATTCTTCTTCGTCTATATTTGTCAGTTCGCTGTACACGTTCTACAGGCTGCAGGATTTCACAACTGGGGCAACTGGTAAGTCACTTAATTACTCTAGTTAATCTGTTCATCCAGTATCTTTAAGTAATTTTTGGCTTCCTAAAAATAGGTAACAGAGAGACCCTGGCCGGATAGCTAAATTGTCCCTATACATGGAGGTTGCAGGTTCCTTCCCTGGTCAGGGCACATACAAGAATCATCCAGCGAATGCATAAATAAGTGAAACACCAAATGGACATTTCTTTCTCTCTCTTTCTATTTCTCTCTCTTCTTCTCTTTCTCTAAAATCAATTTAAAATTTTTTTAAGTAGTTAACAGAGAAAAGCCAGATTAGCAAAAGTAAACAGCAGTAAAAATTACATTTTTTTAGTATTTAAAACTTGTCTAAGGCATAACCTTTGGACAAACCATTCTATTTGAAAATTATGATAGAAAAATGTTAATTAAAAATGGCATATTATATCTAGTTTAAATAAAATGTACATGTAACAAGCACTGAGAGGAAGAGTGAAAAGGAGACTGAGGAGTGATTAGGTAGATAGGAGGGCCAAGGATAATAGAAGGGAAAGAAAAGAAATTCAAGGATTTCAAGGAAAAGGGGACCTAATATGTGTAAAGTACTATTTTAGGTATACAAACATGTTTTTGTATACACGTGCGTATGGACACCTGTCTTGAAAAGTGGAATCACTGCATACACTTATACACATGTTTTGTTTTTTTTTCATTTTTATTGAATTTATTGGGTTGACATTGGTTAATAAAATTATATAGGTTTCAAGTGTACAATTTTATAACACATCATCAGTATGTTGTATTGTGTGTTCACCATCCCATCTCAAGTCTCCTTCTGTCACTATTCATTCCCCCCTTTACCCTCTTTTAACTCTCTCCACTACCCTTTCCCTCTGCAAATGACCATATTGTTGTTTGTATCTATGAGGATTTTTTTCCTTAATCTCTTCACCTTTTCCACCCAGCCCTGCAATCCCCCTTGTTTCTGACAACTGTCAGGCTGTTCTCTGTTTATGAGTCTGTTTCTCTTTTGTTTGTTAGTTCATTACATTCCACATATGAGTGAAATCATATGGTATTTGTCTTTTTCTGACTGGCTTATTTCACATAGCATGATGTTCTCCAGGTCTATCCATGCTGTTGCAAAGGGTAAGTTTTCCTTCTTTTTTATGGCCAAGTAGTATTCCATTCTATAAATGAACCACAGCTTTTTTATCTACTCATCTACCGATGGACACTTGGGCTGCTTCCAAATCTATACATATATTTTTAAACAGCATTATCATTCTCAGCATGGCAAAATAGGCACTCAGTGGAGGATCATAAGAAAGGGACACTCTTTGGACCCAGGTTAGGAGGTAATAGCTTATTTATATCTCTGTTCATGCACTCTAGAGCAAACATTCCTTGAATGAGACAGCAGGTAGAAGACTACACATCTCTAAAATTATTCCTCCATTTCTTCTTTTTTTAAAAACTGAGGTGCATGCATATGAGTTCTCGTAAGCTGAAAGCATGTATGAAGCTAATTTACTGTGTACATAAACTGAAATGGGCATGTAACTATAGAGTATATTGAGGACTTACGTTTAGTGTGCTACTACTGAATTGGAGTAGTGACTGGCAATCAGATCTCCTAATGGGCTTGTATATACACGCAGAGAATTTATATACGTATTTTAAATCAGTTCTAGGAAAAAGTAGTATTCATTATCATTTTAAAAGTTCTAAGTCTTTGACATTTGAGGGAACAAATGTTTTAAATGTTTAATTAAAAATACTGCATATGTCAACAGCACAAGTTTTTTTAGTTATGAAATTAATGTCTTGCTTTTTAGCACGGACTTGGAAAAACTGGTAAAATTGAGCGTAGCAGCATGAGCAGTAATGAAATAGCACAGGGATCTGCTAGTGAGGGTGCATACAAGATGACCAGTTTTAAGACAGACCTCATGTAATTCAGCAGATTTTTAAAAAATTAAACTCTATTTTGAGTTGGTTGTAGATTCACAAACAGTGATAAATAATGCAAAGAGATTGCAGGTACCCAGTTTTCTCCAATTGTAATGTCTGGGTATAATATCTTGGTAAAACTGGTGTAATGTCAAAACCAGGACCTTGACATTGGTATAGTTAAGGTAGAGAACATTTCCAGCACCAAAGGATCCCCTGTGTTGCCCTTTTATAATCACATTCGCTTCTCCTGCCCCCATGTCCTCCTTAACTGCAGCAATCACTGATCTGTTCATCATCTTTGTTATTTTGTCTTTTCAAAAATGTTATATAAGTGGAATTGTACAGTGGAGATTCATCCAAGTTTTTGTGTGTATTTGTAGTTCATTCCTTTTTACTTCTGAGTGGTATTTGATGGTGTGGATGTACCACAGTTTGTTTAACCAGAGTTGAAGGACTCTGGATTTTTCAGTTTTGGGGCTATCATGAACACCACCACTATAAAGATTTGTGAACAGGTTTTTTGTGAACATAAGTTTTCATTTCTCTGTGATAAATACTCAAGACTGTGATTGTTCATTCATGTAGAAGTTGCATGCTTAGTGTTTAAGAAACTGACAGACTGTTATCCAGAATGGCTGTATCATTTCATATTCCCACCAATAATGTATGAGTGATTCAGCCTCCACATCCTCACCAGCATTTGGTATTGTCACTGTTTTTATTTTAGCCATTCTGATAGGTATGTAGTGATTTCTAACTGAGGTTTTTAATTTGTATTTCCCTAATGATTCATGATGTTGAACATCTTTTCATTTGCTTATCTGAGATCTTTGTATTCTCTTGTTGAAATATCTCTTCATGTCTTTTGCCCATTTTCCTATTGATTTTTTTTCTTTTCTTTTTTTACTGTTGAGCTTCGAAAGTTCTTTATATATTCTGGTTGCTAACCTTTGTTGGATATATGGTTGAAAATATCTTTTTTATAATTAAGCGGAACTTAAAATGAACTTTAAAAGAGTAATAATGAACACCTAGGCCTAAGCAATATAAAATCTGGTGGTACACACTCAGGGCTAGAGTTTGATGCCTGGGTTTGAATTCAGACTATGTCATTTAGTAGCTCTGTGACCTTGGACAGGTACTGACTATCTCTGTGACTCAGTGCCTCACCTGTAAAGTAGGGGTTAAAACAGTACTTTCTTACAGGATGGTTGTGAGAATTAAATGAGTTAACATGTATAAAGAACATGAACGTTGCTTGGCTCGTAAGAGCTGAATATATATTAGTTGTTATGTTGTTTTTTAAAAAGTATGCATTGATTTATTTGCCTAATTATACTTTCCTTTGTATTACTTCTTAGTGGTTGGATTTCATCCCTTACTGGTCTCAACCGAAGTATTCCTGTTGGAATCATGATGATATTCATAGCAGCACTTTTCACAGCATCAGCGGTCATCTCATTAGTTATGTTTAAAAAGGTGAGTGAAATTTCATGTCTGCAGATCTTTATAGTGAAACTCACTTTCCCATTTTGCTATCACTGTAGTGTAGCCTCAAGCCATCTTTTGTTCTTCTTGTGCAAGGTGGTTCCCTGAGGATTACTTTGTATAATTAAAAGTTATGCATAGATATATTTTAGAAAATTACATCACATATCACATTTTTAACTTCCTTTAAAAAGGAAATATTTTAAAATCCTGTCAACTGAAGTTTTTCAGTTGAAGAGTTAAACTTATTTTTAAAATTTAAAGACACTAAATTATTTATCTAAGAGTATAAAGTGAGCTTTTGACAGGTTCAGGCTCTGTTATGACATGAATTTCATTTTTAGCAGCTGCCCAATTATCTGTACTTCTTCCATGACTGGTCTCACAGCCTTAAAAAACATCATTGCATAGGGTAGGAGAGAAATCAATGTTTTTATTTGTTTATATAAAGTTTAATTGTGAGATATATATTTGATATTCTACATGTGTTAAAACATGATATAATAACCCTGAGAATAACATCTATGTTTTAAAATGATAAAAGACTTTTGGTGGATCTCACTCTAAAGAAAATAAGTCTATACAACATTTTTTTTAATGCCCAGTAACTTGAGAATATGTCCAAAAAATTCGTAGGAATAATTGTACATTATATTTAAGAATATTGCACTCTTGAAATATTTTACTTATGCATTTGCCTTTGTCCTTCTCAAAACTCTGTGATGGCTGGATAGTGTTTTTTCTGTTCAAATTTTGTTACTCATTTCTCTCATAAAACCTTTCATTTCTTTTTTAACCACACACACATACTATTGAAACTCAGCTTTCTAAAGTTACAAAGTCCTAAAGTCTTTTTTCAGTCTTCCCCCTCCTCGAATTCTGTTGTCTTCTATACTCCAGGCAGCTCCTCTTCCTCAGTCTTCGTAATTGTGTTCTAATTCTCTTGCCTCTGAGGCTGTTCTTTCTCTTTTATTTATTTCTTTGTCCAGCGCATTAGTAGGTCTTCTTAAAAGCAATCAGTTCTCCCTTTTGTGTTCTGCAGTCTTTTTTCGTGAGGAATTTCAACCTCCCTAATTGTTTCAGTGTCCTTTATCTGGGTGACCTAGAACCTTGGTGGTAGAAGATGTACCGCTTCGCGTAAACATTCAGTTGCATCATCAGGTGGCTCTTGCATCACCAGTAGGTTGGTATCGTTGTCTCACAGTAATGCATCATAGACTCACTATTTTCTTCTCAGAACTAGCTCTTCTTCCAGAGGTTCTGATTCATATTCAAGAAACATTTATCAAGACTACATATTGTATGATTCTGTTTATATGAAATATTCAAAATAGGTAAACCTGTAGAAATAGAGAGTAAATTAGTAGTTGTCTGGCTGGGGGTTGGGTGGAGAGTGACTGCTAATGGTTATGGAATTTCTTTTTGGGGTGATGAAAATGTTCTAACATTAAGTTGTATGGAAGATACAATCACAACACTATCGGTATGTTAAAAACCATTGAATTGTACACTCTAAAAGGCTAAATTGTGTAGTATACATATTTTATCTCAGTGAAGCTTTTTTTTTTTAAAGGGACATTGATTAAATACCTACTATAAATGAGATGGTGCTAAGTACTTTCTCGGATGATTCCGTTCAGCCTTTGGGTCAGCACTTTGACTACTTCAGTCAATGCTTCCATTACTTTTTTAGTGACTTTCCTAGATACTTTTATTCCTTTAAAAAACAAAAAACAAAAAACTGCCTTTGTGACTTTTCATTCCCAACCTCAGTGAATCCAGAATTTTTTTTTGACTGGTCAGTCACACCCTGCCCTCACTTTCTTCAGTCCATTTGATATTAAAAAAAAAAAAAAAAAAAAAAAAAAAAAAAAGCCTCAGACAAACCCAGTGCTGTGAAGATTTTTGAAGTCGACATGGGGAGGGGAGTGGGATTGAGGTGATTGTGGGAAGTAGGGCTAATCCCTTTCACAGCTTCCAGATCAAGACTTCCTACTCTTCTCAAACTGTACAACTCAGTTTCTTTAAATACCTCACGTTTGTTCCCAGTTCTTGTTCATGCTATGCCTCTTAACTTACAGGGTGCTTCAGTTCTCAACTAGTGTTCTTTCAAGAAGTTGCTCAAATCTTCCTGCCTCTTCCACAGAATCTTCCTTTTACCCCATGTCTTAGGGATTATGTCATCCTCCGTTTTCCTGGGGAATTTGCTATCTGGACTATACACTGCGGGATCTGGGCACGGGCCACTTTATGTCCCTTGTAGTGCACATTTTCTCACTACACAGCTTGTTAAGCTCTTCCAGGGTGAACACGTCTTATACCATTGGAATTAAATGAAAAGAGCAGTAGCTTTGGAGCCACTCAACACAGGTTGAAATTCTGGCACCTTTTATATACAGCTGTGTGAATGGAAGCATGCTCTGTAACCACTCATACTCTAAGCTCCATGAGAGTAGGGGCCTAGTCTCTGTGCTTTCAGGCTGTATTCCACACATCTAGAACAGTGACTGTCAGTGATTGGCATGTGATAGATACTCAAATATATGTTGAATGAAGAATGAGAATAACTAACTTTTATTGGTGTGATGATTAAACAATGACTGTAAATTGCATAACACAGGGTCTCAATTAAAATTAATTTTCACCCTGGCTGGGTGGCTCAGTTCATTGGAGCATCATCCCATACACCAAAAGGTTGCAGGTTCAATTCCCATTCTAAGTACTTACCTAGATTGTGGGTTTGATCCTTGTTCACGGTGCATATGGGAGGCAACGAGTCAATGTTTCTCTTGCTCTTCCTTCCCTCCTTTTCTCCCTTCCCTCCCTTTCTCCCTTTCTCCCTGTTCAAAGTCAGTAAACATATTGTTGGGTAAGGATTAAAAAAATTTTTTTTCTTTGCTAGTCTTTTTGACCTTTTTATCATTTTATATTTAGGGTCTGGTTTGATGTGTACTTTTGTTTAATAGGTGCCTGTTCAATCAGAGAAACAAAATATACTGAAGATATTTATTGAAAGGAATAGGTTTATGTGGTTGTGGGGGCTGGCTAGGTTAGCCTGAAATTTGCAGCGCAGGCAGTCAGAAAGGATCGGAAATTCTCAAATAGAAGATGAAGCTATAGTCCACAGGTGAGATTTCTTCTTTCTCAGAGAAACCTCAGTTCTGTTCATAAGGCCTTTAACTAATTGGATCAGATCTACCCAGACCACTCAGGGTATTCTCTCTTTCTCAGAATGAGCTGAGTATGCATGGTAATCACATATGCAAAATACCTTCACTATAACCTGATCATTGCAGCATCTCTTTGTACAATTTCTTTATTATTCTGGATATACCTTTGGGGGTGCTTTATAAAACTAGAAATGTAATAAGTTTAGAGTACAGCAGAGGGTTTTGTGGTATGTTGCAGGTTTTACTCATTTGTTAAAACAACCACTGAAGAGTATGTGTTATGTGCTAGGGACTGCACTGTAAGCTCAAGGAGTTTACAGTTTGGTGTGGAAGAGAATGGATACCACAATCCAGTGATTCAATGGCTGTGATAAGGCCAAGTATAGTGAGCACACAGGAGGGAAACCTAACCAAGTTTTGGAGATCTCTTTTGGTGGGGAGGTCTTTTTGTATTGCCTTGGGTGAGGTATCATGATGAACAGGAGTTATCTAAGTAAAGGAATAAAGGAGAAGGGAGAAAATAAATAGATACCAGGTAGCAGGGATACCATTTTCATATCTAGTTGCAGGGAATAGCATGGCATATTCAGATACTTAAAAGTAGCTGAGAATGGATGGGAAGTAAGCTTGGTGCAGAGAGAAAAGTACACCGGTTGGTAGTGGGGGACAAGTAAAGATGAGGCTGAACACACAAGTGTAGTTATATTCTGTAGAGTCTTGTGACTTAGGAAACCTTGTTAAGAAGTCTGGATCTTCTCCAAAGATTGTTGGTGAGCCATAGAAGAGGTACAAAGAGGAGTGTAATTTAATTGATCCAATTTGAGCTTTAAAAACACAATTCAGGAATAGATTTGGGATTTGTGGGGCACAGGTATAGTGCTTGGAGAAATTAAGACTGGTAGACAAGCTAGGAAGCGGGCTAGTAATGATGGTGGCCTAAACTAAGAAAGCGGTGGTGTAAGTAACTGTAGTAAGGGAAAATGAGCAGGTAGTGATTGATTCGACTTGGGCCTGGAAGTGGAGCATGAGGGGAAGACTCAAGGATGACACCCGGATTTTTAGATGGTACGTATTCAGGAAGCAAGTACAGGAAGAAGAAAAGATTTGAGCATTGAGATGTTTTTAACTTTATACGTGGAGAGTTTAAAATTCTGGTGGGGACATTGAAGTATAATCACTTCGTAGACTTTTGGACCTATAAGTTGGGAGCAAAGGAAAAAGCTTTAGGCTGGGTTTCTAAACTTGGGAAGTATTAACTTCTTGATGTAAGTGGATATGCAGTAAGAAGAGAGCGTAAGGTAGAATACCCCTACCGTTAAAGAATCTACTGAAGGGAGAATGTGGAGGAGATTTAACCAGTACTGGTGGTGGTGGGGAATGCGTGGCCCAGATGATTAACAGAGTCGGAGTGTGGAGGAAGTGCTGATTTTACGGCTGTTGAGTAACTGGCTGCCATGTGGCAGCACTCTAAACCTTCGACCTGCGGTGCTTCCCTGCAAGTAACACAATTCTCTAGGGCCCAGTGCACGAAAGGAGGAGTTTGAGAGCTGTGCTTGTTGTGTGTCAGGCATTCAAAAGAAATTTGACTGCTTCTCAAATAAATCTGTTGCTATGGAAATTGTGCAGCATACTCTATTTTGGTTGACCATTTTTTCTTTTACGTGATGGTTAAAGAAGTTCCTAGTTACCTCTTTTTTATATTTGTTTACTTTCTTTCATTCTATACAAGTTCCTAAAATTCTCTGAATCTCGTATTCTTTATCCATGAAATAAGGAATTTAGATGAGTTTTCTGTATGACTTTATGAAGTACAATCAGTGGGGATACTATAAGCTAAAATGTAATTTGAGGCAGCTTTCATATTTGTAATGGTGTAGATTTCTCTTCCTTTGATAGAAATTTGATCCAATAAAAGCACTTAATATTTTTTTCCTTTTTATTTCATTTTCCACACTTAACTCAAAATGGCTGTTTAAAAAAAATCCTTTGGAGTTATGTAGCCATCCTTTATAACCACTAGAGGTCAGGCTCTCCATAAACAGTTAATGCCCTCTAAAAGTTATTCAGTGCACACAACAGTTTTACTCTAGAATTGTTGTGTTTCATTAGGTTGTTCTGTGTTCCCATCCCCAGTCGAATGTGTTCTGTGGTATACATCTGTTTCAGTGACAGTGACTCCATCTTTGAGAACCTGGGTGGCATTCTGATGTCTTGCATGCGCAGTTGGAGTAGGTGGTCAGTGGTGTGTAGAGTTCCCACTGTGAGCACTGTGGCAGCTTAATGTGGTTCCCTCTGTAGTGTCCTCTTATAATTCACATTTAAAAATTGAAATGCAAGTGTATCTGTCTTTTGTACCTCTTCTGTAAGTAAGGGTATAGTTCAGTCCTTAACTTCCTTAAATTTTTCCTTAGATTATTTCTAAATGGTGTTTTTTTAAAAAGCTCTTTCTATAGTAAACTATTAAAATTGAATAATAGTTTTGGGCTAAGGCAGAGATATTATAAGTAGGTCAAATAACAATAAATGAATGAATATGGTTGACTTTATATGAGGGGAATCCAAAATTTCCTCTTTTAATTGTTGTAAGAGCTGGAATAACTTGGTATAGAAGAGATAGGTAATACATAACTCATATTCCTTTTGGGACCTAGTTTTGAATGATTATTTCTTTAAAATTATATTTTATTACAGTTGTCACAATTTTCCCCCTTTACCCCCCTCCACCCTGCTCCCCGACTCCCTCAGGCAGTCCCCGCACCATTGTCCATGACCATGGGTCATGCATATGTTGTTTGACTACACTGTTCTCTGTGCTGTACTTTACATCCTCATGACCATTCCGTAACCACCAATTTGTACTTCTTAATTTCTTCTTCTTTTTCGCCCATACCCCAGACACCCTCCCTTCTGGCAACCATCAAAACATTCTCTGTATCTATCACTCTGTTTCTGTTCTGCTTATTTATTTTGTGTTTTTAGATTCAATTGTTGATAGACATGTGTTATTTTTTTTCCATGGAACTTTAAAAATAGTTCATAGACTCTTGTGCCCACATAATAATGTAATCATTAATAGAGATTTTTTTTTGCCATTTTGAAAGTATTTTAGAAAAAAATTACTTCTTTAAAAAACAAGTTTCCCTAAGTGCATAAAAATTTTTTATATACCAAAATATCTATTCTGAAGATACTCTTTTATTTTGTTTGAGTGTATAGAATTTAAGGGTATAGAATTAGTATAGAGGCCATACTATCCAGAATAATGACAAGTCTCATTTATTAGTTAAACTGGTTTTTACAGTAAATGTTTTGTGACAGTAATCTATTATATGTAAAAAGATAATCTGCTTAGATTAAATGTGACTTTCACTTTCTTTGAAAGCATTGTAATTGTCCCCCCCTTTGGGGGGCCTTATTTTTGGCTCTAGGACGGGAGGCTGGTCACTGTCCTGTGCGGGTGTTCTGTAGTCACAGATAGGCTCTCCTGCCGTCCTCCCTTACCCTGTTGTCTGCAGTGACCGCATTGTTCTACATTCCCCCCAGCAAGGGTTCCAATTTCTGTATGTCTTTGCCAGCACTTATTTTCCATTTTTCTGATTATAACCATTCTAGTTGGTGTGAAGTAGTTAAGTTCACTTTTTTAAAAATTTGCCTCCGAGATCATTACAAAGTAAGCATTTTACTTTGTAACACAGATGTAGTCTGTTAGAGCAATATTGCACTTCTTTGATAACACTTTAATAATGAAGATAATTTTAGGCTATTTTTAATTCCTAGCAGATAAACAAATAATTATTCAGTGGTTTCTACCACAAGTATTATGTCTTTTAGAGGGCATAACAGTGAGTGAATATGTGCTCTTCCCCTCAAGGAACTAAAAGCATGTGGGGTATAAAACGTAGATAAACCCCCCCAAAAGAAGCGGCATAATACGCATGCCTAAAAGATGTACAACGTGTAGGAGGTGCTCACTGTAGGGAGAGCCATAGCTAGTTCACGCAGAAAGAGGACAGCACTATTTGAGATAGGCCTCCAAGCATGAGTAGGATTTCAATAGCATGAAACCAGAGTGGTTTTCAAGAGGTTACAGAAGGGGCGTCTGACCCAGATCTGTGGATGAGAGGGTTTATAGAAGATTTCTAGGAAATGGTTAATTGAAAAAATTGGGCTTAAGGATCTGTAAATTTTTAAAAAACTCAAAACAAGAAAAAAATATTTCAGAAACTCACTTGTTTGTATTTTCCCAGCTTTTAAAAAAGGTAAAATAATTTTAGTATGGCAGGGATCTTACATTAATAATAGCATGAATTCTTGAAATGGTGTTCTATAATCTTTAATGGAAACATGTTTGGATTATTTTGATTAAATAAAGTGCCATGGATCTTTATTTTCCATACATATATATTTTTTGTCATATACCTGCTCAGTGTTACACTAAAATATTTTGAAGATACATTAAGGATAATTTTTATTTTTATTAATGTAACACATTTACATAATTATTTGATATCTTGAGGGAAACTCTCAGAGACAGCGCAACAAATATTGTTTTATGGAAGGCGAATTCAAGGTCCTGAGTAGTGACAGTACTGGAGCGTTGTCTGCTGGGTACTTACGTGGTTGTCTCCCTCTAGGTGGCTCTCTGGGTCTGTATAGATGCAGACCACTGAGAGTGTGTGCCGCTACTATCTTTGTTTTGCCTCTGTGCTCTGTGGGGCTATAGATTTCATTTTAAGTAATTAAACTAAGAAGCCCATAAATATGTCACATCAGCTACTCAATACACATTTGAAAGAGGAAATAACAAAGCAAATTAGAACAAATGTTTATTTATTACATGCCTGTAAACTTGGGGAAAGAGGGAAGAGAGAGGCAAACGAACCTGTAATTACATTGGACTGACTGGGTCTAGGAAGTGAAGAAGGTTTATTAGATTTCTATAATGCACTTCATTTTGTGGAATCTAGTCATATGTACTCATTGTGAGATAGTTTCTTGGACACAGGGTTAGTAATTCACCCCTGTTTTTAATGTTCCATAGAAAATGTGATTTTGAAAGAGGAGTAAAAATAGTTACTTCTATGCTGAGGATGGTGCTGTGGTTACTAGAAGAAAAGACTTTTAGGGTTTACCAGTATATGTACTTGTCGGTCCTCTCCTTTTCTCCCTCACCTTTCACACTTCGATCTGTGGTAATACGGATCCCTAGTAAAGCGGTGCAGGTGCTGCGCCACTGTATCAGAAGGATTCAGGACGATCTGGGTATTTTTATTTTTAACATGCTTTCTTCCCTTGACATCTGTAGAAGGGTCCCTGGTTTTCCCCCTTTCTTTCCTAATCATTCCTTTTTGTTGTGGGTACTTCTTAAATATTGGTGCCTTTATTTTTTTTGTGTGTGTGTTTCAGTTTTGCGTAATAGTCTTTAATATTTTTCTTAAAAAATTGAAAAGATAAATGCAGGGCATTTCAGTGTGTTGACTGCATTATATAACCTGAACGATTTTTGAAAAAGGCTGTGTGGCCATAGAGAAAACAATGATAAAGAAAATGCAAAGGAAGGAAAATTTTCATAAATTACACAAAGTATCAGCCTGATAACTTGCTTTTCAGTGTTTCTCAGAAGATAGAATGAAAACCAGAATGCTGTTTTATTTAGATTGGTTGTAAACCTGGACAAAAGAAATCTGACACTTCAGAATACATATCACAAAATCAAATATGAAAGAAATGAAAACTTGAAAATTAAATTTAAGTATCCACATACATAGAAAGTCCCTATGTTTTGACACGTATAACAGGTTTTGTTAGTGAAATTGGTTATTTTTTTTCTAAGCTGCTTCATTACTATATAGACTAACTAACCATTCCAATGGTTCTCTAAGGGAAAAAGTTAGGAACCATAATTTGCAACAGTTGTAAACAATACTCTGCTAGGCCCTAATAGTTTTTAGTAACTCACATCTTTGGAATTAAAAGTAGGTTGAAATGCTTAGTTTAAAATAATTTTTAAAAGATGGGCAGTGGGATGTTGCCTGACCTATAAAAATGCCAGTAAGCAAAGAAGTGACCGAATATACACTGCAGGTGTAATTAACTTAAGTGGTCTAAGACTTAAGGACAAAGCCCTCATTCACTTATGTTCACTCCAGAATTTTGGAGGCTGTATCCAGTTTACTGAGATTAAAACCTGGGGCATGTTACTGCCCAGTTACCTCAATATATGGCAACTGGTAGAAGTGAGTATATCAGAAATCTTAGAATTATCTCTGTATAATATTAAGTTTTACAAATTTATCTTTAGTCCTCTTATTCCTCCCATTTTTGTTCCTTCCAGGAACCTGGACACTCTCCTTTGGCGATCTTAGGAATCTTTTCAACATAATTATTTATCAAGAGAAAGAAATTTTGCTTTGAACCTTAAAATGCATACATGGTTCTGCCATATTTATTAAATGGCTCTTGAAGTATTTGATTCTTAGTTGAAAGTAGAAGTTATCCACATTGGTTGGAGCAGAGTTACTATCTTCAGAAGTCATTTTATAAATCACTCTTCTTGAGAAGTTCTCTTTGAGATTTATTCAGTCTTTCAAGAAACTGTTCAAAACTTTTATTTAAGGACCTAGGCTGGTCTTATTATAATCTCTGATTCTGTGTTTGATATTGGATTCAGCTTTATTCTCCTCTTCATTAATGGAACTGGCATCTAATTCATGGCAGGTGGAGCTTATGGTTGGAACAGCAAACAGGTCAAATTGATCCACTTTCTGTGAACCAGTAGGCACTGAAATTCGGCCTGCTTTAGGGTGAACACTAAAAGGGCTCCTCAGCAAATGACTGATTCCTTTGCTAACATCCATGTCCAGCCATAGAAAACAGTGCTGCCAGTGGACCGACTCAAGCCTGGGTCCACATTTGTCATTTTTTTCCCCATTCTCTTTTATTATTTTATTGAATATGCTATTATACTTGTCACATTCCCCTCCCTTCATTCCCCTCTACCCTTCATCCCCCCACCCACATTCCCCCCCTTTAGTTCATGTGTTATATAAGTTCTTTAGCTTCTACATTCCCCACACTATTCTTGCCCTCCCCGTGTCTATTTTCCACCCACCGTCTATGCTACTTATTCTCTGTACCTTTTCCCCCTCTCTCCTCCTCCCACTCCTCTGTTGCTAACCTTCCATGTGATCTCCATTTCTGTGGTTCTGTTCCTATTCTAGTTGTTTGCTTATTTGCTTTTGTTTTAGGTGTGGTTGTTAACATCTGTGAGTTTGCTGTCTTTTTACTGTCATATTTTTTATCTTCCTTTTCTTAAGGAAGTCCCTCTAACATTTTACATAATAAGGGCTTGGTGATGATGAACTCCTTTAACTTGACCTTATCTGAGAAGCACTTTATCCTCCCTTCCATTCTAAATGAAAGCTTTGCTGGATAGAGCAATGTTGGATGTAGGTCCTTGACTATCATGACTTGGAATTCTTTCCAGCCCCTTCTCGCCTGGAAGGTCTCTTTTGAGAAATCAGCTGACAGTCTGATGGGAACTCCTTTGTAGGTGACTGTCCCCTTATCCCTTGCTGCTTCTAGAATTCTCTCCTTCATTTTCATCTTGGCTAATGTAATTCTGATGTGCCTTGGTGTGTTCCTCCTTGGGTCCAACTTCTTTGGGACTCTCTGAGCTTCCTGGACTTCCTGGTAGTCTATTTCCTTTGCCAGATTGGGGAAGTTCTCCTTTATTCAAATAACTTTTCCACTTGTTGTTCTTCCTCTTCCCCTTCTGGTACCCCTATAATTTGGATGTTGGAATGTTTAAAGATGTCCTGGAGGTTCCTAAGCCTCTCCTCATTTTTTTGAATTCTTGTTTCTTCCTTCGTTTCTGTTTGGTTGTTTCTTTCTTCCTTCTGGTCCACTCCATTGATTTGAGTCCTCGTTTTCTTCCTATCACTATTGGTTCCCTGTGCATTTTCCTTCATTTCATTTAGTGTAGCCTTCATTTTTTTTCATCTAATTTGCGACCAAATTCAACCAATTCTGTGAGCATCCTGATCACCAGGGCTTTGAACTGTGCATCTGATAGGTTGGCTATCTCTGGGTTGCTTAGATGTATTGGCTCTGGTGCTTTAATCTGTTTTTTTGTTTAAGCCATTTTTTGGTGGGGGGGGCAGTCTGGTCACATCTGTTATGTAGAGAGGGGCGGAGCCTTAGATGTTCACCAGGTGGGTCCACCCAGTCGCTGGGTTGTGATGCTATATGTGAGGGCGGGGTCCAAGAGGGAATAATGGCACTTGCTCCACTCACTCTTGTATTTCAATCCCTTCCGCCGCTTCCCACAAGCAAATCTGGCCCTTCTGGTGCTGGTTCCCGGGTGGGTGGGCTTGTGTATGTTCTAGGACCCTGTGGATCTCTCCAGTGAACTCTTCTGAGGCTGGAGTCTCTCCCAACACCTCAACCCCCACAAGTATTTTCAGTCGGTGCTTTTAGGTTTCATTTCCCCGTGCTGGGGCCCTGCGCTGTGCGGTCTGTCTCACTCCCCGTTCTTGCCTGGTTTATCTGTGCTCAAATGTTTGTCTGCAGTTAGCCAGTCGCCTTGCGTGCCTCACTGAGTCTGCCAGCACCGCCTGTGTGCCTGGGACCACCAACCACCACTTTTTCCTGCTGCGACCCCTCTCTGCTGGCTGCTGATTCCATGCCTCTTACCTGTCTGGATGAATGGTTGTTGGACTTCTTTACAGTTCAATTTTCTGCCAGATCGGGTTGTTTTTTTGTTTCTAAATTATTGTTGTCCTTATTTTGGTTGTGTGAGGAGGCACAGTGTGTCTACCTACGCCTCCATCTTGGCCGGAAGTAGTCTCCACACTTGTCATTTTTCGAAGTCATTTAGATCAGATATCTGGCTGAATTCTTCAAATGCTCCCAACACTGAAGTGAACAAGAATTACTGCGGCTTTCTTTATGTCCAAGAATATCTTTATCAACCAAGGCATATTTTTGAAAGTACTAATTTATTATGTTTATAGATTTTCTGACAAAAGGGTGAATTTTTTCTCTTAGGGAATTTTCTTTTTAATGTCTTGACCACCCTTTAAATAGGCATATAATAAATATTTGTTCTAATTCACGTTACTGTTTTTGCTTTCAAATTTGTACTGAGTGGCTGTTATATGTATTGATATGATTCATAGTTTATGCATCTTAATAACATGTCATTTAGCTTCCATGTCTTTGTATGTTTTTCAGTGTTCTTCTTGTGATTGATTTTTAGTTTCATAGCATTGTGATCAGAGAAGATGCTTGATATGATTTCAATCTTCTTACATTTATTGAGACTTTTTTGTGTCCTAACATGTGACTATCCTAGAAAAGGTTCCATGCGCACTTGAAAAGTATATATATGCTGCTGCTTTGGGGTGAAATGCTCTGAAGATACCAAATAAATCCATTTGAGCTAGTGTGTCATTTAAGTCTACTGTCTCCTAGTTGATTTTATGTCTGGAAGACAGACTTGAAGTCAAGGGGGTGTTAAAATCCCCCCTACTATGACTGTATTTCTATTGATCTCTCCCTTTATGTTCATCAAGATTTGCTTTACATATTTTGGGGCTCCCAGACTGTACTACGGACAACAGTTTTCTGATTTATCGTAGACCCGAGAGTGAACACCTCTTCTTCTAGAATATACCCAGAGGCGACACTTAAATCCATACTCCTCCTTCAAAGCTCAGTTGTTGATGCATGTGGCCCTCGCCATGAGGGTCCAGCATTTAGAATATATGTCTGCAGAACTACATCTTCTCATATCATCGTAGTCTCTCATGTCAATGTCAGACACCAGTTTTTTTTTTTTTTCCTTGAGCCTGGAAAGCTCCCAGCTGTACTGTATTATGTTGATTGGATCTGTGGGAATATATCATGTGTATATTAATCTTGCATATATTCATTTTCTGCATCTCCTTTCCAGATCACTCTGGTTGTTGAAATATTGGTAGTGAATGTAAATATCATCTTTCAATATGAATGAAAATTACTGGTGTTGAAAGTAATTATTACTCTACCATAGTTGTATTGGGTATAGGGAAGGAGCCTCCGGTAGTAAAACTTAAGCAGCTCGGTAGCTCAGCAGGGTCAAACGCCTCCATAGAGCATTGTACTCAGACCTGGAAGGATCACCTCAAGAGTTGGCAGGAACCACACAAAAGCCTCTACTTTGTGTTTTTCATGGAGAGTTTCATTTATGTCAGAGTTGTAGTTACCATTTATGTGCCAATGGTTTCCAAGTCCATGTCTCTAGCCTACTCCTCTCTTGAGCTGCAAACCAAGTCTTCACGTGCCTCCTGTGGCAGTCCTAGAGTAGGTATTTAATAAACATTTGCAGAATGTACGACTGTTTTTCAACCCGGCATCTCTTTCCCTCCCTAAACCAGCCTGTCCTCTACATTCTCTTTTTGACATGGCAGCAGTGTCCAAACTTGATTTGACTGTCTTTGACTCATTCTTTTTTACACTTGATATTTACTCCATAATTACCAGTTTCTATCCAGGTTTTGGAAGAGGACTGACTTTGATGCACTACCCCCACCCACAAAAACTACTTTGATTGCATTTCCGTCAGGCTTCTAATTTAGAACTAATCATAGTGCATTGTAATTACAAGTTCACTTTTTTTGTTTCTTCCTCTCCCCCCTCCAAGTTTATAGGCATATAATAAATATTTGTTCTAAATTGCTTTATTATGTTTTCTCAAATCTGTATTGAGTAGCTGATGTTATATGTATTGATGTGCTTCATAGTTTATGCATTTTAATAATATGTTATTTAGCTTCAATGTCTTTGTATGTTTTTCAGTGTTCTTGTGATTGATTTCTAGTTTCATAGCATAGTGGTCAGAGAAGATGCTTGATATGATTTCAGTCTTCTTAAATTTATTGTGTCCTAACATGTGGTCTGTCCTAGGAAATGTTCCACTTGTTCTTGAAAACTATGTATATTCTGCTGCTTTGGGGTGAAATGCTGTGAGAATATCAATTAAATCCATTTGATCTAGTGTACCATTTAAGGCAGGGGTGTAAAACTTACTTTCATCGGGGGCCACATCAGCCTCATGGTTGCTTTCAAAGGGCCAAATATAATTTTAGGACTGTATAAATGTAACTTACTCCTTAACAGTTAAGCAAGAGCTTGGGCACTGCCACCAGGTAGAAACAAGGTGCTAGGCCAGATAAAACAAAGTGGAGGGCTGGATTCAGCCCACAGGCCTTGTGTTTGCCACCTGTGATTTAAGGCTACTGTCTCCTAGTTGATTTTTGTGTTTGGAATATCTATCCATTGAAGTTCAGGGGGTATTAAAATCTTGCCCCCCCAACCCCACTATGACGGTCTGTCTATCTGCCTCTCCCTTTATATCCATCAAGATTTACTTTACACATTTAGGTGCTCCTATGCTGAGTATGTAAATGTTTACTAGGATTATATCCTCTTGTTGGATTGTTCCCTTTATCATTATGTAGTGTTCTTCTTTGTCTCTTACTTACTTGGTTTTGATGTCTGTTTTGTTGGATATAAGGATTGCTACCCCAGCTTTTTTTTACTTTCCATTTGCATGAAATATCTTTTTCCAACCCTTTACTTTTAGTTTGCATGTATCTTTTGATCTGAGGTGGGGCTCTTGTAGACAGCATATATATGGGTCTTGTTTTCTTATCCATATAGCTACCCTATGTCTTTTGGTTGGAGCATTTAAGCCATTTAGCTTTAAGGTGATTATTGAAAGATAATGTATTTAATGCCATTTTATTGTTAGATTATATTACTCTATTTTGTCTTTTCCCTCTTTCATTTTCCTTCTAGCAAGGCCTTTAACATTGGCTGCAGCACTGGTTTGGTGTTAACAGCTTTTTCTTTTCTGTGAAGCTCCTTATTTCCCCTTTGATTCTAAATGATAGCCTTGCTGGGTAAAGTAGACTTGGTTGTAGGTCCTTGCTTTTCATCACCTTGAATATTTTGTGCCACCCCCTTCTGGCCTGAAATGTCTCTGTTAGGAAATCAGATGACAGTCTAGTTGGTGCCTCCTTGTATATAACTACCTGCTTTTCTCTTGCAGCTTTTAGGATTCTCTTTTTGTCTTTAAGCCTTGCCATTTTAATTATGATGTGTCTTGCTGTAGGCCTCTTTGGGTCCTACTTATTTGGGACTCTCTCAGCTTCCTGGACTTGTGTCTTTTTCCTTCACCAGATTAGGGAAGTTTTCAGTCATTATTTCTTCCAAGTAGGTTCTCAATCCCTTGCTCACTCTCTTCTCCTTCTGGTGGATATTGGTGTGGATA
The DNA here is from genome assembly GCA_039655065.1 of Glossophaga mutica. Taxonomy (NCBI): domain Eukaryota; kingdom Metazoa; phylum Chordata; class Mammalia; order Chiroptera; family Phyllostomidae; genus Glossophaga; species Glossophaga mutica. Next base: position 49,263,825 of record CM077305.1, read on the forward strand.
TTGGTACACTTCAGGTTGTCCCAAAGGTTTTTTAAGGTCTCCTCATTTTTTAAAAATTCTTTTTTCTTTTTGCTGCTCAGCTTGGGTGTTTTTTTCTACCTTGTTGTCCAAATCACTGATCAATCCTCTGCTTTATCTCATCTACTGTTGATTCCTTCCAGGGTTATTTATTTCAGAGACTACATTTTTTAATTTCTGACTGATCCTTTTTTATGGTTTCTCTGTGTTTTTTCATGTGTTGAATATCCTTATAATCACTATTCTAAACTCTCTGATAAATTGCTTGCCTCCATTTCATCTAGTTCATCTTCTGGAGAATTCTCTTATTCTTTCATTTGGGGTCTGTTTCTTTGCCTTTTCATTTTGGCTGCTTCTTATTTGTTTCTATTTATTAGGTAGATCTGCAAAGACTCTGGTTTAGACCTATGTCTGATGCTGCCTGTGACTGGCCCCAGACAACCTGTTTGGAGCTATAAGCAATCCACAGCTTGTGGCTCCCTCTGCTGGGCCTGTTTGTGTGCAGAAGGAACCAGGCTGCTCACTAAGTCTGGCTTTTACTGGCACTGGGCCTGTGGGAGTGTCAGCTAAAGTCTTGGATCTGCCTCTGCCTGCAGGCTATCTGTTAGGCTTTATCAGTGAACATCTTCCAGCTACATTCCTGACTGGCAGGTCCTAACCACCACAGGGTGGGATAAGAATGATTCCTGTGGGCAGCACTATTGCTTCCCCTCAGGCTAATGACACTTGGAGAGGAGTGCTCTGCCTGAGAAAGATGGCTTCTGCAGTGTGGGGGATGACTCAGCACAGGGATTCTGGTGTCCGTTCCTTCAGGTTCTCTCCCCAGAACCAGCCTAAGACTTTGCTCATGTGTCTCTAGTCCACCCTGCCCTCCCTCTGCTGGAGCCCAGGGTAGGTGGCTGCTGCAAACAGAGTTTTGTGCATTGGCCCTTGAACAGGCGCTCTGCCTCTCCAGCTGTCTCTCGTTGGTGGATAGAAACCCTGCTGCTTTTCAAAGCCAGAATTTATTTGGGTTCTTTTCCCAGTTCTGGAGGCTGGGGAGGCCAGCTTGGGGCTTAGACCCCACACTTCTCAGGGTGAACCACCCTGGCCACTGAAATATCCCTCCTGTGGCCAGGGTGCCTGTGGAAGCCCAGCCAACCCTCTCACACCTCCTCTATATTTCCTACTAGTTATGTTGTGTTGATGTGTCGTCTTCGTTCTGTCCGTGGTTATGAGGCTTCTTTCCAGCTAGTGTTCAGTTGGTCAATCAGGATGATTTTTCTAGAATTTAGTTTAATTCCACTTTGGTTCTGGAAGGAGATTTGTGAAGCTTTCACCTACTCTTCCGCTATCTTGGGACCCTGTCCAGATTTGGGTTTATGCATCTTAAAATATATGCTAATTGATCATTTTTGAACCCTGCTAATGAAAATAAATCCCAAGATTTGAGTGATGAATAAGTATAAACAGATAATTCACAGAAGTGTGTGTTTTTTTTTTTTTAATCCTTTAAAACTTGACCATACACAAAAGGTTAAATGGTTTACAGAGTGGATAGCAGAAGTATCTTTAAGGCATAAATAGTTCTTGGTACATTAAATGATAAAATGATATCATAGATGATTATAATATGGTCAGTCATATATATGTAGCCAATACATCAGTAGGGAAGGCATTATTTTCTTTGATTTGTTGAGGGAATCATTAATGTTTTAAAATCAGAATATCTCTTGTTATGTTAAACCATTTTCTTGTAATGCTATCTTAATTAGAAATAGTAGAAAACAAAGCTGTTTTCTTTTTTAAGAAGTTTTTATTTATTTTAGATAGAGGAAGGGGGAGAGAAAGAGAAAACATCAATTTGTTGTTCTACTTATTTATGCATTCATTTGTTGCTTCTTGTACATGTCCTACCCAAGGATTGAACCCATAATCTTGGCATACAATGCTCTAACCACCTGAGCTCCCCAGCCAGAGTCAAAGCTTTTTCATTTGGTCAAGTTCTTCAAATTATTTTGTTTTCGCATAGGATAATTATCTTTTCTGCACTGGAGATTAAAAGGAGAAACCTGTGTTAAGAAGATATTTAAATACAATATTATGTGCCAGTGTGGTGGCTGATGTTCTGCATCTTAGGTATCATGCCTGGAATCTATTCATTTTTTCTGAGTAATGCTGAGATTGACTGAAGAGCTGTTGAAAATGGATGTGTAGATAACCACTCATCTTCTCCCGCTTTTTTGTGCCTTTGTAGGTACATGGACTATATCGCACGACGGGTGCTAGTTTTGAGAAGGCCCAACAAGAGTTCGCAACAGGTGTGATGTCCAACAAAACTGTCCAGACTGCAGCTGCAAACGCAGCTTCCACCGCAGCAACTAGTGCAGCTCAGAATGCTTTCAAGGGTAACCAAATTTAGAGAGTCTTCAAACAATACACTGTTACCTTTTGATGGTACTTTTTTCTCCAGTTACTGTATTCTATAAATATTTTTATGTTTAAAACACACAATACACACAGCATGTATATCTCTTATTCACTTGTGCATGGGTGAAAACCAGAAAAACGTCCTTGGCTTATTATTTACCTAACAGTTTCTTAAGATTTTAGTGCCCCTTGCAGAAAAAAATATTACCTGCTACAGAAATATTCTCCATATTTTTTGGAGGATGAATGTTCAGCAAATTATTTCAGTGGTGAGACACTGAAGTTAACCTGGTAGTTATTATTAAAAATGCATTTAGTACTAGCTGCAGTCATTCTTTCAAGAATCTTATACTTAAGGGTTACACATCAGAGCAGTAGTTGTGGCTTCATTTCTCTTTCCTTATTTATATTGAAAGAAATAGGCCATCAGAGACGTATGGATTTTTAAATTGGCTTGCTTTTTAGCAGTTTCAGTCACCAGTGAAGAGCCTATGTGCATTCGTAGTAGCTAATGTAAATTTTATCTTTTTCTTTTCTTTTTTTAGAGTAGTCGATACTTTGATATCAGTCTCTGGTCTTGCATGGAAACCATGTTTCTTAAATTAAAAGAATTAGTATTTTGGGTTCTGCACTGCTTATGGTTGTAGGATTGGGAAGTTGTTTGTAGAATTATAGAAATGATTTTCTATAATAGTTTCTTTAAATAAAAGTTTATTGGGATGCAACGAGAATATAATATGCAGTGTATTACCCAAAAGGTAGAAAATTGATGGAATAGAATGTAATGATGAGAATTCCTTTTTTTAAAAAAATTTTCAGTATTCATATCATAGTAAAATATTACTGTATGGAAACTTTGGTATATTCTTGTGGCTATCCTTTTTAATTGAACTGAGATTGTATTTGGCAGCTCTTTTTTGGGGTGTGTGTGTAATTTTTAACAGAGGTGTTAAAAGTCTAGCCTAACTCCTTGTCCATAAAGAACGTACAGTATTTAAGGGATTTTTTTTGTTTTTAGCCTCTCATATCTAGTGGCATTAAAAACAAAAAGACCCTAGCATACACATACTTGAATCCCTAATGCATCTCGGTCTTTCAATTTTTGAGACTTACTATATCAAAAAATTTTAGTAGTAGAAAAAATAAAACATTTAACTTACACCAAGCAAGAAAATACACAGTTGAATGCATTAATTATGAATATAATCACTTTAAAATTGCTATTGTGCAGCATAGGAGTTCATTCTTAAAGTATGCTTTTGGGTTGAAAGTTTGAATCGTGTTTAATACTGATTAAGAAGAGACCCAAGACATTTGTAAAGTAGTGATACTGTGTTTTTGAAGTTATTAGCTAATTTAAGATTGCAGAATAATAGGTAGTGATTTATTCAATTTGATTTTAAGTAAGGATCATTTGTTGGATCATGTTATTTGAGACATCATCCATGCACATTCTTTTAAAAAAAAAAAATCAGATGGGCACAAATGGTTAAATCCCTTTTTCTCTCCTCCCTAACTCTGGAATGGGCTGGAGTGGTGAGTTCTCACTGTTTATGAAGAGGCTTTGCGTGGCAGCGCTACCGGGTGACTCGGATCCATCCACGTGGTGTTTATATTGGATTTATTTAGGACTTTACTGAAGTAATATACTTGGAATATAATTCTTTTATTTTGATGAAAATAGGTTTCAGAGTATGAATCTAAAGCTGTTTCTGAATATTTCTCATTAGCGATAATCTCCACCTACTTTCTCAACCAAATAAGCCAGTTCAAGTTTTTCAGAATCTATAATCTTATTGAAGATGTTTCGTCTGTGTGCTTTAATTAAGTGTGGATTTTACAGACATTCAAAACATTAACCACAAAATACAGCAGGAATACTATGTCCATTATTAATTTATATCTCCAATCCATTTTCATTTTCCTTTAAAGTACAACTAAAAGATGTAGCGTAGAGACTTTTGGAAAATGCTGAGATACTTTCCTTCAGCAACAGAAGTGTCTGTGCCTATTCTGTAGAAATCCCCATCATTAAATGGCAAAGGGTGATTACAACCAATAGTAACTTTTTTATGTGCATGGGGAACATGTTATAAATTCAGTTGTTTGGATTAATAAAAGCTTATAAGAATTGTTTTTTAAAAACATAAATGTGCATTAAAATGATGGCAATGCTCACAGTTTGATAAAGTGTAGGGGTTTAAATTCTTATATTTTCTATTCCCTTAACAATAATTAGTAAATAGTCATGTTTTCACTCAGCAAAACATAGGCATTTGTTGAAGTGTTTTATATTTATTATCAACATCATCCAGTATTGGAATCATGAAATGGTCTTCACAGGGTAAGCAAGCGCCCAGGTCATTTGTTAGTTTCAATATTTAGTTGTGGCTGTTTTACTTAAAACTGAAGTGTGAACACTGGAAAACCATGGCTCAGTGATGTGTGACTTGGGTTATTTATCTAGGGATGCGTGTGTGTCTTGTCGGGGAGCAGTACTGCGCTGCCACCCTGGCGACTGTCGTGGGTCAGCACAAGTGCCCTCCATCTGTCCCTCTACTGTTGCATGTTTTCGGTGGTTTGGAAGTTTTGTATATTTATTGTATTAACACAGAGTGTTATAAAATAAAATGCTGTTTAGTGGATACTTGTATAAATTTAAATACTTTATTAGCACTTCAGAGGCAGAAATTGTGCTGATGGTTTAATGTATATAGAAATTCCACATTTGAATTTTACAAACGAAGCTGTATAATTCTATCATGTGCTAAACAAAATAAAGATATAAAAGATTAGGTAAAAGTCTCAGCAATATAAAATGACAGTGTTTCTGTTGCATTAGACCTTTGTAGGTAGTGGAACATGAGCTTCACTTATGTTAAATATTTTGACCACTTTAAGGTCAAAATACACAGACTGCCTAGAGACTCAAAGTGAAAAAATAATGTGTTTTGTCGCTGAGTTTTCTCGGGGGGCTGAAACGTGTGCCCCTGCACTAGGGTCGCGTTCGAGTGAGCCCGTGGTCTGTTTCCTGGCCTCGCTGCCTGCTGCGGTTTTACGTGCTGACGGTAGTGCCTGTTTGATTTTTTACGTGGTTGTTAAAAGAGGATGTTAAAATGTAATATAAAATTATGTTAATGGTGAATCTTATTTTGAGAAATATGTGTTCAGTTAAAATAGGAACAGCATTTTCAGTTTTCTGGGTGTCAGCTAAAAAACAAGTGGGTTTGGATTATCGTTGGACATCTATCTCCCTCATGTGGAGATGATGCATGGTTTGCGTTTTAGAGGGAATTTATGTTAAATTTTTTAGTTGTTTCTGTAAATTGTTTGTAGTAGCATAATGCTTTTACAGTTATTGCCATATCTTTTTCTGAAAAAACTGACATTATTAGCATTTAATTTTATCCTTATTGGTAAAATCTCTGTTTAGACTGTTAGTATACAGAACTTGTCGTCATTTTACATACATTTCCCACTGGAATTACCATGACTGTCAAGCACCATTTCACTGTATCTCCTTCCGTTTTTTCCTTAAGGAATGTGTTTAGAGGAATTTGTTGATTCCATGTGATTAAGACCTTTAGGGGTGAAATAAAAGTGGTCAATGTAAAAATAATTGAAGATGGTTAAAAATAAAAAATACCTTATTTGATAGATTTTGAAGTACCATGGTGTACATTTATTTAGAGTAGAATAATATGTTTTAAAACATTAGGGTTGTATTAAGTGCTTATTGGACTAACCATTGTACCTCAGTGGGTGAATATGGAATGTGAAGTATTTCCATTAGAGAATTAGGGTGCATTTTACAAAAACAGCATGTTTTTTGTATTGATTGATATTTTAACCATTATTTTATGGTTTTATCACAGAGCTAGAAAGAAATCTGTAGAAATTTTCTAAACCAGGCGTTGCCACTATTCTGTCCGAGGTAGAGATGTCTTTAATTTAAAGATTCTAGGAAAATAGGGAAAGACTCTTCTCTAGAGGGTTCCTTCCATATTTACAGTTTAACTGTCTGGGTTTAGGACAAAACTTACAACATGTAAAATTTTCTTTAGCACTCTTCATGTTTCAAATGGCAAGGGATATGGGAGCTATCATATAGCAGTGAACTGAGTGCTAAATTTTAGGTTTATCCAAATCTTGATTTGTTTTTTTAGCTCATATCTTTGTGGGCTTGGCATGGCTGATGGTGTAGCTAAAAACATCTTGCCACTAAAACCCGTTTCATCTTTTCTCTAACAGGGACAGAGAAAAGATAAGCCACTTCCATCTAGTAATGTTTCATATACTTGTATAAGATTACTCTGAGCATTATCTTCTTTACATTTAAACAGTTCTCATTTGTAGAATAATAATATGCAAATTTTATTTTTTTTAAACACTTAGATATAACCCCAGAATTCTCCAGAACTTTTCAAATATATTGCGGGTCCGGGCTTCTTAAGATAAATCATGGTTGAGGTAGTTGTTACTGTTGGCAATTTTCATAATTCTTCAGGTGTTTTGGGGCTAGGAAAAAAAGACACCAAAACTCACTATCTCTTATCTAGTGGCCACAGTGGTTCCTGCAGGGTAATAACCACCGCAATAAAAACTAAGTTCACTGTGCAGACACCTTTCTCAAACCGATATTTTCTAGTAGGAAAGTAATACATACCTGTTGAACAATTGAGAAGTATAGAAAATTATAAATGAGAAAATAAAAATAATTTGTAATTTGTCATCTACGGATATCGCTGCTAATGTTTTACTGGACTTTTTTCCATTCTTTTTCTGTGTGTACATATTTTATAGAGTTAAGGGATATAAACAATGTGGATATTTTAAATCTTATTTTCCTTAAGATTATATCATAATCACCTGGTAGTTTAACTTTTAAAATTAACTGCTAATTCATAAAATTAAGACACATCAGTCTAAATTATAGGAAATATTTGTAAGCAAAAGATGATAAAGTTGCTTATAATTTTACACCCATAAATAACTTTAATATTTGGTGTATATCAATTTTTTAGGAACACAACTTTTTTCCCTAAAATTAAAACCAAATAAGATTTCCCTCTATATTCTTGTAATAGTTTCTTTTAGGGACATTTATCTAGCTCTCACAAGCCCATTTCTTTTGGGGCCCCTGAAGACCACACTGGTGCAAGGTGTCACATCCAGCCACGGTGGCCCCGTGCTTGGCTCATTAATTTTTTCCTCACTAGATCTGTCCAGGGCTCTACTGTTACAGAATATGGGGTAGCCGTGTTCTGCCATGAGGAAGGAGTCACCAGACAGCTGAAGAATGAAGCAGATATGCAAGGATGAGTGGGGCGATGGAAGGACATAGGAAAGATGCAAATAGCTTTCCCTTTCCTGGAAGGGGCCTGGCTGCTCGCCCATGCTTTATCCCACTATCCCAGTAATGTTCTTACTCTGTTTTCTCCCTGAGCTACCTTGAGTTGGTTTCCTGTTTCTTTCAACTGGAGAATTTTAACAGACACAAAGGTTTGTAATCTTTTTAAATTGTGATGTAAATATATGTTGGATTTTTTTCATATTGCTGAATGTATTTCTATAACATTTAATAGCTGTGTAACTACCTATATATGGGTGTACCATAATTATTTTTTGAAGTCCTGTTATTCCTTCAGGCTTTGACTTTTAATGTATAAATAATTTATCAAGGAATACACTGTTGCTAAATTTGGGGGCCCAGGCTTTTTCTTTCCTTAAGACAAATTGCTGGGTCAAAGCATAAGTGCACTTTTTGAGACCTTTGATGTGCATTGCCAAATTGCTCTCCAGAAAATTCTATCAATTTATGCCTCCATAAGCAGTGTACATAAGGTCCTCTTTACCTACGCTCTACCAACCTTGGATGTCCCTTTTCTAAAAAGTCTTTGCCACCAATAGGCTTTGACAAATAATCAGAAGGTTTGTTTTTCTGAGCATTATGGCTTGCCATAGATGTGCTTGTCCAACACTACTTTTTTTTTTTGTTTGCTTTGCTTTGCTTTGGTCTTGCTAACCAGGAGTGAACATGTGTCCTGCATCAACAGAGAAATCTTCTTCTTCCTGAAAGCATGAAGCTGAAGAAGACTCTAGTACAGGATGGAAAAAGGAACAGCGGCCTTAGGTAGCCAATCCATTGAGCCTCTCTAGGTAAAATTAGATTGGTTTTAACAACAGGTTATGTTATTCTTCACAATTTTTTAGAACAACTCTTAATTTTTGAGATCAATTCGATACTCTGGGAAGACAGAAGATTTTCTTCTAATAACTTTGACTTAATGAGGACTTACTGTATTATCAGAGACCATGCTAAATGCTTTACTTACTGCACTTTACTCCTTGCACCAAACCTGTGATGCCATATCTATTATTGGCCCCACTTTTATAGAGGAGTAGGAATTATCCCACTCAGTGAGAGAACAGTGTCATGGAGCGGAACAGCCAGTCTCTCCAGGGAGAGGCGGCTAGACCTGAATGTCGCCATGAGGCTGCTTCTGCCACATGGTGCCACCTTTCTCCAATTGTTTCTTTCCATCCTTCCAGTTTTAGTAATTCATATCCATCTTTTAGGGAGATTGGATCCTAGGAAAAAAATCAACCAACAAACAAAATTACAGCATGTATTTTTGATGTCGCCAGACCAAGGCCTAGCTCCATACTGTGGGTGAGTACCTGCTGCCTGCTCTTCAGCAGTATCGGTTACTAAGTGGTCTTGCGCTTTTGTGTGTGTATTTGGAGAAACTTTAAAGACAAGTTCTTATTTATTAGTTTAACTATGAAGAAAATATACCTCTTACATAATTATAATGGCTGCTTATCTTGGATGAGAGATTATTTATAACAAGAAAGTAATAAAAACTGTCAGACTGCTGCTTGTTTTGCCATTGTCATACACCCAGTGGATTTTTAGTGTCTGTTTTCAGGACTGAGTAATTGAGACACATGGTGTCATCTTAAAGTATGAAGACTTACCAGGCCTCTCTGAGAGGGAGGAAGGGGCAGTGTTTTCCTCAGTTGTCATCTGAAGGTGTGGCCCTTTCAGAATTATACTGGGAAGTTATTTTAACAGTTTACTGCACAGAGATGTTGGCTCCCCGGGGTCTGTAGTATGGGCCTTCTTCTCACCCTCTGCATCCTACATAGAAGGAAGTCACAGCTGTTTGAGAATGTAGGCTTGGGTGTCAAACCTGTACTTGAGCCTTGGCTTTTTAACCTCGGGCACATTACTTAATTTCAGTTAATTTACTTAGTGACAGTTAGTTTAGCTATAAAATGAGGATAATAGTCTCTACTTATAGGGCTTTGATGAATAAATGAATTATACGAAGTGCTTGGTGTGGTGCTCGCACACAGAATGTGCACAATAATTAAAGCCTCTTATTGTCTGTCCATGTGTATTGATGACTCCCAGATCTCTGTCTCCAGCCTGGTCTTCTCTCCACTGTATAATTCTAGCTGCACACAGGACTTCTCATTGTCAGCCCAAGCTGAACCTTCCCACCTTCACTGTCTCTTCTCCTGGATTCCTGATCTGTGCCCAAATGAAATACCTGGGAGACATCCTGGACTCTTTCTTTTCGTCCCCTTACCCCTTCTAATCAGTTCCCAAACTGTCCATTCTTTCTCCCTAACATTTGTCTAATTGATCTCACTGTCTTTACTATCAACTGCCTTAACTCAGGCTTTCTTGAGAATAGATTATAGTGGTTTCCCCCAAACATATGCATTTGGTGGACTGCTTGCCTGCAGGTGTTATATTTTTGAGGCTATTTGACTATAAAAAAGCTAAAGAGCTGCTAATATTTACGGTTTTCATTGACTTTTCTTTTCCCCGTGTGGTTTTGTTACTTCCTTTTATTTATGCTTTTATCTACATCCTGTGTACCTAAGCAAAGGGAGAGCAGTTCACATCTTAAAGACTTGCAGAACTCTCAGGGTGAGGAGGAAGCTGCAAGGAAGAAGATAGTGGTAAGAAGAACAGTAGGGTGGCCCCAGCCACATGACGAAGCAGCTGACAGGGGTCATGGAAGACAGACAGTTACTGGTTCTTGCTGCTTTGAAAAGTAGGCTAAAAGTTTTCTTTGATGTCCTTATATACTGTTTGAGTTGAAAAAGGTACTTGAATTCTTGGAAACTACTGAAATAACCCACTTACAGGAAATGTCAAGCATAGTCAGGACTGTTCTTAAGTAGTTTTGTGTTAAGCAAGGATGTTAAGGAGGGCTAAGGAGTAAGTGGAATGCAGTGCGTTCTGGGAAGATCATGGAAAGTCCATCCAGTGAAACTGAGGACCAAGTAGTTCCCCAGCTCTGCTGAAATCTGCAGCCAGGGTCCTTTCTCTGGTGGATCAACTCTTTGGAAAGATGTAATAAGAGATGAAAAAGCAACCGAAAATTTCCAATTTTGCTCGGCTTATTTAGATCATAATTTGCTTGGAAAATTTTTTTCTTGAGTGATTTGGATAATTTTGTCAACGTTTAATTTTGATTTCTTTTAGAAACCTGGAAGTTGTCAGGCATATGAAGAAACCAAAGCGTAAATGTAGTTTCAGCTGTTAGAGGCCCTAGGTCAGGGAAAGAAATAACCATTGTTTTTATTCTGTCGGATGAGTGCTTCATGAGATATTGTGGAGCACTGAGTGAGAGTTTATGAAAAGGGTTTCTGTATCATCTTTGAGAATTCTGCGTCTAGATGGGGCTTTTTACCATCAGATTACCTTTAGGAAATGTGGATGCAGAACTGCTCCACGTTGGTCTTTTAATTTTGGAATAGGAGAATGTGACCTTCAGTAGACTTTTTTCTTTATTTTTATACGTTATTTTTTCTTAAAAGGCTTTTTAATGCTTCGAAGCATTTTCATAGTTCTTAATTTTATTTTTTAAATTCATTTTGTTCACATGGCCATTTGTCACCCCATACCCTCTTCTACCTTCACCTCCCAACCCCAAAATCACCAGTGGTGTTGTCATGACTTGATTTTACTTTAAAGTTAAGAAACTTGTATTGACAGGGTTTTTCTTTTTATATTTAATTACACCGATACTCCTCCAAGGAAGAAATTGTATGACCTGCCTTGAAGTTAAAGCTAACCTAAGGTACAGATGTACATGTTACTAATGAATAGAATAGTTAAAATACCTGAGTATCTTTTTTCCTATCATCAGTATTACATAAGTTGGTGTTTAAAATAAAATTTGACCGATGGCTGTTTTCCTGATCAAATTATACACCTCATATTGAAATAAATATAATTAGACTTGAAAGAATCAGAATGAGTTTGCAAAATCTGGTTTAATTCAGATCTGGGGAGAGGAGGGGAGCACGCTGTGAAAATACATATGCATAGGAACCTAATCAATGCTAGACAAACAATGTATTAGTTTACAATGTAATAGGATAACCACAAATTAGAAGGCTCAAATTGAGTCCACCAGCGGTAAATACAATTTTATATTTGGCTCAAGTGGCTGTTGAGTATCAAGTGGTGCCGAGTCCCTCCAGAGCACCTAGTGACCACCCCCCCCCCCCCTTCAGCCTCGGAAGGCGTTTCACCACAGTCTTAGAAGAAATCCCAGTCGTGCCTTTAACTCTTTTGACCCTTGGGAGTCACTGCTGCCCAAATCAAAGGGAGGCTAGGGATTTCCAGTGGCCACATGTTATTGCACAGAGAGGTCTGTTCTAAGCCAGACTCTTATGGCTAAGAAGTTGTGAGATCAGCCCCTAAACAGTGGTCTAGCATTAACATGGTCTATCAAAGCATGCTAAGAAATAGCTCCTTAGTGATTATGTACCAGCTACTGGCTAGCTATCACACTAACAGAAAAAGGCAATAAGGGCAGCTTCACATTTCACATGAAAGACTAGCATTAACTGGGCCTGGCTTGCCAGCTTAACCTTCACATAAACTGAGTGATTAATTTAGACCCAGAAAAAAATGATTTCATACCAGTCTTTTCTTCACATAGGTTTGTGTAGCATTAAAATTGTTATGGTTTAAATACTAGGCCCTAAATGTTTAACTCTCCTTTGCCAAAACAGAAACAATCCCTGTTCTGACGCCTGTCCAGTTTCCAAAAAACAAAACATACATACACCTTTGTTATTGCACATCTTTTACACAGACTTGTGTATGTGTAATACACATACATATTTTAAATATGCTACACATAAAAAAGACTATGGCACTTTACATGTTTTAACAAAGATCATTACACCACAGATGTTTGAAAATTATACAAAAAACCCTTACACAATTAATGTAGCATTGTTGAATTAGCACACAGGTTTAAAGAATCCACAGAATCCAAGGCAAACATTTCTGCCTTCTTGGAGTTCATAGAGAAGCCCAGCTCATCACAAAACTTTAATAAGCACAAATGCAGGCAAAAATAAATAAGATTTTTCTGGTAGTTGCAATGGTCCAGGTATATTAGATTTTTAGACTGAGGTGATTAGGTGATTAATAGAAATTCATTAGAAAAATAGGCGTGGGTCAACAATCAATCTAATTATTTTTAATACATTTCTTTCTAACATATTCCTCATACTCAGTGGTTTTTAGTCAGTTCTGCAGTTTTGGTCTAGACCAGCATGGTTTCTAATGTTACATTCATCCCGACCAAAGCCTGGCTATTGGACTAAAGGTTTAAAAGGCCCAGTGTTACCTCTTACTCCCTCTCTATCTCTGCTCTGCTTTTACTAAGTCAGTATCTAAGTACTTTAGTGGTTTGGTGTTGTGTATGCATATGCTTTTCTGTGTTCTGTAGCACTCAGACCAATGAAGTAAACACTGTCAAGTGACTGTCTTCTGGCCAAGAGAGCCACATTTTCACTTCTGCCTTTTGTTAGCAGGGTGGTGTACGGGTTACACCACCACCTTAGCCAAAGAGCAGTCAGGCATGTAGATGAGGGACTTGCTGAGAGGATCCTCTGGGCTTATGACAGCTTGTCTGTAAGGAGGGTGTGAAATTTGTGGTAGAAAAATGGGTTTTCTGTCTTGTACAGACAAAAAAAATAGAGTGAATCTTCTGGTGATACATTTAAGAAAAAGTGTTTTTATCACAATAAAAACACAATTTGTGATGAAGAAAATTGTTTCTTTTTTAAATGAAAATTATCCCCAGGATCTGAAAGGTAGCTCCTGTGGTGGCATCGGGACTTGGTTAAAGCACGTGTTGCTGCCATCAGTGACCTGCTGCGGTGAGGTGTCAGAGGCAGGATCAATGCTTCCTGAGCCCTCACCCTAGGCTGCTGTGTATTTACCCCTCCTCTTTTCAGAGAAAGTCATTGGATTTACGTTTTTCTTATGCTGAACTTTGGACTAAGAATGGTGAACTCATTAAGGCCTGGTTCCACACCCCTACCCTTCCTGCCCTTAGCTCTTAACCTGTAAGAAAAGGCAGTTTCTGGTAACAGGCCAAAGGCCAGAATGGAGTAGAACTTTAGTTCCAGTCCAGCAATACATAAAGCAACCAGTTTTTCTGCAGCCAAGCATGGTTTTAGTACCTCGGCCAAACAAGGTATGTAATTATTAGTTAAATCTTCCAAATGAAGCAAGCCCTCCAGTGAGCAGATTCATAAACCCAACGAGATCTCATCCTTCTAGAAATCTGTCAGGTCCATTCTACTTGCTTAAGTTGCTGTGGACTATGTACCATTCCGCAGTTCTGACCTTAGCGTGATAACAGACTAGGTTCTTTCTGGCCACTTGATCATTCCAAAGTAAATCTGAGGTGATGGCTAAAACCATCTTCCTGAATCAATGATATTGGTAATTTATAGAAACTAGATTAAAAGCACCTGAACCCCTTTAAACAGTGGTAGTTGATTCTTTCTGTAAACAGGTATAGGCAGGTGCTACGAGCTTGGCCTAGCTCTCTTTTTTTTTGCATTAACTTTCTACTCTGTTTACCTGGGAATGAAGCCTTTGATGCAGCTCACCATTTGCAGCAACTTAAGGTTATTTTAGTCCGCTCTCAGGATCAACACCAGTAACTAGAAAAACTTAAGTCCCATGATTAGCTTCTTTTTTATGCACAGAATGACATTTTGCTGTCAGAGTTGGAAATACAGCTGACTACAGTATGGTTACCAAACATTGGGAAAAGGTCTCCCCGCAAGTGCTGAGGTTCTGGCACATTCTCCCAGTGAACATCTGAATGAGCCACAGCCGGCTTGGAGACGTCTGTCCCTGGAACAAGGAGACAGACTGAGGTTTCCTTTGGCAGTCAGCACAGCCCCAACCCGGGAGAGAAACCTGTGCCCTCTGGTAGGAGAGGAGCCTGGGCCATTACTGGTGCAAGCTTGGCTGCTGGGAAGTGGAATGAATTTGTCTCCACTAGAAGATTTTGTACTTTTATTACGATCTTATAGGTCTTTATTCTTTAATCTTGGAGTGCCAGTTCAGTTGATTCACCTGACCCTGGAATTTAGCCTTGCATAAATTCCACAACAAGATTTCACTCTGTCCCTGCTGGACCCCTTTAGTGAGCTAAGCAAGAGATCCTGGCTTGCTGTGCCATCTAGCCCCACATCCTATCCCCAGTAAGTGTGTTGTCTCTGACTGAGACAGCTTGAAAGAACCAGGAGGAAACAAACACTAAACCTCATTCTGAGGCAGAGATGCTCACAGGCCTGCAGGCTTGTGGCAGATGCACATCTCAGAACAGCCAACACATCTAGCTTAGTCTTTTCTGGTACCAGAGAAGTGCCACTTTAAGGGTTTCGATCGTTGTCCTTCATTGAGCCTCGGGGGAGATGCAGTGTGACAGAAGTTGTCAACTGCATGTCAGGGTTTACGTACTGTTTTCACGTTCCATCTCCTAATCTGCATGGCGGCCCTCATGGGCAGTCACTCTGCTTAGCTAGATGTTGCCGCTCACTGGTCCGTTTAGGGCTGGGGCTGTGGAATGGGGCTTTGGTAGGTAAAGGCTAGTTCTGCACTTGACTCAAACGACGAAACCAGAGGTGGACTGTTTCACAAGGTCACAAGGTTACACGAGGAGGAAAATGGCATTAATGTCTCTTCCAAATTAAAGGAGGCAGATAAGGTTTTTCCCCTCTTCAATTTCTTCCTGTACTTTGTCACTGGAGGTGGCAATTTCTGCTTGTGCAGAAAAGATGGCACAGATGAAGGTGAGGACTGTCCCACCGATGGCAGTATAAAAGGCCCAGCCCAGGGAGCAGTCTCCAGGTTTGTAGGCTGACGCATAGTGTCCACAGTAGGCAACGGCCTTCGGGCAGCCCCAGCCAGCAGGGTAGAGTATCAAACCGAGGATGAGGAACAGGCCTGCAGGGCAGAAGGGGACAGAGTACAGATTTGTTGCGATTGTTACTTGATTTGCCGGCTTTGGGCTACGGCATCCTTTCTGCAATAGCAAGTATTAGGGACTGTTTTATGCAATTAATCTGACCTGGTCAATAACCATCATCACATTATTAGAAATATTTTAATCCTCTTTGTACACGTTGGAATGTGCACCCACTAATAATTTTCCTTCTAGAAAGGCAAATGAACTTGTTACTGTTTCTTCTCACAGGGCTCTTACCAAGGTGAGCATTTCCCTTCTGGTCTAATGTGGAGGTTGGCAAACCAAGGCCAAGGCAAACCGTGTGGCCTTGTTTACATATATAAAGTTCTGTTGGAACACAGCTATGCCCATTCGTTTATGGATTGCCTGTGACTGGTTTTATGCTGGAACAGCAGAGTGAGTAGTTGTTTCAGACCCTGTGGCCTAAAATATTTACTGTCTGGCCACTTGCAGAAAATGTTCGACAACACCTGCTCTAAGGCAACTCATACAGAACCATTTGATACCACCCTGGTTAAATGCAAGAGGCCAGATCTGAATCTGATGTGGACTTTAACAAGTCCACAGGAGTCTGATGGCATCTACCAACAACTGCATGCTTTGGACGAGATTTTATATTTACATGTATATTTAGAAAAAAACCGCAAACTTACCAGTAATTTTTTTTTGGTCTGAATGCCATTAGGTGAACTCAGCCTTGAGTAGACACTAAGAAGCTCTATTTCTATTTTGCTGACCCCCAACACCTTGTCATATGAAACATCCATCTTTCTATTCCTTACAGCTTTGCTGCACACTGTGTAATTGAGAGTTCTTTTTCCTACCAGTGGGGTTAAGAGCTACCCCAGGGCCAAGGTGAGGCAAGTGAGGCATAAATGTAAAGGGACAGTTACTTTTAGGTGTTTGCCTTGTGCATCTGGGAATTTGAGAATAAGTACATTGCTTGCCTCGCCTTGGCCCTGGCCACTGCTACCAGTCAGTCACACAGCAAAGCTGCTGGTGAGGAAGTCCAGAACCTGAAATAGCAGAGGCGACTGAGGACCCCCAAATCTTACCCAGTGAAACTTTGTAGAAAGGATGCTGCAAGAGTGTGGCTTTCTTCTTTGTGGCAGGGGTGAAAAACATTTTTTTCTTCAACACGACACCTACGTATCAAGATTGCTAATTTATAACCCAGAAGACCTGTTCTTTAGATACCATGGAATAATAACTCTATCCTCATAAACTAATAAGCTTGGCTTAGTTCTCTGGGTTTACCACACCAAAGCTTCCAAGTCATTTAATGCAGCTTCCCCACAGAAAGAACATGATTGAATTTGTGGTAATAGGAGGTTTGAAGAAAGATCAGGGACAGTGTTTGAAACCACAGATCCTATCTTTCATAGAGCCGTCTTCTTCCTGTGATGGGGTCTGTTCTCCAAGCATTGGCAGTTCACGACTAGAGTGGGTTTTTGGGTCTGACTGTTCCTACTTCCCAAATTAACCTCGTTGTTCTAGTCTGAAGGCCTCCAGGAACTTTCTGGCAGGGGGGCAGTACAGAGAATCTGCTCATATGCCCGTTTTCCAAAAAAAGGTGGTTCACAAAAGCAGCTTTGTAACTCTGCAGTCCTCTATTTCTCCGTAGGTCTGAGTGCTAGGAACAGGGGGGCTGTGATGTGTGGTCAGGGAAATGCGATCCAGGGTTGGGAAGTGTGAAGGAAAGGTGCAGCAGACTGAGGCATCTTGGAGAGGTGTTGGAAGTGACAGAGAGCACAGAGTGAATTCCCCCAAGGATAAGGCCACCAGTGGAGTGTTAGTACTCTGGAACACGCAAGGTGTTGAACCAGCAATCTTGGTTTGGGCATCTGGGGTCAATTCAAGGCTAGAAGTCATATACCAGAAAAGCCCCTATGGTCTAGTGTGAGCTCAAACAGAAACCATCAAGATAATGGACCATAGCACGGACTCACTACATTAAGAGATGGGTCAGTCAGTAAAGAGCCCAGAATTTCGAGTAAGATAGATTTCAGAGCTTGGAGTCAAACCTCTAAGAGACTTCGAAAAGTCTCTTATAACCTAAAACTCCTAACCTGGAAAATGGGCTAATGTTCAACTGATAAGGTGTTGGGAGTACCTCAGTACATAAAGAATACTTTCTACATCCACAACAGTAACAGCAATAAGAAAACAGGAATGGAGACTAGCATCTGACAATACATTAAAGCCTTTCACAGACCCTTCCCATGCCAGTTATGAGTAAGCAGGTCAGCTTAGTGTTGAGGGTATGTTTTGAAAGGTGTAATAATAATTTGGAGGGAGGGGAGAACCCAGGCTGCAATTTTGTACCTTGAAAAAATAAGCCACCCCCATCTGAACAGATCTTCCTCAGCTGGGGAGATCTAAAAATTGTTGAGCTAATTCTTTTATGTTTCCAAGGCCCTTGATAAATCCTAATTAACCCCACCTTGTTCCCTAGGAAGCCTCACCCCAGGGACATGGAATCTTGTTTCTCCCTCCAGCCCTAAGTTACCACCCTGGGAGTCACGGCACCATCACTGCCGGGCTCTAGTGCAGGCCCAGACAACAGGGCATGAGCTGCTCTAAGCTCTAAAGCCCAGAGTGTCCGTACTGTATTTGAATTGTGGCTCCAATTAAATATTATTGGCACACGGTGTATATATTACATTGCTTAAACAAGCCCTGTAAGCAAAGTTAATGCATTTCAGTACGACAGGGACAGAAGACAAAGCACGGAGTTTGTCATCACGTAGCAGCTTCGCTACCCTGTGCTGGGCCACAAAGTACCTTCATTTAGCTCTTTCAGATCCTTCTGGGAAGTTGGCAGTTTTAAAATAATATAATCCTTATTTTCCTGTGAGATCCTTTCCACAGTACAGCCAGGAATATCACTCCAGTACTGCTCCCTTGCTTTCCTAGGTGCCCCCTTTTCTGAGAGCTCAGCTGAAGTTCCCAAAGTGCTTTAGGCCACCTTAAAAACCTAGTGGCTGTTACTGGCCAATCAATTTGTGAATGACAGTAGACTTTTCTTATCATATAAAGGTGCCATGCTTGTGAGTTTGTTTAAAAAAAAAAAAGTGTTTATAAGCCCACAGGGCATTCCTTGGGGGTGGGGGTGGGTAATAAAAAGTGGACTGTGGTATGTCTCCAAATCCCAGTGGATATGAAGGGTACCAAAACCGCATGCTCTCTACCCAGGCACCAGCCCAGACAAACACAACGCCTCATCCAAACTCTCAGTGGGGCAGGTGGAAGAAGTTGCCGCTGTCTGCCCTGCCCTGGCTGGTGGGCCTCTCTTCTCAGCACTCACTGGAGTTGTCTTTAGCATGGTTAATGCCATGAAAATACAAGACCTGTGTCTGGTAAGGGAAAGAAAAGAGTGGGCCTTCGGGTAAGCAAAAACTGAAAGTCACACTTGTCATCTGTCTGGGTATTTAGAAAACGCTCTTCCATCAAAGGAATTTTAGACAGTTTAGTGATTCAGGTGGGCCTCTCAGGTGACTGCCACCCTTAGGCCTCACCTCACAAGGTCCTGAGCAGCTGTTCTGGCCTTAACAAGCATCCCTTACTGAAGCACCAACACCATGTGAACATATTCTTTTGCTTCCTAGTAAAATTATTGAGAAAAAGCTCAAAGGTTTCTCATTTCTGAGTAAAATGCAGCTTCCTCTCCCTGGCCTTCAGGCCCCATTTGACCCGGCTCCTTATTACCTATATGAACTCACCTCTGCCTTTTTGCACCCTTGTCCTCTGCTCCAGCCACACGGCCCCCTGGCTCTTCCTCGGACACATCAGGCTTGCTCGGAGCTTTGCACCTGCTGTTCTTCTCCCCTGCTGCACTCTCCTACCAGTTAGCTTTCAGGTCATCTTTAAACGCCAGCTTCTCAGTGTGGTCTTCTGTTCTACTTTATTTACAATTTCAACCACCTACCTGTCCCCTACTTGCTATCCCCCTTTTGTTGCTTTGTTATTTCTTCTTGGCACTTACTACAGACATAGAATACGTTACTACTTTGAGTCATATTTAATTTTTTTTTTTTTTTACGTACAAAAGTGGTCATTTCATATGGTTCAACATATTTTACTTTGCTACTTTAATTGTTACCCATTTCTATCCCAGACTTTAAGCTCCACGAGGGCAAGGGTTTTTGTTTATTTGGTTTACTATAAAGCTAGTGTTCAGAATAGCACCTGACACATAGTAGGCCCTTAAGAACACTTCACTAATGTCAGTGCAATTTGTTTTGTTATAAATATATTTCTAAATCTCTGTTCCCCCGGGGAAAACAGTAAAATAACTTTGATCGATACCCGTCAATACGAATGTAATATGCTAGCAGGAAAGAAAGCGGAGACTCTTGGTTGGCTGGTTTTGCCACATTGCCCTATTTTAGGCCTGGGAAAGCAAGTCTGTGCCCCAAATTATAATGGGGCTTGATGATGCCAGCTAATGAGACCAAATTAAAGTCCCTGACTTCTTAAATGGCAGGCCAGACAACAGGCAAGAGAATACACTAAGACGTACCAAGTCTGCCGCAAACTGGCTATGGTGTTTCTGGTCCTCAGTTTGGAGTGCATCCAGGGATTATCCACTTGGTTGTTGGTTATGTCCAAAGGCCAAATGGAAGGCGGGGTGTGCATAAACTATAAACCAGTCACAAAACTATAGGGCTTAGGTAACTTTCTTGCTGCTGCCCTGGAATCAAACAATGTGGGTATCAAGTATAAGTTCCAATCAGTTTTCTCCCCTTAGGTGGGAAGAAAAACATCTCCATAACCAGCTAAGCCCTCGATTTTGGAAAGATGAATCATTGCTAAATACATTAAATAATGTCTACTGGTCTGAAGATGCCCACCTCAAGCTTTAATAATACGGGATGCCAGGAATGGGGGCCAAGTCTGAACCACAGGCCTTCGGTGTGCAGAGGAGGTGGGCAAAGGCTCCGTGGCTGTTTCTCAGTCTTTCTCTGGCTGTTTCAGTGCCGCCTCCCTCCCTCCAGATCAGTCGCACAATCTCCACCCGTTCCCAACCTGCTGGCCGAGGGAATGAACTCAAGATTTGTTTATTTATTTTTTTTATGGGTACAGAAGAAAGCCATTGTTCCTGGCCTGAAAAGTATAAGAACTAAAGGCTGGCTCCTTTCTACAGAATAACAAGCAAGACTTTTGAAATCACACTTCTTCCTCCTCAGACAGACTTCTAGACTAAATAGTAATGACAGACTAGACCTTGGTTTGCAAAGGAAATTTACTAAAGACAGGAAGAACATCTGTTACTGCTACTGGCAATTTGTGGAGAAGCCCCCAGTGAGGGGCGCCACACTTAGCTTCCACGGGGTGGTAATCAGGGAGCTCATTCTAAAGCCACCAAAAATACCCTGCTGTCTGGAGAGCACGTTCACAGCAACAGCTGACAGCAAACAGTATCTTTTTGATAAATTTGGGCTCTAAGTAGGTAATTCCTGAGGAGTGTCCCCCAAGTGCACTCTAGGTGCATGTCCTGATGCCAGGCACAGCAGTAAGTGGCCACGAGGGGCAGAGGAGTGGGGTGGTGTAGGGTTTCACAGGCTTTAAACACTTTCAGGCCCGCACAACTCAGGTATTCTGGTCACACAGTACACAGTACCTTCCCTGAAAGGGGCTCTTACTCATGCCAACTCTGGGGGTACTCATCTACCCGGAAATACCCCCTTCATCCTAGTTCAAATGTCACCTCTCTGTGAAACACCTGTCACTTCCTGCCAGAATGTGACCCTCCATGCGCTCCCACTGCCCAGTGCACATCCCCCCTCTGTCACACTGTTATTTTTACGTATTTACCCAGCAGCTATTCTCCGAGTCACCTACTAAGCGCCAGGCATCATTCTCAGCCCTGAGGATGTAACAGAGTACACTGACAGGACTCTGAGTCCCTTGAGGCCAAAAAAAAAAAAAAAAACGTTTTATTCCTCTTGATATGTCACAGTTTTGTCTTAGCATTTACCACAATAAACCTCATGGGTGTGTCACAGGTTAAAAAGGTTAAGAGTTCCACTCATTTCTGGCTTTGAAACAGATCTTGACTCACAGCAGGAGATTCCATTCCCCTTTCAACATATCTCTGAAGAAAATGAAAAGTCACCCAGTGTTGTTTATCCCTGTGAGGTCTACCCTGTGACTCAGAGGTCTGGAAAACGGGCCTAGCAGAGCCTGAGCTCCAGTTTTGTTGACTCAGCTCAGTTCCCTCCAGCACAAAGCCTGGAGGCACAGCCCCTGCCCTCACCACCTGGAGCCAGGCAGACATCTCTAACAGGAAGCAAAGGCAAACAAAGCAAGAGAGCAACAGCTTCCATCCCCATTCTGAGACACAGCTCCGAGAGGCTTACTGGGGGTGACAGCTGCAATTAGCAAAGTTCAAAAAGTACCGATAGTATTGGGTTAGTGGAAAACTAAGATAGGATAGTCCCTGCGTGAATTTCAGACCACCTGCCAGTGTTCTAGCTCCAGGTGGGAAGGCGGTCTCCGGTGACTTCTCCATCTCAGTACCCTTTGCTGTTTGTTCTTCCTTACCTCCCCAACATCTAGACACCGAGAGCCCAGGCTCAATCCTGTGCCCCACTTCTTTACATTCCCCTTATCCACCGCACTTAGTCCCATGGCTTTAAGTACTGTCTCTAGGCTGAGGTCTGAATTTTGATTTCCAACTTTGATCTCTAGATTTGCATAACCAACTGCTTACTCTTGACCTCCAACCTCCACTTGGATATCTAAGAAGGTACTTGGAAACTGTGTCCAAACCTAACTCTTGATGTCCACTTCTAACTTTAAAACCTGGTCCTTATCCTATGGACCTCATCTCAACAAATAGGAGTTTAGCTATACCCCGTGCAGTCAAAAACCTTAAAATCATCTTTGACTCCTCTCTGTCTCTCTCTCCCCGACATTACTCTGTCAGCAAAGCCTGTTGGCCTTCATTCTAGCTGTCCCTTTGCTGGAAAACTCTCTTCTGATTACGCACATGGCCAACTCCTTCAACTCTTTGGTTAAATCTCTTCTCATTAAATCCTACCCTGACTTCTTATTTAATATTGCACTTGCTCCTCATCATCCCAGCATACCCAGCCCCTCTTAACCCTGGCTACCTTTTTTCTTTTCCTTCCACAGCACCTATCACCTTTTAACATACTATATAATTTACTTTTTTTGGTTTATTGTCTGTCTCCACCAGCCTGAATGTAAACTCCATGAGGAGAGAGAACTTTATGGTTTATACTTTACGTAGCCCAACTGTCTAGAACAGTATCTGACATATAATAAGGTGCCCAGGAAATAGATGTTGGGTGAATGAAAAGATAAGGCACTGTGATATCAATATTGAAGCCAATGTGGAAAGTTCTTGCCAAACGCTGTAAGTTTTGGAGGAAAAGCTCCATCTGGTACCATGAGTCCCCAGGGCTGACAATTCTGGTTAACGGAGCGCCAGCCACGCTCATGGAGGAAACAGACACAGGCTCCAAACCACGGGCCCAGCTTTTTACTTCACTGTAAGCACTGAAAACTTCCTGACTATAGAAAATAGCTATTTGCTGGGAGATCACATAGAAAAAAGTAGTAAGTCAATTAAATATAATAAATGTTCAGTTATCTGGAGATCAGCTTCAGTTTAGCCTCAGAACTGTGAGATGGTTTCCAACTACCCCTGGCTGCAGTGAGGACAGCCGAGAGACAGGCTGTGGCTGACCCACGGGATCTGCCCAGGGCACCAGCTCGGACGGGAGTAGCGGTGAGGGACAAACCTGGAGAAGTTCAGGAAAACAGCAGAGGGCAGAGGGGTAGACAAGGGGAAATGAGGAAGATGCACTGTGGCAGCTTGCAAAAGAAGTAAGGGTGGGATCTAGAAGCAGTATGAGCCTGGAGAGTGGAAAAACAAACAGGAGTTAGCACTGAAGGCAGAGAATGGAGAACTCTACAGCCCAGGAAACTGCCTAGTCCGGTCAGCAGCCCAGAGGACAATGTCTCAATCTGCAGGGGAGGTGGGGGGCAGGTTTAGGGTGAGGAGGCAGACTTTCTCTGCTTCCAGGAGAGGAATAGCATGTTTAATTTTTAACTCTTAGTCTGGGACCATCAATTGGTAGAATTGATGTACAAAGTATTATACAACAACCTTATGCAAGCCAGTTAACATTCATCTGTATAGTTACCTCTCTTTTCCGTTTAAATTTTAATTTTCCCCCAAATCATGTCTGTGCTGACAGTTGGAAGTCATGCTGTCAGTCTCTAACAGCTCCGTGGAGGTCAGCAGCTGTTGTTAGGTGGGGCGGTTTCTCTCTCACATTACCCCAGGCAAGTGGTCAGGTAGCAGCCACGCTCTGAGGAAGGCGCACCGGATCAGACCACGTCCAGCTCCCTGCCCAGTGCATTTGCTGTCAAGCTGTTTTCTTCCCAGAGGTGAGGGTATGAACCTGTATAGTTCTCATGTGCAGGGACTTCGGAGACACACTGTCATAGTCATTCTCCGTCACCAAGATAAGGCTAAAAGTAGGTTCCTTACGTTCTTGTTTTAAGAAAGAAAAGGTGCAACTCGAAGAATTTCATGGGTAAAAATTTAAATAAAAATGACAAGTGAAGGTTTCATCATTTACTTTCTAGCTACCTGGAAAACTAGAACAACAATAGTAAATAGAAGTCTTATATGACATCATACTCATTGTCTCACCATCAAATGGCATTGGTTCCAAGGCTGCCTAGATGCCTCAGAGAACGTATTTTGGGCTCACAGGGGCTCCCATCTGGTGGCAGACGTACTGACAGAGGTGAGCCGTGTGCCCCCTGCTCCCTGACTTCTACGTCTCCACCCCAGTGCACACTCAGTGCCTGTGGCACAGTCCTCTGCACCCACTGTTTCTTACCCCCCATTTCCTTTCTAGCCTTCACACCCTTGGAAGAACCTTTTGGAAAGGTCTTCTGTGGTAAAAATGGGAGATTCCAGGTGAAGATGACATGGAGTTAGCTATAAACACCTTCCCCCAACTTTAAATATTCACTTCTGGAAGTTTGTAAGATGGTGAGAGCCTTTTAGTGATCACACTGATAATTATAATAATAGCACCTCATGCTGTGAGTACTACTGTGAGGTTGGTACTATTAATATCATCATTAGAGAGATGAGGGAACTGAGGCATTAAGTAAAGTGACACAGTCTGGTGAAGCTGGGACCTAAATCCAGGCCATATGGCTCCAGGGTCCCCCCGCCCCCGCCATCATACTAGACTGCACAGCTTTACTGCAAACCAAAGACTGGTTTCTTGGACAAAAGCCTTTGTCCAGCTGAAGAGGGGAAACTGATGTTTACTCAAATGCTGGCATACTTATAGCTGTGAGAGGTCGGAGAGCAAATGATGAAGAACAGTTGTCAAGAGAAAACCAACTGTATGGGAAAACATTTGCCCATGATACTTCGGACAAGGGCTGGATCTCCATAAAGAACTCACATGACTCCACTGCAGTATGACATAAAACCCAATTAAAAAATGGGCAAAATACTTGAATAGATACTTCTCCAAGGAGGACACACAGAGGATCCAAAGACATATATATGAAAAGATGCTCAGCATCACTAGCCATCAGAGAGATGCAAATTAAAAGCACAGTGAGACACCATTTACACCCATCAGAATGGCCATCGTAAACAAATCAACAAACAAGCACTGGAGAGGACTTGGAGAAAAGGGAACCCTAGTGCACTGTCAGTGGGAATGCAGACTGGTGCAGCCACTGTGGAAAACAGTATGGGATTTCCTCAGAAAACTAAAAATGGGACTGCCTTTTGACCCAGCAATCCCACTGCTGGGATTATACCCTAAGAACCCTGAAACACCAATCCAAAAGAATCTATGCACCCCAGTGTTCATAGCAGCACAATTTACAATAGCCAAGTGCTGGAAGCAAACTAAGTGCCCATCAGTAAATGAGTGGATCAAAAAACCATGGTACATTTACGCAATGGAATACTACACAGCAGAGAAAAGAGCTACTACCCTTTGCAACAGCATGGATGGAACTAGAGAGCATTATGCTAAGTGAAATAAGCCAGGGGGTGAGGCACAAATACCATATGATCTCACCTTTAACTGGAACATAATCAACAAAAGAAAAAAGCAAGCAAAATATAACCAGAGCTACTGAAATTAAGAACAGTCTTGGTTATTTGAGAGTAACCAGAGGGAAGTGGGGAGGGGATAATGGGGGGGGGGTTTCAGGACCTACTATAAAGGACACATGGACAAAACCAAGGGGGAGGGTGGAAGCAAGGGAGGGAGGTGGGTCTGGCCAGAGTAGGGGGGAAATGCAGACAACTGTAATTGAACAACAATAAAATAGTTTTTAAAAAAAGAAAGAAAGAAAACCACAGGACTGCAAAGGATGGTGAAGCAATGATGACAGGGAGGGGAAGGCTGCACCAAGATAAAAGGTCACCTGTTGTCAGGCAGGTTGACCCTACAGCAAGACAACAAAAAGATAAGGAAGTTCCATTCACACCTTCTCTTGCATTCCAAGGTAAGGGTCTGCAAACCTACTTGTTGCAACTTAGATGCCACTTTGGAATGGCTGCCTTTAGTCAAAGTAACCTCTAGAAAAAAAACCTAGTGACGAGGTCAGAACAACATAAGGTTTGCCATGATGTCCTCTTCTGCAGGGTGTGGAATACCTGTATGAGTAAAAAACTGCAAATACAAGCACAAAACTCCTCAGATACCAGAAGGAAAAGATGTAAGCAGTACTCCACTTACATTTTGGTCTCTGCTCTGAGATTCTGTATGCTTGGGAACCTTCTAAAATTGTACATCCACCTACAACACACATGTCACCCCCCCCAGACAAAATACCCCATGTTCTCTGCAGCAGACACATGCAGCCGATCAGACCAAGTCCAGCACTGACAGCATTCTCACCCTCAAATTACATCCCTCCTCCAGCAGGTGTCATTGCTCAACCACCTCACCTCCTTCAAGGAGCCTCCCTTAATTCACAGAACAGAGCTGAAGATCTTCATCTCTCCTGACCTCCTCCTCCTGTCCTTGAATCTTTGAGCCATTATTCGTACACGGTAGGCTTGAGTTAATCCTGTGTTAACAGACATCCGCCCATCTCACTGTCCATGTGCAGGGGATGTTGCTCTCAATCTCTGGCACCTGGCACACATGAAGTCTTGCTTTTGATCCTGCAGACACCGGGATGGTGACCCTCAGGCCTCTGCCACCCAAGGAGAGTTCTGGTCCTCTGCCTCCCAAGCCCCAGAGCTGATTGGTATTGATATTCCAACCCGCTTGACTTCTCCGGAGGCCAGGGCAGGGCACCAGCCTCAGTACCAGAATATCTGCTAGCCATTCAGAGTCAGGAGTATTTGTGAATGGAATTTATAAGTAAGAGTAATACAAAGTATTATAACATGAATCAAGGATTTCTGCCCAAGAATTGCTACCTTTATTTATTCTTTAACTTTGAAGTTACTTAGCCCAATAAAGTTTTTGTTTTTTAATATAAATTTATTCTGTAAAGCCCAAACAGACGTTGGTTTTAGTGATTGCCAGTTCTGGAATGACTCTCATTGGTTCTTCATAGGATGGCTCCATTAATTATTTACGCTGTAAGTGGATGGGTAGAGTCCATGTCGGAACTGAGATTTACCAGCATTGGCTAAATCCTTTACTCTTCAAATACCCAGAAACTTACAGCTGTACTAGAGCAGTGACCGTAGATTTACTGACACTTATTATGTATGTAGCAGGCCCTATTCTGAACACTATGGATAAAACTTTGAAAAAAGGCACAATCTGCACCCCCGTTTATATTCTAGAACAGTGGTTTCTCCACATCTCTGGATTCCATCCAGTAGTACAACAGCCAGAAAAATGGGGTGGTATTTTAACTTCGCTAATGTAAGGACACTGAAAATAACCAGAATCTCCTCTCATGTTTTCAACACCAGAAGGCTAAAGGATGTAATCTAAGAGCAATGGACAGTTCTTTACATTGAATACATTGAGCTCTATAGAATCTTACTATATTGTCCTTATCTCTCCCGTGTTTGCTGTGGGCTGGTGGAAACCTCAGTACAGAGTGGACCTGCGCTTGTTCAAAGACAGTAACTCCTGGGACAGTATCTACTGAGAGCGGCCCTTCGGCGTGGGAGCTGCACAGGGTGCCTGTGTTAGGGTGGGGGCCCCGTTTTAAGAATCCCATTTGTTTACTGTGTAAGTAGTAACAAGGTACAGAGTAAGGAGGTTCTCTCTGGGTTCTCTGTTTCTTTGGAGTCCAGGATCTAAACTTTTTATTGTACCTCAATTTAAAGTTTCAAGAGTTTATGGACAAGCTAGAGTGGGCCCAACTTTGATATTTAATAACTGTGCTTTGACAGCCAGGTCAAGAACTGGAGGTCAGAGAGTCCACTGGTAATGAAAGGGGTTTTCAGCAGATGACCCCAGTGTCTTTGTAGAGCAGCTTATAGCTACATGTCAGCTTAGTACGTGATTGATAATGTTGGAGGTTTTGAACCAGCAGGATTTTCTGAGGGGAAGGAGAGGAAAAGTGAAGGATCAGGAGCCAGTTTTTTAAAAAATGCATGTATTAATGTCATACCATCTTCCAGGGAGAGTGCAGTAGGGTATTCGTTTTCTACTGAAAACCCTCCCATGGAATTAAAATTGGCAAGAAAACGCCTCTTCCAGGGTGGGGGCGGGAGAGCAGATGACTGAGCAACAGACAGAGAGTTCTTTGGAAGACAGTCAGAGCACAGTCATAAAAAGGCCTCACAACCACAGCCCCGAGAGGAAGTTTCTGTTGTAATTACTCAAAATTAGTGACCAACAATTAAGATCTGTCCTTAGAATGTGTGGAGAAACAGCCTACAAGAACTACGCAATTCTGCCTTGTCGAAGCCTCCCTACATCTGTGTCAGCAGTGACTCACATTTATATTCAAATTACTTCACTGGCAGTTTCTACAGCCTTAATTCCTAACTGTTAAAATGCATCCCAACGAACTGATTGAGCCAGATTATTCTTTCCCATGAGTTAGTGATAAAGTTTTGCTTTGCATTCCAAGTGAGAAGCTGTTTTCTAAACTGTTTATATGCAACTAGGAGGAATTTATGAAACATTTTCTTGATAAATTATTCATCTGACATGTAGGGTTAAAAAAGGTGCTCCTGTTTGACTTTAACCAAAATACATTGATAATTCAAAATAGGCTGCCAGTAAGCTGCCAAAATAAATAAAATGCAGAATATAGTAGAGTAAAAGACACAAAAAATTTTAGTTACTGAGCTATGAAATATTCAGGACAATAAGTGAATTTCTTTCCTGCCGAGGTCTTGGGGTCCAGATAACACTAATTCCTGCAACGAACCAGGTGCCGGCTTTTCAACAGGAAGTACCTGCAGTTAGCCCTGAAATGTGGAACACAGCCTCTGCATTTCGGTTTGAAATTTTTAATATTGGCTTCATTTGCTCAGTATGTGTATTTTAGATTCCATCTGTACTGAGGCTGTCTTTAAAAAGGAGAAAAGATTGCCAGCCATTTAATAAAGCTACTGAGAATACTGCATGCAGTAACTGAACTCACAAACACGGTTGCCTGCGCTGCGGCACAGTTCTTCATAGGAGATGCAGGTTACTTTTGAAGTAGCATCACAGCTTAGAATTCCACCATTGCATTGAGCTCTGAACTCCTGTGTAAGTATGCAGAGCCACACGTAAGCAATTATTTGTTAATGGAATCCAAACATAGATCATCCATGACTCTGTGATAATTTATGGCTACAATTAAGTAGTTACCATGGTGAGCCACTTTCCACATTTTATATGCATATCAATGGCTATATCTGAAATTTAAGAGAGTTACCATTTTCTTCTAGATGTTCCAACTGATTCTTTAAAAATAGATCTGGTCCCTAGATTTACTTAAATCAGTGTCTTGTTGATCCACTTGCTTTTAGACAGTAGTTTTTTACTTAATGATACAGTTGAGTTCTCTGTCTCTTTATACGTAATGATATGCATGCATATATTTTTTTGCTTCTGTAGGGTACAGTTTATGAAAAATTACTCTAATACAGACTTGGGAGTAGAAACTCAAGAAATTGTAGACCTGAGTCTACAGATCTTTACACTTAAGTAGGCATTCAATAAAAACTCTTCACATTGAAATTTAATTCTGGCTGCCTTATAACATTTCTGCATTCTTTATTTTTTACCAAAGGATTACTACCGGTTGATAAATTCATAAATGTGTCATAACCAGTAGTGTTCTTATACTGATTTAGACACAGGACTGTCAGAACCGACTCTGGCAGAGGCATTACCTGTCCGGCTCAAAGCCTCCTTTTGATGGTCGAAAGCTTCCAGCGCTGCCTCCTAAGGAGGACGAAAAGCAGGAGATGCACCCTCTACTTTGCTCATGACTTTTCTCTGAGGATATTTTCAAGTTGGGTGACCTTCTCAGAGAAAGCCAAGTGGACTTTTTCAGGGGTAAATTTACGGGGCAAGGTCCCTATGAAAGCCAGAAATCTCTTCCCCTTTCATTAGGCTTTCCAAGCCCCTCTGCTGATTCCTCTCCCCTCCACAATGCCTCATCTGTCTTGGTGGCCTGGCAGTGAATGAGTAGGGCACAGGCTAAGTCAAAATGGTTGTTGGGACCAGGTTGAATTGTGGTTACCTTCTTGATGCTAAGGTTATTTTTCACCCTGTGAAAAGCAGCAATTAGAATACCAAGTCCTGGGTAGTGATCAGGGTATACTTCATATACCTATCCCGACTTCCCTACACATTCCGATTTATGACAAAGCAATTGCACAAGCAGCGAAGGCAAAAGCCCTCCACTCTTCTTGAATTCTTCTCCTTTTATTCCTTTCCCTTCTTTTTTCATATTGTTCTCCACCCTCAATTACTGCTCACTTCCAAGAAAAGCTGAGTCTGCACACATCAGGCCCTGAGCTGCCAGAGCAGGGAGCAGTTCTCATGGGCGCACTCTGTACCCCCACCCAGCAGAGGACTGGAGGCGCAGCTTGCTGAGGCAGTCCTGCCGGACTGAGACGGATGTAGACAGATAGAGGGCTGCAGGGAGTAGAGAGCGTGAGAGCCAACCAGACACGAAGCAGCAAACACGCACGTGAGGGGAGACTGGAAGACTGCAGGCAGCCGGGCCCAGCCTCCCATGAGCTAGTTCAACCCTCGTGGCAATCCCAGTGGAATAGTCCACGCCAGCGCAATGAGCCAAATCCTGAGCTCATTGTAATGGCTTCTGTCCCAAACCTGAGTCACTGGGGATTCCACGGAGTTCAGAGAGAACCCTTCATGCATTTCCAAAAACAAACTGCCTGATGCTGTCATGGAAAACCTGGATCTTTGCATTCTACGGTTTCACTATGGATTACATCCAGGTCACAACCTAAGGAAGACAGCTGGCAAAAGCACCCTGCTGGCCGATTACCCAGCTTTTGTAATGAATCCCAGAGGACTGTGAACTGATGTGTATTTTTGGCTCTGCCAAGTCCTGGACAAGTCCTCACCAATGAAGACCAATCAGCCTGTGATTTATTCTGCAGGGGAGCCTGAGAAGCCACCTGCAATCAAGATCCAGCTGTGCCTCCAGAAAGGCAAGCAGTGGAGAATGCGTATGTCCAGGGGAAGAGGAGTGAAAGAAGTTCCTTGCTTCCTTATCAGTTCAAATGCTAGCATCTTCTTTAGTCACACCAACGTCACACGACTGCTCTATACCTGCCCCAACACAGGCAGGCTTCTAAGGGGCCAGGGAATAGCACTAGACAGTGCAGTCACGGTTGGTAGAACAGGGTCAATTCAAAAGATCAGAAAAGACACCCCTGTTCCTTAGAATGTAGCAATGCTAGGGAGCATAGAAAATATACTAAAACTTGCCAAGAAAACAAGCATTTTAATTATCTCATACAGCCACCACTTATTATTTACTATGGGCCAAGCCCTGTGTTTAAGCCTTTCTCATATATTAACGCATTGTAATTTAATCCTCAAAATGACCCTGAGGTATGTGCTACTTTTACACCCATTTCACAAGTGAGAAAACTGAGGCTTAGAGAAGTGAGGTCAATTCGTCAACATTTTGCAGCCACTTTAAGGTGTGGCCAGGACTGACCCAGGGCCAGGTGAGGCTGGAACTTTTCACTGCTACTGGGAGTGGGTGCGGAGCACCAAGGGCGTTTGAGCACCAGGGTCTCGGAGCATTGGCTGGGTGCCTGCCTAACGGGCCCCGAGAGCAAACCCTGCCTATCTGGGTCAACGCAACAGAAAGAGTTGTGCTGTATTACTTTTTTTTTTTTTTTTTTAAGTAACCCAGATCTTGAGATTTCCACTGAAGTAGCAGTTTCTTTCATACCCAGCTTCTAAAATCAAAATGTCAACATTTTGATGATTTATGTTTTATTTTTCATAGACAATAAAGGGCTGTAACACCTGTGACCTATTCTTTAAAATTAGGTATAGTAAAGGCATGTGTTTACAATATCTTGCAGTTTTTCATCCAGCTGCATTTTACAAAACGGCCATTTTTGCCAAAATGAAAGTTGTTAGAATAAACAGTCTGAGTATATTTCCAAAGAATATCCTTTTGTTGCTCTGGCAATAGCCTCCTTTCTCACCATTTGTTTCGGTGTGGAGAAGATCCAGGCAGGGTTGAGAGAAAGGGGGCAAGGGGAGAGGAAAGACCGATGCTCACAGCTGCAACAAGTCCTTGGCGAGGCTGGAGCCGACCAGATGCTACTGCAGCTTGGCCAAGAGGAGAGAAAGCAAGTCAGCTGCTTCAGCCACACCAACTTTCTCAGCCACAGATTCAAGGACCACGGCTGTCATTTATTTTGGCTTGAACTGCCTGGTGTGGAACCCATGAGGGAGAAAGAGCCCACTGATCATCCCTTACAGACAGGCGCCTACCCCCAACCCCATCACGAGAGTCGGCTGACTAGTGCTTAGTCCTTCTTTCCCATGATTCCCCCCCGCCTTTTTTTTTTTTTTTTTTTTTAAGATTTTTAAAGATTTATTTTCAGAGAGAGGAGAAGGGAGGGAGGGAGAGAAACATCGACTGGTTGCCTCTTGTTCACCCCGAAATGGGGATCCAGCCTGCAACCCAGGCATGTGCCTAGACAAGAAATCAAACCAGCGACCTTCGGTTTGCAGGCCGGCACTCAGTCCCCTGAGCCACGCCAGCCAGGGCTCCCGTGGTTTCTTCTCAGGGATGCTGCACAGCTGCAAGGAGAGCAGCAGCAGCTTCCCCTGCACGTCAGTGGGCCCTAGAGAGACTGACAGTCTGACCATACAGGAATCTCTGCCTCCTGCCAATTTAAAATTTTGAGTAATTTCAGACTTTTTAAGGTCCTATGTGTATGCATGGGGAACATAAGTGATGAGGGTGGGGAGAAAGTTAAGATTTCTTTTAGAAAATCTAAACTTTGGAAAAGACGCGTGACCAACAGATTGACACCAGGGATATGCTTCTACTTTTTTCTCCTCAACCCTTCTTCCCAGAGGCCTGATGCAGAGAGACAGAGAGAAAAAGAGGAAGAAAGACAAAAAGGGAGAAGTCAGAAATAACTTGTGGAGTGTGCGAACAATACCAAAGACAGGTACTAATCTGGCCTTTTCTGTGAAGTGGCAAACAAGAGCACCAGAAGGTTTGTTGGACTAATCTGCTTTCTTAGAGGTTGAATTCACTGAACTAAACACCTTATTAAAAGCTGCATGCAAACAGTCTTCAAGACTGAAGGGTGACTACACGTGGCTCCTGCCTGACAGGCTGTGGAGTTATGGCCCAAGATGGCCACCCCTTACTGTAAATGTCCACCGATTTGCTAAAAGGCACCATTTCTTAGGATGACAGACCAATTCCACCTGCATGCCAGCATACCAATAAAATTCACCGTAAAAGCATGGGAAATCGCCCCTCTAGTCAACCAGAACTCTTCGACAGGGCTAATAAATGGTGTGCTGACTTTCCTTCATCTGTGTGTTCATAATGACTTTCTAAAAGCCTTTGGTGGCACTTCTCAGTGGAAGTCTGAGGATGCACGTGCACACATGTGCACGTGCCCAGAGGTGCTGTGTGTCTGAGGGCACTTCTCCGGCAAGGCCGAGGAGCTGGTACTGAAGCCCACCTTCTTTAACATTTCTGGAGGCGACACGACAAGCAAAGGGGATGAACTTCATATTTCACAAGTGAATCAAAAAGGGGACAATGTGTGTCAAAGAATCAACATCTAAGGTTATGAAGGTCAAATTTTCCAATCTCCTATTTTTCAGAAGAATTCCAGGGTGCAGAGAGGTGGTGTGTTTATCTCAAGTAAAATTTCAAGTTAGTCGCAAAGCTAAAAATTAGAATCCTGGCTTCCCAAATTCCGTGACCACCTGTGGGTGTCGGGGTCATTCCTGGTACGTCTCAAAGGGATGGATTGTGAGATGTACCCTGAGCGTGTCCCCCATGCAAACAGACCTGGATTGTGGAGCAGGTCCTCTGACATTTCTCTGGGCCTATTACAATACCTTCCTCCGCCCACATACACACGTGCACACTCCTCCCTCCTGGGCAAGATGTGAGGAACAAAAAACATCTTATCAACTATTTGGGAAAAAAACCCAAAACTCTTGTTTGATCTGTTTCCTTGGAAGCCAGTGCTGCTCAGCTCAAGAGTCTGCTATAAGGCAGACTAGAGGGAGTTCATTTAGCTGTTTCTTTACAAGCCCGGACACCAGTCGCAGTGTCTGTCCTCCCTGCCGAGGAGTTCTGCGCATGCAGCCCGTGCCCTTGTGTTAGGGTTGTGGGCGGGTTGCCGTTTCTCTTGTCAGAGTCAGGTTAATAACTAACTTGGTTATGATTGTTTGAAAAATCAAAGAGTCTATCCCTCTGCTTCCTTGAGGATGTCTTCGCTGCCGTGCCCGTAACTTGTGTGCGCACACGCACATGTTTTTCTGCCATCTAGAACAAGCCCCTTGAGCCTAGGCAGACTGCTCCCCCACCTCCCCTTGGTTCAGTATCCACCTTTCAAAGCCACATGGGAAAGTCCATGAAGGAACTGGTAGCCCTGGAGGTTTTCCTGCAGCCCAAAGCCTCCCATCTGGATCTCTATGAAGAACTCATACTTTTCTCTCCTCTGATTTCTAACCAGCACATTAGTGAGAGATCCCTGGAAAGTGGGAGTTAGTTTACATTTTCTGATTTGCATAGAACATTCGTCAGGCTCCAGGAGACAGTTTAAACCAGGACATTCAAGTCAGAGCAGCTGATACTAATTCCTTCCCAGCCTACTTCTTCCCCCACCAAAGCTGAAACCGTCCTGACTGCACCTGGGGCTGACAGCCTGTGGCAACCACCCCCAGCCTCTGAATGAACATCCCATACACACATTCCTTCTGCATAGTGCTCACTGCAGGTGGGACCCAACTCCTTGGTGGATGCACTACATGGGAAGCATGCTTTTAATTTAGTGGGAAAAGCAAAGAGGAGTAGTTACTCCAATAAAACCCAACAACATAGAACGAGAGGAAATAGCGATGAAGAGGAGCACGTGAGAGCAGAGAACAGACACTTCTCTCAGAGGAGGGTAAAACACGGAAAGGGGAGTGACCAGGGCAAGAAGCTCATGTTGCTGAGAACATACCTTCCAAAGTCAGCCTCACCAGACAGAAGAGGGTCCTCAGAACTGGCAGTAAAGGAGGAGGCAAGTGTGTGCCCTGCACATGCAGAGCCCATCCTGCTCTCAGGCCCCGTCCCTCCCTCACACACTTACCTGCGATTCCTTGCAGCAGCCCACAGACGTTGAAAATACTTTTCTTCATAATGCTCTGTACACACATGGTGAAGACAGACACCAGGGCCACGGTGCAAAGGATGAAGATGCCGAAGGCCAAGAAGATCGCCGTGGCCTGCCAGAAGCCACTGGCAATCTCACCAAAGTTCTCAGCGTAGGGCCCACACAGTATCTCCTGCAGGGTATGCTGCCCCCCGGGGTTGAGGATGCAGCGGTTATAGATGCCCAGAGTGGGGTGGTAGGGCTCCGAGGGGCCGCTCGGCTCCTCGGGCTCAGCGCTGCTGCGGGTCTTGGATTTTCCAATCAGCCAGTCTTCGCTCATGAAGGCAATGAGCTCTGCGAAAGCCACCACAATACTCAGGAGGGTCCAGAGCATCGAGCGACAGGTGACAATGACATGACACATATTGATGTTCAAGGCGGAAAAAGAATCAGAGGAGTCCGCGGGTTACTAATAAAAGAAGCCGGTGGGGAAGGAGGCTCAGGCGGCCTCAGAAGGCAGTCGCTGCTGAGGGGCACTCACTCCCACAGCCGGGAGCTACTTTCTCCCGACCTCTGGGGGCGCCGTCTGGGTGTCATGCTGCCATGTCGGAGCTCCGGAGAGTGGCCTCCAGTCTCACCTACTGGAGAAAAGAGAGGCGACGGTCAGCAGCGCCAGGCCCCGCCCCTGCAGCGCAGCGGCAGCAAACTTGCCGGCCCCAAACCCAAGCGTGAGCTCTGGCTGCCCCGCTGCCCCGCGCAGCTGAGCCGCCCTGTGCAGCTGCCCTTCGGCCGCCTTCCACTCCCACAGCCAACCCTTCCCGCCCAGGCTGCCCCCAGGTCCCCGCAGGAACTTGCTGGAGCAGATCCTGGTCCCCAGCCAGCACGCAGCCCTTCTCAGCGCATTCGTTGGTCTCCTTTGTTTCGGGTCTCCCTTTCCATACTCTAAGAAATGACTGGTGGTTCTCTTTATCTCTAGGCAGCGTGACAGAGCCCTCCCCTCCTCCCAACCGCACCCACTCCAGGGGCGCCCTACAGTACAGGGGCTCCAGCTCCATCACCTTTTTAGAACAGCACAAGGATCCAGACGGATCTAGATATAAATGGCAGTGAACCATCAACGGACTGGATATGCTTTTTAAAGTTTATGGGGCTTTTTGCTGGCTGTTTTGAGACCAGACCGACTAAGTTTTCAGACCAACTAAGTTTTGAAAAAACTTGCACCAAGTTTTTGCTTAACAGTAGAGAGCAGCAACACCTAATTTTATTGCCTGGGAATCAAATTACTGCCAGGGACATGAGAATTTGCTTCATAGGTAAATCAGAATATAAAAAGAAACAATGCCATAAAAATAACACATTGCTCCCCAGACTTATTTTTCATTCATTTCTCAGAGGGTCATTTTTAGGCGAAATAAACTGTACTAATTAAAATGCAAGAAGAAAAAACTCAGAAGAGTTAGTTATAACTTAAGTCATTTGGGAAAATTAGTCATAAATGACCGTTGACTGCATAGCTTGACCACTGAGTGGACTTGTTGACAACAGAAACTTGCCTGTGAAGAATGAAGTGTCCCAATTCATCACATGTGCCTCTGCCTGGGCATCCAGTCACCCCAGGTCTGGAACTCAACATGCCCATTGTTTCTGATCTCAAAAGGACTCATTCTGTTCCCAAGGACAAATGGCTTCATTACCAGAGGGCTTTGCTCCAACAGCTCAAACCTCCTTCAGAGGGGCCTGAACCCTGAAAATGGGCCACGGTGCTCATGGGCAGCCCCCTTTTCTGCCCTCTCTCCAAGGTCAGGAAGAACTGCACAGTTCACATCTAACATCTGGGCACATGGCTCTGTTCTGAGTGATTAGCTCTTATTAACCCAGGTCATGTCAACTGCATAAGAACTACAAAGAACCTGTGGCATGTTGGCAGCAGGGTGGGGCAGGGAGTTAGGGAAGATGGAGGAAAGTGGGGCAGTAAGAAAGCCCAGTGTCAACGTTCCTATCCCCTGCCGGCAGATATCTAGTGAGAGTGACTACTTATCTCCTAAAGCACAGCACACTTAAAAGTCCTCATACCACTGTAGTTATACAAGATGCTGTTTTGGGAAGATGGGTATGTTTAACTGCAAGAGTTTGGAAGCCACCAGGTCTGGGTTCCAAATCCAGTTGCACAACTGCCTGGCCACATGATGTCTAACTTTTCAGAGCTCAGCTTCCTCAGCTTTCAGCTTCCTCATCTACCAGATGGGGACAGTCAGGGCACCCTGCCCCACAGTATTGTGAGGAGTAAACAAGAACCTATTAAAGTACCTTGCTCAGTGTGGGACATCATAAATGCTCAATAAACACCAACTCCTTTTTCTGGGGAGCTTTTCTCCTAACACGGATGACACTGGTCAGATAGCAGTTTAACCCCAGGGGGTCGCTCAGCAGATAACAGAAACTTGGCCATTACATGCAGAGGAAGATTAGGCACAGGCTATTTAGAGATGAATGAGGTCACTCGTATCTAAGCTTCCCTGGTGGGCTTTCAGGGTGGGATCCTGGTCTGACTTCCTGTTTCCCCACTCCCTGACCAGCTGCCAAATTCAACTGTGGAAAATAAATGAGCATTAGGCCAGAAGTATAGTCTACTCCCACTCACTTGTTGCACCCTGCCTCCCCAAATATCACCACAGAGAAATGCCTTTTGAAGAAAAACTTACCAATACAAAGGAGCTTTGGAGGAGACTGTTTATAATGAAAAATGGCCATTTTGAATAAGAGCAAGAAATCAAGCCACCAAGACTCTCGGGGAGTCCCCTGGAAGCACCGGCCCACCTGGCTCGTGCACACTTGGAGCCCACAGGTGGAAGGCCCAGTCTGTTAGGAGAAAATGAGGCTTCTACAGAGTCTTCCAATTTGATTACAAAACCAATTTACTGGTGTGCCCATCCAGTCTCCATCCCTGCCCCTCTTCTGTTTAATGGCAATTTTTCAACGTGACTATAAAACCTCTCCATATTTGTCCCCCTGCAGAACCTCAGGACTCAGCTACAAACTCTCAAGCGACTTGGATGTTATTGGATGTGCCAAGTGCCCACTGTTGGGTCAGCAAGTTCTGCTCAGAGCCAGGAATGCAATTAGGCTGCAACTTTGAAGAGAAAGGATGTGAAACTTCAAAAGGGAAGAGGGCGCACACAGCCTCAGCAAAACGGTCAAGGCCAAATTTAAGGCAGGATTATTTAGGAACTTACATACTTAAGTTTAGCATATATAGTTCACTGACCATTGTACTAAAACAATCCCCCATCCGCTGTACCGAATTCTCACATCCATGCCACAGTGGCTGGAATGAGGCTTTATTCTTCTCTGTTTGGTCTCCCCAGCTAGTTTGCTAATTACGACTAGAAGAGAAACAGCCAGGATACACGAGGCTGACTGACAGAAACTGAGCATCCAAGAAAAGTCCTTGGGTTGGAGGAACATGGGAAAACCTGGAAACAGCACAGTAAAGGGCTCTGGCGTGGTCTGCATTCTGTCAAGTGTCCCCGTTTGGCCACGTCCCATGTGCAGGGAGGGATGCCTGCTGAGACAGCATCCGTATCAACAGGGAAAGAGATCCTTGTCAGAGATCTTGTTAACCACAGGGATCTGGGCACGGAGTTCCTTACATGGAATCCACTGCTATTCCGTGTAATTCCTTCTGCAAAGCTCACTTAATAAAACCAGGCCTTCACTGACATCCCATATAAAAGTCTTCTACCCATGGGCTACTCAATACATTTCCCGTCCAGGACACCTGACTTTTACAGCCACCACATCCCTGATGGTGGTGGATAACATGGACAGCCCCCTGACTTTCAGAAAATAATACCAGGATTGCCCTAACAATCCACCGAGTAAAGCCTCCCAGTAAGTAATAAGAAAAAACCCAAACAAATGAGAAGTCTGCAGAAACTTACTCGTTTCTGGCAGTAATACTATAGTCAGAAAATGGACAACGGAGGGGTTGATAAATGGTTGGTCCATGGGGTTGATTATATATATGTCTGCCACAGAGCCCTAATACTTAAAGAGAGGTGGAGGTGCTGCGCAGAGCTGGACCAGTTCGGTGATGTCCCTCATGGGACCCTCCCTTTGGTAACTTCCTGCTGTCAGTGAGAAGGGAAGAAAGTA
The DNA here is from genome assembly GCA_039655065.1 of Glossophaga mutica. Classification (NCBI taxonomy): domain Eukaryota; kingdom Metazoa; phylum Chordata; class Mammalia; order Chiroptera; family Phyllostomidae; genus Glossophaga; species Glossophaga mutica. The sequence goes on from CM077305.1 coordinate 49,303,515, forward strand.
CATGTGAGGAGAGCCACCCAGGGCCAGCTGGCTAGGAGATTCCCTAACAGAAACCCGGGAGCCAAGCTCACACCTACCTAGAACGGTGGAGGCAAACCCGAACACACTTCAATCAAAGCTGCATCAGAAGCCGACCCTGTCTGCTCTAACGACAGTGGCACAGCCGTCAATGAGGCCGTGGCAGACACAGTGCTGAAGGACACTACCCTGCTGATTCACCTGGGTTCTGTTTTTCAACTTGGTTATTAAAATTTGCGGACATAGGTGTAAGATGAAAAGAACAGACAATGAACACCCAGACTGAACACAGGCCAGCATGGTGCCAGATCTGTTCTGTCACTCTATGGTGTGTGCACACTCACAGTAATACACAGACATACTGTTTCTGGACGGTTTGGAAATGAGACGCAGATGTCTTGGCACTTCACCTCCAAATACTTGAGCATACATCTCCTAAAAATGAGGACATTTTCCTATATAACCACAATAAAATTCACACACCAAAGGAAACTGACAATACTTCCCTCATAGTCAAAGCCTAGTGCACACTCAAATTTCCCCACTCTGCCCCGTTTTTTACAGCTATTTTCTTAAAACCACGACACAGTCAAGGCTTATGCATTGCATTGGGTTATGTGTCTAATTTCTTTTAGTCAAAAATAGTCCTTCCAATCCTAATTTGCACCTCGCTGTCTGCACTTTTCCTCTTGACACTGACTTTTTTTTTTAAGCTACCAGGCAGTTGTCTTAACCCAACAATCTGGGTTTATCTATTTCCTCATGAGCCATTTAAAATTGTTCTCTATGCTGTTCTATAGAAACTGGAGATTAAATCTAAAGGCTATTTTGGATTCAGTTTAAATATTTTTGGGAGAATCCTTGGTAAGTGATGCAGGGTACATCCTGTTGCATCGTATTTGAAAGGAATATGATTGGCGCTATCCTTCAGAATCAGAATACCTTTCCCCATTCATACATATACATGTATGCATATGCGTGTGTGTGTCTGTTTGTTCATCCAACTATCTATCTGGAACAACATGCACAGGGTCCTCTCTGGTCCTAAAGAATCTGAATTATTGTAAGGAAGTGGTTGGAAGGCTGGTCTGGGCAGGATTCTGTTTTCTGAAGAGCTCTTTGGGTGGATTCTGATACCGTAGTTGAGAAGCTCTGTTCTGACAGATGCCATTACAGAAGCTAAAGAAGTCCTTAACCAAAGGAAGTTTACTTCCGAGAAAGGTTTGCTGTGTGTTCTTGGAAATGAAGCCCCATTTTATATATAACTTATGAAAACACAGAAAGATCTGCAGGCCTAAGAAGGATTTATGTGAAGCCAGAGAGCGCAGGTTTTGGCGATGAGGACAGATTTGTGTGACAAGAAGGAAGGGCCTTCCTTCCTCTAACTTGAGAGCCCTTTTTAAAAAGGACCAGCCCGCGCTGCTGAGCCTTCTCCCCAGCCTTGCTCTCTGCCCGCCCCTCAGCCAGTGTGGAGGGGGCAGTAGGCACCGGGAAGAGCCATGGTGGAAAAAGGGCTTTCCCCAGTGCGAGTTGGGGTGGCAGCATTTTAAAAGCTTTGTAAACAGGCCTGGGATCAATCTCTGCTTTGCCACTAAACAGTTGTGTGTGCTTCGGAGGCTATTTCTGTTTAACCTCTGCCAGCCTCAGTTTCCTCATCTGCAAAATAAGGCTAAGAGCATTTTCCTCACAAGGCTGCCACGAGGAGAAAGTGTCCATAAAATAATCGGCATAGCTTCCAATTCGTTGTGCCCAACATACGTTAGCTATGATTAATCATTGTCACATGATTAGCTTAAATTATTTGTGGTTGGGTAAAGGAGTCAAAAATATTAACTCCTATTAGTAATAAATGTGCAACATTGATCCATGTGGTCCAAATAATCAACACACTTTGAAGAAGAATGTATTTTGCTCCTCCGTCACTGGCAGTTTCTTGGCCAATACCTATTTTCGTTATCTCCGTCCCCTCAGATATATTCGGGTCACACGAGGGTGCCGCAGTGTGCCTCCCTCCCATGCCCTCCGGAAGGGAAGAGGGCTAGGCAGGAGAACGTATGCACTTTCTCTGTCCAGCGTTGGAAAGCGCCTCTCAGATGCTGCTGCCTAAATGCAGTCCTGGGACCACCTCAAGTCTCCTAGCAGGGGACCTAAGCCACCTATTTAAAAAATATGAAGTTCTTGGTCCCCCACACTGAATCACGCTTTCTGGGGCATTGCCAGAAACTGCATTTTTAACAAACCCCCAGGAGAGTCGGAGTGATGTTTCCGAGTCAGTCAGGAGGAAGGAAGCCTCAAGGGCCATGAGGGGGCCTGCTCCAGGAGTTGCTGGGTGCTGGGTAGGGAAGGGCTGAAGGGAAGAGGTGAAGAGGAATGCGGGCCAATTCATCAGGACAGAGCCAGACCACCTGTTCTCAGTGCAGCTCTTGAGCCACACAAGTCACAGGGACGAGTGATTCTGCAACGAAACCAGCTGTTCCCCAGCTCAAGTGTTGCCCAATAATCCCCCCCGGGGCATGAAGGAGCTACCCATACATTGGAGACCTTCTCTTTCAAGCACAAAAGCAGCTTTTGAATTGTAGGGACAGGGCTGAGATGAAAAAGCTCAGCACTTTGCATGACCTTTTAAAAAAATCAGCTACCAAAAGAGGTTTTAAAAACTCTCATTTGCCTTGGCCACCCTCTAAAATACAATGACTGTGGAAATGCAGATATTCAAGAAGATGATACCAATGCACAAATAACCATATTGTTCTTTGAGTTAGTCTCAACATGTTCAACGCCTCTTGTTCATTGCCAACATCCATTCCGTGATCTCTGTGATAAACCCCTTTCCTCCAGACTCTCCAGGGAAAACTCTCACAAGTGGTTCTCAACCAGAGGCCATTTTGCCTCTTCTCCCCTCAGGGGTGTGGGGAGTGGGGCTACTTGTGTCTAGTGGGTTGAGGCCAAGGCTGCTGCTTCCACCCCACGGTGCACAGTCAGCCCCCACAACAAAGCAGTGCCCCCCCATCAAGAGTGAAAAACCTGATCTGGAAGCTTCCCACTGAGGGCAGTTTTTATATTTGTAGGAGCAACTTGAAACATTTCTAAAACCGTTACATTGCAACAAGGTCTATTCTAAAAAGTAAAGTCATATTCTCCAATCTGGATGGACATTCACAGTATTTACTAAATCAAGTACACCGTTAGCTGTTTTTCTGAAAGTTTTCCAGGGTGTCCGTGCTAATCCATATGTCCAGGATGGCTGGCAGGACGCAAAATCTGACTTGTCAGAGCAGATGGACCCTTGGCCCTGCTTCTCCCAAGGTCCCAGCAGCTTCTCTGAATCACAGACCGAAATCAGCTTTTGTTTTCCACAGTCTCTACTCTGCAGATGGCAAAGTCCCTCCCACCCCTCCCGAAGGTCTTGGACTTTGCCTCAGAAAGCACCAAGTTTGGCCACACTGCCTTGATTTCTCTTGAACTTCCCTCCCCCAGAGCTGGGCTGGCCACTCAGTCCACACTCAGGTGGCCTTGGCCACTCAAACTGTCAGAGAGTCTCAAGAACTCACCAAGTAGACCTATGAAACCTCAGGCGTGCTGGTGACTACCCGCCTGGCTCCCCTCCACAGGGTGCTTTTCTCGCCCCTTGAACGTGGTGGCCCCTCCAGGGCAGCAAGGTCCCAATTCTCCGAACCATCTGAACAAGCCTCCTTCTTTCTCGGCCTGATGCACCCGGTGAGCCCTGCTCATTGTCTAGTTTGTTCTTCATCACTGGTCCAGGCCAGATGCACACGCCTTTCCTGGTGCCCATTACAACTGCTCCTTGTCCGGTCAGTCTGCTCTCTGAGCGCCTGGTCTCTGGAGGGTTGTTTTTACACTTCCGTCCAGAGGCACCAGCGGCGAGAGAACTGGTGCACTCGCCTGGTCTTAATGGCTAAAAACTGAGCTATTAAAGATTGTTTAAGCCCATTTACACATTTTATAACTTTTCTTTCTACAAATGCCATCATCTAAAAATCATGAGGCCGCAAGTCTTTCTTTGCATGCTGTTTCGTTCCTGTTGAAACTAGAAGAGCTGAAAGTCCGAATGGTGAGGTGGATACTACAGTCTGCTTTAGCCCAGATCCCATAAGCCAGGGCAATATGCCTGTGCCCTGGACGTACTGTGGGACCAAAAGGTTTTATCACTTATTTAAAATGGATAAGAACTTGAAGAGGTGCCTTTTACTGTAACCATTTTATATACTTTTAAACAAAACGTATGTTTCACATTTGTAATGAATTCTGTGATATCCGGCAAAATATGTCTTAAAATGAGCCTCAGTCATCTTTTCAGGGTCATTAAGAAAGTATAGTTTTAATAGAGAAAAGTGTCAAAGGGTGGACAACAAAGAACGTGTACATAAACATCAAGATACTCAATTTCCTTCTTCACATGGAGGGGAGACTCCAAATGCCTTCTGTTTAAGTGACTCAACTGAGAATCAGCAGCCCTGAGAGGATGGGCTTCTGGTCCATCCAGGACAGCTGCGGGGGCAGCCCCTGCCCACACTGGGCAGCACCCACCTTCCTTCTTCCAGCAACTGCAGGCTTTCTAGTCCCTGTTGCACAGAGGCAGAAAGAATAGCTGCTTGTTCAACGAGATACAATGCTACCCAGCCAGGTTCCCTTCCAACAGCTCAAGAAAGCCCAAACATGACAACTGAACGGAGAGGATTATGACACCTGTTCTTTCTGAGTGAGTCTCGCAAATCAATAAACACTCAAAAAACCTAAGAATCAACTAGAACAAGAGGCCCTTCCTCACTGGAACCTTCTGGGAAAGCTCTTGTGGAAGACTGCATTATTCTTTCAAATATTCTGTCCCTCTTTGAAGGAGGATTATATTTTTCTAGCCCACTGACGTCAGGCCTGACAGGGGACTTGCTTCTGCCAATATGTGCCATTTCTGAGGAGAAGAGTTATGAGCTGGTGCTTCGTTGTCCGGCTCTCTTCCCTCTCCCTGGAGATCAGAAAAATCGCAGGCAGAGACCTCTCCATTGGCCAGGGTCCCTGACAACATGAGCAGAGGTGCTGTCCACCCGAGGCACAGACGTGTGTGGGAGAATAATCCAACCTCCGCTGCCAATGCTGAGATTTTAGGGTCACAGCACGGCCCACCCCGCCTGTCTCTCTTCGGTGTCGGGTCCAATTCAGTGTCGCCATCCCCTACCACATGCACGGCAAAGACCTTCTTGAAAGTAAACAATAATAAAACTCATCCAGTGACACACATTAAAAGCTTAGCAACTATCTCAGAAGCATTCACTAAACAGTCCAATGGGGTAAGCTGCTATGATAAAGGTTTTGCTCTCTTAATATATTTACTTTAGGTTTAATAACTGGAAGCACTAAGAAACAAGAAAACCCCCTGTTTAGTACATGAGGACATCAGAAGTGACTCAGAGCAGCAGCGTGCAGAACTGCTGCCCGTGGCAGGCGCTTCCCTGAGGCCCCTCACCAGACAGCCCTGACTGACTTGGGGCGGCCTGCTCTCCTCTCTCTGCTCCCATTTCTTCGATCCCGGGAGCTTCAGCCGCCTCCGGCAGCCACCCGTTAAGACTACAGCGAGGAAGCCTGTTTCTAACCAGCCCGGGAAGGGAGATCTGAGCTTTGTCTAACGGAGAAGAAGTTCAGTCAGGTGGCAGCTCAGGAGCCACCTTCAGGACCAGCTGGTACCAGGTGTTGGCACAGAACAAAGGTGCAGGGCTGCCAGAGGCCTGTCTCCAACGTGGGGCAGGCCAGGTCTTTCCAAAGAATGGAGACCACAGGGCTGGGGGAGGGAATCTGCTAGCAGAGGCAGCAAGACATGGTGCAGGAGAACGGGAGGATGACTGCGAGCGAAAGTGACGGCAGCCAGGGCGCAGACCGGCCAGAGCTTCCAGCACAACGCAGAAGCCGTGAGCCACAGGGGGCCCATCGGCCATGACCACACTTTAAACCTTTTACATAGTCTCTGCCATGAGAATCAGAATGTTTCTTCGGAAATAAGGTCAGTGCAGTGTTGAAGGAGGAGAATGTAGCATTAGGGGGAAAGCTGGTGGCTTCTGTGAAGAAGACCTTGCTCATCAGCTCATGAGTATATCTGTCATGTTAAAACTGAATTTTTTTTAATTTTTCAATTACAAGTGACAATATTATTCGTTAGTTTCAGGTGAATGGCATGGTGGTTAGACATTTATATAATCATACGACGTGATATCTCTGATAAGTCCAGTACCCACCTGGCACCCTACACAGCCATTACAATATCACTGACTCTATGCCCTGTGCTTGTACCTTACATCCCCATGACTATTTTGTGACTGCCAATTTGTGCTTCTTAATCCCTTCGCCCTTTTCTTCCAGCTGCCCATCTGGCAACCATCAGTTTGCTCTCTGTATCCACGAGTCCATTTCTGGTTTTGTTTCTTTCTTTTGTTCTCTAGAGTCCACAAAACTAAAGTTGTTCTAAGTTAGGTATTGCCTCCTTTTGAACCAAGTCATTTAAAAAAGACCAGCAATATGATGTCATTTTATAAACTCAATAATTAATACTAAACAAAAATGTTCATCTGGAAATAGTCACAGGTACTTTAAAAATGGCAAAAAAAGTTCTTGCACCTCATCTGGCCCCGAACACCTGAACCATTAATGCTACTGACAGAAGAAAACGGGAGTGGTTAATGTTAAAGCCCGCCCTTAGGGCCAAGGTTCCAAGCAACCATTAAGGAGGTGGCATGTGTACACAACAGAAACCACATCCCAGAGTGGCCAAGGGAACAAGCTAGTGAAACTCCAGCCCAAGGACTTCCGGGGGGGGGGGGGGGGGGGCAGGGCAGGTGCAGCTCACAGCAGCGACCTTTACCCGGGGTTCCCACTAAAGCAAACACTCTCAGCACATCACGGAGCTCCGAGAAGCCCTGAGGTTCACTTATAGAGCTTTCACAGGATATCATCCTTGAACTAGGCCTAAATATGCAGGACAACCTAGAATCTTAAAGACCAAGAGCCTAATTTGGGATTTGCTCAGGAACCAAAACAATGCCAGTCAGTGCTGACTACCTTAGGAAAAAAAATTCTATGTTCTCACTGAGGTCACTTCTCTTTCTAACCAATATTGCTAAGCAGTAGAGGAAGTAAGAGTTTCTGAATAATTTCAAGTAAGAGGCCAAAGTCTATTGTAGACGATGTTCATATTTCTAAAAGCATCGCTGAAAAGTTCAATTTCACTGGGTATTTTGTTTTGTTCATTAGCTTATTTATTTCCTTCACTCACACTGATGTGAGTTTTCACAACCAAAAACACACAACCTGTGGCCCTACGGCTGGAACCGCCCTAAGGTACGTGTCCACAGCGCACACTGCCTGAAGGCCAGCGAGCTCAGGGAAGGATGGGAAGACGGCCTCACGCGCATGCATCAAGCACACATGCAGCAAAGAACTGAATGCACAAAGTGATGTGTGCAAGCATGGCTCTTTACAACTCAGTTTACATGTCAAAAATGTCCCCTCTCTAGTGCTTATTTCTCTCATATTTAAGACCCACAAAACACTGCATGATCAGGACGACACGCAGACATACATATATGCACATTTGTAATTGTAGGGTTTTTAAACATCTAAAAAGTCAGCAAGACAGATTTGTATGCTGGATCTACACTCAGTTCATTAAACACTATCGGTGATTTCATAGCCAGAGACCAAGTTACCTAGAGGTTTTCAACTCTCCTTAATGAGAATTGCAAATTAAAAACCCGTAGACAGGTTTAAACTTTCTTCATCTATCAACTAGAGGAATTCCTTTGATATTTAGGATTCAAACTGTGTTTTGCAAACAGATGAGCTCAGGTGTCATTTCCAACAGGACACACAAGGAGGAAAAGCAAGTTCAACGTACAGTTTCCAGGAGCTTCGGGTACTTGCAGACACAGAACAATCCTTAAATGCAGACAGCAGTCTTGGCCTGCATCACGGAACTGGCCTAACGACTCGGGAATGTCCCAGGCAGGAGGAGGGCCAGTGAGCTTTCCTCACTGCAGCCTAGATGAAGTCCATGCAGAAAGTTCAAGACGGTCAGAGAAAACCCTGTTCTGGAATGCTGAACGCTTGTACTTGGTTCATATGATTCAATACTGTCTTTCTGGAAAAGGGACTTACTGTTACAGCTGCTAACAATAGTGAGGCATAGTAAACAGAGACAAAGTTCAACTGGGTGTCTCAGAAGAGTATATCCCAAAAGACCAAACCACTCAAAAACAAAAGCAAAGTCACTGGGAAGGTGGGAGGAGAAATGGTTTCAGGTCCCCTTCCATAAGGGGAGACTCATCTCTAACCCCCTGTTCCCCTGCTTCTCAACTGTCAGGGCTGCTAGACGAGGCTGCTGAAGAGGAAGTTTTTCCAGGTTCGTGGACATCTAGTGCTATGGACTCCAGGTGCCACCGGGGGCTCCTGCCACCATCCTTCCCAACATGTGCCGGGCCAGAGCACGTGACTCACTGAGAAGCCCCGTGGCTCAGTGAGAGAAAGGTGCTGGGCAAGAGAGCCAGGGGGAAATCAATGGGGCGGGGGACAGACCGTGATTCAGTTAGGTAATAACAAGGAACACCCTCGAGTGCTGACACATGCTTCTCTGAACTAACAGACTTCTTCACAGCGAACGGCTTCTCACAGCCCTCGTCACCACAGGCCTCCGGAGAGAACACCCACATATGGCAGATGTTGCTCTGCATCCCAAGTGCCGAGCTCTCCCATGAGCAGGTGGCTCACAATTCTGGGTCCCAGTGTAACATGCGGGCCAGTCAGCGTGGTGGGGAAGGTCTCTCACCCACAGGATAAGGGTGAACTCCAATAGCCGCCCTCTTGAGGATGCTACCATACCTGCTCCTTCCCCTCCTCAGACCAGTGAGCTCAGCCAGAAGGGCGGCGTTTGGGAGTGACTCAGTCTGGAGCCAGACTGTCTGGATTTGAATCCTGGGTCCCACCACTTCCGAGGGGGTGACCTTAGGCACCAGTGTGCCCTTGCTCCACAGTTCCCGTGTTTGTCAGATAGGTACCGACACAGCCGACCACACAGGCTTGTTGTGATGACCAATTTAGTTAAATAAATAAGCAGCTCAGAACAGCGTTTGGCACATGGTGAGTGCTCCACTCACGCAGACGACCCTTCCAGGGACAGCGTCCAGATTCCCCATCCCCTGACCCACATCAACATGGCCATGTCCAAGGTCACATCTCCAGCATTGCCATTTACAGCCTCCTGTTCCAGGGCCCACCTGGCATGTGGGCAGTTAGCTGCACCTTGAAATGCCACTTTTCTCCATGTAGAAGGAGGCCTGTGGCAGGAAGGGCACGCGTGGAGCAGGGCTGTCTTCAGTGCTACCATCCTGCCGGACCATTACCCAGCTCCACGTCTTTGGACAAGGACTGACCGGAATGGGACTGGTCCCAGCATCTACCTCACAGGGTGACACAGGGTTACCAAAGCCGTGCACATAAAGCAAGGCATAAATGTAAGTACTCGGTGGGTGGTAGGAATCAATACTAGTATTACTGTAGTGGTTTTAACATTTATTTTTCTGTTCTTAAAGGTCTGTTAGTCTCCACACAGACACACACACACACCCCTTCTAATACCATTAGCTCACTACAGTCTGAAGTTTGTTAAATGGCAAAGTCATACGTGGAGGGAAAAAACACCAGACAGGAAGCAAAGAAAATGTGGGTTCTGGTCTAGGCTCTCCGCTGACTGGCGTGTGGCCACGCACACCCACTTACAACCACTTTGGCTTCCATGCCTCAGGTACAAAGAGAAAGGGGAGGATCTGCAGTTCAGCACTGTCACTTTCAGGCCCCCCAAACCAGTCATTTCAAGCACATGACCACCTTTAATCACTTTTTCCCAGACCAGGGGCTCCCCCTGGGAGCAGGTGGCTCTGCAGGACCTATGCCTCTGGCTGGATGGGAGACAGGGACAGCCCTGTAGGTTTTGAGGAATGGCAAGTGCAGAGGCAGAAGAGGTCTTACCAGGGGCAGGAGGCCTGCCCTTGGGCACTGCGCGGATGCGGCCCAGGGCCGTGATCAAAGGCCCTAGGCTACACTGGCAGCTGCCTCTTCTCATCTTTTTTACTGGGGGGAGAACCCATCTCTAGCCCTTCACTACCAGTTCCGGAGTGTCTCTCATTCTTGGAAACGCAGTAGAGCAGTCCCCGCTCCAGTCCTTCGTCCAGGCCTCCACTGTCCTTGGCATGAGGGACGGACCCAGCCGTTGCAGGACCCTCACTCAGTTCTGAAAATCCATGCTCTTTAAAAGGGTCTGCCTTCCTTCCTTAGATACTTTTGCTTCCTATTCTGGACAAGTGAAATGCTTGATTGTGAAGAATTTCATAGCCATATGCCAGAGGACACGGTAAAACACAAGTTTTAATCATTTTTTAATGAAGGGTGCCAACTGGCGAACAAAAGCGTCTCAGTGTGAGTTCTGCAGTGGGAGAGGCCAGCAACACGAGAGTCCTTTTTAAGTGCTTTGGTTTCAGGCAGGAGTCAAAATTCATATCCCTTTTATTTTAAAACATAAGCCATACAAGACTGTCCCATAAAATTACTGTTTGCTGCTGTTTATTCTCTGTTCCTCGGGGAATTCAGTAAAGTCAAACAGCGCAGTTCTCTTGTCAGTTACGCGTTACCCCAGAAGGCCGCTCTGCACCTATCCAGGGGCACTTATTGCTGATCACTATTCTTATTAATGATCTAATAAAATGTCTTGTTTTGTTATGATCAACCAAATGATTCAAATGATGTTCAAAATTCAACGCTCCAGTCCAACAGCCTGGTGATCAGGCTGCTGAGCTGACATTAATTTAAAGTGATTTATAATTTTACTTGGCATTATCAGTGAGATCATGGGTAGATTTTTAAAAAAACAAAAACTTTTTAAAAATTCTGGTCCCAATGCTGTCAAAGACAATACTTTAACAAGATTCAGTAAAACTGACCTGATTACAACGATAATCACAGACACCAAAGGCCAGGCGTGAGAGGTTCTGGCGAGACACGCGATTTGGCCGTCAACCACGCACGCCTGCAGTGGGCAGGCAGGCTGCAGGCACGGGCTGTGAGAACAAAGCTCTGTCCACAACAAGGGCGACGCTCACAAATACATCCAGTTCCACTCCTGACTTCCTGACCTTTGCTCCAAACCACCCTTTAGTGGAGGTGGCCATCTACAAAAGCAAGGGCTACACTGCACTGGGCTGCGGTCATGGTGGGCAGGAATCGAAACGCAGACTACAAGGCTGGCTGCATGCAGGTGGGAAAGGGGTTGTGTGCCTAGAAAAACCTCCCTCCCTCACAAAGAAACCACAGCCCAGGCCCTTAAAAGGACAGAAACCACGGGTTCCTGAGATAATGGGTGAAACTGCACCAATTCTGCAAAAGTAGTTCTTATTCTTCCCAGGACACAAAAAATTTGATTTCTCGATTGTTCCTTTGTCCTTGTCTCACTAAACCCCACCCTTTGAAAGTAATGCTCATTAAATAGCTGCTAAAACTAAAGCACTTAACAAAAAAAACCTGATATGGCCAGCCTCCCAAACTGGAGAGTTCCTATTAATATGCATTTGCTGATCGTTGTTTATCATGGTGATTAGCAAGAGCCAGCTTCAGTTGGACTATGCACTCAGGTCCTGAAGGGGAGAGGCCAGGTGGGCGCCTCCAGGAGCTAACAACTTGCTGGAGATCTGAGTGCCCGCAGTGTGCAGGGCAATGTCCTGGGTGAGGGGGGTGCAGAGGGTAGGGTGGAGACACAAAGATACTCTGACTTCCTTAAGCACTTGTCCCTGAAGTTGGAATCAGGAAGCACACAGTACTGAGGCCACTGGGGAGCAAGACTGGCCACAGGGAACTGGGAACGCTGGCGGGGCGGGGTAGGGCAGTACGAGAGAGGGGGAGTCTTAGAAAACTATGAAGTTTTATCAGACACATAGCAACTGTGAGGTAAATCAATGGTCAGTTCACTCCTAGGAGAGACTTGCAGTTGGGGAAACGAGGCTGGAGTGCACCTGCTTCTGCTGGATGATCCAGGACGGCTGCTCAAAAATGCTTCTTAAAAGAAGGCCAAAGGGCTGGAGTGTACTGACATGCTTATGTTCCAAGCAGAGTGGACTAGCTGATAGCACTCATGTTTTTTTATGGGGGGTTGGGGGAAGTCTGTCTGTCTGTCTGTGAGTAGGAATGATGGCTGAAACGGTGGAGGATATTTAATCTAGACATACCTGCTAGCTAGTTAGTATGACAAATTTTAAATAGAAGAATGAAAGTTAACCTTATGTTCTAACCTCTCTTACCCATTCAAATTCACTTTTTTAAACTTACAAGATTACTTCTAAACTTTTAAAAATGATTTCAAGAAACTAGGATGACTTTTAAGTGACTCAGGGTTTCTGGTCCAAATTCTATCAAGAAAAACTCCTATGACACACATTTAGACAGTTTTAAGAGAAAAATGTGCTGCTCCATTTGGCATCAAGCCCACATGGTCGGGAGACTGGTGGGGCCCAGGCAAGGCTGCTTTGCCCTCTTTGGTTTTTGTTCCAAAGCACAGTATCCTCTGGTCCTAAAAGCTGATGTGAGGGGAACCTTGTTATTTAAAGAGGTAGTTTGCATTTGACTGGATAAATAAGTATTAATCTGGAGGAGCCAACCATATGGGAAAATATATTTGCCAATGATACCTCAGACAAGGGTTTGATCTCCAAAATACATAGAGAACTCACAAGGCTCCATACCAGGAAGACGAACAATCCAATTAAAAAATTGGCAAAGGACCGGAATAGACACTTCTCCAAGGAGGACATACAGAGGGCCCAGAGACATATGAAAGGATGTTCAGCATCACTAGCCATCAGAGAGATGCAAATTAAGACCACAATGAGATGCCACTTCACACTGGTCAGAATGGCCATCATTAATAAATCAACAAACAGTAAGTGCTGGCAAGCATGTGGGAGAAAAAGGAACCCTAGTGCACTGTTGGTGGAAATGCAGACTGGTGCAGCCACCATGGAAAACAGTATGGAAGTTCCTCAAAAAATAAAAAATGGAACTGCCTTTTGACCCAGCAATTCCACTGATGGGATTATATCCTAACGATCCTGAAACACCAATTCAAAAGAACCTATGCACCCCAATGTTCACAGCAGTATTATTTACAATAGTCAAGTGCTGGAAATAGCCTAAATGCCCATGGGTAAATGAGTGGATCAAAAACTGTGGTACATTTACACAATGGAGTACTACACAGCAGGAAAAAGGAACTCCCACCCTTCGCAATAGCATGGACAGAACTAGAGAGCATTATGCTAAATGAAATAAGCCAGGCGGTGAAAGACAAATACCATATGATCTCACCTATAAGTGGACCCTAATCAACAAAAGAAACAAATGAGCAAAACAGAACCAAAGACATGGAAATAAAGAACTGACAGTGACCAGAGGGGAGGGGGGAGGGGCATAATGGGGGAAAGAAGGGGAAGGGTCAAGTCAAGGAACACGTATAAAAGACCCATGGACAATGTGGGTGGGGGGGGTGTTGAATAGTGGGTGGGTAAGGCAGGGGAGGGTAATGGGGTAAAATGGGGACAACTGTAACTGAACAACAATAAAAAATTCTTTTTGAGGAACAGAAAAAAGTATTAATCTGGCTCAGGAAAGAAAATAAATAACCACACTCAAGGGAGACTCTGTGAATACAGTGTAATTCTGAAAGGAATCTGCAATGCTTTTTGCAACCTATCCCTTCCCACTAACCCCGCCTCAGTTCCCGACCACTGGGGACATTTTCAGGAGAGGAAGGTGCTCCAATGGATGTGACTGAGAAAACTACTTGTTAACTCGTGTAAGACATTTAATGACTATGAAAATACCCCTTGTTACCTCATGTAAGACATTTAATGACTATAAGAACCCTAACTTCCTCAACAGAAAGAAAGCAAAGTTGGAGCGGCCTGGCTGGCAGTGGCCATTCCTCAGAAACCATACAGCCAAATCCAGAAACCAGGCGGTGGGTTGATCTCCTTTCTGCCGCTGGATGGAAAGACAGGTCACGTCCACACACCAGCAACAGAAACCTCTGAAGTACGCTAATGAGCCTGGTTCTGAGCCAGTGCTGGGACAGCAAAATGACCACTCTCCATCCTCAAAAGGGTCAAGGCTAGTGGAGTGACACATAAGGTGGGCACGGCACAGAGTCGCCGCTGCCATGGAAACAAGTCAAGACGGGTGCCCTGCTCTGTCGGGAGTCAGAAGGCGGCCAGCACAAGTCCCGAGTGCGAGCTCTGCGCAGATCACTGTCGTCCCCTGAGGCCGGGCCCGGGCAGGAGTGCGGCAGGGGGAGAGCGCAGAAGCCATCCCGTGAGGGGCTGAGTATGCGTGTGCAATACATTGTGATGAGGGACCCCTGCAGTATTTGCAGCATAAAAGTGACAAAATCTGACTTGCATTTTTGGAAGAAAAGTGACGCGTAGGTACCTGCAAGGGCGAGGCAAGCGCCAGGAAGGAATAAACTTCCCTGAGTAACTGTGTCACGTTGCACATCTTGCACATGAGCTCGCAGAGGCATGCACAGTCTCTGAGGGGAGCTGTTCAAAGGGGAGCAGCTGATCCGCAGATCCAGCCGATTGCTGCCAGTGCTGTGGAAGGGGCAGGAAAGGGGATGCATCTGGAGGGTCGGGAAGGCCAGTTGGGAAGCCAGTACAGCGACACAGGCGAGAAAGGGAAAGGACCAGAGCTACCGCAGCGGAGGGGCCTGTGTAAGAACTGTTGAGGCGGAACAGGACGCGGAGGCTAACAGGCCACGCAGGACAAGAATGACACAGATTTGTACACCTACTGGAATGTTGCCATTTCCTGGAGCAAGGACATGGGAGAAGAGATGTGTTGGGCAAGCTCATGAGTTAAGAAGCACTTGAGATCTCTGTGGATGTACCTCGGGCGCTCAGAAATTTGGAATCTGCAGGGGTAAGGAACACCAGGGACATGAACAAGATGTCCCAAGGAGAGGGTGTGGAGTTAGAAGACAGGAGGACCAAGGATGTGCCTTGGGGAACCGAGAAAACTGCAAAAGGGAGCAAAGAGCAGGCCAAGGGGGAAGATTGAGGAGGCCGAGTGTTCTGGAACGCAAGGCAGAGAGAGATCAAAGGGGGTGTCCTTGGTCAGCAGAGACCAGAGGCTAACACCGCTGTTCCCATCCGACCATACTGACATTTTATTCTAAAATGCGGTAAGGAAATTGCTGAGCAGAAACAACAGATCACCTCTGAGATACACTTTCAAAATGGTGTGCATCTTGCATTTTAGCTGGATCCTCTATTTTTTTACCCCTAGCATTTCATTAAAAGAAAAAAGTCCCAAGGACACTTTATCTGGTGAGTCACTGCAATTAACACCCAGTTAGCACAAGGTCAAGCTGAGGAAGAATGTGAACAATACAACGCTGGAGATGCTGCTGGGGGCATCGTGAGCGGGGGACGGGGGGCTGGAGGGAAGGAAATAGCTGGACAATGCACAGATGTCTACATTTTTGCTGCCAGGAGTTTAGACAAACAGGAAGACCTTAAACTTCTCCAACAGGGTATGCTCGGGTTTGTCTGATGAGCAGAGGGCTGAGCACACGACTGGAACACAGAATAGAAGGCTGTGATTAAGGCTGTGGACTTCCCACAGAACCTACACACAGCCTCACTGGCAGAGAAACTCGAGCCGGCTTACCCTGCACCCAGACCACGCTCCCTCGGCCTGCGGCCCGCCCACCGCTGGTCCATGGGGTTTAGGGCTCATGGTCTGTGGGGTCATGTGAGCTGCACCCAGTTGTGGGACTCAAATAGGGCCAAAACACCAAATTTCACAATTTAAAAATTTCCTGCTGACATCTAGCAGAATTTACGGGTATGAAGCCTCTAAGGGAGAACCAAAGAAAAAAATGCCTGGTGGTGAAATTATCCAAACAACATGCTCTATTCCACAACCATATCACAAGGGAGTTATAAGAATTATTAGAAATCCTCTGCACTTCAAAAGTTAGGGATATAATTACATGTTTTCTCCTTGTAAACAGTTATATATTTCTCCCCATTCAGTAAAAACAATTTTACTGAATAAACTATGCAAAAACTATGCAAACAAGGAACATTTCTTAAAATAATTAAAGTTCCAGAACACCACCTGAGTGATACCCCTCAACTGTTGAACGTACATGCCCTGCTCTCTCCACAGCGCGGTTTCTCAACCATGACACTTTCAACATTCAGGGCCAGATAATTCTCCTGGGTGCTGGTGTTGTGCATTGTACGATGTTCAGCAGGACCCACAGCCTCTTCCCATCATAAGCCAGTAGTAGCACTCTCCTAGTTATGCAACAAAAAGGTATTTTAGATACTGCACAGTGCCCCGGGGGACAACTCTGCTCTAGAAGGTACGGGATCTAGATTGAAATGAGGTTCAAGTCCTGGCTGTGGCACACAGTAGCAAAATGAAGTTGGGCCTCAATTTCCCCAGCTGTAGATCGGAGTGGTGCTACCTGCTTCAGTGGGTTGGTGTGAACATTAGGTGAGAAAATGCTCTAAATGCACAGGGTAAGCATTTAGTAAATGGCAGTGCTGACAATGGTTAAAGAAGACAGTTGTTGACCCATGACCTTGGAAGACAGAATCAGGAAGGTCATTCATCTGGCCATCTGGTGAACATACACTGCTCACATAGCTCGTGTCGAAACAGTCTGTACAAGGGCGCTCCCGTTTGTAGGCCAGAAACAAACCGCGGATTAACACTAACCTTGATGGAGACCATGCTGCATTCATCCCTTCTGGAATGAAGGGGAAAGAAGTGAAATGGAAAAATAGCTACAGACCAAACAGAAATACCCTGCAACAAAGAGAAAAAGGTAAAAACTCACTGGGCCGCAAACTGAAATAAATGTGCTGAATTTGGGGAGAGGGCACCATGGTAAGAGTTGGTGAACCCCACACAGGCGGGATGGTCACTGGACGGGGGAGAGGGCCCTCAGCGGATGCGGCACAGAGGGACGTGACGTGGGCACACACACCGAAGCAGCAGGGAGATGTGAGCACTGCAAACTCTCTCTTTGGCCAAGAGCTGTCTTAGCGCTTGCTCTTGTCAATGCAGCTGAGCCTGCTGAAGCGGGTGGCAGGGCCACCCAGGGCCTCCCCACAGCCCACTGCCTTTGAGGAGAGTCACGGGGAGCCTCGGACCAGATCTCTCCACCTAGCTGTCTTCTGGCCCCCAGTGGGACTGGCGGGATTTTAAACCCGTCAGTGGGAAACACTGTCACAGTGAGAAAAGCCACCTTCCCAGCCTCCGCCCGCAGCCCGAAACCCCGAGCCCTGCGCCCCACCTCTGCACACACACAGAACCAAACAGCTGCTTCTCCTGCTCAGCCCCACGGCTGCTGGGTTTCACACGCTGGGTGGGTTTGGATGGCATAATCAGAATGCAAACACTGTGAGTTAACCAGCATCCAGAGCTTTTTGTGTAAAAATAGTGGCTGTATCTGGTCAATAAGCTGTTTACAACAGTCATCTGACTCAGAGAGAATGCCCGCACTAAGTTCGAGATCTCTTCTAATCAGTCATTTAAAACTACAGCCAAGTCTTTATGAGACAAGAGCCTGGAAACAGTGACATACCCTCCCCATTGTCCTTTTTTCTGCCCTACATTTCACTTATATCTCAATAATATGCAGTTGTCCATTGTGTCATTCAAATGCACCATATTTTCCTTTTTTCATTAAAGTAAAATAAATAACCCAGAATAGTAGTAGGCTTGTGCCCAGCATTTAAGGCCACACGCATTAACATTCAACAATACGCCCACACATCTATATAATCTCTGAGCCCAAGTCTTGTCCACACAAAAACCCAGTGAAGGCGAGTGATTTTGTACCCCAATGGGCTATTATGTTATTGTCAGCTGAATGTGCTCTAAGAACCAAATGAGGAAAACAAGACAACCCTCCTTTCTTTCCTGAAGGAGGCCACACAGTGCCCTCCAATTGACCCCAACACCAAATCAAAGGCATCACATGGTACTTACATTCTAGGGTAATATTTGCAAGATAAAAACTTCCACAGCACAGCTTAGAAAGTAAAATGTTTGACATAAAGGAAGTGTCCGACAGGCAATAGAGGTTAGAAATTTGAAAAACAGGCAACAAATATATACTTGACTTAAAACATCCTAAACCATTTTGAGAAACTCCAGAAAGTCCAATGCTAACCTCGCTTTGTCAGAGTTAATTTGGGAAACATTCAGTCCTGCATGAAGGAGAATCGGACTTCCCTGGCCAAGGTTGGGTCAAGTCACTGTTTCCATGGTGAGCTCCTGTCGGTGCTCTGTCTGAGTAAGGAAGTGTTTCTCCCACCTTGGCTGGGAGGACAGACAGGGGGCCAAACACCTTGGAGACAGAAAAACAAACAGACTCACTTATGTTTTTAACTCAGTTCTGTCTGGAAATCAGGAAGCAAGACTGAAGACTAACCTTTGGGGAAGCTCTAAATGCTGAGTTTTTTGTTATTTTTTTAAAGTTCAGATGAGAAGTCACAGAGAGCATAGAAGTGAAGAAGGCAAACAAATGGCGACATGACTTTTGGATCGCCTCCCAGGAGGCGCAGTCTACCCCCAGCACTTGGGATCATTTTTAATTCAGAAGGATCAGCAATTTGGATTAGCTTCCTGTCCCGTTATTTCACCTGACCTTTGTGTTTGTAGATTTTATATACAAAGTCCCTGCCTAAAAATGAAGGGAGATGGCCAATTTCCCTGTACAGCAGGTCCTTGAATAATGATTTCACTCAACTTATAATCATTTCATTATAATGCTGATGAGGAAAAAAAAAGTCGATTCCCAGCGGGGCCACCGTGTGTGTGGAGTTAGCTGCGCACAGGGTTTTCTCTGGGGTCTCTGGTCTCCTCTCACCTCCCAAAGACATTCGCATGAGGTGCACTGGTGTGTCTCAATCGTCCCAGTCTGTGAGTGTGGGTGTGAGTGGCCCTGTGATGGAAGAGTGTCCTGTCCAGGGTGAGAGTCCCGGAGCTGCCAGGATAGGCTCTGGAAACTCATGACCCTGAACCAGAACAAACAGGTTGGAAAAGAATGATCTTACTCGTTTTTATTAATCTTTCTGAAATATAGGTATAGCTCACATTTATTTTAATATTTAATAGCGGAAGAGTTTTGGGTCTTTATTTGAAAGTTTGGTGATGGTTTTATGACCAGAAACATGCTATAGGAACTTAATTCTTATTTATATCAATTAACTTAGAGTAAAATTGGTTTTGTTAAATGTCATTTCACTTAAAGTCAGTTTCCAAGTCCCTACTGACAATATTAAGTGAGGACTTACTGTACTTCCAGTGAGGCCAAGGAATGAAAGATTTCAGATTTTACTTAATTTACATGAAAGGGAATAAAAAAAGATTGTGAAATTTTAAAATTTCATTATTACAACAGTTTTTAGTCCCATCAGGAGTAACTGAACAGGCCTGGCCATTGTGTGTCAGTTGGATGGAACATAGTCCTGTAGGCTGAGGGGCTGTGGGTTTGATTCCTGGTCAGGGCACATGCCTAGGTTGCAGGTTCAATTCCCAGTTGGAGTGCGCATGAGAGGTGGCTGACGGATGTTTCTCTCCCTCTCTCTCTCTAAAAATCAGTAAGCATGTCCTCAGGGGAGGATTACAAAAGAAATGTAAATGAACGATGTCATTCAACAGGAAAGATCAGGTAACCCCCCTCCCTCTGCTCCCAGCTTTATTTGTCCAGACACTTGATGTTTATTGAACTGCCTGGATAAGACTGTGAAGTTAAAAAAAAAAAAAAAAAAAAAAAAAGAATGTGAAGTCAGGGACGCTTCCTGTTCTGATGCTGGAGAGAGTAAGAATGGACAGGAGCCAGGATGATGAACAGTAACATCCAATACTCATCAATCTCTACTTTTCATTTCTCTTGTTTCTCAGGTCTGATAAACCTCTTTATTTTCTGAACCTGACAGTTGCTACAACTTCTCATTGATTACAATCGATCTCTGAACCACCACTATCTGTCTAAAATTGGATCTTTCTTTAGGGTAATTGTGCTCCTAGGGAAACAAATCCTGAACTGTTTAAACTGATGCATTTCTGACGGGCATTTTGCTGCAGAACCATATCTGCTGGGCCCTTCTGAGTTAAAATACACCTATGGGATAAGTACCATTGTCTTAATTCAACCCTGTTCACACACTCCCATCCTAATCTCAGACTGTCCGCTACTGTGGTCCTTCCAACTCACTGCCATGTTTGCATTTGTTACAGAATGTATTTATGCAGCAGTCACTAAGAACGATAGTGACATTTACAGGGGAAGCACTGTGTACCACGAATACGCTGCTGCTGAACATCCTCACTACTTTCAGCGAAGTGCTGTGATCTTTTTCACAAAGGCCGTTTAACTGGCCTTTGTCCCTCTGACATCCAAGATACAGCATCCACATTCAAAAAATGCCTAATGCCGACAATCAAAATTCCATTTTAACAAGTCCAATGCTAACAAATTTTGAAAAATTGCATTTTAAAAACACATTCTTCTCCCAGACACAGAGAGCCAAATGTTAACTGGCAGAGCCTTATCAAAGACAAGGGCCTTCATACCTTAAAATTAAAAGCTTACCCACACCACCCTAGCCAGGGAGTCCAATTGGTTAGAACATTGTCCTAGTGCCAAGTTGTGATCCCCAGTCAGGGCACGTACAAGAATCAACCAATGAATGCATAAATAAGTGGAACAACAAAGCAATATTTTTCTCTTTTTCTGTCAAGTAAAAAAAAAAAACTAACTTAAAAAAAAAAAGTTTACCCAAACCAACACCTGAAATCCTATAGCAGGTATCTTTGTAAAAACTGAGGAGTACTTTCACTGGTGACCTCACTGTCACAGCATTCCCATGAAAGGGTGAAAAGACCTGGTAAGTACGGCATTTGCCCTTGAAGCATGAAGCTGAGGGTTGCCTCTTACAAGTGTTTTGCGATCTGCAGGCAGCAGGGCTTCAGTGTAGGATGGAGCCCTGCCACGCAGCAAGGCCAGTATGGAGCTGGATGATAAAATGCTCACAGCCTTAAAAACAGAAAGCATTACATGAAGAGACAGATGAAAGGATTTGTGAAACAAATCACCGAATTTTCGCAATCCTATAGTCTCACGAAGGGAAATCATCTGACAGACTGAATCATGAATTTTTGCAATGCAAGAATTTATCAAAGCCTCAGGGTATGAATCATAGCCACAAAATGTTTTTTAACATCCTTGTAAAAACCAGCCTATGAATGTAGCAACTCTTTCAAAAGCACTTGTCTTTTTGCTTCAGGTATTGACTGGTTTAGCAGTCTGTTGAAATAATTAATGAAATCTACCTGAAGATTACATTTCTGGAAACTAGAAGACGACAGGGGTAAAAAGTAAACACTAATGTTTCCATCCAAATGCGGCTAGTGTCAGCCCACTATTCGGGAGTCCCTGTCACTCTTTCCGAGTGACCGCAGAGACGCGAATCCGGGACGGGCATGGACTTAGAAACGTTTCCCCGATGGTGGGCAGGGGTTCCGCTGCAAGGCTGACAGCACCCTGGCCTGCTGCCTGACTGCAGACAGGTGGGCATGTCCAGCCAGGCCAGCGGTGCCAAATGAGCCAGGATCTGCCATCATCTGGTGCAGACTGGGCAGGGCATCGGCGGGCGTCAGAGACTCGGCCCCTGTGCTCCCTGAGCCCACTGGCATCCTTACCAACGGGACCGGGGGACTGAAATCATCTCCTTCCTAGGGACACTAGGGACTCACTGCTCAGCTGCAGGAAATATTAAGTCTCGCTCAGTGCTTTGCAAAAACCGGGATTTCAGAAGACATCTTCCACATTTCTGGTATTGCTGCTCCCCTACAAAAAAGTACCACATCTTTATGAACACACGTTGCGAGTACTAAACATTAAGCCTTAACTGTAGAGTATTTTTAGACAAATGAAGCTTTGTTCTATTAGGTATGACAGTAATTCAAACCATATGAACAAAATATTGCCTGGTGACATTCCTTTGAGGATGTGTGACAAATATATCTGAGAGTAAATTGGCACGAATGACAACAAGTGCTAGTTTGTCAATGTACCGTCCACATGGCGAGTCGGGGGTGGGAGGCGCGGGACACCGTGGGAAGGTAAGTAAAAGCATAACGTTTCAATCTCCTTGAACAAAGGAAATTGGCAGGGGGACGAGGCGGGGAGCCCGACCAGGCTGGAAAGAAGTCGGTGCTGGAACCAAGGGCTCATATTCCAAGGTCAGAGCCCCCTTTTCAGCAGAAGAAAAGAAAAGAGCACCACTTACGTTTCTCCCTGCCTGCGCGGGTTGTTTGGTCACAAGCCATGTGCCAAAGCCCTAATCTGCAGGATCAGCTCTGAAAAGAGGAAAAGAACTCTGCCAAGCATTTATCAACACCTAAAATTGTTTCTTTTCATTCTCAGAACTAAAGCTGTTTTATTAAATATTTTAAATCTGAGGTCCACCGCTCCCCTCTAAACCTGCAGGCACTACCTCAGATTTCAAGCCATAGCTCAAAGAAAGAGGGGGAAATGCCAGAGAGGCAATCAGAACGACAAGAACGGAGACCCGGGGAGCCTTCCTGGGCCTGCGGGAGTGCAAACACCCAGCTCTGAGCCTCCGCAGGGCTGCTCCTCACTCAGCCTTTCTGCACAGCCCAGGAGACCAGCGCCCCAGATGGCATCCTAGGAAGGGGCAGCTGGGCAGCTGTGGCCAAACCATCATGTGATACCTGCTGGATGCTGGTGGAGGGAGAGGAAGACAACAAGGCCAGACTCCATGCCCCAGGGGGATACAAGTAGGGACCAGACACCTGGCCTCATAAAACCCTGGAGTCCCTTCTACAGGGAAAGCAAAGGGGGCTCTCAGGGGCAAAAGGCTGAAACAACAGGCAAGGGCGGCTTCCCAGGCCTGACCCCAGCACTGTGCTCGGGGCCACAGGGAGGAGCAGGAAGCCAGGGTGATCCCAGGAATCAGCCTGGTGCACAGGAGAGAGCACTGGACCGGGAGTCCAGGAACCTGCTCCTCTCCCAGCGCCCCCCTGAACCAGCGGTGTGTCGCGCTGGGCAGGTTGCTCTGGACCTCCGGCGGCTCCTCTATACCAGAGGCAACTAGAAAGTGAGTTGTCAGGGGACACTCACAGTTCCAACGTCTGTGACTCCGTGATTAACCGTCCTCACACCTCAGCCACCCCTGTGCTGACTCACTCCACCACATTGTGACTGCTGGGTTTGCTTTTCCTGACCATCGTTAGGATTCAAAACAAAATAAGAACCCAAAGGCAGAACTCCAGATGTAGGCTCAATGTCCCCTACTTCCCACATTACTGAAGCAGATGCGGATCCTTGCGGGCAGCAAATGGCCCAGGCTTTGGTCCCCAGGACCTCATCTAGCCGACAGCCTCCTCTACCCAGGCAGGCTTTCACCATCCCCCCTCCGCTCTGACAAAAACTCCCCGTTCCTGCCAACCCCGGGACGAGGCCCAGGGATTTCATGTAGAGGACCATTGCCAAAATCACAGAGCCGCCTCAACTTAAGCTTTTCACAGCTTAGAATATTATGTTTTGCCCTCTGCTGTAAGTCCATGGCAAAAACGTAAATGCTTTAATGTTATTTTGTTTCAAGTTGAATAAGTTTGCTAGAGTGTAGGAAGAAAAACCATCAGCGTCACAGGAATAAAAGGGAAGAAAAGCCCTTTTCCAGTGTCTGGGACTGCTCCGATGACATCTCAGTTCTGTGTGTCCCACTCAAGGAAATGTGGTTTCACCTGAGCCCTGGGACACCCCACACAGTAAGACATGAAGGAATGGTCTTGTCACAGTAAGACAAGAAAGCGGCCTTGCCAAGGAATCAGAGACGCAGCTCTGCCCACAGCACCCAAGTACACGAGGACCCTGGCCTTCCCTCCAGGTGCCGCCCGGAGCAAATCACTGTGGGAGACAGAGATAAAAGACAAACCTCAGAAAGCCCCTTGGGGCACAGACCTCCTTCGCATCTCAGTCCCAGCCCTGCTCACCTCATCTCCCCAGTACTCCCCAAGGGGAGAAGGATGTCCACAGTGGCCAGCAGGAGGGAGGGAGGAACTGAGAAGAGCGAAGACCTAGGGCCCCCTCCCCCAGCAGGGCTGCCCAAAGCTGGCCCAGCTGGCGAGAGGGAAGGGGCCAGGAGAGAAAACCCACGCGTGGGAGCGCCTCCCCACAGCCCTCTTGTCCAGGCCCCCAGCACCCCCCGCCCCTTGCTGATGCCTTTTGCTCCCCTGCCAGGCCTGGCGGGGATGGAACTCCCAGACCCTGACCGCAGAGGCGTCACGACTGGTGACTACAGAGCCTCACCCCCGGACTCCTCCACAGACCTGACCACACTAGTTCCACATGCCAATAGGCTCTGGATTCAGTCACAGATGGACAACAACTTCTGCAATGCAATCGAAATCACAAGGTGGAGCCTACCAGTCTCAGCGCTTTAGAAATCAGACTGACTGTTCACGCCCTTGGGGAGGCCTTAGGCGTCCTCCCTCAGGGAAGGGTGAGTCGATCAGAAGACCCGTGAAAAGGGAGCTCACTGGGTTTTCTTCGGAGAAGTTTGCCCAGTCACGGCTTCCACGACGAGACTTCACTACCATTTCTGAGGAGCCCCTGCCAAGCCCAGACTCGTGCCATAGACGGAAATCAGCTCTGCAGCCCATATGTGACTGTGCAGAGAGCGGGGGTCGCCTGCTGGCCACACCCCGGGGGGATGGACTCACCTGGCGGACAGGAAAGGAGGCCCTTATTTAAGCAGAACTTGGCCAGGAGAGGTAAGTGCCTCTTCAAGCACACACAGTCAGCAGATGCCCCGCCTCCCCAAATCCCCGCCCCCCACCCCGAGATAGAGGAATGCTGTCTTCTTCCTCTAGAAGAAACTTCAACAGCTTCTAGAGCCTGTACAAGCTTTGCCCTCATCTCTCACCTGGGCCGTCACACTGCTTCTCCGAGAGACCAGAGGAGCAGCCTGGCCTCCCGAGGAACGGCTTCACTCCTCCCACTGGACAAACTACTGCCTCGTGGAAGTTTTAAAGTTCCCAGAACGACTTTTACCTCACAGCTTCAATGTCTGGGCTATTCTTCTGCCCTGACGATTTTGATAAAGTCTATTCCATTATTTTAGAGCATCCTGTTACACACCAAATAGCGCATGGCTGTGTTTTACTGAATTAGTCATTGCACCTACAATGTCTGGAGTCTCCCCAACTATACACATTTCTACCCGCAAAATTATAATACACAATACTAGTAATATTAAAGTGTCACCACCACCACTGTGCAAGGAAATGTTGTTAGGATGATGAGAAACAGCTGCCAAAGCACCTGCCTTTATTCATCTTAGGCCAGACACAAGACGATGCAAATGGAGTGGGGTGACCTCCCTGGCGGAGTGCCTTCGCCACCCTTCCTGGGAGTCCTGACGATCATGGACGACTATGTCACTCAAAGTGTGATGGTCCCGGACCAGTAGCACAGGCATCAGCTGGGGACTTGTTGGAACTGCAGAATCTCCCCAGCTGGAGCTCCTGAATCAGAATCTGCATTTAGCATTCCCGGGAAGTGCTGAAGTACTGCTCTAAGACCTTTCTTCTTCCTCCCACCAACACACCCCACCTTACTAGCACACGTACAGTGGCCTGAGATCCGAGGTCAGCCTCTCTTCCCTGGAGGCCACTGAAGTTCTCTTCAAGGGGCCCAGTTGCTATGGCGACGCCCCTCTGGCTGGCATCCACCCCCCTGGCTGCACCCTAGCCCATTTGGCCTCCTCTGTTGAACTCTCTGGGATTGTTAGAAACGTGCAAGGCATTTTTGTCCCCCAAAATGTTTGTTAATTCAGGAGGAAAAGATCTATTTTTAGGTGGCCACCGCCAGCGCATACT
This sequence comes from Glossophaga mutica, assembly GCA_039655065.1. NCBI lineage: Eukaryota > Metazoa > Chordata > Mammalia > Chiroptera > Phyllostomidae > Glossophaga > Glossophaga mutica. The sequence continues at coordinate 49,329,564 of CM077305.1, forward strand.
GGTTCACCCAGTCCCTCTCCTCCCACTTGCCCAATTAGAAAGATCATATTGTTTCCTGGCATACAATTCCAAGGCCACTGAACGCCAGCGGGGGACATGGAGAGGGCTCCAAGAACAGCGCTCAGTGAATGGAAACAAGAAGGCTTCTGCTCAAAGTAACGTTCTCAGCACCCACCCTTTCCTCCCAACACAGACCCCATGCCAAAGGGATGCCAAGGCCACGTGGAAGTAACAGAACACCAACATATGCAAGACATATTTTTGTCTCCTCAAAACACAGCAGAAAGAAGGGAGAACCAATCAGCTAACTCTCCGTTTATCCCACCCAAGTTGAAAACTTACCAGTCTAATTCCAACTTTCCAAATGATAGATGAATCCAACTTTTCTTCCTGTGGAGCAGTGGGCATAAGAAGGGAGGATACGAAATTGAAAAGCTTCTGACCTAGCAGTGTTTGCAAATTCGACTTTTTAGGGGGACCCTGGAAATGACCGTGAGCACACAATTTGCCTTATTTTCTTGGTGTGCTACATACAGGGAGGGTAGATGTGTCAGGCCACCTCCCTCTTCTCTGCTCACAGTAGGCGGCACTGATTCATCACGGTGCTTTTCCCACTGGGCCTCGATGCTGCCTTAGGGACCTTCCCAACAGAGGCCCAGTGTTGCAGAACCTTGGAGCCCACGCCTGACTCCCGAATCAGCAAGCACATTTGCAGGAGACTCCCGCTCACTGAAGTCTGAGAGGTGCTGGGCAAGACGCACACAGTGAAATGGACTTGCTCTCCTGGTCTAGGGTCTTGGGCTTTCTAAACTCCGCATCCCCATTTCTATTCCAACTTCTACAGAGGGTTCATACTGGAGGCCTACAGACAACAGAGGACCCATTAAATGTTTTAAGAATTAGTAGCAAACATTCAAAGTTTGGAAAGCAATATAAAAATCCAGATTTGTAGCTTTTCTTGGGGGGGAAAAATCAGCATACCTGGCAATACTGGGCCTACATTTCCACATGATAATAGGCGATGAGAGCTAAGTAGCGGCTACTCTTTCTAGAGTCTCCAATTTACCCCAGTCTCCACTCCTCCCTATTGCTTTGCAGCAGCCTCTTTTACTCACTCCCGCTGAATGTGCGACCATGCCATAATAGGTTAAAATTGTTTCCAAAATCAACAAGAACAATCACCCATGACATCATCACCTTCACATTCAACTCTTTTCACTACCTAAGAGGGTGAGCAACCCTACCTGCACTGACACAGTTTCCCTTGCCCCACATGACCCCTGTGCTGGGAAGAGGAGCCCTTGCAGTGTGAACTGCCTGTTCATCTAGCTCTTGTCCTCTTTGAGATCCATCCACAGGTTGTCTGAGGTCAGCACACGCCTCCCACATATCTTTCCCCTGTCTAGTGCCTAGCACCACATACACACCAGGAAGTATGATCCTGAAGAGCACGAGCTGTGAGTCTGCAACAGAGTTCAAGTTCCTAGCCCTGCCACTCAATAGCTGTGTGATGACCCTAAGCAAGCCACTACCCACCCCCCAACCCAAGTCTGTCTCGTTTGTAAAGTTAGAGAGAAAATGTAACTCAGTACTCCACTGAGGTATTGTGGGAAATAAAGACTGTGAAATACTAGCACAGGGCCTAGCACACATGTACACTCAACAGGGGTGGTTACTGCTCTTATTATACACAGTCAGTGCTTAAAAAATTAGCTGACTTTCCCATCACCTTTGACTATCCCACTTCCCAGAGAAACTGAGAGCTTGCAGACCCTCGGCACTGTCACTGAGGGTAGGGAATGATGCACTGCAGCCCACGGGGACTGGTCTCTGGACAGGCTGCCCACAGCAGCGCCCAAGGTTGAGGGCAGGTGGGATGCTGACCTAAAGCTACCAGCCATGCCTGGCATTTGCCTACCTGGGCCCCTCACTACTTCTGCACAAACCAGCTAAACTTTTAAGTTAGTAGCATTTCCATAGGCCTCCCTTTGAAGTTAATAAGATATATTTTTACATTCTATTCCAAGCCACACAAATCTCTCCCTTCCCTGATCTCACCCTGCCCTTGGTTAGGGCCACATCGTTCAGCATGCACTGCTCTCGCAATGTGTCACACAGGCCTGTACACTCCAGGGCAATGCTCAGTGAACTCGAAGGTGATTAGCACAGTGTGCAGCCAACACAAAGTGATTCTAAAAGTACACACAACAGTTTCCTTCTTTCAAGCAAAACAGTACCCCCCCCTTTTTTTTTTTGCACATTTATTTTGTACTGGCAAAATGCTAAGCATTGTAACAAGCCTAAGACACCCCATGCCCATCAACAGGCATCCCCTGTGTGCCAGGAGACATGTTTCATGTTAACTAAACTATGAAAGGGAACTGTTCCAGTTTTCTTTGGTAATGGTTGAGCCATACCCAGTACAATAAATGAGAAGGGACAGAACTGGGTCACTGTCTTGTTTGTTTGTTTCCTTAAAAAGAGACTGGCGATGATCTCTGTGTTGCAGTATTTTATCTGCCAACACTGCAAAATTGACGGAAGGAACATGATGTGTCTTCCCGAAAATAATGGTTTCCATTCAAGATCCTCCTTTCAGTTCTAAACCGTCAGTCACTGATTTTAATAGACCACAAACCTTGGCCTCAACTGTCCTGGGCAGGAACCATGCTGGCCTCACATTCATAGTCTTTAGAAAGCGGGAAATGGCTGGGAGGGGGACCACACTGACCGTGTTTGGTCTCCCTGAGACGGGAGGAAGTAGAGGTGTTTGGGATCATTCCGAGCACCTGAGGTCTACAGCACAGATTCAAGCATCCTGTTGCTGCTGCCTCTCCATAACCAGCTTCGACTTGTAATTGGCACATGAAAGCAGCTGCGAAACTCACTGCTGAATAGCAGCCCTGGACAACAGCTCCTGCTGTATGGTAGGCAGACAATGCTCTCGTTGAAGTGGCTCTCTGGGGCTGAGCTGGAATGACCTGCTTGTCTGAACAAACCACACAGCCCTGCTGGGCGGCCGCTACCTTGTCATGAGGACACAGAGTTGTCACCCCACATTCCTGGCCCTTAGCCACAAGGAGACCCCAATGTCTGTGATGCCCTGTGTCTCTGGAGAGGAAGCTGACCTCCAGCACTGCCAGAGGGGATAGTGGAAGGTTTAGAGCACAGCCTGATGTGTCCACGAGGGAAAACGGCATGAATATTAGCAATAAGAACAAAGGAACGGAAAATCCCTTACCTCCCACGGAGAGGAAGCCTGTCACCTAATTAACTGCTTGATATATCACCAGTGAATTGCAGCCCCACCTCCCCACCCATCCATCACCCCACTTCACCCCAGACCTGAACGGTGCCGCTCTCCACAAAGACTCTAAATCAGCTGCCTGGAAAGAAACGGTCTAACAAGTCCTCTCGGTTGGCTGGTAGTGAGGGCAGGAGAGATGAAACATCTGGAGAACCAGAGTGAGGGAGAGAACGTGGGGAGAGCATCCTCCAAGCATTTATTGGTAACAAAATATGAACTGACCAGAGGCCCAAAGGTCTCAGGAGCACTTCCTTTGAAGTTTCTCGCCCACTCCTGAAGCAGCCAGAGCGCGGCAGCCAAGACCTGGGAGCCCAGGCCCGGGAGCCGCTGAAGGAGGTCACAGAGCTCGTGTTTCAAATGTGACTGTGGCCTGTAGAAGCCACTTCACATTTACTGCTGTGTGGAAAACATAAAGGCAGCCACGGCCTGTCATACTCTGTGGCAAGCTCCTGGCAAGGAGAGCCTGTCACAAAGTCCTCAGGGGAAGGGGTGTGGGTACCTTGCACAAACTCCTGCAGTGAGGTGTGTGGCCAGGCTGGCACCTGATAAATCAGTTACTGAAACAGATCCTGGCCTTCCGGTGACTGGGGATCCAGTAACACTCAAAAGAGGGGAACATAAAAAAAAAAAAAATAAACCCATAAAGTAATACTGTGTTGTAAAACCCACACAAAAGAGAACTTTCAGTCCAGGCTTGCACAGCAGGAAAATGGCAATAATTACAGCAGCTGCCGAGGACCTGTCTACCCACTTAGGTGAGGGCGGCCATCAGCTTGTGCCCACCTGGCCTACAGACAGCAGGAACCAAAACCGCTGAGATTAACTTCAACTTAAAAAAAAAAAAATCTCCATTTAAAAAATACATTTCTGCTGTGGAATAACATTAGAATGCTTTGAGTTTGAGTTATGACAAGGGTCTACTTAAAGAGGAAAGCCACTGGTCATGGTAGAATCCTTAAATTACAGAAACCTAATAGCTCTGCGACCTTTGCATTTACCCTTAAAAAAAAAACCACCACTGTAGTCAAGCTTTTGTCCAACTACCTTCACATCCTTTGGAAATAAATTCTCTAGCATTGTGTAAAGGCTCTGACTCGCCCTCAGGAAAAGTTAACAATCTCTACAGGGACTCGCATCAGCCCAGAGCACGCTTTCCCCGGCAGGGTCCCAGGAGAGGCTCAGGTGTTGGAATGGGAACCGCTGCTGTGACCCTGGCAGGAGGAAGATCAAACATCCGCTTTTACAGAGCTGCCAAACCCACTTGCCCTAATCCCGCTGGAGTCTACTGGAAAGGGTGATCGTGAATTGCATCCTGGGACTTCCAGGAATCACCCTGCTGGGCCCCTCCCTGCTGCAGCCACTTAGTTTGGGAGGCACCGAACCCAGCTGAACCTGTCGCACTGTTCTCAGAGCTCCAGCCAAGCGGACTTCCTGCATGGGCGCACCTCAATGCAGTTGCGTCTCCACTCCTTGTCCACCTCCCACCTGGCCTTCAAGGTTGAGCTGGAATGCTAGCTCTTCCATGGAAGCCTTTCCCTTTAGACTCTTCCCCCACTGAGTGGGCTCCGGGCTTTCCCTGGGCCCCTTCAATGGCACGGCACTTTCCACAGCACAGTGGATTAAAGAGCACATCTCTTCTCCCTTACTAGACAGTCCACGCATGGCCTGAGCTCCAAATCCTCCTCTGTCTCACTGTCACAACCCCCAGGGATGCACATGCAGTATTGGCTCAGCAGGTGCTGACGGGACCCTGCCTAGAACTCCACCCCTACCCTCGGGGGCGGCGGGGGGGGGGGGGGGGGGGAGCAGGCACTGGGATGGTGGTCTCCCATGCTTCCAGCTAAGGCTTTCTGGGTCTCTCACTCTTCTCTACTGCCCCTCTAAGAGGACAAAGCATGGCAGGACAGTCATGCCCTAAGCCCTGACCCTGCGATACAGTCCTTAGACCTGGGCCTGGTGTCCCAGGTTCCAGGGGACAAGATGAGGAGCCTTGGCTTTCCTGTGCAGGCCAGAAGCACAGGTAGCCCAGGAAGGCCACGGTGGGGCTGAAGAAAGAGTCTTTCCTCAGCCAGTCAAGTCACCTTTAGGTACACACAGCCAAAGACTGAAGGAGACAAGGAGACCTGTGCACAGTGACAACAAGGACAAAATATGAGGAGGGCTAGGGCAAGACATAAAGCCACTGTCACATGTGAACTGAAGGCAGAGGAGGGGCTCTGGGAGGGGTGGCAGGAGCCTGCCTTAGCCTGTGGTTATCTTCAGTAATCCCAGGGAGCAACACTGGAGGCAGATCCACCTCCAGTGACCGGGCCAGGTAGGAGGGTCAGGCTGCAAGCACTTCCTTCTTGGCTTTTGTGAGGGGCTGAGAGCTAAACACAGCCCCCCGACCTGGGACCAGGGTGAGGAGGCCCGAGGGTGGATGAGGAAAATTGCTGACCAACCAGCAGTGCCAGGGTAGCAATGAGGAGGAGATGCTCGCCTTGCCAATGGAGAGCCTCCCAGTTCTCTAAGCAGCTCACTGGTGGGAGGGCGGGGGGCTCTCTTCCAGGCAAAGCACCCGGACTGCTACTGACAGTAAACTCCATGAGGGCAGGGGTCCTGGGTCTCCCCTACTCAGTATCATAGCCTCGCACATAGCAGGTGTCCGATACCTGCCTGTTATGTGACACCTCAGAGGGTAAAAGAGCTCAGATCTTTGTTTTGGCATCGTCAGAGGCAGCACAATTTGAACATAATGTACAAAGAGCAAATTGGCCTCTCCACTCCTGGATAGTAGGGGCATAGGGTGGGCATATAAAATCTCTAAATCAAAACCGAACATTGCTTTGTTTACAGGGCCATCCTTTTGACGAGGAAAAATTAGCCAGGAAAACCTCAGTTGTGACTTTAGTCAGTGGGGTGAATAGGTATTACTTGTTTGAATCCCCAAGTAGCCGAGCTGTGCAGATGCGCTGAGGATCCGCAGCTCTGCTGACTGTGGCAGCGTTAGAGCTGCTTGTTCTGGCGAGGCCCCGCCACCTCGGTGGGAAAGTCAGGCCAACGGCAGAAAAGCATGCCAGCAAGTCTTGGGCCTTTTTCCTGCATGCAAGCGCGCGCACACACACACCCAAAACTCAAAAACGAAAATTCAACCAGCTGAAGAGACTGTTTTGGCAGGCATTTCTCTGCATCTTAGTCTGCTTTTCAGTAACTGGGTCAGAATCTAAACTTTTCTTTCTTGTCTTTTCTAAAAGAAAACATTCCCTAACCAAAATATGGAATTCATCTGCATTATAATCCCAAGTGGAGAGCAGACTCATTTCCTCTTGATCTGTTTCACTTACTCCCACTCACTCTTGTTTCTCATGGACAATGAATGGAAACACTCCCCTGCAGGAATTTCAACCACCCTCTTTGAGACAGATGTTTTGGAAACCACTGACAAGCTGCCTGTCACTGTGAGGCAAATCACACACGCTTACAGCCAGTCAGGTCCAAACTGTGAGGCAGGGGTGTCCAACCTTTTGGCGTCTCTATGCCACACCGGAAGAAGAAGAGTAGTCTTGGCCCACACATTAAATATACTGCAACACGTAATCACAAAAAAGTCTCGTAATGTTTTAAGTACATTTACAGTTTTGTGTTGGGCCGCAGGTCAGACACACCTGGTGGTGGTTCTGCACATCCAACTCGACCACAGCCGATCCGCCTTTAGCTATCTGCAGCATAGCATCAGATAGTGTCTGTCATTTAGCAACCGCTTCCCCATGTCCCATTTCACCAACACAGTCCTCATCAGGAGGCCACATCCAAGGCTCTATCTCAGCAACGTCACTCTCACCTACTAAAGAATCAAGGGTAGGATTTCTCGGACGTGTCTCTGTAACGATCAGTACTCGAGTACGATCGAATCCTTCAATGAAATTGTTACTTTCAGGCAGTGAGCCTAGGCACTTGGGAAAGAAAATGAACTTTTATAAGCCAGTAGGGCAGTGTTCATAAATTTCTGCTGGGCGAATGGGGCCCTCGTGGCTTGAAAGAACTATTACTCAATACTTCCTAAGCACCCACATAAGTTCATGTTTCTCCCTGAGGGCCTCACTCGCTCCAGAAGAGAAATGTACGACGGGCTTCAGTCTTGTTTAAAATTGGTGTGATGCACGGAGGCAGCTCATTCAAGCCACCTGGATGTGCTGTGGAACAGTTTCTCAAACAGTTCCAGCGTTTCCAAATGCACCTATAAAAACAAAACTAAACGCCCATTAAATTCGCTCTTTAGGAAACATACTTTGCTCCAACAGAGTCAACTGACCGGACAGAAATTTCAGCAGAAACTTCTGGTTACTGGCAAGAATATGGACTATGTTCATGTACATTTGGAGGGGCATGAACTAAGTGAGGGGCAGACCCTCAAAAAGAGACCCCTCCTTCCCCAGCCTTGGCTAACTAAGGACATTATACAGAAGATGAGTGGGAGAAGCTAAGGTAGAATCTGACAAAAATGCTCAACATTTAAAAACTTAAAACCTGTGCAAAGATTATTCCCATCTGCTTTAGCAATGGGCTTCAAGAGTGCTATTTTCTGCTGCGCCAATAAAACTCTGGAGTGGCTGTCTGTGAGCCGTTAAATCCAGGCACAGACGTGCTTTCCCGAGCTGCACAGGTCTGCTTAGTGTTGGTGCACACTGTTACGGTTAGACTACTGGCTCCTTTTCTCTACATCCTTTCTGTCAATGAGACTCATTTATGTATAATACTAAATTTCAACTTTACATGGAGCAATCTTTGAGTGGAATGACCATAAAACTGTAACTATGACAAGACATTTTCTCAAACTAGGTATCTTTAGGTGGTCTGCTTTCCAAAACATTAGGGGGGAAAACACACACACACAAACAAAAATATAATTAAAAAGGGATTAACAGAGAGAACCAATAGAGAACATTTAAGAGGACATAAACTCTAAGGACCTACCCCCAGCTCCATCACTTCGTTAGCTGTGTGCTGTTGGACAAGTTCGTCTCCAAGCCTCCATTTCCTAATGTGTGAAATGGGAATAACAACAGACCTATGTTTCCTAGCATGGACCATGCACCTGAGGCACAGTGCTCAGCAGAGGGAAAGCTCACAATAAATGGTCACCTCTATCATGTGATTCTTACTAACCTCAGCTCTAGGACTTGCTGGTGCTGACGTAACACAACCTGCTGAGTCACCTGTACATATGATGAGAATTGGCTTCTCGTTCACCTTGCCGTTTAGAGGTCACAGTCTGCAGGCTCTGTTTATCCTGACTAAGAGTTTCCCGGTGACATAGTAGTTACACCGAATCATCTATTTGTTTAGCTCTTTGCTTTTTGCTGCTTCCAAATGTCTGTGGATTGATTTGTGTGGGTCCCAGAAATGTAATCGTTAGTTGTTTGGCTAAAGAGGCTCCTCTCTGTGTTTGTTTTTACTAGAAGTCAGTCCTCTGAACCTGTGGTTTGCAAACTTTCTTTCTGAGCACAGAATACTATTTATCAAACAGAATCTGACAAGCAACTCCAGTTCTGCAAATGAAACAGACAAAAGCAGCGCTGTGCCCATTATAAAGTAAGGGGTTCAATAGGGCTGCCTTGCTCCAACCATGCCAGGCAGCCCCTAAAATACCCCTAGGAACTGTCACATTCTGTGGAGCATGCTCCAAAACCACTGATCTCAATGGCTGTTCCAACCTGGATCTCACCACATGGTCTGAACTTGAGTCTCACGGGTGAACTCCTGCTTCTCATCTCCCAGTGTCATTAGTAACGACAAAGTCAGAGACCCACAGAACCACGATCCCTTGCTTCCTAAACGTTCCTAACATGGCAGTGGTCTGTGCAGATACAGAGCCCCTTATTTTTGGGTTTTACTGATAGAACCCTGAGTTACAGCAAGTGCCCCCCTCAAAACGCCCCAGGACCACAGCGATTACATGGCTGTGCCCACCAGTACATATGATGCATGATATCATCATTATTGGCTTCTGGAGAAGCCAGGTTCCATTTACAGTTTTTTTGTACCAGTTAGGCCACGCCATATAAACCAAGGCAAGCCAATCTAGCAAAGATTCAAAAGAATGAACAAGTAATTGTCAATGAAAATGCCATTCCAATGGTGGAATACACACTCCTTACAATGTTTACAAATACCAGCAGTTTCGACACATATGAAATGTTACAGGGACAAAACGTTAGAGAAACTCAGACGAGGGGATCAGCATACCGGAGCAGCTAGGGAAAGTCATTGCTTCAGAAAGCCCCAGACTAGGAAGCAGGCCCCTCCTCCCCCATTTAATTGCTGCTCGGTGGAAGCATGACATCGACTAACTGTGGGAAGGCAAGAAGGAGAGGGGCGCTTGTTCAGGGTGGTCTGAGGGAGACCAGCCAGGAGCGATGGGGCTGGAGCCAACCAACAAAAGATCCCGACCAATCGTGAGGAAAATATTTCCTCCGCAGAAAAAGTTGTTTCATCTCCCAGGAGAACGGCTGGAAGACTCCCAGCCTGAGTCATTGGGAAACAGCTTTTACGAAGCACTCCAGAGTGTCCCAAGGGAGTGATTGGGCTATGATGCAGGAGGAAGCTCCATGACCAAGTGGGTCTTTTCCAGCTCCAACTCCCATGGTTTCTGGAACCTTCTGCTTCTTCCCCAACACACTGTGGTCAGTGTGACTGATGCATGACTGTCAGGATCTTTCGGTCTGAGCATTTTAAGGCCTGGGTGTAGCTGCCAACATGGCTCTGAGGCCTCCCAGCTGCAGCCCATGAGCCTGGAGTCCCAGCATCCATGTAAACAGCTACACCTGGACCGGGAGCGCTGAGAAGGCAGTGGGTGCAGGGTCCCTGGACAGGGTGCTGCCTGGCCCAGGCACTCGGCAATCAGGCCTCAGCAAGGGGCAGAGCCCTGGAGCCTCTTACATTTCCACATGTCAACAGGGGACTGCTGAAAACGTGTCCCTTTCAACATCTGCTAATCAGATCTGCCCTTAGGAACCAGTAGTAATTACACCTACCCTGTGACAAAAACACTGGCAAGGTCTCACATCCCCACAGCTGGCTCATGAGTGGAGCAGATGGGCCATATCAGATGCTACGTCTGCTCACATCTAATTATGAACCTGAGCCCGAAATGATGCTGGTCACCTTCAGAGATGGCCGCCGGACAGCCCTCAGGAACATGTTGCCAGGCGAAGGTGGGAAGGTTCCTTCTCTATCAGCTCCCCTCACCACCCCGAGGCAGCACTAGCAGGACCCACACGGGACCGCTTGTGCTGGACTGGGCACCAGCGTCCGGTGCTGCTGACCACGTGCCCACACACTGTGTTCCTGTTACCTGTTCACTTGGCTCAGCTTTCTGAGAAAATCCTGTCCAGAAATTTAGTTTCACACCCAAAGAGCCTCATAGAAAGTATCTGATTAAACAATCGTATTTTTTTCTGTCTTACTGTCTTACTTCAAAGTTTTTGTTGGGTGCTACAGCTTATCCACTAACCATTATCCACTTATCAACTTATCCACTATCCACTAAGTGGATATACTTAGTATATCCAATAACTACTGTTGTGTGACAAAGCTCCTCAAAAGTTAGAGGCTGAAAACGACTGTGTACTATTTCTCACAATTCCAGGGGTCGGCTGGGCATGCAAGGCCGGTGAAGGTTTCATTCACACGCCTGGCAGTGAACGCCGCCTGCCAAGGGAGGCACCACAGCTCTCCTCCTCTGGTGGGTGAGAGTCCCAGGGCACAGTTGCACCAGGGCAAAGGAGGAGCCGGCAGACCTCTTGCAGTCAAGGCTTTGCAACTCACACAATCCTTGTGCTGCGTCTATCACTCCAAACAAGTCGGAAGGCCAACCCAGATTTCAAGGCGTAGGGAAATAAAGCGCCAGTTTTGGATGGGAAGAGCTCGGTGGATGTGTGACTGTTTTAAATCTACCACGTGCCAGCCATCTCCCTTGCTGTGTCGGAGTGACATGAGATCTGGGAGATGGTCATGGGTTCTCTCCGGTCAAAGGGGTCCCAGGACAAATGCCAAATGCTATGTCAATCCTAGAGGAGCCACTGTACACACTAGCATGTTAAAGTCCCTGAGAAGTCCCGCAATAAATATAAAACTTGTTTAACTTTGTTTAATGAACAAAAAGTTTATAAAAGACCATTTTCCTGTAACACACCATTTTGGAAAGCTGGTCATGAACCCTGAATTTTTGGAATAGCTCCAGTTTATCATACTTTTTCTTGATGTCTTATGAGATGTCCCATAAATGTCACCTATGTTTCCAAAATACCTTCTAATGTATGGAAATGGCATACTACCAGTTATCTCCCAGATTAGACATGAAGAAACTGCCACTCAAAATCATCTTTTTTTTTTTTTTAACTATTTATTTTTAGAGAGAGGAGAAGGGAGGGAGGGAGAAAGAGAGGCAAAGAAGCATCGATGTGTGAGAGATAGCAGATGCCTGTCTTACGGCCCCAAATGGGGACCTGGCCTGCAACCCAGGCATGTGTCCTGACTGGGAATCGAACTAGAAACCTTTCAGTTTGCAGGCTGGTGCTCAATCCACTGAGCCACACCACCCGGGCCTCAAAATCATCTTGATTAGCACTAGAAAATGTTCCTTAAAGTTGTATGCACAAAGGTTTGGGGTCTTTTTCTTCAGATACATAGTATATTTGAGCATTGACATTAGTCTTGATTCCTATAGAATACACATTAAGATTCACTCTGACTAAACTTCCCAAGTTTAACATTCGGTGAAATACCATAACCAATAGCAGAGCAGGAGGCCAAAAGCTATTTTCACAAGGGCTGAGAGCCCAGTGAAGAACCACTCTCCTTCGTAACCTGCCTGTTGGCCACCAATCTGTACCCTCCGTACAATTTTCTGCTGAATCAGGAAGAAAACGATCATCTATCTTCAAAACCAGGTTCTCCACTGAAAGCTTGTGATCACTCTGACGTGGGGGAAAAATGATCTAATGCTCTGGTGGGAGCACACGGTCCCGACAGGGAGTGAAGAATCATGTGGGCTGGGTCGAGTCAAACTGAGGCTCAGGGCTGTTACGACAAGGGCACCCACCAGACCAGGAGGAGCAAACGCCGTCTCCCTGAGGATCAGACGCCCACCACTGTCCCTGTGCCAGTGCGCAATGGAGGCAGGCGCAACACTGGATGCTGAAGAGAAAAACGAGCAAACACCCCGTGTACTTTGGTATTTTCTCTTGAACTGGGGAGAGTGACCAACAAAGGAGTAGAAAAGGGTCTATGCTTCTGGCTGCTGGATCAGTGTCCCACCACTGATTATTCCTACATTCATTTCGAATAAAGGGCAGATTCTCCCAAAGACACACAGCAATCAGGGGCCAATTTACCACATCAGAAGCAAGGTATCCTCACATTTCTTTCTTTGGCATCAAATCCTTGTGAGTCTTTAACTTACATGATGAAGTCATCAGGGAAACAGCTCCCGGAAGCCCGAATGCAGTTTCAGAGGACGGACTAAAAGCGAATCTACAGAGGAAAGGGGAATTCCATGGCAAAACCAGCCCGTGAGTTGTAAAAGGGGATGTGAAGAGGATGTGGGGACTCACGAGTGCACCCACAGGCTCTGTGAGCTCCATTCATCGGCCTGCACCTAAGTTGTTTCCACAATGGCAGGATGTTCAATGGGAACTTAAACACAAGCTGGTCAAAATGGTGTCCACCTTTTGCCATGAGTGTGAGAGCGACACTGAAGGCAGGGACGAGGCCCTCAGGACTTCCGCAAGCTGATGGCCCTCCCCTGCCTTCACAGCCGCCATACACCTGGTGTTTCAGCCACACCAAACCACTCGTGGCTTCCTGACCCTGCTTTACCCTTTCAGGCCCCCTTGCCTTTGCCCACTCTTGTCTCTGCCAGGACTTCCATTCGCCTCCTTCATCCCGTAGTGAAACCAAGTCATTCTTAAGGCCCACATCCAAGGTCCACAGCTCTGGGATGCCTTCCCCAAATGGCAGAATTAACTATTCCCTCCTCTGTTGCCATATAATCAGTTCATTCCAGTGGCAATGACCTCAGCTCATCTCTCATGGCTGGGCTAGGAGCTCTTTAAGGACAGGGACATTGGTCTGAATGATTAGTTATCTGACAGCTTCAAGATCTTTTCCCCTCATCCCCTAAACGACACTACTAGCACAGTCAACAAGGCATTAGGGTACATTTCCTGCGTGATCAAGACCGCTGCGTGAGAGTAACAAAGAGGAGTAACGAGATGCGTGTGGCAGAGATTCTTTTTAAGGTCCACTCACAGCTCTGGATCCCACCTTCCTTCCTTCCCCAGGAATTTCCCAGGGTAATGAAGGTGGCTCTGTTCAGACTTGGCTGGCCACAGACTTCCGTCAGATTTTTGTTTTCTTCCAGATCTGAGCGCATGGAAAAAATATCGTAATTTCCTTATAGGCCTAGTTATAATTCTGTAGGCTGATTAGCACTGCGGAAACCTCAATGTATAAGGAGCCTGACAATCCAGTTACTCCATTTGTTACTCTAATGGCCTATCAGTGTCTGTTCCCGAGGCATGATGTCATTTTAGAAACAACATCTAGCGCCTCTCAGAGAGTCTCCCTACACACCTTCCCTTCCCAGGTTCAGAAGCAGTGGTATAAAATTCTCAGTAGCTTTTGATTCACTCTGACATGGATCAGACACTGACGTAATTTAAGTACACTCTATTAACAATCTCTGTATGTGCTTTGCATCTGACCATCTTAGGTACCTCTCTCTAGAGTGAGCTTGTGTTAGAAATGTTAAAGCCATGCACTCAGCAGGCACTGTCGGTGCGCCTCAGCACCACTCCCCAGCTCCCCATTCCTGCACGTGCAGCAAGCACCCAGGACCCCCAGCAGAAGAACCGCCACCTGAAGGAGCAGACTGTAAGGGCTGGACTCAAGAGCAGCCACCCATCAATGGCAGATGTGAGTCAGAGAAGACATACCCCAGCTTGCTGGCCCTTCCGAGTGGACGATTCTGAAGGCTGTTTCCTAGAAGTCAGGGACTGAGCAAACGGCTCAAGTGCATCCCTTTATGAGCTGGCTCTCCTCTCCTCTGTAATCCACATCCCTGTTCCCTTAATGCTTTCCAGGATTACCTCCCTAATAACCTCCTTGTGCTTGAATCCTTAGCATAGGATCTGTTGTGGGGGAAACCAGTCTAAGAAAAGTACCAACAATGAAGCAACTTGACACCAATAAAAGAAGGCAGACCCATGGGGACGCCCGCATCCAGGTGCAGTAAACTTTCACAGTAAATGAAACACAGTCAGGGCGTACTTGGGCTGAAGAACCTTTCCGTGTCATAGTCACAAAGAGTCTGACAGGCTCAGGAAGCAAACTGAGCTGTCTTAAATCTCCGGGAGTTACTGTGTTATATGTGTTCTAAAAATGGATTGAATTTCATTGGCTGTTCCAACTTCCATGGTATGAAATTTCCTTTTATTCTTCCCAGCACCATATTTCCAATAACCCCTGAAAAAAAATGTACCCCTGGGGAAGGATATTTTGCAATCTTAATAAAGTCTTTCAAGCCTTAGGAGACAATCACCATATTTTCATTCTCAAAAATATTAATTTTACTCCCTGAAAGAATCTTATGAAAATATTTGTATTTCTTGCCTGAGTTCCCTGGGAGGTGAAGTTGAAACGCTAGCTAATAAAGAATAATCCCAGTCAGGGAGAAGGCCTGGGTTCCATCTGGGGTGCACTGCATTACCAGTGCCAGTGGGACACCAGGGGAAGACCCCCGCCGGGCTGTGGGCTCTGCGGGTCTGCAGCCTGGAGGAGAGTTCAACCGGGGGCGGTCTGGCCTGTGGGTGGCAGCTGAAGTCACGGAGGGGCTAGATAACTTGGAGAAGGCAAGGAGCTGAAGTCAAGAAGGAGAATTGAGGATGATCTGGAAACAATGATTAAGGGGCAGGCAAGATAAGTAAGAAACATTAGGAGAAGAGAAAAAGCTAAGAATCACTTCATGGGGTCAATGAATGCTTTTTTACAAGCCAACGTGTTGTTGATTATTAGTACTCTGTCAACAGGAGTTGTATCGCGTCTGCCTTGGACAGAGAGAGGGGAAATACTGACAGAAGTGCCAGGGCAGGAAGCAGGGTGCGGACAGGGGGAGGTAGGACCGGGTGCTCCCTGGGCAGAGCTGACTTTTCAGATGCGGACAGTCACAACCAAGAAGCCACATCAGAACTTCCAAGTGTGCTCTCTTGGACAATTCCACCCCTGACTTCCCCTTAAAATATAGGACAGTTTGTATGCAATTAACTTACTGAGAAGACAATATGTGCAAATTTATGCACCCCGAGAAACCTTTCTACAAAAATGGAACAAGCTCACAAATTGGTCATCATAAATGACAATTTCACCTAAAAAGAATGACGTAGGAAAATCACAAAAGAGAGTTCTGGTCAAGATGGGAGATGTAAACATGCTTTACCTCCTCATATGACTACAGCAAAAATTACAACTCGACTACAAAACAAGTATCACCCAGAATTGTCAGAAAATCAAGTTTTATGGAAATCTGACAACCAAGGATTTAAAGAAGCCACATTCATCCAGACGGGCAGGAGGGGTGGAGACATGGGGAGACGTGGAGATGCACGGAGACACACAGAGAGGTGGAGAGGTGCACAGGCATGGAGACACAGAATGGGCAGTCCCGCATCCAAGTGTGGTGCGTTAGAATCAGGAGGGATACCTCAAGAGCGAATGATTCCAGCCCCAGACCAGACCACCCAGCCCAGGGTTCCAACACCAGAAGATAAGTCCCCATAACTTCTGATGTAAAAACCAGTGGGGGCTGGGGTGGCAGAAGAAATTACAAGATTCTAAAGGGCCCACAATGGCCTTAGGACTCATGTAGACCCACCCCTTCTGGGATTCAGCACCAGGGCAATAGCTAGAAGGACACCAGTGGCATATGGGGAGAAAGGGAACTCACTGATAACAGGGTATGTGCTGGAAGACAGCTTCTGCCCTGGCAAAAAACTCCAGAGGACAGGCAGTGGCATTGTCCCCTCTGTGAGTCCTCCCCAACACAGAGCCACAAAGCCCTGACACAGATTGCCCCACCCCATAACTTACAGGTGAGCTTTTCTATTATTGGCCACACTACTAAGACAGGGAGTCAAAGCAGCCTTACCTAATACACAGAAACAAACACAGGGAGGCTGCCAAGTTGAGGCGACAAAGAAATATGGCCCAAATGAAAGAACAGAACAAAACTCCAGAAAAAGAATTACACAAAATGGAGGTAAGCAATCAGACACAGAGTTCAAAACACTGGTTATTAGGATGTTCCAGGAACTCACTGGGTATTTCAATAGCATAAAAAAGACCTAGGCAGAAATGAAGGTTACATTAAGTGAAACAGAATCTACGTGGAACCAACTGTGGAGGGGATGAAGCTGAGAATAAAATCAAAGATTTGAACACAAGGAAGAAAAAAGCATTCAATCAGAACAGCAAGAAGAAAAAAAGAATTCAAAATACCGAGGATAGGCTAAGGAGCCTCTGGGACATCTCTGAATGTACCATCCAAATCACAGGGGTGCCAGAAGGAGAAGAGGAAGATCAAGAAATTAAAAACTTGTTTGAAAAAACAATGAAAGAAAACTTCCCTAATTTGGTGAAGGAAATAGACATATAAGCCCAGGAAGCACAGGAGTCCCAAACAAGATGGGTCCAAACAGGACCACCCAAGACACATCATAATTAAAATACCAAAGGTTAAAGATAAAGAGAGAATCTTAAAAGTGGCAAGAGAAAAGCAGAGAGTTATCTACAAAGGAATTACCATAAGACTATCAGCTGATTTCTCAAAAGAAACTTTGCAGGCTAGAAGGGACTGGCAAGAAGTATTCAAAGTGATGAAAAGGAAGGACCTACAACCTCAATAACTCTATCCAACAAAGTTATCATTTAGAATGGAAGGGCAGACAAAGTGCTTCCCAAATAAGGTAAAGCTAAAGGAGTTCATCATGACCAAGCCATTATTATATGAAATGCTAAAGGGAATTATATAAGAAAAAGAAGATAAAAATGATGAACATTAAAATGGCAATAAATTCACAACTATTGACAATTGAATCTAAATAACAAACTAAGCAAACAAGCAGAACAGGAACAGAATCATGGATATGGAGATCATTTGGAGGGTTATCAGTTGGGAGGGGGAAGGCAGAGAATGGGGGAAAAGGTACAGGAATTAAGAAGCACAAATTGGTAGATACAAAATAGACGGGAGATGATAAGAACAGTATAGTAAATGGAGTAGCCAAAGAACTTACATACATGACCCATGGATATGAACTAAGGGGGGAACTGCTGAAAAGAATGGGGGTGCCAGGTAGAGGGAGGGAAAGGGGGAAAATTAGGACAACTGTAATAGTGTAATGAATAAAATGTATTTTAAAAAATAAAGAGAAAATACAAATGGCCATTCTATAATACTTAGGAAAAGCATTCAACTTCATTAGTAATAAAAACAGCAAAACAATAAGATGAGGAGCCATTCTCACTTCCCCAACTGTCCAGATTTAAGGGTCCAGTGACCCTAAGGGTGTGATAAAACAGAACTCTCATACCGCCAATGCAAGCCAAACTTGCCTAGATACATACTATTTTAAAAACTGAACAGATAGCCATAAAAGGATATTCAAGGTTTATACTTAATGGTTTAAAATAAATCTAAAAACGGCTTGTCAAAAGTAGGTTAAAATGATTTAAATATGTACCATAATATAGAGTATCCAACCACTGAAATTCTTTAACCAGAAACTTTTAATGATACGGGAAATTTCATAACACAATATTAAACAAAAAAGTAACTGAACAAAGGTTTATACGGAGTAAGTAAGTGCTCAGCTATGTGAGGAAAAGATGGTACATGAAGAAGCTTTCTCGGGGACTCAGCCTCTGGACTGACAGTGGTGACCCCGAAGAGGCCTGTTTTTTCTCTGAATGCTAATATTTTTCTTTATAAACAGAGATTAGTTTGATAATCAGGAGAAAAACACATACAAACCTTCTGACAATTCTAGCCCAGCCTTAATAACAAATACATAAGGGCTAGTGCTTGGATTCAAGGGTATATACACCAGCATTCAGGGAGGACTGAGGTGTGACCCCTGGGCAGGTGAAAACCCACCTTTGCTTGCAGAAGCAAAAAACAGAATATTGCAGCAACTAAAGAAAAGTGTAACTCCTGCGGGTTTGCCCCAGGGGTTCTCTCTGCAACTAGGGTCTCATCAAAATGCCTGACAATTTCTAGGACAGACTTAAATGTACCTGATATGAGTGTAAATGGTCAGTAAACTAGGTGCCCTGACCTTGAATGATAATAAGGAGCCCACAAAAGCACTTGACCACCAGCCTAGGTTGACTGTCTTTCTAATCCATAGGTATTCCATGAATAAAAGGGGAAAAAACAAATTGAACTTCAGCTGAATCAGGGATAGAGTTTGAAAATGAAGCAAGAAGAGAGAAATGTGGCAAAGAAACAAGAGAGGAAGCAGCTCTTTCAAATTAGTCACACTAGAGGGCTAAAATGGAGTTTCGGTCCTATTTGCCTGGTTACATGAAAGAGATGACCTCAGCTGTGAGTTAATGACAGGAAGTGTCCATTTCCTAACACAACTTGGCTGTGTGTATAGAATAATTTGGATCAAAATCAGGTACATTTCCAAGTCCATCTGCGCTTGCCAAGTACTTTTAAGAGTTTTTCATAGGCTGCTCTGGGTAACCCAAGGCACAGAAGAGGTGTTGGGGGCAACCCTATCTTCATAGGTTGCTTGGCACCCTAGCCTTATAATAGTGGTTGCCCCCGGCGTAAGAGCACAAGATAGGGGAAGGGTTACACAAACTTTATTTTGGTTATTGAATTAAACCAAAAGGAAATGCAGATTAAATCAGTATTTAATTCAGAAGAAGTCCATTTATGGTAGGAAATCATGACAAAATCTCAAAGAGCAGACACGGTGTTTATGGGGGATGGATCTCAGAACCTTTGAGCTGCACCACAGCCTTGTGCATTGGTAAGCAGGACTGCCGTGGTTTAGCATGGGGAACAGAAAGAGGCCCCAAATAAAATGTATACAGCTCCTACTTACCTACATTGACAAGCTTCATATAAAAGCATAAACATACTTCACATTGACAATGAGGGAAACACCTCCACACCATTCAGCAGGGGTCAGTTCTCCTCCCATTCAAAAAGCAATTTAAAAGTGGATCATTAAAGGAAAAAGCTTCCAATGTAAGGATCATGGACCTTTCTCCATGCAGACAGAACGACAGGAGGAGTACCAGTTGGTGTTCCAAATCTACCTACTGGAGGATTTGTGCATAGTCTTTTTCATGGACGTTGACTTCTGGACAAAACAAAACTGCACAGGTACTGATATGAGATCTGGAGCATCCTTGTGGACTAATCCCTTCAAACGGAGGACCTGAAATCCCTGTGGAACAAGCCATCAGACAGAGGACCAGAATTCGCAGGAACGTGGACACTCTGGCCACAGCAGCCCCAAGAAGAGTCCCCTTCCCAGGAGGGAAGCGTGCATTCTTCATCCCTGCCTTCACTTCCTCCACCTGAAACAAATGATTTTTCCTACTTCTCAAAAGAACGAAAGCCACTACATGAGAATTCTCTTAACATTTATTCCTCGCACTTGCAGCTTATCTGTTGCAATCCCACCCTTCCTCTGCCAGAGCTGCCGCAGCTCCTGTCCAACACTAACCCATGGGCACCTGCCCGCCCCGGGCAGCGCTTCACCAGTGAGCCCACCCTGCCCTCCCACCTCTCCCTCCAGCCGTCACTGTTTCTGGCCAGTGACACTCTCCTACCCGGTCTTCTGGCCTCCAGTCAATCTGCCACCTGTGGTGCCTTCTTACGGTTCAACTTCACTTCTCTACTCAAAAGAACTTTCATGGCTTTCCTAGTTATAAACGGGTCATACTCCTAAAACTCCTTTACAAACTGGGAGTTATACTTAAGCCCACATTCACTCCTCCATTTGCCCAGCATTTACTAGGCACGTAACATGTGCCAGGCACTGTGATGGGAAGCCTGCAGCACATCTGAAGTAGGGGTCCTTTCAAGTGACTGGTACAGAAACATCAGGGAACCAGCTCTATAACCTAAGCATCATTTATCCTCCATCCACTCAACCGATATTCATGAGCGCCTACCACGCATCAGACACTGTACTGGGCAGCAAGGATGTAACGGAAGACTCAGAGCAGCCCCCGGGGAAGTTTAGGGCCCACCAAGGGAAGCAGCTTTCTGCAGAAAAAGAGCATTCCTGCTGGGGAGAATCCTCAGGACACTCCTATCAGACAGGCACAGGCCTAGCCAGAACTCCTTATCAGAGAAAAGGCAAACTGTCAACGTGCAAGCAACAAAAGTAGAAATAGAACTGCAGTCACTTTAAGTGTTTAATATATTTAATTACTTTGACTTGCTTTTTTAAAATCTTGAAAAATCGCTGTCTTGTTTCCACTCTATTTTATCAGTTTCCTACCCAGAGCCCACACATTTGATTCAATTCCCCATCAGTAAAGACGGAAGGCTGTTCCGCCCTCTCTTATTAAGTGCTATGCCTCTCCAATTATGTGCTTCCAAGTGCTAGTGGAAATAAATTTTATACTCTAAAACTAGAATTTAAAAACCTTAATGTTATAACAGTCAAACTATATGCAAGGAAAGCCACCTTTCTTTAGCGGAAGATTCTTCATGAAATTTGATAAAGCCTTCTGTTTAATGCACAAATATCGATTCTGCTTAATTCCCGAGTAGAGCTTACAATACTGGACAGTGCACTCTCACTCACTTAACCAGCCTGGAATAGTACGAGGACAGCAACGCATTTGTCATGTTTACCACTCAAAGGACTGCGGGCATCGCAGATCGAGTACTTGCCATGGGAGCATTTTGACAAGAAAAGTGGCTTGTCTTTCTTGGTACCAGCTACAAAGGAACAGATCATAGAGGTTAGGAAACCTCACCAGTATCACCTTGTGAACCGGCCAGGACTCACACCCAGATCAGGATGATTCTGAGTCCGATCCTCTTCTCCCACCTCTTACAATGCACTTCAGGGTCACCCAGGACACAGATGTGAAACAAGCACATGGATAACCTTAATTGTATTCTCCTCTCCTGTTTCATGCACACACTGGTCAAAACTAAACGTCTAGCCAGCAATCATGCACTTGAGACTATATGTCCGTATTTCTAGCAATACAGTAAGAAGAGAGTGCTAATTTAGAAAGGTCAGAGTTCTCTGTAATCCAGATGCTGTTAATTCAGAATTGTCATTTCTGTGTCTGTCTGACTTGGTCAAGTTTTACTATATTTCTATGGGATGAATTCACAGTCAAAAATAAAAAAGACACCAAGAAGGCTGTTTTATCTGGTTAAATCATCAGCGAGAGGGATTTCAAGGGTGAACATGACTTAGCTCCTCAAGGCACTGGTGGAATAGAACTGGCTTTTCCCCAGAGCTGGATAAACAGGCCAGCCTGGCAGTGATCCAGGGTGACAACCACAATGGGGGACTAAATCATCACTGGAACACATCGGAAATGTGGAGCCACTTAACTCAGGGGTGAACATGAGACTCCTTACATAAGGGGCAAGATGCAATGGGTCCTGTTTCCGTTCATGCAGACTGGGCCTCCAAGTAGAAGTAAACACACTCCTCACCAGCACAGACCTGCCTCTCCTGAGGCTGTTTTCCCTCATAGAAGAGCATGAGTAAAAAGCAGGCCTCGCTGCCAACCCCAATGTCCCCTGGATGATGGGGATCTGAAATTCTGGATCTGAACCATGCCTGACAGTGTTATTAGCTAAATTTTAAACAGATTTATGAACAACTGGTTCAGAAAATCAGATGCAATAAATCCCTTATTTTCAACATATAGGAAAACATATTTTTATTAATAGCCTTTATTAATGGAGAAATCAGTTTCTCCCACCTTCACTAAATAAATATGGAGCAGATACTTAAAGATCAGCAATAACAATGCCACCGATTAGCCTTCTCAGGATACCCACCTGTCTCAGGTCAGCAGCCCTGGCTTTCTCATGAGAAAGAACTTTGCTCAGCTAATTTTATAACTCATAAGTGTTTATAGTTCCCACAAAACAAAACAAGAAGACCCAAGTTTCCTAACCTAATCCAAGCAGTCGTTGTTAGAACAATTTAATAACATTTAAGATGTCAACAGTTCAATTTATGACACACGAGCAACTTCTCCTCCTCTAGAATCTGCAAGTTAAAAAGATCACCTTTCCACAAAGGAGATGGTGTCTGTAAAAATGCTCTACAAACCCCCTGCACGTGGCAGACCCTCCTGAGTAGGTGGCGGCGGTTGGTCCCAAATCATACAACATGCTGGCTGGCTCCCTTGGTCTGAGCTACGTACCCCGTTCATCATGAGACCTTGATTTTCTCGAATGCACACTCAACCCTTATTACTGTTATTAATATTTTCCCAAAAGTGACCTTTACAAATGATAATCCATGGAATTCATCATAAATCACCTGTTAGTCAACTGTTTTCAACTGTTACGTAAGCAATTCCTCTACCTCAGCTGACACTCAGAATAAAATGAGTGCTCTGAATTGGCCATCTGTACTCCCCTTGCAGAGAGAAAGGACAGCACACAGTGACTCGGGCCGAGGAGAAGCTGCAGACGCAACACAACTCAGTTCGCTATGCCCATTATACAGAGCTCTGAAATCTGCTGTTATGAAGAGTAACAGAACAATTTACATGGGCATTTGAAGCATAGAAATTACAGCATTAAATGTAACACCATTTATGAAACTTTGCAGGGTCCTTTAAAACATTTGTGTATGCTCATCAAGTGGTGTTTCACCCTCCCACTCGCCCCACTCCAAAAACTACACCTCTTTCCAGTAAGTTGGTAGCCACCTGGAAAGTGTTTTCAAAGAATTACTGACACAATAAGGGTATTTGACTTCATTTACTTACCTGGTGTATCTGAAAGAATGCTGGGGACTCTCGGTGAAGAAGTTCAGAAAAAATATCACCTGGAGAAACAAATCAAACAAAATGTTGGATTAAAAAAACACAAAGTAAACTTATCATGCAATTTTCCATATCGAAGTATGTGATGTTTCAAATATCGGTTCCCAAGCAGCATGTTCTTCAACCTGCAACAGAACACAGCCACGGGGGCACAGGTGCACCCCGCTGGGGGCAAACACCAAGGAAACGGAAACGCTGAGAGGCCGTGCAGAAGGTGCAGCCCAAGCACACGCACCTTGAACTGGCCTTTCCTTTCCCCTCACAAAGGGACCAACTTGAAATGTTGCTTGTGCCCATGAGGGCACTTGGTAACGACCACAAAGGCACAAATAATCCGGCAACAAACTAAGGAATGACCTATGAGATTGTGAATGAGGAAACTATCCTGGTAGCACTCTATGTCTTCTACAATTACTCCGCTAACTTTTTTAGAAGCTAAATTCACAACGATGTCAAAGACTGGAAAAATGAAAAAATGGTCATTAAAACTAACACAATAAACAGAGGAACTGAGAAGTAAGAATTAATTGAATGATTAATCAGTCTGTTCAGAAATCAAGTATTCCTTTTGGTGTTCTCAGAGTCTTCAGGTAACCTTAAAAATTTTAAGTCTACTAATACATGCACAAATCCCAAAATGTCTGTTCAGGATTGCTTGGAAATATTCAACAGAAATGGAACAAATTTCTAACATAAAATATCACAGTTAATCACCAGTTGGAAACCTGTTGTGCAGGTGTGGTGTCAGATTGCAAACCTAGGAAGGTGTGGTGTCAGATTACAACCTCTCCAGACAGGCAGCATGTCCCCTGACAGATGAGGAAACCGATGCTGAAAGAAGCAGAGAACCTTCCCCAGCATCACACAGATCCAGGGTTTCCAAACAGAGCTCTTCCTCCCTGCCATGTGACCCCATGACGGCACCCCTTCCACACCACACCGTCTACCCATCACTTCCCAAACAGAAACCGGACAGCCCCTAAAACTCTGGAAAAGAAATCGACTAGCAGATAAAAATGAACCTGTGCTTTTTGCATGTTTCAAAGCAATTCCATCATTTCAAAAGTATTAGCCTAACCATGCTACTTAGGACTGTAATGGGATATATTATATGAATAAAAATTTAGAAATAAAGGGTTTAGGGTTCAAGAAATATTAAAAACACAACTAGGAATAAAATATTTTTAACTCCATGTAAGGTGGATCAAGCAGAAAACATTGAATAGCTTGAATTCTATTGATAAACAAGAAAGCACAGAAAGGCTAATTGCCCATCTTTTATAATCAAACTTTCAAATATACCCATCATCAAACTTTGATAACAAAAGTCTGTAATATCAGGCGGTACATATCCATACTTATAACTCGAGGTTAAAGAGCCAGTACAGGGCTCAAAGTCCCCTCTGTCTGAAGAAATTATTTTAGTTCAGTAACCAGCTTGAAGATACTGCACAAGAGTCACTGGGTTTCACTTCATAAAAAATATTTTAAAAGAATTCTGAACTCATCAGGTCCTTTGTTATAATAGCTTAGGGGAGCTATGATTTTATTTTTTAAAAAAAGGATTCTTAGTAAGTTAATTACTAGTTAAATTCCAAGCAGTTCCCACAACTTTATTTCACCCCTTTAGGGAGAGTCATGGGGCACCACAGTCGGCATTTCTGCCGGGAAACGGCTTCTGGGAAAGCTCCCCCAGGATCACAAGGACTGGGTTTGTTCTCAATGGAGGTCTCGATCAACACTTCGTGGCCTCGCAAAGTGAAACAGCTCACAAAGATACTCGAACTGACGCAGTCCAAAATCAAAGATAACAGTGCTTTGCTACATCTGATGCAAGCAAAGCTCTGGACATCCCAGGATGGACCCCAAGACCTGCGTGATCACAGAGACGCAGGGGCAAGTGCTGGTTCCTGCCTCACATTTTCCAGACTCGCGCTGCTGGGGAAAAGCGCTTCTTAGAACACATGAATTTGGCCTCAATTCTGAAGGAAAAAAAGGTACTTGGGAATAAGTTTTCAGTATCATGAAAAAGCTTCCCTGACAACAAAGTCTTCTCTTGTGACACTCCCAAAGTGATGGAAAAGATAAAACACGCCAATTCTGTTACTGGGTTTGGTCATTTTACAGGGTGTTATAGTAATTTTTATTTTTTTTAAATGCTATTTCAAAAAAATACAGTAGACTAAACATATACTAAGTCATAGAGCCCTCCAAAGTTCACAAAACAATAGTGGTTACATTAGGCATTAACTGTCAGGCACTGCTCTATGTACTTCATGGGAACTAACTCATTTACTTTCCACAAAAACTCTAAAGTAGGCATGAGTATTATCCCCAAATTAAAGATAGAGAAGCAGGCACAGAGATGTTTAAAGAACTTCCCAAAAGTTAGATGGCTGCAAGTGAGTGAAGGTTTGTACCCATATACATCGTCGCATTTAATCCTAACAACTACGTCATACAGGCTGGGTAGAAAGTTTTACCCCAGTTTAAATTTGAGGGAAACGAACTCTGAGGTATAGAGACTGACTTCTCCGGAGTCCAACTGCTAGACAGCAACAGGGTCAAGAACAGAACCCACGGCGTTCGACAACAAAGCCAGCGCTGCTCTTTTTACTTGTACGTGGTTGTTTTTGTTCTAAATCCCGCTCATCCGTGTGGAACTCAATGCAGCGAGCGAGCTCTGCCTTCGGTCTCGGAGAAGACACCGCAGGGCTCTCCCGTGCAGAGGACACGGAGGCTTTACTGTGCTGCCCTACCCCCGTTTGGCCATTTCTCTGCGTGCAGTTAATGTTCTTCCCCTACTGGCTGTTAAACACGGGGGAGTTATAAAAATCAGAAGTATTCGTCTTCATCATTTATCATTGTGTCTCCATTTTTATAGATTAGTAGTCTATCTGGCCATTTAAATTATTTATAGCCCAATAAATGGGAGGCACTGTTGACTCTCCCGAGTACTCTATTGTAGAGAAAATGAAAATCACTATTATGTCACCCCAATAAATTCAATTAAAAAATTTTCAAAAGCAAATTACTGTTACTTTTGAGTTAAAAATGTTGACTTCCCATTCATCTCCATTGGCGTCTCATGCCCTCCTGCTCCACTTCCGGAGATCGGGAGGAGAAACAATAGCTGCTTTTAGTGTCTGAATACCCACGTGATAGGCACCAGCTCTGATTTATTGAATAGAATTGCCAAAAACAGGAAGCAGAGTTGTAAGACCCCTTTCTCAATCATAACCTTTTATGACTCAAAACACACCGATTTTAATTGTTTCATATTACTCCATAATACTAGAACCCAAAAGTGTAATTTATCTCAGAAGTTAGTTTTGAGGATAAACTTCAGCTTAACTAAAGAAAGAATGCCATATTAAACAGAGCCACCCCCAAATGGTCCAGGGTGCCTCTAGGTAGGCTAAGAAGCCATAGGAGGGGAAAGTCTTGATACACATCCTCTAACACAGGGTCCTCCATGACCCCTTGCGAGAGTTCACTATGCTCATCATTGGCGAGAATGGAAGTTCTCAGGGCAAAACCCCACATAAGTCACATGACACTTTCCAATTCATATTCTCATTTGATCCACACTAAGAGGAGAAGGGTAGCTGGAGCAGGGGTGAGGGAAGACACAGCATTTATTATTCCCATTTTACAGACCAGGAATTTGGAAAACTTAAGTGAAATCACACAACGAGTGAATGCTAGAATCTGGGCTCCAACCCAAATCCGAGGTATTTCCAGCTAGGCAATATTGCAACAACCAAGACATGATGGTTTCAACCACCAAACTTACTCATCAAGGATAGGGGCTTGGGTGGTCCCCCAAAGCTTGGAGCATGGAAATGAATACTAAAGGAGATAAGCTAAAAGCTACTCCTCTTGCAAACCACCCCTTCTGCCTCACTAAGAAGTATTCTGTATTCCGGCAGACACTCTCTATTGCTCTGCTTACATGTCAGCTAAACCAATAACTGTCCAAACCCCGCTTTACTATGGTCTGTTGATACAATAAATGCTTGAGGAAATTGGTTCACATTTTAAGGAAAGTTGGTGACAGCATGATAAGCACAAGGAATGGTGTCCCATTTCTGCCTCTAAAGTACAAATTTCTCCAAGACCTGGCTGGTAGAGTTTTTTGTTTGTTTGTTTTTTTGTTTTTAAATCAATGAAACACACTGACTCTAGTCTAACAGCAGGTCCAGGATAACCTCACATTTGAGTCTGACAACAGGAGTTTAAGAGAAATGGGCCAGCCATTGAGGGACTTCTGAACCTTGCAAGATTTTCAAGGAAAGACATGAGAGTATCAAATTTCACGAAGCTGTCTACCGAGGAGAGAGAGTGGCAGGCTGCCAAAGGCTGGACTGTGTTAACGAACTCGTGTGAAAGGCTGGGAAACTGAACCTCCACGAGGCCTGCCCTGCCACTCCGCCACAGGGGGAATGACTGAAGTTCAAGTTTCCAGAGACCTCAACGACTATGAGCCAAATGTTGTTGATCACGAAAACTTCCTTTTACCCTTAAGGAAGGAGAAACTACTTCATTCAAAAATCACATCAGCAGGAAATTGTTATTGGGTAAATTTTAAATATCTGGGCACAACAGAATAGCCAGCAACAAGTCAGGTTCAGTTATACTGCATTTTCAACACATCGGGTTTGTGCATCAAAACAGTTGTTGTTAAAAACGCACAGCCAGGACCATGTTTCTCCACATAATTGTTGGCCGTTCCCCATAAACCTACCGGCCCAGCGGCTCCTTGAGAAGGAAACTCACAAGTTTGCTCCCTCCTCTCTGCACGGCACCTGGCATGGAGTGGACATCTCATACACATTTACTGAATGAACAATTGGATGACTGCACAGGGAGAGTCAAAAGCAGAGTCCGAGGAAGAGAGAAATACTGGGTTATTAGGAGGGAGAAAAATCATCAGGCAAGGATGACAGGAAGGATTCCAGAATGAGGAGAAAGCACAAATGACGACTCGGCAGGCACAGCAGATGCCTAGCCAAATGCCTGGTCTGGACCAACCTCCATGAACTCCTTCTGCCCTGAAATGCCCTTAAAATACAGATGGTGGAGGAGGGGGACAGGGGCAAGTGTGCATAATTAGAGGGAACTTTAGGTAATTCTGAGAAACCCTCCTCCACGCAGCAACTGTTCTTAATCCTCTTGCTCTTTAAGGGAAAAAAAAAAAAAAAAAAACCTTAAATACAAATTTGCAAGATGGCAACTGCTGTGAATGTTGTGTAGGCCTCATCAAACACAGCAGCCACCTGTGTGAGAACAGGTCGTTTAAGATGGGCAGACACCGGTCCTCACAGGCGGACAGGTGTGAGCAGCCCGTGGGGAGCGAGGCAAACAGGCAGCAGAGACAAACTGGGATGGGAAGTGCTGACCAACAGCGTCCTGACATTTCTTAGCAGTCCTCGTTCAAAATCTGGGCATGAACTTTAAGTAGTAACAGACCCATGTTTCTGAAAAACAGATGCCAAGATTAAAACTAGAAGGAAAGAAAGTCTGCTCATTAAAATTTCCAAACAGGGTAATGTGAACACGCGCAGGCTAAAGCATGCGGGGAGGGGCAGAAGGAGGTTTACAGTTGTGAGTACATGAAGCACAGAGTCTAGTCTTGTGTTCTTACTTACTAATTACCGCATTTTTTCCATACGAACGACTGTACACCTACTTTTGCTCCCCCCTGTATACAGATCACATGGAGACTCTGCTCCCAGGCTGGCATCAGTGACAAACCCCTTGACATACAGGAGTGAACGGAGCCTGCTTGACCTGCGGACCGCTTCCTGAAGACCCTGGTGTAGAGTCACCTACACACACATAGGTGACACCTGCCAAGTAAGGGCACAGAGCTGTCACACCACCAAGACAGGCCAGCTCACAATTTTGGAAATGCCTTTCCTTTAAAGGATTTGCCTGTAAATGAAGGAAAGCAACCGGAGAAAGGAGCCCTGGCAGGGTAGCTCGCTGGGTTACAGCACCATCCCGAGGTTGCAGGGTGATCCCGGTCAGGAACAACACATCAGTGTTTTTCTCTCTTCCCCTTTCTCTCAAACATCAATAAATAAAAATTTTTTAAAAAGAAGAAAGAAAAAGAAGCCAGAGATAGGGAGTCTGCATCTAAGCAGGGCCAGCTCCAGCAGTGAAGTGGAGACTTGGCTTTTAGAGGCCTGGCTCCCCAGTCTAAAATATTTGCCATTTCCACTATCTTACGCATGCATGAGGACATTTATCTGCCCCTTATTTCACCCACCCCAGTCGAAAAACACCTGTTGGGCACCTAAGTCCCTGCCAGGCACCGGGGAGAACCCAACACACAAGGTACCATTTGCCGCTCCCACAGGAAGTGCTCTCTGTTGGCACTGCTGGGTAACCCTGCCGGCCGGGACCCTGGCACCTCTCCCTCCTCCACCCTAGACTGAGGGGTGGCCTGGCAGCCACTGCTTACACCACAACACCCAGGGCCACTGCAATCTCTTCACGGCCATTTGTATCTTGCAATTTGTATCTTCAGTTTCAGTCTACAGAATCAAACGCTTTGCACTTTCCTAAAACTCAGACACTAGCGAGCAGGTAGCAGCATTTTGGTGGAGCAGAGCTTCGATTACCCCACACAGAGCCCCAAGGCCTGTGTCCTGTAAGCCTGAGCGAGGGCAGCTTCCGAATGCATTGCAGAGGAATAAAATCGCTGCGACGCTAACTGCATCGGAGTGACACGATTAGGCGTCGACTACCTTCGGGGTAAAACATTTCAGGAAATTTGTAAAAAATCTGTGTTGTAACAAAACAAAGGAACATGAACCTTTAATAAAATATTTTCATAAGGCTTACGATAGTCTTGCTCAGTAATTTTATCAGCAATACATTTTATCAACAAAAATAAATCCTAAGCACGCCTCAGTGGCGGAATACTATCATGAGGCTTACTTAGCATAACCGCTACCCCAGAAGGAAACAGAAGCACAGCCATTGCCCTCTAGGCAGGCAGATAATGCGGTGGGCACTTACTCCTGAAATCTCCTAGAGCAACTCTGCTCACCTAAGCAAAGGAATATACACACCACAAACAAACAGAATGAATTACTATTAGGAATAAAATATATATAGCAGACACCTTATCACTGAATCAAGGTACTTACAAAGTCTTCCAAATAAATCTTAAGTGCGGTGAGAGAGGGTGGGACCCTGCCCAGAGAAATTAGAGAAAATACACTAAAGTCAAAATAATGCGAAAACTGCATGTGGAAGAAGCCAGAGCTTTCCAGGGATGAAAGCCCCCGCCGCCCATTCGTCTCACTCCTATTGAGTGCCCGGACCAAGGCTGACCTCCCAGAGCCACGCCCCTCCATCCAGGAGAGCCACAGCATGTCCTTCCTGCCCCTCCATCAAGGCCAAGACCCCCCATCCCCGCTCGGGTGGGAAGGGAAGCCTGAGGCCTGCCCTCCCCGTCCCTTGAGCTTGCAGGCACCACAGCCAGATCCCTTCTTGGTGGCACAACACAGCAAAATTTTTCTTCAAAATGTAAACGACTGACCTTCCAGTCAAGCTTGCAGAACCAGAACTTTGCTGTGACTGTTTCTACAATCAGAAAAGAAGGACACGGGAGGATCTGGAAAAGGAACCCTCTCGGGGAGGCACCTGGGAAGGAGGGAAAGGGCGAAACCTAAGTACTTCTCTGATCTTTCCTTCCCCAAGGACAGCATTCAAAGTCAGATTAACAGAAGTTGTCCTATTAGAACACACCTATCCCCAGCCCACTTGTCCTGGGTTGTGTTGACCCGATCAGAGGTCATGGCTGTGTTTCCCCCTTTTGCGGCCTGCTCTGACCCCAAACCTAATGCCCTGTTCTCTGAAGCTCAGGGTTCAGACATCAGGGCTTCTGCCCATAACTGTTTGCCTTTATATGCTGCCTCCTGCTCACGTGAAACTCTGCGTCACCTTCCGTGAAGCCTTCTGTAAACTCACTCTTGCCTTTGCCCTCTTCCCACCCCGTCCTCTCTGAGCTCACGCAGACCCTGGGCACGGCTCTCTGCCACACCCAGCACACTGGGTGATGACGCCCAGTTCCATCCATCTGCTAATGTTTACAAAATGTGGCTTGGGCAACATTACAAAATGACTCAGTCCGTGACTAGGAAGGGTGAAGCAGGCCCTCAAGTCACAGAGATGCATATGGCTTGTCCTCTCATCTCATTCATTAGCTAGCCCTGACCACGCTAGCTACACAAGGAGCACAATGCACATCTCTAGGTCTCTAGCACCATCTGCTATCCTTAGCCTTTTCTTCACAGCTCTCAATGCTGCCTAATACCCATCCACAGAGATAGATGGGCAGACAGATACAGACATATCTAGGTACAGATTTAGTTTTTTGTCCACTGGAATGTAAGCTCCACTAAAGCAAGATCTTCAGTATGTTTTCATCTGTGCTGTGCAGACCCCTAAGACCTGGAATGGTACCTAAGCCAGAGCGAGTTCTCAGTAAATATCAGTTGATGGATACGTGTGTACAGATGAGAATGTCTCAAGCAAGACAGGAAACCCTGGGGTGGGGTGAGGGGGTGGATAAAAAGATGGGGTGAGGGTAGGGAGAAGAATTTTCTCACTGAGACTTTTTAAGTTTGAAGTACCTTGTTGGGCAACCAGGTAGGGGGGATTCCAGTGAGGAAAGGAGTTTAGAGCAGGCAATAATTTGGGAAACGATCAGCATATAGGAGGTGACTGAAGTCACAGGTAGGAGTGACATTACCCCTGAAAAGCAGGTCACATAAGTAAGGGCGAGCTGGCTATTGTACGATAAAGAAGTAATGTTAGCGTCCACCTTGTAGGGATGTGTGCATTAAAGGAGTGGGTGCACTGAGATACCTGATCTCCCTCTCTCTTCAAGGCTTAGCCAGATTGCTCTAGACAGCAGGAGCTCGATAAATGCCCACTGTAAACATGAACACCTTGGGAGACTAAGACCATTTTCTGTGCCTTCTTATCCTCACAGCACTTGGGCACAGCAGGGATTCAAGAACTGCACATTTACACACGACTCTGCCTTCCCTTTGTAGGACTCTCAGTTACTCTAGTCTGATCGAAGATTAAAAGACACTCCAGCATTACCTACAGGATGCAATAACGCTGTGTTACTTTTTATTATCTAGTGAGAGAAAGAAAATGATCAGGTATACAATTACTTATTCCTACAAGGTCCATCAACATGAATGTCCACCATGGTGCAAGCATTGTAGTTACAGATTTAAACTTAAATCCACAAGGAGAAAAACTCCCTAGCACAGACTAACAAGTGTGGCAAATGAGCTAAACTCAGAGGTTGAGTTCAATGTAACAGTCCAATGTCAAGACAGGAAAAAAAAAAAAAATCACTGGTCGATTTAGACGGTTTGCTTTTAAGTTTGTGACTAACTGTAGCTTAACTAAAAATAACCGCCAAAGTCAATGATGGAGAAACCAACGTCACTATGAGTGCCCCCAGTAGAAGAGTTAGTCAGTGAAGGAGAAGGCTCCTGCCCACTCGGCCACTGCAGCACCCGGCGAAGCAGCGGTGGTCAGCGCCGTGGCGCCGCGTCCTCAGTGGAGGGGCCCTGGAGGAGGTGAGCAGAGTCCCTCCCCAACTACAGCTTGAGCATCCAGGCTTTTACCTTTTATTTTTCTGTATGAGAATTCCACTTAAAATTTTGTTTGAAAAAAGCATTCACTGTTACAATACTTTGAAAGCCACTGACCTGGAGCAATTTGGGGGGGGGGGGGTTAAAATAAAAAAAGTTTTAGAATTCTAATTTTTATGCCCACTTTCACAGTGGATCCAGAGTATCTTGGTGGTGATTATCATGAAGGATGGTTGGTGCTGAGATTAAGGGGTGTTTACACTTTATAATTCTGTAATGTTTGAATTTTGTACAATAAAAACTAATATTTTGCTCATCAAACAAGTATTAGAAATACCTTACTTCAGACTACTCAGCTGATTTTTCATAGAAAACAAATTTTAACTACATCTAGTTGCTTCCGGGCAACAATGAAATTCTAATGGGACCTCAGACATTACTGTGTTTATGCTAAGAAATGAGAGAAAACGTTCCATGTTTAGTTAATAGTAACAATCTATTCACACAGGACCATTCTCTGGGGGAACTGTGTACACTGGAATCATATTATTGTTTCAAAACAACTTTCCTAAGATTCCTGAATGCTATTCTGTTTCAGATGAAAATCAAGTGTTTCACATTTTAATGACAAAGTGGTGTTTAAATGAAGAAAAAAGAATGACTACAGACAACAATGGACTGTAAGGCGTTAAAACAGAAGATTTCTAATGCCAGCCCTTCTCTGGATTCCCAGTGAGGAGGAGGGTAGTTCATAACAAG
The DNA here is from genome assembly GCA_039655065.1 of Glossophaga mutica. Classification (NCBI taxonomy): domain Eukaryota; kingdom Metazoa; phylum Chordata; class Mammalia; order Chiroptera; family Phyllostomidae; genus Glossophaga; species Glossophaga mutica. The sequence goes on from CM077305.1 coordinate 49,363,365, forward strand.
AACTATGGAGCATTATTTCAATAATCTCTATTCTGACTGGGCCTCAGAAGTTTTGTCTTCAGTCTGGGGAGATCCACAAACAACAGACAGTGAGACTCGGCTCACGGGGAGTATTTCGGATTTCCCTCCTGGAGATGGAGGCAGGGTACCTTCCATCCAGCAAGATGGGAGGCCAAGCCCTGCACAATCAGGACAAAGGCCCTGCTGGGTCCCGGGAGGAAAAGCTGAGTTCGGATTTCCTTCCACACTCTCTAACTTCCCTGTGACCCACGGCACACGTGTGAGCGGGAGGCGGATGGTCGGGGTTAAAAGTACAGTCTGGCCACAGAGCCCCACCCAGCTGACTGACCCACAGAGCGAATGAACCTGACCTTGGCCTCACCACTCCCATTCTCTAACCAAATGTCTTAACTGACTTCAGATTCTTGAACTATGCCTCAGATGCATTTCCAAACTAACACACAGAAAAAGTGATAGGACATAATCTTCTCTAGTAAGAGGAAAATATTTTATATTATTAATAGCTAACCACTTACCAACCAATTTGACTACAATCAATGAAATAACTCACAACTGGTTTAAATCCCTTTCTCCACACAATTCTTTTGTATTAGATGGTTACAGATGTCTTGCCGAAATCTCCAAAAAACATTGTCCTCAGAGACAATGCTGCTGATACAGGAGTTTGGGTTCCCGAACTGTCCTGCACAGGAACCAAAGACCACTCGTGCTAGAACAGGATGCTGCTTCCTTTTGCTGGGCCTTCTGCTCTCACTGTGCGTACTCCTCAGTCACCGAGACTGCATGGCCCCAGGGCTCTCTGAGTACAGCCCAGACCTGCTGACTGTCACATGGAAGAGAGGACATCAGAGACGATTTGGTGCAAAGCCATCAGTCATCAAGAGAGGGGACTCGAGTCCAGGGAAGTGAAGTGACAAAAAAGTCTCAGTGGTGAAGCTGGGGACAGCAGACCAGGCAAGTCCCTCCTCATCCTGTGTTCTGCCAGCAGATTAAAACCCAGGTTCCTCCAGCCCCTCCCCCCATCAGATGTGTCTTGGAACCCAGGAACTGTGGGGCCAAGAAGGCTGAGTGAGGGACAACCCCCCAGAACAACTAAAGTTTATCTGCTTCATACATTAGGGTTACACACAGGATTTCATTCAAAAGAAAGGGTTTCATGGTAAATAAACATCTTGAAAACCACCACATGGCAGAACAAACTTCAAATAAAAGGAAAGTTAAAGAGAGAAAACACAGGGTCTTATTTTAATGAGTGTGTCCTTTCATAAATGAAATAAGGAAAGAAAACAACACTAAACCCAAATGTTATAGCTTAAGAGTCCTCGCCTTTATTTTTGCCTGCCCGGGAAAATCAGACAAACAAACAAACAAAGACTGAGAGAAGAAAAACAAAGGGAAGAGAATATATTTTAGTTTCTAGGTCCCTGGGGAAGTCTTACATCCATATTGCATTAACTAGACAATTTAAATTGCTAAGATAAATCTTTACTAAAAAGAAAGGAAGAGAGAAGAATTTTCATAATTACCTGTGTGTGGGGAGGGAGGGGGGCATCATTCCTAATTTTACATTTTGCTTTCCTGTCTGCTGAACATCTTGGCTTTCAATTTCTCCAATTCCTTAAAAAAAAGTCCTTCCTACAGGTGCTCACAAGCCCCTGAACTGTCTGTCTTTAAGGTCAGTAAGAGGCAAGAACCAGTTTGTTACTACGTGGTAGGCTAGAGCTGGATGCAATTTGCAGAAAAAGCAGACAGCCCTGGGGACACTGGGGATTTGACAAGTCACTATGTTCACTGTGGTTTTGACACTCCACAAAGAACCTTTCTTTTTGTCATTCTAGACTCATACTGGAGCCAGATGATTTAAAAACCTTGCTTCAAACAATCTTAACTTTTTAAAGTCAATAGCTTCCAATGACATTGAACCAAACAACTTCTTTGCATTTTACAGACCATTTAAAGCCAGCAAACTTGATCATTAAGTAATGCAATGTTATTTACAGGAAGTGCCCTCATGCTAAGTACAATCCTTTGGGGACTTTGTTAATAGGCTCAGCAAAGTCAGCTCTGTCTCAGCCAAGTGTCCTCTCAGTACCATCCTCTGAAAAGATTGAATGTCATCTTCTAAACCCACAACCCCTCTTTACTTCCTTTCCCTCCCACTCACTCCTAACTTGCCACAAGCAACATTAGCATATAATGCAAAAGAGACACAGCCATTTCTCAGCATGGAGTACTGAACGTGTTTTTAAGAAGCCAAAAGAAAATGTCACAAAGCACTGATTTTCCTTATGCTCTAAGGATACACGAAAATTAATGAGTTGTTTTATAAACTTGGAGCATTCTGAGAGGCTGTCTTGGTTAGCCTCCAAGCCAACTTAAGTAGCCTAATTTTTATGTTCTACTTTTGAAGATCTCCAGGACAGACATTCTACAGTTGCCAATGGTAGCCTGACTTGTGGTTTAATTTCCTTCAGAGTCAAAGGGAGCTGAGCTATCTCTCTCAACTTCTTTAAAAAGTTAAGCAAGAGCTTACCTCTTTTTAAAGACATCATCTGAACCCTGAAACTGGTGACTGAAACGACACAAAAGCGAACAACCAAGAACGAGGCTACAGACTGAACCACAGACGGCGGAGGCGCGCCTGGCTTACTTCGGACGGGCACGCTGCTCCCTCCACGTGGAGGAGTCTGCACGCACCATGGGTGTCCGCATGAATGACTCAAGTTCACCAGTTTAAGAAATGACTCTGCAGCTCCTGGAAGGAAGGTAGCTCATGTGCAATGGAGATTTTTCTAGCCACTGGGGAAAATCTTTCCCGGGCCTTCCACACTTTCCAAATGAGGAAAAGGAGTTTTGGACTTTGGTGTCCTTTTCCTCTTCTGTTTTTCTAAGGGTCTCCCGAGCAACACCATACTCAGGTTTCCTACATTTTTTAAAAGGTGAACTTTCCACTGAGCTGCACTCCTTGAAACAAGTCTTCCGGAGACTTTGCCCTTGGCCTCCTGGAATTTTTCAATGAAACTCAAAAGAGATATTTACCTGACCCCAAATGTTATCCTAATGCAAACTCTGTTTTTAATTCCTTGAACTCTTCCCTTTCTCTTTTCTTGTCAAGCCCTCTGGGGAAAAAAAGACAAGTACAGATGTTGGCTTGACCTCAACTGGCAAACACCAAGGCAATCCAGTTCTAATGGTTTCTCAAGAACTTGGACAGCAGCACAAAAACATTAATTATGCTCCCTTCTCTGGCACGGCTCTTTGCACTTCACCTTTTTGGAGGATCAGTGCAAACACAGGAAATGCCAGCACATTATCTTGGTGGCAAAAATAAGATGTCAATCACAGGAAAAATAAAGGAATATTATGGGTGTTTCAAAAGCAAAGAGAGGACAGAAAAGAACTATAACCTAAGGGGCAGAGAGGAAGAGGAAGAGACCATTTTTTGCCAATTAAAGAATCTAAATGAGACTGGGTCCAGGCTCTCTCTGGCAGGGGACATTTTTGGAGGTTTGGAATTGGGCACCTCCAATCAGGGTTTTGTTGAGAATTTCCTTTTTTGGAAGATGAAAGGTTCCTATATGGAGGTTTCAGCGATTCCATTTCAAGCAGTCACATTTACCCCTGCCTGGCAATGGCGTGGGCTGTCACATGTACACACACAGCATGGTCGTGTGTATTTCAGGGGCTACTCCCTCCACCTGGGAACAGGTACTTCCCTTTACCAAGAGATGGAGAGGTGGGGTGAGTAGCTTCCCTTTACTGCCAGTATTCTCCAGGCATCACTTAGGTCCGAGGCTCCCGACACCCTTCCGCTCCACTCCATCTCAAACTCTGGGTTCCCACTGGCATACATGCTTCTAGCTACCCATCCTGTCATGAGGCAGAACTACCCCGCGATCCAGCAACAACCTGTGCGAGCACTCCAAGTCCAATGCCTGGCCGCACAGAAGGTACAGCCGGAGGCAGGGAGAGTAACTACTCACAAACCGCTGTGTGGGGAGCAGACCCTTCGAAAAAGGCACACTCAGTATAACAGTAAAGATTAACTCAAACCTCAGTACAAAAGTGTAATTTATTTCCTCCACCTTTTTAAATCTGATTCTTCAAAAGAAAGAGATGAAAAGTGCTTCCAAGCAAAGCACAGAGGCCCTCACACAGAATAGGAAGTGCCATCAGTTAAGTGACTTTGCTAACTTTGGTCATTTCCCCGCACCATGGGTCTCGCCAGCGAAACTAATTGGAGCCACGGCTGAACTATCCCCAGGTTTCGGAACTGAGCCAAGTAGAAAGATGCGCCCATGGAAATTCCCTCTTTAGTGTATAATTTGCACTGGTAGTGAGTGGGTTAACTGATTTGTAAGACTCCTGAAAAATCGCTCTTTGGAACCCCGTTTAACAAGAATACTTTTCATGTAAATTCCAGCTGGTAATGTTGAAATCAAGGACTTTGACAGGGATCTTTAGGTGAAGGAAAGGAACAGGCAAGTCACTGGAGCTTGCTCAGCTACAGGAATCAGAAAGACATTTGAGGATGGCTATGGCAGAGGAATTCGTACATTAGTGGCAACACAGTTACAAGAAATAAGCAAGCAAATAAATAACTAAATAAAGGTTTTAATCTTTTTTTTTTAACCTTCATTTAGCTCAACTCAGACTGGTTACTTCTTTATCTGTGGGCCACTCTGAATAAACAGAAGCCCTAGTATTTAAAAAAAGAACTTATTTTGTTCCCATGCAAATTTTTATTGACTAAGTTTATTATCAATGGCTTACTTGTTTTGTTTTCAAAGAAGTTATAGCTTTAAAAGTGTCTTTTCTTCTAGATGCTACCTAAGGGATCTTCAGTCTCAGTTTACAATGAAACTAAATGCTTCCTCTCTAACGGGATCATCAACGCGCTACCAGCTGTGAGGACTGAGTGGGTGATGCTACAGTGATAAAGCAGGATGCAAACACCGACAGTTGTGTCATTCATTGTCTGCCATCTGATCTTCATGTTGTCGCATCGGCATTCACGTGCCATCCCTCCTGGTTTTCTAGAAGCACTGTGTGACATACAGGGACCGTAGTGTCCTCATGTCGCAAATGAGTAACCAAAGCCCAGCACACTGAGCCCTCACACAGCTGGTATACCATAGGCCCTTCATCCCCTGCTCCCTCCTCTACCCTTTGTCCCAGTTCCCACGAAACCACAGCACACTCCGACAAGTGAGTCTGTGAAGAGGACTCCCACTTGGCATGTTTAAATGTCGCGATGATGGTCCCAAGCAAGGATGGATCATCACTGCCCTCCCCCTTGTAGGAGCTATGCACACTAAATAAACAGCAGCAGAACCTCCAGATTTTGCAGAAAAATAATTGTGTCTTTAAATTCTGTCCCACTACTCAGTTTTGGGTCCTGTGTTTATTAATATAGAATAAACTGTTTTTAGCAGTTATTCTTCAAAAAGCTATAGAAAAGGGCATTTCAACATAACAAGAACTAGACTATTCTATATATGGTGGAGTGTTCTTTTTAACTGTTTTTGTTGTCTCATGAATGCTTACTGGGTTTTTTAACACAGTAGGCTTATTTATTTATTGGCGGTAGGAAGACACCTAGTAGCTGTTGCTTCAGAAAGAACTATTAGACTATTACAATTACTCCTATTCCTTTCGATCTTGCCCTTCACTGTTAATGGTACTGCTTATAGTCATTAAAGTCCTTGCCATATGAATTGTGAAGACCAGATATTAAACAAGGCGATCCCAGATACCTTGGACTTTGCTAACAATATTAAACCGTCTGCTGCACAGCCAATTAAACTTGGTCCTAGAGACTCGTATTTCCCACAGTCTGTGTGTTGCTCTGGTTGATGCTTGCTGGCCAGAGAAGCCAATTGGCACCTTCTTCCTAACTAGGACAAATGATGACAAAGTGAGACACTGCAAGCTAACTATTCTGAAAGAATTTCACAACTTTTAAGGGCCTGTGGGCCAAGAATAAATGATACAACAGGAAAAGACCACCAGCAAATGCTGACACCTGCAATCTCTGCTTTTGTCTCTGCATCCCACACCTCCTGGACACAGGCACTCAGGTCCAAATCCTAAATACCCTAGGTCCACATGTAAGCCATTATGAGTAACTGCACTTGAAATTTAATTACACATCTGCTCTTCTGCAGCCTTTGGACATCTTATGACTTTCTCTGACAACTGTTTGCAAAGGCCATAATCACAAGCATCTGTAAACTGGATCCCCAGCTACAGGGCAAAACACCATACAACTCCAAAAGGCTTGGGGTCCAACCTTATTTGGTTTCTTGCCTCCCTCGCTTTCTTTAAAGTTGCGCTGAGCCTTCAGTTTGCAGAGAGAGCTGATTAGCCTTGGAAGAAGGCGGCCCGGGGTCCTCTGTATCATTCTCCACACACAGGCCGGGTGAATCCTTATCATCTCCCTTCTGGTGGTGGCCTCCCTGGTACCTTCAGAAAAAGGCCTCATGGCAAGTGACAGCCTCTGTGCTGATGACATTCCCCTGGCGGTTTCTGAATCCCTGAAGGAGGCTTGGGACGCACCCTGGCTCCAAGTGGGCCAGGGAGCAGGTGCACCAGGACTTCCCCGACTCTTCCCCTTGGGTCGCTCCGAAGCTGTGTGGCTCTGGGGCTGCAGCCACCCTTTCTAACTATAATTGGCCACTGGCACACCCTGCCATCTTGAACAACACAATTAACCTCCCCGTGTCTGTTCCATATTTTTAAAACTTGACAGCATCCGCTTCTTAAAAGGATTTCTGTACTGTCCTCTTTTATCCAATAAACACTCCAGGTCAGCCACACACTGATCCAGTGACCCTGGGCACGCCACCTCCCTGTTTCTCATCTAGTTCCTAGCCTCCTATTTTTTCCTTATGAGGAACAGGAGTCCTCCTCAAAGGATGAAGCACAGTGGCAACCTAGGGAATACGGTACTATCATTACTGTCATCCTCATTATCCTCTTTGAAAGCTCCATCTGGAGAGTTAAAAGCTCTGCAGCCAGACTAACAGGGTTAACTCCAATTATTTAACTGCTCTAGCCTCAGTTTTCTCATCTGTAAAGTGGGGATGACGTAACAGCACCCGACTCAGAATTATTGTGGGAAAGGACAGTGCCAGGAGCAATGAACCCATGGCGCACAGCATTAGTCACTCTCATCCTGCAATCAACCTTGCTTGCTTTGTTTCATCAGGGACCTTTTAAAATAAATCACTTTTCCCAAGGCATTCAACTTTAATGTGCCAAAGAAAGACGAGGGACTAATAACTGTTGTTACATATCCTATTTCACTGCATGCAGCCAAACAACATGTGCGGCACAATTTATTGTCCCCTTTTCATGTGAAGTTCAGGAAGGTCAAGTGGCTATTAGGTGGCAGCCAGAATTCAGAGTCAGCCCTGAATGACCCAGACTATGCATTGTTTCCATTTAGATATGAAGCAGAAGAAAAATAAAGGTTTTCTTTAAAATTTTGGAAAGTCATCTAATTTACATACACGGCATGGTTCAAAGTCCACTGTAACAATCAGCTTTAGATTTGGACATATTCAGTAAAGACTCAGCTCCAATGGCACCAACTCTCCACTCCTCTTCTCCACCTCTCCTTAACCTGCACCCCCATGAGCAAGTTAAAGGGACCCCAAATTAAACCTGCCACTGCAGGGGTGTCACTGCAGAATATGATCTGTGCGGTATGCAAGACCGCACCTTACGAAGAACATTTTACAGGTCTATGTAACTAGAAAGACATCTAACTAAAACATCTGTATCACTGTGAAACTTGACTTGTGTCTACTGTGAGATGCCCTGCATCCTACGCAAACGTACCCACTTTCACATACAGGCTGTATCAGAGCTAGCACTGCACTGCAGTTCACTTCTGGGGGTGGGGGGTGGTCCAGAAAGACCCAGTCAGTAACAGCAAAAAGAAGGGAGGGAGGGGAGTCGTTTTAAAAGTATGTTATAATGAAACGTTATCTTAGGATTATTACATTCTTTTGACAAGTACTTGGCAAGACAGTAGATACAAACTTAAAGGCATTAACTCACTCATTATGTAAATAAAACAGAATCCAAATTCTTCATAATGTACCTAGGGCCTCAACATCAATTTACCTTGCTTCTTGATTTATTTTTACTATTATTCATTTTTTTCCTTCTCACTTCGTACACTTCTATAACTGACAATCGCTGCAAGTAAAGTTTCTATCAAAGAAAGTTAGGAGGGTGCTTTTCTTTTTTCCATTACCCAATTAGGTCTCCCCTCCTGGAAAGATGAGAATCACCGAGGCACACAACTGCCTCTTGAAATTTCGAGGGAAAATTACTGGACAATTGTTTTTAAAACATCTGTGAGGTTTATTCTTGGATTTAATAAAGACCAACATACTTTTATTACAAAGAGTACTTTACATGGAATGAGTTTATACTTCATTAAACAGAACAGTTACATCCACGCAGGAACAGTTAGTCTTAACAGAAAGGACATAGACCATACGGTCATCACACACCCAGGAGAATGTTCTGCAAATGGTAACACGAAGCACGCCTTCTGCAACCACAGGCTTACGGCTGAGGACGTTTCTGATTCCCCCAAGCCTTTGATGCTCTTCAGGAATCTTTGACCCTCTACACCTGGGGATTTGTGACATTTCTGTTGACTAGTAAACGTTAACCAAGTATTTCCCGATGCTAACCTAGCAACACATTTAATGCACTAGTTTGTGGCAAATGAGGAAAAACTCACTATTTTTCATAAAATCACCACAAATACAGTCCCTGTGCATACTGACAGACTCTCTACAGAAGGAAAATACCCTTGAATTGGCCCACACACACAAGTTTACAGAGGAGAATTAAGATGAGGACACAACCCCTCAAAACAGTTTGTCTTTGTTCCCATGACCAGGCAACCAATGAAATGCAAAGAACAGGCAGAAGTGGCCAACCCACGGAGCCCTCACATTTTTCCCTCTGCAGCCTTTGAAACAGTTTACAGTTCCGTTATCTTTATTAGGACATTTTCCTCATCACGTTAATGAGTCACTAAACAAAAGGCTTACTAAAGTGTTTATATTTGGGAACAAACTATCTGTTAAAGGTCTAGCAGAAGAGACAAGTCATACTTTGCCATTGCTTTTCCATGAAATCATCTGGGAAACGCAAGGCAGAAGAGCTGGGCTAGAAACCCAGGATGGCGCGTAAAATCCAAAGCAAAGCCTAGGGCCAACGCAAAGAAAATGTGAGCAATCCTTTTTGCCACGTAGTCCCTACCATCCCCATCTCTAGCCCCCACCTTCGTGGAGCTCTTTCTTTTCGACAACTATCACCCAGGACATTATTTCAGAGAAGGCAGAATTGTTAAAACCAAGCACTGTGCAAGGTAAGTGAGGGGAACAGAAGTCGGTATGAACCTTGTGTTGTGGGGACTGAAAGGGACAAAAAGGAATCTAGTTAGTTGAAGCAATATTTCATGAGCAGAAAAAACAACAAAGGGCAAATGTACATTCATCACATCTTTTTATGGTTCTATCCGGCACACACCAACGGCATGAACACGTGGCTGCCGGGTCTGAGAGGCCGATTCCTGACCGAATTCCAGACCCAGGGCCAGCGCAAGGGAGCTGTGCTGTGCATGACATCTGGAACGTTTCTAAAAAGAAAAAAAAAAAATGGTTCCCATAGAACCATTTCTACTTGGTGGTCTTTTCACAGCGGTCAAGAACACATATTAACTGAATTAACAAACAGTACAATATTGTTTTTAACAAGCAACACAGACCTATAGTTAGAAGTCAAAGGGAAGTTAAGACATGTATTAGTAGAATTTCAGCCAGGGAACATTGGAAGAGGCCAGAAATACCCAGAGAGGACAAAGCACTGTCCCAAGGGGACAGGAAGGACAGACAGCACACAGCCCCACCGCTGCCCAGAGGAGGCGGAGAAGGGAGCGTCTGCGAATCCGCAGGAAATTCTGCCGAGGGAATTTCTAGCTCTCTGAAAGGCACTCTGGTGGTTCCTCAAAGCCACAGCTCACCGGGCTTTGTCCCCTGTGCCATTTCTACTTCTCAAGGTAAGTTGCACAAAGTCTCCACCCTGTGGGGAGAAGAGTTCTTTTTCCCTTCCGCTCTACCACAGCTTCACAAGTATGTACCAAATTGATCCTTTTTGAACATCCTTCACTTTTTTTTAATTTATTGATTTCAGAAAGAGAAAGGAAGGAGGGGAGAGAGAAACACAGATTTTGTTGTTCTACTTATTCATGCCTTCGTTGGTTGCTTCTTGCATGTGCCCTGACCGGGGATAAAACCTACAACCCTGCCGTATCAGGATGATGCTCTAACCAGCTGAGTTACCCGGCCAGGGGCTCTTTCACTTCCTTCACTTCTAATTTCATCTCCAGAAAGTTCTGCCTGATCACTGAGTGAGTGAAAAATCCAGGTACATATAAACACACACTAGGCTGAATTACTCTTCGTTATTCAGATAGTTGTTCTGAATTTCAAAAAAGATGAAAAGCTGTGCAAACAGAGGTTCCTCCACACATTCAGCTGGGACAGACTCTAGTCCTGGGTTCCTCATGTCCCACCAGAACAGAAAGCCTGGGCAGTACACCATATTCATAGCAGCATTAACCACAATAGCCAAAATGTGGAAGTAACAGATAAATGGATAAAAAAAATGTGGGCATGTACCGAAAATGGAATATTGTTCAGCCTTAAAAAGGAAATTTTGACATATGCTACCATATGGATGAAACTTGAACATGTGCTAAGTAAGCCGGTCACAGAAGGACAAGTAGAGTATGGTTCCTCTAGTACAAAGTTTCAGAGCAGTCAATTCATAAACACAGAAAGTGGAAGGGTGGGGGGCAGGAGCCAGGAGCTGGGCGGGAACCGGAGAGTCACTGTTTAATGGGCATCGAATTCAGCTCTGCAAGATGAAAGAGTTCTGGACGTGGGTGGTGGTGATGTCTGCACAAAAATGCAAATGCACTTAATGCAACTTCAAAATACTAAGACAGTTAATTTTACGTTATGTGTATTTTATCACAATTTTTTTAAAAAAACCTAACAGGCGGTTTCCAAGCATAGTTGTGCCAATCTGCACTGAACCTTGGTCTTCAGGTGGGAGCCATCACTGCACAGCAGGGCTGGGTCACTGCCCTCTTCTGACAACTGCACGGGAGCTAAAGCAGATGCCAGTGGGGCTGGGCCATCGCTCCTCAAGGGCAGGCCTTCCCCAGGGAGCACGGTGTCCTCAGGAATACCTGACTCAATTCCCTTCCTCGTGGCAATCAGGAGAAGTGGCTCCCTGCCCTGAAGTGGGAGGGGTAATAAGACCGCCAGGTTCCCAGAATTAAGGAAGGAGGAAGAGCCAAAGTCAAGAGCCAAAGGCCCTGGTATCCTTGGGGGTGCATTTCCACCTGTAGTTTTATGCTGGAGGAAGATGGGGCTGGGACCTTAGAGGCACCAGCTGCCTCCCCCGCAGCAAATAATCTCCACCAGCTGACCCAGGCATCTTGTTTGATAAGGCAAGAAAGAGAGGAGATTATTGTTGGCAGTGAAACAGCACCAGTTGTTACTGGCAATTGGATCTTGGTCCAGGAACCTCAGAACTTGAGTCTGGCTAAGAAAAAATTCAGAGCCAAGAATCAAACTAGAGAAAGTTTACATGGAAAGTCACAGAGGCAGGAAGAGTGAGCCAGTTGGGTGTGTGTGGGCTTGGGAACCAAGTTACAGAGGCAAAAGAAGGGCCCTTGAAGCTTAGGAGAAAGAGAGAGGCAGAGAAAACATGCCTGGGGGCACGGGGTGAGGAAAGGCTGGTGGGGGGTGGGGGCTCCATAGAGAGAGTCAGAGTGCCACTGGGTCCTCCAGCCTGAAGGTATTTCTCTAGAGGTTCCAAGGGAGGATCCCAATAGACTATCCATCAGCTTTCCAGATGTGTCCTTTCAGGATCATGGTCTCTACTGACTGGTTAGCACCAGGGCAGGGGGTCAGCCATGGCCTCACTTTTCTGGTTTTGCTGCTTTTCTGGGCCTGGAGCTGAAACACAACTGAGGCCTAGATGTACTCGATGCAGGTCAGAACCTCACTGTGCTGGCCTGATGCTTAAGGGCCATTCTCCAGGCCCCTTGTTCGTTCCCCCTCTAAGAGGCTCTAACCCACATGACTAGCAACGTGCCAGGGGAGGAGAGGTCAGGGGAGGGTCTGAACTGCATGACCAAAGATATGAGAGGTCAGGGGGTCTAAACCACTTGACCAGCGATAAGCTATGGGAGGACTAGTTACGCTGGGGGTGAGGTCCTCATTTTCCCAGCTTTGCCTGTTGCTAGGCACCTGGGGCTTCCTGCCTTGATGGCCTTCTGTAGCTGGTCTATTGTCCTTGCTCCACCCATGTCTAACTGCCTACCACACCTTCGGTCTTCATGAGAATATACAACACTTTCACAGTGCTTATTGTGAGCCATTCTTCTAACACTTTATTGATGTCAACTTAGTTAAGCCTCACAACCACCGGCACTGTCTTATCCACTGTTGGACACAGCAAGCCATGAAAAGGTTACGGAACTTGTCCAAGGTTTCAGAGCTAGTAAGCGTGGGAGCCAGGCCGCTGTCCTTGCCCTGAACCATATGCTGTCCTGCTTCTCTGACAGAATGACTGTTTACACCTCACTAGACAAGTAGAGGAGCTGAAGGTATGTATGTTCAGCACTTGTAGCATGGTAGCTCTGCCCCCCACCTTGTTTTTAGGGGGAGACGTGCAGTAGAGCTTCATACAGACACATCTTCCAAGTCAGGCTGGCGTAAGACATCAGCTCTTACAGCTCTTACTAGCTGTGTGGCCTTGGGCATGTTAATTAACCTCTCTGAGCATTAGCTATTCACTGCATCCGTAATACATCTGTCTACTGTGTCCATGAGGATTAAATAAGGCCTCTGGCATATACTCAGTAGACAGAAGCTACTATTCACCCAGCTGAAAGCTCTCAAAACAAGCCTCAGACACACAGTCACCACGTAATAAGTTCATCAAAATTCTCTAATAAAGTAATAATGGCTATAAGTCTAAACTGGCATGCAACAGTAGATTCACAGCCACAGTGCTACAGATCTAGAAAAGTTTCTTTGCCATACTGTTTGGGGAGAAATTTCAATAATTTTTCCTAAGTGTTCCCCTGGGCTTGTTAAGAACCAAGTCACAAGGAAACAGACAAAAAACTATGGGCAGCGCATCCGTGTGTGAGCAGAATGTTTTACTTAAAAACAGTTTAAAAGTTAATTTAAAAAATGATATTTTATAATTCTTTGTTTGATTCTAGAAAGCCAAACATTCCAAAATTAGTAAATCACATATAGAAAATGGAGAGTCTCCAACCACCAAAGAGCGAGCATAAACTACACATCACATCTCAAACTTCAGAGAAAAACCATCTGATGAGCGTAGCCTTCTGAAGGGGTGGGAGCTCTGTGTTCTTTCCTCCCCCAGAAGGGAGCCTGGTGACCAGGCCCCTGGCCAGCCCATCCCAAGGCGGGACAGCTATGTCTCAGAGACCAGAGAGCAAGCCTCGTCCAAAACTCGTTCCGCTCTCACGTTCAAGAGCGTAAAAATACTCAGCAACACCACGTACACACGCACAGAGGGACATTTTCCAGGGCTGCTTCACACCAGGATCTAAGGTAAAAGAAGCTGGACAAGCCCTGTGCAGATGCCCCGCCCCCGGTCAGGATGCAGGGATTCTCCTTCCTGGAGACAGACTGTATTTTTACAGCAGGCTTCTCTATTTTCCTTCCAGAACGCTTCAACTATAACAGTGCAAACCAAACATCTGAAATAATGAGTCACCTATTGGCTTGAATCCGAAGCACCAGGTCAAATCCAGTTTAAGCCACGTCAGCGCTTAACGGCAACGGAGTACAGCAAGTAGACTGGTCTCTGCCACCCGCAGTCTGCGGGCCCTTTCTGTTCCAGGGGGGCGGGAGGGTGGATGGCGTCCTGGGAATGAGAGGCATGACCAGCAGTCCTGGCTGTTCAGGATGGCACAGGGACAATCAATGGCACTGCTTGTCTCTGAATGGCCCCTCTTTAGAGGTATTCCAGACAAAGAAAAGCCAGAAAAGAAACAAACTGGTATTTTTTTCCCTTATGAACATTTCTGGCAAAGGGTAGTCTGAGAGAAAGGGAGGGTTGCATGAACAATAATGGTAATTAAGTAATATTACTCTTGCTTGTGGATTTCAGTTATATTTGTTCTTGATCATAGTAGGTAATGAACTTGAAATATTCTTTCATCAGTTTTGGGAAAGAAAGTGTCACTCTCAATTCTCCAGATATTTTGGACGGAAATGAAGAAATGGGTGACAAGAGCTATAATAAATGATTACCAACCTCATATGACATCTAAATTACACATTTCTATTCCTCCTTTATGATATTATATTGTCTACAATTAAAGCCAGACAATTATTTGAAATTGACTTAAGAAAATACATAGCTACAAGATTACTTCTCAAGAAAGATGGAATGACAATGGGTTCTCGTTCCAACAGGCTGAACTTCCAGGAGACACAAACAAGCCCGGGTGAGCTAACCTAACTCAGCATCATCTCACGGCAGACAAGAAGCGGCCTGGAGGAAGACCTTGCAGAGACATTTGACCTCTGCTGAATTAAGGAGTGAATGAATGGCTCATGAAGCAGCCCTGGGACGGAAAAGCTCCAAGAGCAGTTTTCATGCATCACACAGTGCCCAGTGCCTTTCCTTTCATGCAAATCGGTTCTACCTCTTCTAAAACAACCAGCAAAGTGAGAAAGAAAAGCACAGTAAAAATTCCTGATCTTCTTTGGGAGAGCCTTGTGATTCTTGTCTCATCACTCCAATTCTGGGTGGATGTGCCAAGCGCCTGTCCACACTGTCTCTCCTACAGCCGGTCCCAGCTGCCCCACAGCCAGATCCGCCAGAGCCCAACCATTCAGAACCCAGCTGGGAACCTGGGAGACAGAGGCTCTGAGCAGGCACATGCTGTCCAGGACCAGCACACCACACTCTGACACAGGTAGATATACTCTACAAATAAACATCCAGAAAAGGCAGATTCCTCCTTTTATAGTAATGTTGATAGTCTCTTCTGCTCTCAATTTTTTTGCCTTCCCATTAAAACACAAAAAGTACCTAAGTGACTCTAAGTTGCCCATGTTCCAGTCTGTCAATTCATATAAAACCAAAATTCAAACATTTAAAAGGCAATTCAATTTGTAAGTACTAACTAAATAAATCATAGATATGTAACATAGCAAACATGATAATTGTGTAAGCCAAGCAAGAAGCCAAGCAAAATCCCAGCCCTTGTTCTACCACAGAATTACCTAGGGGACCTGGAAAACTCACAGAAGATCCAGGACCACCCCCAGACAGCAGATGGGCCTGGGGTGGGGTGGAAATAGCCCTGGGCATGGAGCCAGGAGACGAACTTTCTAAGCTTGGCGTTTCACTTCCTGGGTGACCTCAGGTCCATCCTATCTCTTCCCTCTCTCCTCAGTTCTAAAATGGGAGCACTTATCAAAAATAATCTAAGTCTCTTCCAATCTAACACATGATTTTTTTTTTTCAAAGTCCTCCCATCCTGGAGTTTTTCCCCACTTAGGAAACTTGCATCTCTTAGCATGGGACAGAAGCAAGAAAAAGTGGAGAAAAATGTGCCAAGTGCATCTCAGGGGACATGAGCAGAGAGATTCAACAGGATGAAAGGATGTGTGTGGAGAGTAAGTAATTGGCAAGGTAGATGATAGTTAAAAGGGCAAATATTATTTGAAATTGTCCCTTTTTAAGGGACACAACGAAAGAAAAGTTGGCCCCTTACTGCTGTGGCTTGGTGGGTTAGACATCCTCCTGCAAACTGAAAGGTCACTGGTTCAATTCCTGGTCAGGGCACTTGCCTAGCTTGCAGGCCAGATCCCCCTTTGGGGGCCTTCAAGAGGCAACCTACAGATGTTTCTCTCCTTCTCTTTCTCCCTCCCTTCCCTTTTCTAAAAATAAATTAGTAAAAAAAAATTTTTTTAAAAAAGGAAATAAAAGTTGGAAAGGAGAGAGAAGTGAAGTAAGAGACAGTAAGTTCAACGCAGTCCGTGAACATTTGTCCAGTGCAGCTATGATACATGATGGATATAAGCAGGGGCTTCAGTGAAGAGCCACGTGGTCCCTAAACTCAAAGGATCTGTGGTAGGACTCAGTGGTTCTCAAACTTCAAATGCATCAGTATCACAGGCAAGCCTGTTAAAAAATACAGATGCCTGGGTTCCACCCACTCATCCCAAACATAATTAATCATGCTTTTGTTGCTCACGACAGTTTGGCAACAACAAACTAAATAACAGTGGAAGACAAGTTTAGGGTAATGCAGTTAAACAAATACACAGGCTCTTTAAGGCAACTCTGACTCAGTGACAAAGAACAAATACGGGTTAAGACCAGTGTTCCCAACGCTGTGTGCCCAGGTGCCCAGAAGAGCCACAGCAAACTCACAGGAGAGTGAAGGGGTATTTACATTTTTCCAAGAAAAAATAGAGGCTTGTTGGGCACCGTACAAACAACTAGTTCAAGTTAATTCACAGACTGCATCACGTTCCTTTGATGACATCATCTTTGGGAAAATGGGTTTTTTGCGATTGTTATGATAAAAAGCTAAGCATATTTGAAAATCAATGTGGAACAGGAAATGAGGGTGAAAGTGCCCAATCTAATTCTTAGGAATGAATGCTGAACGGGTGGGCACATCTCACTAGTAATTAACAGTGGTTATTTGAAGATGAAATAAATTTTAAAATTTTACATAGTGAAAACCAGTTGTTTCAATTAATGTGTATCACATTTTCCAATGGCAACGAAGTTGTTAGGGAAAATACTTAGTAGATTGTTTATACTTGACTACTTAAACAAAACTGTTTGGTGTTTCTTTGGAAAGAATATCAAGACACTTGGAGCACCATGAACAGACAATCTAGGAACTTCTGAGTTAAGGCAACCCAACAATGAGATTCTTTTCACAGACAACAACTTAATTCCCTTGATCAAAACAGGTCTGTTTAATGCGGCATTCTGGTAGAGAAAGCATTCTAGCAAAGTTCCAGAATAATGCCTTTCTAAGTATTCTCAAATGAGAAAATGGATTATCGTGAATGTCTGTCCACTAATTAGCCAATAACCTCATGAATTCTTTTCTTTCACGTTGTATTTCAAATTACATTCCAAGGTAGAAAAAAAAAAATCTTGTTTTCCTGATAAGCATTATTACATTTGTACAAAGTCCTCAAACAGAAGTCTCATTTCACGAAGTGTGCGCACACAGTAATTTCAGTCCCAGACTTGTTAGAGAATTCAAGTCCAGTTACCCCTAGTTTTTCAAGCAACAAGTCACAGGAAGTGTGGTGCTCTCTGTCGGCTGGTGCCCCTAACCGCCTCGCCCACCGCGCCGGTCCCCAGCCCTTTCTTGGCACAGAAGTAAGTTTGTTGTTGTTATACGACATTGGTCCTCTGTCCTTCCAGGTGCTATGAGTTTTATGACAATGGGATTTTAATTGAGACTTTAATAATTCTTAGATATAAGAACTTCCCAAGATTAAAAAACCAAGGGTACACCCTCCTCTTAGCAGGCAGAACTTCATTAAAAAGGGACCGGACATCTGACACAGACTCTGCCTGCCAGGCAAGGATTAAACACAAAACAAACCTCAAGACTTACAGCCGTGCCCTGGGACCCTCTTGCCTTGTGACCTGACACAGGTGCTGGCACTATGGGGAGCACAATGGCGCTATCCTTCTGCAGGTGTAGCTGCCTCAGCCGTCCTTTATGCTTCTCAAACCCTTAAATCTGGGTTTGTTTGTTTTTAATTACTGGCAGGTTCAGACGCTGCTTGAAAAACTAGAATTGTTCAAGTGGCTGTTCAGAGTCAAGTCTCTGACTAGAGGAAAATCTTGAGTGACCAAGCAAATCTGAATTATGACTTGCAGCAATTTATCTGTCACTTAGGTTAATGATGAACAAGCAACATATTCTTCAGAAAGAGCTGCTTCCTAGGGAGACAAAGGAGATCAAATAAGGGAAGCTTTTTCATGAGTGACAGTTATTTTGAAAAAATGAAAGTTGAGAGCATTGCACCTATTAATTTCTAAACAGTTTTGAAATTTTTAAAGGTTTTCACTTTGAAAACTAAAGAGAGTTTTCACTTTAAAAACTAAAGAGTTTTCACTTTAAGATGAGCCTTTCAAGTGAGAAACATTTCAGATATAGTCTTGTTACATGGGCAAACTAGATACCCATGCTAACAGAAAGCTTTGTTATTTCATGTTAATTCTCACATATAGCCATACTGAAGCTTCAGAGTAAAAGTTAATCAGTAAACAGCTTCAGTTTGGTGTTGGGAGGAATGAAAAGAGAAGCTAGAGTTACAACGTGAGTCAAAAGATAATGTCTCTACTTTGAGTTTCAAAAATCAAATCTTAAAAGCTTTCAAAGAAAGAAATGACTGATGGATGTAAACAGACCCTCTCGGAGAGAGATCACTAACAAAATACTATGAAGTTGAGATGCTCTGGCTGAGAAAATACTTTCCATGACCGAACATAAGGCAGCAGATGACCAGGACTATGCTCTCTTTCAGCCTGTGTCTGAACTCAAATTAGCTGCTTTAAAAAAGAAAATTAACTGAAACTCCAAAAACACTAAAAAAATAAAAGAAATCACATTTAAATCTGCTCAACATTTGACCGGCGGGTTTGCCATTTGCCAGGCCCTGCAGGCCAGGCGGGCGGGCGGGCACCCACGTCTGAAAGGTCAGGTAATATAGCAGGCAGGGAAGCCTCGGAGGAAACACTGTGAAAAGACAATGAAACGGAACGGCTCCTGCCATTTGGTCTGGTGATGAAAGGAGGATGAGATGTCACTGAGGATGATAAATATTTGCACCCCTGACTTCTTTGTGAGGATAAGGTAACAGAACAAACGCCTGCTCTTGAAAGGGTGGTTTGCTTTGCCTTAAGATTGATTTAAGCTGAGATGATTCTACCACGTTCACAAAAACCATCACTGATAAAGCAGGTCGCAGAGCAGAAGGTCCCAAGAGCGCAGTCCCGAATCGTTCACAGAATTCCTCTGCTTGGGACAAGTGCCCGCTAACAATGCAAGTTATTCTCAGGTGTGTCTATGAGTTACGCTTCACAGCGAAGGGCCCTTCTGAGTTAGGCAGACTCTTTAACAGGGAGATATTCGTACTTAAACAGATAAGGACTAAATATAAGTACAGTATCAACATTTCCGTGTAGCCAACTTATACCACCAATGAATTCAACAGCATTAGAAGGAAAACGAAAACAAAAACAAAACCTTCCAACCCCTCACGTGCATCCCTCAGGGTGAGGCTAGAGGAAAAAGAGAAGCCAGAGGAGTGAGGAAGGTGGGGGGAGGGCCTGCTTCTCCAGCCCGTTGGTCTCCTCACAGGAGAGCCATTCTCCTCAGAGCCTCGGTTCATCCAGCAGGCAAACTGAAACACAGGTATAGACAGTATACCTTCAATGTGAAGGAGTAAGTGGGTGGGGAGTTTAACTCCTTAAAACCAAAAAAATTTAAAACTTTTACAATATATTTATGTGAAACACACACATTTAGTAGACTCTCACCCTAAAAAGACCCAGAAAATATGGTACCACGTTTAAGAGTTTCCACTGAAATTTCTAGAAAAGAAGGGCATATCTGATACACACTCTGGAGAATGACAAATGACTGACCCCAAAACACGCATGTGGTTCGAGGGGACAATGACAGCAATGAAGAAGGGAAACAGAAGAAAAATCAAGGTCCAAACAACCCTGACACATCTTGACTTTTTTAAAATTAGGTGGTTTAAGATAGAGATTCCTAATTATGACACAAGAAAATGAAAGGAGCAACACTTTCTTACAAAACCAAACAACTTAAAATTCCTACCTGCCCGCTTCCCTAAAGGCATCTTATTCAAGTCAAGGACCATAGCACGGGAACACATCCTTCTCAACGTCCCATCCCTCCTCGTTTACTCTAACAAAAAGTACGGTACCGGAAAAAAATAGCATAAGTTTTGCTACATAAAGGCAGTTGATATGCTTTATTAGATTTAGTTCTTTCTTCGTTCTTAAAGAACCTACATCGGCCGGTGGGACCCCTCACCAGCAATAGGCACTCCTATGTAAACCCGAGGAGGAGCCGAACTGTGAGAACGTACCTCAGGCAGAAGAACGCAGACCCGGAGTTCCATGGACACCCCCAAGAAGGCTCCTAGAGCCCAACCAAGGACGTTGGGGCACAACCTGCTAACCCTGCATAAACCTCCAACCCAGAGGTCTGTGCCACAGCCAGAGCAAATCCCAGCAGCTCTGGCTCCCTGAGCACTAAATAAGAGCCAGGCCCGAGCCAATTAATCACTTTACAGCACGTTATTTCATTTAAACCTCACCACCACCCACAACGAGGCAGGTGCATTTTATGAAGATGGAAACTGAGGCTCAGAGGGGCAAAGCAACAGACTGAAACCCATGCCCGGCTCACCCACAGCTGGGGCTCGTAAACACCACACTGAACTAATGTATTGATTAGCTGACAGCAAGCAAAGTCTCAATTTAGAGATATGAAAATATCATCCTCTTACCAGTAAAAGGTTTCAAATCTCAGAGACAATCCCTTTTTCTTCCAGTCGTTTCTTTCTTCCTCATTACAGCCCCTCCGAAGGCCCTGGCAGCAAGTAGCAATATGAACAGGAGCTAAAGGGTCCACACTCTTTACCAAGCAACACTCTTCAGGGAAATATATCCCCAAGAGGGGGCCCCAATGGAGAGAAAGCAATTTGCTTTGAGAGGTTTGCAGCAGGCTTATTTATGCCAGCCTCAAACTGGAGCAAATTCAAATATCCTAATATGGGGCTAGCTGAGCCACACACTAGCACATACAAAATGATGAAACACTAAATAAGCAATTCAAAATGAGCAGAATGTGGTTAATGCAGCTACATGGAATGTAAAATTATAATAGTGCTAAATATTTCAAATGCAACAGGATTTACCCACCACTTGAAACCACTGAAACAGTCCCATACAGACACAATTTCAGAACCCAAATTAGAAGACAAGCATGAGAATTCAATCTGCTATAGTTTGCTGTTATGGTGGTTGAAAGCTGCTGGAAAATAAATTACAAACTGTCAAAAGTCAAAACAGAGACCAATAATGGATTGTTATGTGAGTAAAGAAACATGTATTCAGGCCAACATCAAATGCACACTTTGATTACTGCAATTAATTTCTGAATTTGTGTTATTAAAATACCTATCTGCTCTGTAGCTTCTTGAAGGCTGGTTTTAGAAAAAAGTCAACTGTCTCCCTACGGAGACTAATGAGGTCTGAGTTTCTACATCAGTGCTGCTCAGGAAACATTCCTTTAATCCTTTTTGTTTATTCTATTCCCTGCATTTATGAGCTCTCTAAATCCCTTCTACTTAAACCATGCTACTAAACCACTAGGATTAAAGACATGGCGAGTTTTCTAGCAGAATGTACTTAGCTTCATGCCTGAATAATGTGTTTACACAATTTCATAGTTCAGTAATTTGCTGAATGAGCTTGTACAAAATAATGTGTCTGAAAACTCATTTTTAAAAATGCGTTTTGTCAGAAAACGTGACAGGAGGTTTCCATTACTTCCGGGAAGAAAAGGCCCCACAGCCCCACGCAGACTTGGCACATGGTAATGGCCTTCTAAAGCCAGACAGCAGAGCCATGGCTTGCCTGGGGCTTAAGTTACGTTTTAAACATTATTAGGAAGAGCAGTTTAATGAAAAGTGTTTCAATTAACAGTTGATTAGCTGACAAAATCAGACATTCTCAGGACATCCAGGCCATCAATGCAACTTCAAAAGCTGGCAAGGATTAGGAGCAAGACACGCACGAGCATTGCGGCAGCCCCCAGGCTCCGCACGGGATGCTGTATGTCTGGGAAATAGATGGCGCCAATGGAGCCTGCTTCATGGGCCACTTGTCTGGGTCACAAGGCTGTCAATCATCACTTCCACCATCCCCCCAAATGCTCACCAGGTCTTTTAGGACCTTCTAAGCCATCATCACCGTCATGACCACGCTACCACCTACACTAAACAGAATGCAGGCAGGTCACCTTATATACCTGGCCTGTCCAACAGGCAAAATCACAGAAAAAAGGCAGTGTCTTTGTGCTCCTACCATAAAGTATCAATTTGAGCTAAATCATTCTTACTAACCCACTTTCTCCTTTGATCTGTTATAACATTTAACTTAGGAATCAAGACACAACAACCTGTAGGCTGGTTATCTTTGGATTAATTGGCTCTACAT
Organism: Glossophaga mutica; assembly: GCA_039655065.1. Lineage (NCBI taxonomy): Eukaryota > Metazoa > Chordata > Mammalia > Chiroptera > Phyllostomidae > Glossophaga > Glossophaga mutica. The sequence goes on from CM077305.1 coordinate 49,385,793, forward strand.
TTTAGAATGCCCCAGAATTTAATACAAACCAAAGATTAAGCATTTCTGCATAGAACTGTCAGCAGACAATACTAATTACCTTATATTTACAACCCAGTCTGAGGTCCTTCCAAAGCTTTCACAGTTGCTATTTAACCCTCACAACCTTCATATAAAGTGAAATTTCTCTACTCAGCAACATCCAATAACACGTTTTGCAAAATTAACACATCTAATGTGAGCTCTGATGAAGCAATAATAAAATTAAACAGGTGTCACCAGCAAAAATTCTGTCCTAAAATGCATATCTTGATTCAACTCACCTGACATTTACCAAGCGCTCACTATATTCTAGGCAGTGTGCTCCGGCCAGGTTTCTTTAGGAAAACAAACACTGACAAAATTAAAAATTTAATATCCTTAAACATTTAAAAGAAAAACACTGGTCCATGAAATCCACAAGTCTAGGGATCACTAATTTGAAAGCTTCTATTACTATATCTTTACTTTCCCTATGCCTAAGTGACCATCTGGTTTCAGATGAGCATCTCTAGAAGCGGCATTAACTTCTTTATACCACCAGGGACTAGGCCATGAATTACTGCTCAAGGCTATTTAATGTACAAGACAGAAATTTATTAAATAGCAATCAAGCAGTAATTACTAAATCGTTCCCCAGTGGCTCAAAGAGTCAGTAATTAACTACCACTTACTGCACTAAGATTGTAAGTTATTAAATAGCACTAAAGGAACAGTTCATTAAATGGTACCTTAGTGTCCTGAAAGAGTCATTTCCATAGAGCTTGCCATGAGCATACGAGATGCTGGGGGACTCCAGTTGTTTACTGGAAAACAACATGAATTGTCACACAGCAGCCACCTCCAGCCCTGGCACTCAGCTAGATGGCTGAGCAAGCACTTCACTCCACACCTGGCCTTGGAAGCCCCCGCATTCTGATTCACCCTGCAGCCTGAGTCCTGATAAGACAGAGGCCCCACTGAGTCTACCAGAGCCCTGTCTCTCTTTACCAATCCATTCCCAAAGCTGGGCACATCTTCTCCCATGGGGTTATATTTTGCCGTTCTGATGTGAACAAAGGACATTTAAAAATAAGCCATGATCTAATCATAGATAAAATTTGCAACGTTTATTCCAATCTCCTCCAAAATGTCTTTTCTGCCCACCCCAGCTACCGTGCCCCTCTTGGTTCCCACCTCCCCTTCCCACTTTATCCTGGACTAGCTTCTTCATCACCAACCCTTCCCTCCAGCCGGTGACCCCCATCATTTAAATCAAAATTCCACATGAAAAGTCTCCTGCTCTAGAAGGCTTTACCTGATGAAGAGACAAGATAGTGGAAAACTCCAAAACTACTTTACAAGTCATTCCTTCAAATTCCAATTAAGTTTAAATTAAAAAAAACAAACAAACAAAAAAAAACGGGTCGGTGTTGTTTTTTCCCCCCTGAAAGTGCCTACACCTTGTTATTGTGATAATCTCAGCAGGCAAAGTCCACCTTTCATAGATCTATGTAATAATATGCCCAAAGGTGTACATAATGAACTTGAAATACTAAATCATTCTGTGCAGTAAAAGAACACATTCTAAAAAAAAAAAGGTCTTTAAGAAGATACGAGATATCCTCATCATTAGATGAACTCCAAAAAGTGTAAAAGAAAGATAAGCAATTAAGGGAGGAACTGGTAAAACGTCTCAGGTGACACCAGGGGACCAACAAATGAGATCAAGGAGATAAAGTTCAAAGAGGTGGAACAACAGCTCATTAATCACGTGGATCTGGAAAGGCTCCTCCAGACTTCAGCGAGGAGAGAAAACACTTTAGAAGAAACCAGAGATGGTCATGAAAGCAAGTGCTTCTTTAGCAGAAAAGCTGGGATACTTCCCTGAAGATTATACCTCCAAATTAGAACTCAGGAGTTATTCTTTTTAATCCCTATCAAATTACAAAATAGTATGTGCTACTTTTCCTGTCAAAAAGCTTTCTTTAACAAAGTTTTAGGAGTAACATGAAAATATGGTGCATGGCAGATTGTCCAAAATAAACACTGAAAGAGGCCCTATTTTAAGTGTCTACCCTCCAACGTGATGAGCATTGAAAACAAAACCACACTAGAATAATGTAAGGGAAAATTCATACTACTGTGTACGCTGTCGGTTTTTAACCACCGAAGCTACAAAATTAATCATTAAACCTGTGCTTAATTAGTTATCCAAAGTCTATTTGCCAAGAGGAAAAAAGTGGCTAAAAAGTCTGGGGAATGTTATCATTTAAAATATACTAGAGAACAACAGCCCTGGCTGGTGTAGCTCAATGGATTGAGCGCAGGCCTGCGAACCAAAGGATCGCAGTTCGATTCCCAGTCAGGGCACATGCCTGGGTTGCAGGCCAGTTCCCAGCGAGAGTTCCCAGCAGGGGACACACGAGAGGCAACCATACATTGATATTTCTCTCCATCTCTCCTTCCTTTCCCCTCTCAAAATAAATAAATAAAATCTTTAAAAATATATATATAAAAAAATAAAAAATAAAATAAAATATACTAGAGAACAACATTAGCAAAAGTCGACAAGAGGCTTCCCTTTGTTATGGGATAATTAAAAATGGTTCAACCTTTCTGCTGGTAGTTTGTCAACCTGTATGAAAATCCAAAATACTTACATTCTGACTCAGTAGTTTTAATCCATTTACCCTATGAGATAATTAGACGAGCGTAGTGCAAGGATGTGTAATGGAGCTTTATTCATAACAGGGAAACTATTTCATCTATGAGATTAGTTAAATCACAGCACATTCATACAATAGCATATTCTTCAGATTTTAAAAAGAAGGTATCTAAATTTATTGACACAGAAAAACTACCATAACTTATTGTGGGGGAAAAATGCCTTATAATATGATCTCATGTACCTAATGTTGTGAGTGTGTATATGTGCGTGATGACCATCAAAAATATGGGCAATAATTATTTTCAGTGCAGCTCAGATTCAGTTAAGGTTTCATTGCTTAACGATTGCCAGAAAACATTTATGAATTGCTACAAGCCATCCAATAAGTGAGAGGAGGTATATATTTTTCCAAGGCACTAGGAACCAAACCAAACCATGTTTCGTTCTTAAACCCAAAAGAAACATGCAGCATTTATCAAGCAAGGGATAGCCGTCCCCGCCCGGCCAGCAGAGCAGACGGTCAGCTGGGCCAGGGGCAGGTAGGTAGCTGTAAACTGTGTGGTCTAGCTCCAAGGACGGTACAGAGCAGGACAAGGTCCACGTGGGCTGAGGCACCGAAGAAAGACTTTCAAAGCGGAAGTCAGTCTGGACCTTGAACTCCGTTCTGTCTTAGTTTCTACACCTGATAGGGTAAAAATCACCATCTGACACCAGCCAGTGAGGCTTCTGGCCTCTCTTCTCAACAATCGATATACACAGAACCTGAGGAGTGGTGCTGAGCTGAGCCCTTGGCCCCAGGCATCACACCAGAGACTGGGTCAAGGGCATTTCAGTGGAAACAGCCCCATGTGAAGGCCCCGAGTGGGAGAGGAGCTTGGTGGCTGAGAACCAGAAAGGTCTTACAGCCTGGAGCAGAATGAGCTGGGGCTGGCGAGGCAAGAGGACCAAATCACACCAGTCCTAGTGTGTCTAGACAAGAAATTAAGACTTTAACTTACGTGCAACAGGACAGGGTTAGATTTTAAGGAGGGAGTGAATGTAACCTAATTTACATGTTTCACAATCCTGACAGCTGCTGGGTCTATAATGGATGGTGTGGGAGTTTTACTGAAAATCTACTGCTAAGACTCAGAAGGCACTGAGGCCACAAAAACAGACACTTTTTCTAATTCCATTTTCCCCACATGTGGTACAAGCAATCTCCTAGAAACACACACACACACACACACACACACACACACACACACACACACGGTAGGCGCTTCACTCTTTAAAAGCCCAAAGGACATTGTAAGATGCTCCTTTCTAGGGAGTGTATTTCTCTCTGAAACAAGAGAATAACAATTTTTATTTTTTGGAGTTTTTCCTCCAAAAGGCAAAACAGAAGAGTAAGAAAAAACTATGTTCTCTTATAGTAAGAACTGGGCTTTCACTAGACATTTTGTTACAAACTAATGCAAAGCTAGCTGTTCACTGACAATGAAGCACTTCCTACTCTCTCATAAGTATTCAAACTCTGATACTGTACAAACATTTCCTCTCAGAAAAAAGCAATTTTTTAAAACTAGTTGAATAATGTTATGGAAATATAAAAACCACCCTACTCTTTTGGACAGATTTCTCTTTAGAAATTAAAAATAGGAAAATAGCCACTAAAGCAAATGGTTAGGCATATGATTTGCATCTTTTGGAACTGGAATGCACTGTATAATCATTCTCCCAAAACTCTGAAAATATGACTACTGTTTATCTAGTGCCTTCTGTTAAAACAGTTAAACTGCTTTACAAATATCTTCCTCATAATAACTCCATAAAGAGAGGAGAGTCTCCTATAAAAGTTCATTGGGCATGAAAACTTGGCTCCATTATTCACAGCTTGATCCAAAAGCAATTATTAAAATTAATTTTTAACAGCAACAAAAATAATTTGGCTGAAAGAGTAAACTAATAAGCAGTGAGCTGCCTACCCACGACACATTTCCTCCACACAAAGGCTGCCACTCCTTGCCCCAGTGCCCAGAATTACTTTTGCAAAGCCAGCTCCCGTTAAGTCACGACAGCTCAGAGGCCTGGTGCCAGGGGCTGAATTGAAGGCACTGGACTCCATTTTATAGCAGCACTTGGTCCTACGTTTAAAGTGCCCTTAAAGCTGGCACCAAATGTGCTGGGGAGATAGTAGTTTCCTGATGAATTAAGACTGAGCAAAGAGCCATCCTTCATAATGCACGTGGGACGGTTCACTAATTGCTCAGGGACAGACACGCTCACCCCAGCCTCTCCTCCCCAGTGAGCTCCACCACACGCGCCCCTAGGGTCCTAAGGTCCTCCTGGCAGATAGAGTAGCAAAAGGATGCAGTGGCTTACTTTAAGTTCTAAGTTTTAAAAGTCCTTGTGGGTAAAATATGCCTGGACAGTCCTGGCCCTGAAACTGCGCTGGTCTCCCTCAATGCCCATGGCAGGCTGGCCTGGCTGGTCTGGAGCCTTGCCAAAGAATCAGGACAACTTCTAGCTGGCCCCTAGGAAGAAGGGTCCAATGGACAAAATGCTCCCAGACCAACACTACCTACCTTCTACTGGCTGTCAAGTCAGGAGGGGGAGAAGTCAGGAAGCTTTTTCTGACCAATACTCGAAGCATCTGAGCCTCTGGGTAAAACCCACTCATTTTAAGGAAAAATAATCTACTTTCTAGCTCCACTTCTAGAATTAGAAAAGCAGTCCTAAATCAGACTCTGACAATTGATTTTTCACAATACCTGACACACAAACTTAGTTTCTATTGCAAGACTCTATCCATTTCATTGTAAGTCTCTAAGGAATCATTTTGTTACATTTGAACTTCAAATTGTAGTACAATTCATAATGGCTCTGTAAATATAAAAATATAAGCATCAATTAACTTATGTTTAGGAAAATAAAAAATAAGTCTAAAAGATTTAGGTACAGGGAGAAGGCTTTAAGATCCTTAGAATATTTTATAAGAAGTAACTATAATACCCCCATGAAAGCCTATGAGGTATTATTAATCCCAATTTATAGATGAGGAGACTGAAGCAAAGAGACTTTAAGTAACTTCTCAAAGATCACCCAACTGGTAAATGTTAGAGCTCGTTTCAAAAGCAGGCAGCCTGGCCTTTTAACCATGCAGCTGACTCTACTAGCTGGTTTTATCTCCGTTAGGCACAGTTTATAAATCAAGGTTCAGGACTCTTTCTCCACCATAAATTGCACAAGAGCCTTTGACTTGTATATACAATGTGGGTAGTATTAACATTTCAGGAGCCATTCCTACACAGGCATTTAGGATTCCTGGTCCCTATCCCCTAAAAGCCTTCCAGCAGAATAATCCCCCTCCCAGATCCAAACACCGCAGGTATGTGGAGGAGGGAGGGGAAGGGGAGAGCAGTCAGTCCTGTCCCAGTTGAGAAGCATTAGAGTAAACAGAAAAGGAAATCATAAGGACACGAAGAACATTTAAACAAGAAATACCTGTTAGAAAGCAAAGAAGGGAGGGAGGAGAGGGAGGAGGGAGAGGGAAGGAAGGAAGGAAGGAAAGGAAAGAGAAGGAAGGGAAGGAAGGAAAGAAGGAAGGAAGGAGAAAGGAGAGGAAAGGAAAGGAAAGTCACCAGGACTCAGCAGCTAATAAAAAAAACTGTTTTCTAAAAACGAACCCCTATATGGTACTCATTCTTAATCTGTTCTTTCACAAACTCTAAGCCCCAGATTTCAAATTAATGTAGGGCCTGCCAGGCAATCTTTAATGTACACATCAATTCTCATGATGGAAGCATGGTGAGAAGCCCTTCCCTTTATTCAGCCTAATATGAAAGAACAGATTATCCCAAAATTAAAAAATATCAAATCAGGATTCAAAACCTAGAGCTACAATTAATAAGAACCTATATTCTGACATAAGGGAACCATTCATTTAGTTCTAAAAATATAAATAACCAAGACCAAGCTGATGGATACCCAAGAAATAGAACAGCCACACGCCTTCCTCAGCCTGCCCTCTCTTCTCCACCATCTAATGGGGCACCGCCTGGAAAGGCCATGTGAAGGTAACTCCCCGGTGGCTACACAGAGAGGGTTTACCTTTGCAGAGCTGGTGCAAGGATGTGGGGTTTGAAGGGCCCCATGGCGCTCGTGCTCTGAAACCCAGGAACTGTTGCAAAACAGTCCCACTGTCTCCTCCACCACCTCTGCTCACCCACTCCCCTTTGTTCTGCTCTCTGGTCCTTCTTTCCCCATTCTCCACTTCCTTGGCAAATCCAAACCACTCTTCCTAGAATACCTTTGTAACCACTCTGACTGTGAATTGCTCCTGAGAATATCTTACACAAAAATCACAAAGCCAGAAAAGCATTTTGGCAAGAATTCCAAGACAGTCACATCCAGATTTCAGAACCATGTCAACAGATGCTGAGCGTCCTTAACCCCTGGTCTGTGTTCGGAAAGACAGGACCCAGAGAGCAAAGAACAGGATGCTAAAAAGGACAGAGAATGTGGGTCACCCTCACAGCTCACCCTAAGAAGTCGGATTTTCACTGGCTGTTCCTCGCAGCCTCTCCTTGTAATGTTACAGCCAATAGTTCCTGATATGAGTCTGACTCCTCTCCCTGACATCAGCATTGATAGTGACAACCCCAACTTGTTGGTTAGTTGGCACCCATCTGCAAACAGGAGGCTTCCCCAGGCCACCTGCCCTAAGGAAGGAGAAACGACCTCTGCCTGTGGGTTGTTAGTTCCAACTTTTCCGAAGCAACGTTGGCTTCCGAGAGAATACATCATGCAGGCCTCAAAACCTGCAATGTCACAACTCTCTTCCAGTGATGCCCATTATGTTATTTCTGGGCTTTCTTAAAAAGGCCAGTACCTTCACATTCACAAGGATGCTCTTAGTTCTCATGTGCATGGGGGGTGGGGGGGAGTTCAAATATTGTATATTTTTCCTCCCTAATCAGCTCAGCTTAGGAGAGAGTCGTCTGTCTGTTCAGAAGCACACAGATGAGCATCTCTATACCCAACGATGCAGTTGTTACAACCTGCACTTTAATGCTGTTCACTTCCAGGAGACACATGTTTTAGGGCACCTACAACCCCAGCACTGGATTTAGGCCAAACTGACCTAATTTTGTGATAATAGCTGAAAATCTCTTTCAAATTGTTGATTTCAGGGAGGCTCCAAAAAGTTGCCTGGAGACGGGAGTGCAATAATCTGGGATAAGGCACCAGGTGAAGGCAAGGACTTTGACCCTTACCTCTGCGTTAAACCAGAGCAATTTCACATTTGTTTGTTTACTAGTTGTTATGAAGCAATGTCTATTAAAATTAAAATTTGTTCATAGTTCAACAGACTATGCCAGGGGGGCAGGCAAGTCAGCAGGGTGAGGCAGAACATGTGCACGGACATGATGACCCTTCAACAGTTCTTTAGGAAAACGCTGGTTCTCGAGAAGCTTCTAGAACAGGTTTTCTGGTGGAGCACTAGACAAAGTGGTTGATTTATTTTGGGGGGATGGGGGTCATTGAAAACAACAACTTTTTATAGTGTCTCTCATTTTTGTGGGTCAGAAATTGGGTCAAAGAGCAGCTGGTTGATGCTTCTGCTCCAGTTGGCAATGGCAAACATCATTAGGTGGCATTCAGTGGGTGGGTGGGCTCATTTGGAGGGTCCAAGATGGCTTCACTCATGTCAGCGGGGATGGCTGGAAGGTTGGGTTTCGCTGGGACTGGCCACTGGAACACCTGCTTTGATGGCCACAGGGTAAACTTTTTAAATGGTAGCTCAGGGCTTGAAGAGCAGTGTTCCCAGGAACAAGGTGGAAACTGCACAGCCTTTCAAGACCTTGCCTCGGGAGTCACATGATACTGTTTGTCACACACTACTGGTCAAAACGGTGACAAGCTCGCCCTGATTCAAGGAGAAAATCCAGAACCTCCCCAGCCCCATAGTGAATAAAAAATAATACAAATGCTCTGATAAAGGTGATTTGCACTGAGCCTTAAACATATATATATTCAGAATCACTGGTTTTCAGGACATTGAGCCTGAAAAAAGGAATCCAAGTGACTGCTTTTCAGAAAATTGGTCAAAACAACAAGGAAACAGCCCCATAGTATTACCCAGAGTCAGTAAACAGACTTGGAGTTTAGAGATTGGCCATGAGCCTCACCATTACCAACAAACTCTGAACTAACAAGGCAAGAATCTGTGTAAACGGACCACCCACTTTATATGGCTCTGGCCTTTAGAAACTTCTCGGAGGCACTTTGCTAGGACTGCTCTCCCTTAAGGAGCAAAACCCTAATGATTTGAAGTCATTGTCTCTGAGTTATCCTTTGCAATTTATGCTCACTATGCCTCAGAGCTTTTATTTTCTTTTACTCACTTAATCATATTCAGTTAAGGCAAGGTGGTGTATGAGAGGACCTGGAACTGAGATCACCTGAGGGAACAGGAGATTAAAAAGTGCCTCGCCTCACTAAGGCAGTGGTTCAAGGCCAAAATGATCTTGCCCTTCCCATCACCCTCCCCCAGATTCACTGCCCCCAGAGCACATGTGACAAGGTCTGGGGGCATCCTGGATCATTGCAACTTGGGGAGTGGAGTTCTACTGGCATCTAGTCAGTAGAGGCCAAGGATACTGCTAAACACCCTACGATTCACCGAACAGCCCCCAGCAAAGAATTATTCAGAGCAAAATGTCAGTGAGACCAGGGCTGGAAAACCCTGCTGTAAGGCACACGCTCTGACGGAGTCGACTGTCCAGCAGCTCCACGTTACTTCCATCTCCCTCTTTTCGAACGATGCCTGCATAGTTGAATCTCTACAAATTAAACGCTCATAATGCTATGGCTCCACCGAAATATCTCGCTTTAAAAAAGAGTTCCCCTAAAAGTCTGAAAATCATAATTCTCATCATGAACCCATTCTTTAACTTAATGGTTAAGAATCACTTTTAATTTGGATGCCCAGTCACATCGTATTACTAAAGGCAAACAAACAACCAAAAAACAAACTTTAGACGATTCAGTATTCAGTGGCTCCCATGTGCTCTGGTCTTTTGTGTCTTAAAACAATGAGCTGAAATGTTTCTGCACCAACGCAGACGCAGGCCAAGCCAGAGTTACAGATTAACAGCTGCTCTTTGGTTGCAGGCTCTTCCACCTGTCATCTCCCAGAAGGAGGACAATAGCACAGAGTGGCCTAATCTGACCAAACACACCCCAGGCCTCTGCCACCTGTCCCTCAAACAGCACAGAAACCTGCCTGCGTGTCCCACGGAGGCACTTCCTTCCCTGCAGGAATCCTCTCGCACGCCCTGCTCTGTTTGTGGCAGTCATACACTGGTTTATACTTACAAACCAAAGGCTGTCGACTCACCAGACAGAAAACAGCATTTATAAACTCATATGTTCACCTTTGGGGAACTCCTAATAGTCATTTTTATTGGGTCTCTTCCACCACAAATTTGTAAAGCTATTTCCTATTTCTCACATTAATTGCTATTTTCCTCTTTAAACAAGGTTTCAGTGACACCGATACATGGCACATAAAACCACAATTCCCCCAGTGAAATAAATTACATCGCTGGGTTGGTGCAAAGGACTGTTCGCCGGCCAGGCCCGTTAATGGTGTGTGATGTGTTGCCACTCTCCCAGGACAAACATAAACACTTTTCATACAACTGTTTGGCTTTGCATCCCCCATTTCCAACGAAGGTTTTCCCCCAGGGGGTAGAGTCTTAGCTGCCCCGCAGAGCAGATCACCACCAACGGTGGCCTGCACTTGGTAGGCATGCCTCCCAGGAAACACAGCCTCCCAGACACATCTGATCACAGCACTAATTTAATTTTAAGTGACTATTACTTTTTCCTCAGGTCAAATACACACTCCAGAACTCCTCTGATCCCAGAGGCGCAGGAAGCCCTGAGAAACACCCGTGTACAGAGCCTGTCTGCTCCAGAGAAAGGGCACACGCCGGAAACCCAGTCAGCAGCAGCTCTGATATGGAAAGAGACGCCTAAAAGCAACAACTACGAAAATGCTCAAGCCCCTCGGCTGACCCCGCAACAAGTCAGGCCACTTTCAGAGGTTACTGGATTATTTGTAGGGGTGTCCAACCTTTTGGGGTCTCTGGGCCACACTGGAAGAAGAAGAGTTGTCCTGGGCCACACATTAAATACACAAATACTAACGAAAACTGATGACAAAAGAGATGTTTTAAGTAAATTTACAATTTTTGTGCTGGGCCGCATTCATAGCCAGCCTGGGCCGCACACAGCCCACGGGCTGGGGATTGGACACACCTGAGAGCAACTTGCTCCTATTTTAACAGTGGTAATAACTACCACTTACTGAGTTCCAGGTATGCCTTACACAGGTTTTTGTCAAGTCTACAAAGTGGGTATGATCATCCCCATTTTACAGAGGAGAAAAATAAGCCCCGGAGAGACGAGTGATTTGACTAAGGTCATGGGTCCTGTGAGTGGGGAGTGGGGCTGGGTCTCCCTGCTGCAGACCCAGCAAAATGAGGCTGAGAAAGGCTGTCTCCCAAACACTCTCTTCTCCAAAGAGCCTGACATACAGCTCTCTAATGTTTGTCAATCAGTTAAAATCCTTAAACAGGCTGCAGAGTCACCAAACAAGATCCAATCCTGTATGTTTAATCATTTACCTTTTAAGGCCACAGACAATGAAAACTTCTTAGATTCAGCATGAGCCTGGCTGCCTGTTAGGACAACTGGGCTCCAGAAAGGACCAGAAGGCACGACTGAGCCGCCTCTGGAGCCTGGCCCCACTGGAGGAGGAAGGTGGTCCTCTGGGGAAGACCCCGGGTTCTGGCCTTGCAAATGGAGTGATTAAACTGGGGTGATGGTCAGAGATTTGACCCTGGTTCTGGGGAAAGCGCACAGCAGGTGAGGCCATAACCCAGAGCAGGGGTCGGCAACCTCTGGACCCCGGACAAGTACTGGTCCAGGCCGGTAAGGAACTGGGCCACACAGCAGGAGGGGAGCTTGAATGTAATGTGCTTGAATCATCCCGAAACCATCCCTCCCCCTTTCCACTCTGTGGAAAAATTGTCTTCCACAAAACCTGTCCCTGGTGCCAAAAAGGCTGGGGACCACTGCCTGGAGAAAATACCGAAGGTATAAATGGCAGGAAAGATAGCCGGGGTACATCAAAGACTTCTCTGATTTGTGTTGTAAAAACAGGAGCAAGATGCCTGCAAAATCACCACAAACTTGGATTCTTACATTCCTACTCCCTATAAAAAGGTACTTACATGATTTATACCTTATTTGAGGAATAATTAATGAATAAATATATACCATTTCACTTTACAATAAGAAAATTACAAACATGAACCAATCTTCTAACATTACATTTTTATAGCAAGTTGGAACCCTCTGAATACAGAATTCCATTATATTTCAGTTTTTAATTCTGTAGACATGAACACTACTATATAAATCTCCATTAATATTCTTTTCCGCCACTGTAGTTAGTCCCCCAGATTGCTTTAAAGAAGAAAACGACTGAATTAAAACTTCATATGCAGTAAAATAAGTAAATAAACAAAAAGTGTGTGCCTGTATGGAGAGACAATGTGAAGTACTTTGCACTAAAAGGTTTGCTTTCTACGTTACCCTCCATAAAAGCTCAAGGCTCATGGCTGGGAAGTCAGGAACCCCCACCTCACTGTTGTCTGAATCCGAAAGAAAACAATCAAGTTCTCCCCATATGTAAATGTACTCAAGAGACCAGATATTCGAAATACGCTATTTTTTTATCAACATATGTGTATTCCTAAAGAGTGAATTTGTTTGTCATTTGCATGGTTTTGCACAAAGAGTATTTTGGGATCGTGTACAATATTTACTACTCACTTCCAAAGTGCTACACTAGAACCATTCATCAGGATAGGCTCACAGGTGGTGGAAGACAGCGCGGCGAACGCCCTCACGAGAAGCTCCAACGCCAGACCACGAGGGCACTACCACAAATCGCCTCCCAACACCCGGTTTTCACCAAAAACAAAGCAATCATCAATGCTGCTGTGCAAGATTAAGTTCAGTCTTTTTACTCAAGCTCTAATAATCTGGCCAGTGGCAGTCATTTTTCCTGCTGCTCCAGAGACCTGGTCAGAGACACCTCTGGCCTGCAGAATGCCGGCCTGCTTTAGATCAATAAGCCCTGTATTGGGAAGTTAAATGGGGAGATAAATGAGCTGCAAGGTCTGGCTATACCAGCCTAAAAGCAGCAGCATGGCTGACCACCGTGGGTTTCTAAGCACAGCACACACACGACCTGGTTTGCTTGGTGGAGGCCACTGGCAGCAAGGCTACAATTTTCAAAATGAGGTTGGGCAGAGGCAGAGCTTCTGATTCAAGGGCTGGTGGGCTCTATCAGTGTAGACAACAGAGCCCTCCTGACCTTCCAGTCACACCCACACCATCTTGCACTCACATGTACTTCCACACACAGACTGCCTGTTTGATGAGCTCCAAATAGCATGTCCTGCTAAAACGGAGGCACTGGGCCACAGAAGGAGAGCTGGGCTCCCAGCCGTTGGGAGAGGGGCAACTTCAAGCCCTTCTGTTCCACAGTTGCCTTGATTCACCCAGGGAGGCTGAGCAACTGGGGCCGTCACTTCCCCACAGTCCAGGCTCTGCTCAACTCCGGGGCCTCACGGAGACAGATTATCACCCACACCCCATGCCTGAGAAAGCCTGTCTTCCCCAACAACGTTAAGGAATCAGTTTAATCTTGCTACATCTCAATTTCCTAAACTATGTGTAATCCCAAGAAAACCTCAATTTCGTAAAAGCCACTTGGCACCACTTCTTACAGACTTTTCAGCCTATAAAAATAATCTCCCAAGAGCACTGGACTAGGATTCAGAAGTCTTATCTTCATTCATATCACTCACCCACCTAACAAGTGCATATTAAGCACCCAATACACACCAGAGACCAAAGGCATGAAGGTGAATAAACAAGATAGACAAGAGTCCCTGACCTCATGGGGTTTTAATCAAGTCACTTAATGTCGTTAACTGAAATTAAAGGGCTCGGACAGGAAGCTCTTTCAAGTCCCTCCCAGCTCACCTATTCTCCACTCTGCTTTGGTGCCAAGAGGGGACTGAAACATTCTGGAATGTTCTACTTCCCTGAACAGATGCTATTTTTACTCCACGTCCATACAGTTCGGGCTGCAGATGTGTGACTTACATCCATCCTGCCAAGCATAAACGACTCATTTTCATCCCAGTGTTTATTAGACTAAGTGGAGCCCTGATCTCGAAGGCCCCCCTGGCATGCACATCTCAGGCTCCTTGGCACAGGGGCCCTCGCAGCCCTATTCCTTCCACATGGAGGAAATCTGGTTCCTTCAGATCAAAACTACAGAAAAACAGAAGCAGGGCTGCCAAGGCTTCCTCACATGTTGCCTGGGTTTGTTTATTTCTTCTTCATCAACTCACATCATTTCTGACACTGCATCTCAACTTCCTGGACACAGTTAGAGAGAAAAGCTTTTAAGAGGCACTGAAGTACAGCCAACTTCTGATTAGCCCCAGTAATGAAGGGAAGGAACAGCACGTGGCCAAGGCAGGAGGGCTCTCGCCTCAAAGTACTGCAACAGCGACTTTCACACAGGATATGGAGAAGCATTAGTGAAACAACTGAAAAGCTGCCCCTCCCAACACTCCTGCCCCGCACCCCTCCCCATTCCCCTCAAATAACATGGCGGGAAAACACTTGGCTGGAGTTCTACCTTCTGGGGTTCCCCATGGCCCCACATCCACCAAAAAGGGAGACATCCAGAGTCACCATCATCCACTTGCACGGGGAAATATCAGCTCTTGAATCAATGGGGGAGGGGGGGTAGATTTTTATAAGCACTATACAAACCAAAGCTATGATGAAATGCACTCAATGGTGGCTAAGGATTTTAGTAGCACATCTTAATAGAAGTTTTCTTTCTTTTTTTTTTTTCCAGAGCTAAGTTCACAGATATTAGGCAGAAATGCACACAGTCGAGAGGGAGAAGCTGGACTAGAAAGCACTCAGACGTGAGACAGTCAGAGTGGGGACGATGATGGGCATGGAAAAGGCTGGGCCCACAAATAACCAGCAGGAGGCAGTGATGTAGATGGTTGGTGCCTTCGACCTTTCTGATCACAGGCACAGGCACTCTGGAAGTTACTCGAAGCTTTGCCTACGACTGTTGTGGACACATAAAGAACCCTTCCCATTCACCCCTCTCCAGTCTCCTCCAGTTCCCACCTCCCTTGCCCTGCCCACCTTGGTCACATTGCTCCCTTCAGAAAGAAACCAAGCTGCTTTGGGGAACGGTGCCAGCTGCTGGCTGGTACAAAGAACTATCTATTCAACACACTTCCTCTCTCTCCTGTTGGAGGGCACTTGGTCATTCACTTCTTCCTCCTCTTTGCTCTGTTCCTTCTCATCACCATCGCTGAGGGCTTAATTTGAAAGTCAACAGTCCAAGGACAGAATCCCAGATCCCCACTTCCCTACTGGGAGACCTAAGACAAGTCACATAAACTCTCTGGGCTATACTATCTTCTCTGTAAACTCGATGCAAGTACCTTCCTGCCCAGCAGGACTTCTGTGAGGCAGCAGAAATGAACGGTCACTGCAAACAGAACAGCACCCATGAGAAGGTAAGCTCTCACCATGCTGCTGACCCCCCACCAGGCGGTTTAACACTTCGAACGCTGCTCAGCTCAAAGGAATTCGGTGACCATCAGGGTCCAAATATAGGGTCCGGCACAAATAACGCCCCTGTTCTATTACAAAATCTTTTACCCCAAAAGTGTAAGCATGAAATTCTGTAACAGAACAATAAATACCACACTCAAGCACACCACATGACATCTTAGGGGAAATGTTCAAATTAATACTATAAATTATTACACCCACATTACTACCCTAGCAACCACACTCAAGCAGGCATTCCTTCTGCCAGATTCTGTATATAAAAGACACCATCCCAGCTCTAAAAGAGCGCTCTTGTCCGGTGGATTTCTTTATTTCCGGTGTGAGTGCCAGGTTGCTGAGCAAGTGGCAGAGTGGTACAGCAGGACCTACAGCAACCATGTTAAGCCACAAACTCTCCACTAGGGCAGGAGAAACTCCACACTCCTGACCCCAGTGCCCTGCGTGATCAGTGTGCCTCCCCAAGCCCTGCCTGGTGTCATGGAAGGAAATGGCCAGCCCCTCTGAGGCCGCAACCCAAACGCCAGCTTGCTGTGATAAAGATCTCAAAGGAGCAAATTAAATCATCCCCTATGCCTTTTATTCCTCAGTAACAACCACAAAATTAGATGAAATGACCCCCTGCTCCTCTAATTTAAGGCCGATTTTATTACTTTCAACCCCAATTCTCTCTTTTGAAGGAAAGGAGACCCTGAAGACCCTCAGGCCAACGGGATTAGTAATTGCCGACTTCTTCCTCTGGGCTGGTTCCAGGCCAGCTCCCCAGAGAGCGCTTCTCCTTCCCCCAGGGTGGGGTCACAATCAGTTCAATCTTCATGCTTCAGAGACATCCCTTTGAACAAGATCAAATGTTTCCCCACCCCTGCCTGGTGCTCAAAGGAGCAGCAGCCCCTTCTCACTTGGAGCATTAATGTCAACTCAGCCAGAAAGGTGAAGGCAGAAGGAGGAGGTCACTGATTAATTGTCCACCAGGCTAAAACCAGGCCCACTCAAACCAGCACCTTGGGAGGGCTGGTCACCCCCATAAAACTTGATGCGCACTTTGAACCCAGGAACAAGGAGAATGAGAACTGTGTTCCACAGCCTGCTGGGGTGCGAGGGGAGCTGTGGCTATTTGTTTTCTTGTCCAGATTGTGACCAAAAAGGGTAGAAGGACTTCAGCAACCCAAGACGGGCAGATAAAATGCAGGCGAGGTGAGCACCCAGGACGGCCCACCAGGAAATACAGGACGGGAAAGATAAGCATGAATGGTTCGGTCCAAAGGAAGCCAACTTCCTTCAGCTTTGAAGAAGGAACCTGAGAGAACAGAATTCTGGAAGCCTCAGAGCCTGCTCCACATAAGGAATGCTCTAGAGAGAAAAGGAGTCATTTAAAACATGGGGTATTTACTCTTTATCATGAAAAGAAATGGAACAAAAAGAAGAGGAAGTTTTTTCACTCTCTTTAGCCTATTTGGAAAAGTTACTTATATTAACTAGTCATCCAAAGGCTTCCTTCCAACTCTGGTCCATAATTGTTAAAAGATGCTAAGAAACAGGAAACAGTCATTTCTTAACTGAAAGAGGACAAGAGACTGACTGATCAAAACAATACCTTCAAGCCTTTCATAAAGCAAAAGTCTAAGATACTCCACTTAGAACCAACATTTCCTGGAAGCAAGGACTTAAAAGTTTTCTTTCAAATCAACAAAACAGAGTGAATAAGACGAACCAGCCAGCAAATCAAGGCTGACAAGCCACCTGATCAAAGCGAAAAGCGGCTCCCAAATGAGGCACTGACTGCGCTCTGGAAACGGAAAAGCAAACTCTTCCCAGAGATGTCAGTACCTGGGTGCCGCCTCGCAGTGAAACGCGAAAGCCTATTCTGGAGACTTTGCTTCTTTTGTAAGAAGGAAAAATAAAGCTTTCACCTAAAAGAACCAGACACCCAACTGGGGATGTGCCATTCATCTGCTGTGTGTGTGTGTCTGTTGTGTCACCAGCCGCAGCCTGGGTTCTCAGGCAGTTCAGCGATAACGCAAATCACCAGAGTGCAGTATGTTAACGACACTGGAGACTGAGACCAGCAGACCAGTTGCTGTGTCCACTAGTTGCCTCTGCTCTGATTGCCCTCAAATGTCCACTGTGGACACAAGGGGCCCATGCTGGACAGTGTTCCTGGATCTAAGCCAACACTCCAAAACAGCTCTATCTCACACACACACACACACACACGCACACACCCTGATATACAAATTCCGCTGCTGAGGCACTGGCAGTCCCATCTCCAGAACGGTGAGCGTTTCACTGCCTGAAGGAAGAGCACCGTATTAGATGTTAAAAACGCAAACTCCAGGAGCTCTAAGGAAATTCAGGCACTACATCACTTCTTGGCTTTTTTAATTATGAGGATGTGGGGCAGTCCAGACACTACCAGAGAACTGTAAGAAGTTGTCATCTGTGTGTGGGAACCCCTGTGTGGCGGGGGGGCCGACTTGGTGACTCGGTGACTTTTTCCCCATCTAATTAGAACTATATTCTAAAATAAGAGGCACTCTGAGGATTCAGTCTCTCCTAGAAGCTCAATGAGTGGTAAGTCTTTTTACTTAGTAAGCACTCCCCTTGCACTCGGCAGTGTGAAGACCAGACACACACCACCACCTTGCCTTCAGTTTCAGCACAGATGGTGCAACACAAAACACTGAGCAATACCTCAAATTCCAAAACCTACTAAAAAGCTAAAACGCACTTATATGTTAACATCTGGGTTTTTAAACTGCAATTTATTTTCTTAGTTCATTTTTCAAGTATGACAGACAACTGATTCCATGGAGAGTGGAAATTCCTGGGGTAGAACACGAACAGGGTCAGCTGAGAGTCAAATTTCTTGGACAGCCCTGTGTTTCACCAACTCGCCTCCACGCAGCTGCACAACTGGGCTCGGCACCAGGGCGGAGCAGCCATGGCTACGTCGCTGCTTCTCCATGGGACCTGTCCGCTGGTACCTTACTAGGTTGTGGAAAGCACATGCAGAAACCAAAAGATAAGTTCTTTCTCTTTGTGTTGGTGCTACACACACCCAAACAAAGCAATGGGAAAGGCTGAATAATGAGGAGTGTCCATGGAAAATCAGGATAAGGAAGCAGAGGCAAAAACTTGACCACGCTTTCCTAGGTGAGCGTGGTCTTTGGTCAGATTTAAATACACCCCCACCCCCAGTTTCCATGAACCCAGCCACCCACCAGTTTCTGAAAGGACCAGGCCCAACGTTCAGATGAAACACCACCCTGGGGGTTGCTACTCCCACCCCCCGGATGAAGCAAAATGGGGTCAAGCCAATCAGCTCACCTCTCAAAGAACCCAACGTACTAAGACGTATGGAGAAAACAGAAATGCACTGATTTAAAAGATTTTTGTCAAAATTACTTAAACCTAAACTGTGTTTTAAAACCCATGCTCAAGCCACTTCTGCTGGGTTGCTAACTGGGAAAGTCCACTGCTTGCACCCTTACCGCCCATACCTTACCGCCCATACCTTACCGCTCATACCTGTAGGTCCCCCAGAGCTCCCGGGTCTAGCGGACAGCTACCTCCCCCAAGGTGGTCCCTGAAGGCATTGCTGCTCCATGACCTAATGTCACTCACTACTCAAAGGAAGACAATGACATGGCGACTCCCGACTTCTCCTTTGCAATGGGAGTAAGACTCTAAACTCCTGCTGACACACTGCAGGGTGGGGAAAAGCAGGTGTGCGGTTGTTCGTATGGAAAAAGACCTGCAAGTCTCGATGATCGCAATAGCTTTATTAACCGTGTTTCACGTGCTCACAACTGTATACCTACTTTTACCTGCTCCTGTATATTATGATAAATTCTCAATTATGTGTGGTAATGTGAGCAAACATCCATGTAATTAATCCAAAAAGGCACTCCACAAATCACTTCCTTGGTTTAGGAATACATCACGATTTTTTTTTGTGCCATAGCACAGTTTACTAGGGCATTTTTTCTCCTTACGCTAACATTCAATAATTTATTGAAAGTCTGTCCCATGCTAGCAACCATGGTAGGTGGGAGATGGTAGCCAAAAAAAACCCACAAAATCCTCACAGACTAGAGTAAAAGATGAGCCCCTACGAGTAAAGCTCGCAGCACGGCAGGTGCAGCGTGTTGCGTGAGCAGAGAAGCAGACAGTCTCTGATGAATAACAGGTGAAATTTGGGCAGGGCCTTAAATGAGGAAAGGGATTTTAAAGTACCACCTCAAAAGGAGGCGGAAGGGTGCCTGGCGAAAAGGAAGAGCATGAGGTGATAAGAAGGCCAGCAAGGCCCCGGAGAAAGCCAGCCAGGTGAACACCTTAGCCCAATCACTTGCCACAGGGGCAGGGGACCATTCACACCTTTCGAGAAGGGCTGCTGCCTGACATCTAAGGGTTTTCCTTCACATGAATGAGAGCTCTGGACAGTTGCCAGAGTGCATCGTGGTGGCCAGAGTTTGCCCACAGCCCGCCGGAGCATGAGGAGGTCCCAGAACCAACCCCTTACCTGTATGATCAGAAGGAGCACCTTAACAAGAGGCAAAGCCACAGGTCAGCTGTGAACCCAAGAGACTGCTCCCCAGTTTACCTGAAAAACAATAGGAAAGAGCCATGTTTGTTAGCTTGGAGCAGCCAGTCTTTTCACAGTCCCAGTAGAAACCTGCAGACCACACACCTCAGGCTCCCCAGTCTCAGAGCAGAAAACCTGGCCAGGGTTACGTGGCCAGGGGGTGAGTCAGAGACCCGGGTGAGAATCCTAGTGTTATAACTTAGCAGCAGGGTGACTGAGCCAGTCTTTAACCCACCTGTGCCTCAGTTTCCTCCCCTGCAATAGCTACTTCACAGAATGATTAACGAAGCCTCCTACATGACAGAAACCATGCCAAGCCGACAGTGGCACGGATGTGACAAGTTCCCTGCGCTCAGGGAGCTGACCAGCCACAGACACGCAGAAGTGCGTGGGTGTTAATCGTGATGGTGACGCAGCTGGCAGGAGCTCACGTGGGGAAGACACAAGGCGGCAAAGAGCCTTTGCAGAGGCACAAGCTGATCCCAGAGACGTCAAAGGATGCTGAGAACTCCTGGAAAATTCAAGTACTTTTTTATGGGTGAGACAGCAAGCATGCACTAACACACACTTCCTAAGGGCCATGGGGTTTCAGAGGAGTCAAGTCTTTTTCTTCAAAAATGACTTGGAAAAAGACTCTCTCTGCGGAGGAAGGCAGGTTTCTGCTACTGGCCAAGTTCGCCTGTTAATAAGCAAGTACACAAACAGGATCATTTCCCAAGTTTCTCTCTCCAAATTAAATAGACTAGCCCTGACCAGAGTGGCTCAGTTGGTTGGGTGTGTTGGGTGTCACCTGGCAAAGTGAAGGGTCGCTGGTTTGATTCCTGGTCTGGGCACTGCCTGGGTGGCAGGTTCAGTCCCTGGTCAGAGCATGCTCGAGAGACGACCAATCGGTGTTCTCTCTCACATGGATGTTCCCCTCCCTCTTTCTCCCTCCCTTCTCCTCTCCCTAAAAATAAACAAAATCTTTTTTAAAAAATTAAGTAGACTTTAAAAAGAGCAAAATAATCCCAAGTGCAATTTTGGTGTTTAACCTTAATTTTCATATCAAAATCTTTTTTATTTTAACTGCAAGTTTATGTGAAATGACCATATTAGATACAAATATGCCAGACGCATCATTAAGGATACTAAAGTCTTTACCACACATACACACAGAGTAAGTGAATGAGAATCAGTTCTGCCTAGTGCTTCCCCGCCCCCAACCCCCGCCACCCCAACCGGTGTCCTGGGCTTTCCATGAGCTGCCCTAGACACCCGGTGCCTCCAGTGGCCCTTGGTGACCCAGCCCTGCCCTCCTTGCACCATACACCCCCATCAAAGCCACACCCTCCGTGAGCTGATCTCGAGAAGCATGTTATGAAATTATTCCTACTAAGGTATTACTAACTAAAATATTGCCTGTACTATGGATGCTTACATGTTGAATAAGAGGCTTAAAGAAAAACATTTCACCCAAAATCTTCTAATGGTAGAATTCTGGCACAACAGTCAGTGAGTTCCACCTTTTGGGTAAGAAACCCTTCCTACAACCCTCCAATCCCATCGCACTGACCATTTCCCACTTCACCTGCTTCATACGCTGACTCTGCCCTAAGGAGGGGCTGGGATGGACCTTGCATCTGCAGACATGAAGGTTAACATTGGTACAGTGATGTGGAAAATCGGCCCCCTCAATCTGTCAGTTCACGCAGATCAGAACCGAACTGTCTGTGGAGTGTGAGGGGCCCTTCATCCATTCCTGGTCAGCATTTACTTAGAGAAGGGAAATGTGTTACCCTCTGTGTCTGAACCAAAGTTGGGGAGAGAGGGGGAAAAGTTGGCCTCAAGACATTCCTAAGACCTCTGGCCCAAAGCTTATAGCCCAGTTTTTTCAAGAATGCCCCAAAGCACTCCATAATCAGTGTCTGTAAAACCTTCCTAAAAATAACAGCTTCAGAAAACTGACCTCTTACCCTGCTGACGGAGGACTCTCTGATTTGGTCCCATCCAAGCAAGATAACAGGCTTTCTGAGAGAATAAAAGCCTGTGTCCAGATAAAGACGGAAGTGGAGCCAATGGGACCGAAGCCAGGCTTCACCACCAAGGACCCAAGAGGCCAAGAGAAGAACCGGGAAGGATGCCCTTCAGACCCTGCCAGGACCACAGGCTCAGGTAGCCGTGTTTCTAAGTCCATGTTTCTCTAACCAAGTGTTTCTAAAACCTGCCTGATATGAACCATCTAGATACTCTAAAAAATGCAGGGTCCCACAAGCCATTCCAGGCCTATAAAGCCAGGACTGCAGGGGCGGGGTCTGAGAATGCATATGTCTAGCCAGCACCCCAGCAGAGCCTCAGGCAAGTTTGAGAAATAATGCTCTAAATGAAACAATAGGTAACTTTTTAAAACTTTGTAATCACATAACTTCAAAGTGCTAGGGTGTATGAGAAAATACAGGCTTAATTGGAGGAAGTTAGAGCCTTCTTTATCTATTTAAAATTATGGAATATAATCAACATGTAATGAGGAAATTAATATAACTAAAACTTAGTAAAACAAAACCTCTCCCTTTAAGTATATCCTGCCTGGTAAGCCCTCCATCACCTCCCTCCCTGCACAGCTACTCCTGTCGGCTGGAAGGGGCAGGACTCAGAGCCTTCCGCCTCATCCCAACAGAGACTGGCCCCAAGTAGCAGGCAATTCCATGTCAGACCCCACAGGCACCGTCCTGTTTTCAGCCTTTCAGCTTTCAGCCTCCAGATGACTGTCCCACAGTCTAATTCATACCCCAGCTTCGCATGAAGCCTTGCTACTCACGTGGTCCACAGCACGGACATCAGAGGGAGCTTGTCAGAAATTCAGAACCCCAGGCTTCACCCAGGCTGGCTGAGTCAGCCTGCACGTTTAAAAAATTCCAGGTCATCCTTCTGCACATTCAAGTTCGAGGAGCCCTGCTTTAAAGCATGCAGAGTGCCAGTGTGGGGCTTTACCCCCACCTGCAGGACACCCAGGTAGGTCACCAGCGCACCCACTTATGCTCCAGACTCAGAGACACCTTCCTCCCTCCCACTCTGTACTCACGTCTTGTGAGTTTTGGCTTGTCCTGGGGCGAAATCATCATCAACACAGCCCAGTGACCAGCAAACCATCCAAAGCCCAACTCTCAGGCAGTTAAAAGGAGGCTGTAAGTACTGACCATCTCTTACATTCTCATCTGGCTTTTACATCTACTCCCCCCCCCCCACCCCACCCCTGAGAAGGCAGGAGTACGGACCCAGGACCATACATCAGTAGTGACAATCCAAAATCAAACAATACCATGGAATGCTGGCTCTCTTGTTCCAGTACAATGTTAATGAGGTCAAGGTCACAGGAATGATTAGCTTCCCCTGTATCTTGGCACATACTCCAACCCTCCGGCCTATGGTTGCCTACAAAGGCTCGTGCACCCTTGGTTACTAAGAGGACTCAGAGAATGACAAGAAGGGGAAGCTGAACAGAGAAGCACCAATAAAGGACTCAAAGAACTTGAATGACTGATGAGCAGAAAGTATCAAGGAAGAGCACACAGACCAGAGGGATGGCTGACAGGACAGATGACCGGGTCAGAATTCAACATTATTTGGACAGGCTGAGTAACATGCCAGAATGAGAAAGCTGAAACTGCACAAGAAGAAATGGGAAGTCCATGGTCACAATTTTAAAAACCAAATATGTAATAAGCTAGAAGATCTAACCTAACGGCAATTCTTGTTTAAAAATGTTTAACTTAAAAAAACAAACAAACAACATGCAAGTTATGTTGACTGTGTAACTGCTAAAAAAAAGCTAACACACTCTCAGCATCCATGAATCTGGTTTCCAGACCACAGGGAGCAGTGGCCCCGGGAACATACCTGATCAGACCACCGTAAAGAGTTTGCCGCCCGCTCTCCACACAGGTGTACGCCCAGCCTGTCGGACCCTGTCATCACCACCACCGCTTGCGTTCTTATCGTTCAGTGTGGCCTCTTCCAGGCTGCAGTTCTTTTCGCTGGTGGATTATAGTTAAACATTCCACACATCCACTTAGCTCCCTTTGAAGCCGCCCCTTCTTTTCTAATCAAGAGAACTACAGACCTAAGTACAAGGTAGAATAAACACGTACACGGACAAGACACTTTAAGCACACCCAGTTACCAGTGACCTACAGTCACCTGTGCAGGCCGGCACGCTGGGCTACATATTCCAGCCTGAATCCACACAGAATCAGTCATTAGGTCGGTAAATTACAAGTTTCCACTGCAGAAGAAGCCTGAAAGGACTACTATGAGAATGAGCAAATGACAGAGTAAGTATCTGCTCAGACAGACTTCTCTATGTAGAATCATCTTCTAGGAATAGACAGCCATTTAAAAAAAAGGATGTGATTTTAGATTGTTTTTAAAGTTGTGAGCCATGTTTTGCTTAAGTGTATATTTCATATACAAGTGGTAGTCATTCATTTAAAAAAGAAGACTGCTTACTGGTAAGTTTATAAGTCTCAGACTACCCAGTCTATTATTTTTAATTTCAGAAATTTTCATCCCTTTGTAAGGTATATAAATGTCTAATCACTATGTTGCACACCTGAAACTAATACAATATTCTACGTCAACTGCAATTAAAAAATTTAAAAAAAAACAAATAAAATGCAAAAAAAAGAAGAAATTTTTATCTCTATGGGCAAAAATAAAAATTCTTTTTCATTTTGAAGAGGCTAATTTGTCCTGAATCAGTGTGTGCCAGGCACCACTTACTGAAGATTAAGTGAGGCTGCTGTCTACACGGTTACGGCCGTCCTTAGACAACCGGCCCGATGCCTCACGACTGCAAAACAACACGCGCAGCTCAGCCCAACTGCAGCCTGCCCCAGGAGAAAGGAAGCTTGAACTCCAGGTGCCCTTGACAGCACAGCTCAGTGTGGAAAGAAAATGCTGAACAATAGCCTCGGCAGGGGAAAAGCCCCTCTCGTTTTCCAGGCGTGCAGAGAGACGGCCGCCACACCTCACTGCTGGTTCCAGTTCTCTGGAACACGGAAACAGTGTTTTACACGAAAAAGAAAATCTAACATGTCAGTACAGTTCATGTTTAATTCAGTACGGATCAATCAAGCAGGTGTTTCCACATTTCGATTAGAAACGAAACCCATCTCAGATCACACACTGTCATGAAAATGTACGAAGCACACCTACAACAAAGAGTGGGCTCTTCCCTGCTGTTCGGAAGAAGCTGCCCCACTCTGGCTTTGGGTCCCTGCACCCAGCTCTGGTTCTAGGCCCCTGCCTTCCAGTATCAGTAACTTTATGCAAATAGAAATTTGAATTTCTTTTTAAAGACAGATTTGTTGCATAATGGATGTACCACAGATGTTAGGAGATGTACAGTGTTGTGACCAAAACTGCTAATACAGTTTTGTACCAAAAAAAAAAAAAAAAAAAACACCAACCCAGTAACTGTTTTGTTCTGATTTTAAAAGTAACACGCTACTTACTAAAAATCTGAAAAACAGAAAAATAAGAAAACAGTCACTGGTCCAGGATAACCAGTTAAAATTTTAGTCTGCATTCTTCTGGTCTGTCTGTGGCTACCAGTGTTCCTTTCACGGCACCCCATGCAGGCAGGCGTGGGTGAGGTGGTACTGCTCCCCACACAGACTGACAATGATCCATAGCCCGCCCTGGCCTCCCCCACACCCACGGCAGTAAGGAATAACAGTCTGGTCGTCCACCAGTCAAATACTGTGCCTGCAATTCCACAAGCATTCATTGGGGCCTACTTTGCACTTTTTTATTTATCCCACAAATGAATGAAATTCAAATGAACAGCAACAGCCCCCAAGGGCCATATGGTAACTTCAAAAA
This sequence comes from Glossophaga mutica, assembly GCA_039655065.1. Lineage (NCBI taxonomy): Eukaryota > Metazoa > Chordata > Mammalia > Chiroptera > Phyllostomidae > Glossophaga > Glossophaga mutica. The sequence continues at coordinate 49,411,649 of CM077305.1, forward strand.
AAAGGGCAGAAAAACCTTATCCCTTGTGGACAGGAAGACAAAAGTCAGGCCACCTGGTACAAGTTCTTGAGGTTCTGGGTGAGAGCCCTTGTTCTGGTTTGCAGATGGCTGCCTTCCTGCACAGTCTTCACAGTGAGACCAGGGGAAACCCGACCACCCTCTCTAAGGTGGAGAAATCAATGTTGGGGAGAAAGGGTTGTTGAGAAGTTGCAGATAAAGACCTGAGAGCCACAGATACGTGTGCAGCTGCCCACCAGCCATCCAGGGTCCCTGCGAGCCTGTGCACCTTTAGGATCCGAGAGATTCAATCCACAACAGGATGCTCGTGCTTTAAAAGGCTGCACACTAACTGTGGTAACAGCCTAGCTTCAACATCGGCCAGAGTGGCAGGTCCTCACTGTACTGCCCTTACCAGACAACAGCTGGGCAACCTGGTTACGCCTTGCTGAACTGTTCTCTGTACGTAAAGACCCAAGAGAACTGCTTTTACTGCCAATGTGACCTCAGTCAGTGCTGGGCACTGTTTGCTACAAACCCACCGAAACCGTCAACACTCTTCATTCAAATACTGCAACTGGGTACAGAGTTGAGTATCTATTAATTTAAAAACCACGTGAAGAGTTTTTAAAGTTAGTTTAATTGCACTGCCTTAAATGGAATCTCAAAAGTTCGCCCTGAACAAACACCTCAGAAGCCTTATTTAATTTTGATTAAAATGTTTAAAAGTATCTATAATGCCACTTTAACTGTGGTATTAAGTCAAAATCAGAACAGACTCATAAAGAAAAAATCAAAATACACTAAGGTTGTCCGTTTTTACTTGCCAAGTCAGGGTCAAAGTTAGCTGTTTCTCTTGACCTAGCTGGCAGTAATACAATTAAACAAGAAAACAAGCAGATAACATACCTCTTTAGCTATGTTCAGCATTTTGTAGATGCACACAAAACTACTCTACATTCTCAGCAAGTGAAGGTCATCCTACATTTCCTTAAATACAAAATATATCTGTATGTTGGTCAGCTCAGGCTGCTATAAGAAAATACTATAGACTGGATGACAAAAAAACATCGATTTGTCACTGCTCTGGAAGGGGAAGTCCAAGATCAAGCTGCTGTCAGACTCAGTTCCAGGAGAGGGCCCTCTTTCTGTCTGGTAGAAGGCCTGCCACCTCCTCACAGCTGCAAAGCGAGGGCTCTGGTTTCTCTTCTTCTTATAAGGACACTAATCCCATCACCAGGGCTTGGCCCTCCGGAAATAGTCCTAATTATTTCCCAAAAGGCCCCCCCTTCAAATATCATCACATTGGGTCCCTGGCCAGTGTGGCCCAGTGAGTTGGAGCATTGTCCCATAAACCCGGGGTGTGCTGGGGGGTCCTGAGTTGGGGGAGCCAGGTTGCAGGTTCAATCCGTGGTTGGGGTGCATACGAGAAGGCAAGCCGACATTTTTCTCTCATGCAGATGTTTCTCTCCCTCTCTCTCCCTCCCTTCCTCTCTCACTTAAAAGCAACGAAAAAAATGTCCTCAGGTGATGATTAAAAAATATATATCATCACATTGGGGATTAGAGCTTTATTCAACACATGAATTTGGAAGAATACAGACATTCTGTTCATAAAATAAGTGTGTGGGTATCAATTTTATCAGTTTACATCCTAGCTGTTAAATACATCCAGAACCATTCTGTACACATTCCTCGTAACGATCTCAGTTCAAAAGAACATAAACAGATCTTACCAAGTCTACAAAATAACACCAGTAAGAGTCTGGTCATTTAAGGCCAAGGTCAGGGGCTTGATTATCCCTACTTGGGCCTGTTGAAAGGATGAAAGAGAAAAGTTCAGTCGCAAGGACACAGATTACTCTCACTCAGAGCAATATTTAGTAAATCTTGACAGACCAGGCAACCACTTGCCTCTACTATACAAATAATCCTATCTTTCATCCCTAGCCGCAGACCTCTCTTCCTGCTTGTATGTCGAACTCTCTGCTAGGCCTCTCTCTCTGGAAGGTCACAGTTCAGTTTTGGATTCAACTGAACTCATTACTCCCCACCATCTCCCCGAACTGAGGTTCCCCACAGCTGCTTCCCTCATGAATGGCACTGTGACCCACCCCAGTCACCCTGGACTCCCTCTTTCTAAGTGCCCACCCCTGGGAGAGGACCCAGGAAGTGTGGTGAGTCCTCCAGATCTGCCCCACTCCCTCAGTCCCACATCAAGTGCCCTCAAGATTCCTGCAGAGCCTTCCAGGCTCAGTACCCGAGACCCTACAACCTAAGGCACGCCCCTGTGCCTAAAACTGTGCCTTCAGTCCCAGCTACACTGTCAGTGCCCTGACAACCCTATACCTTTTCAAGCCTTCTAGACTCCAAACATACGCATTATTATTGCATTGTGTATTACTGTGATTTTAAAAATTAGTGAAAAACAGAAACAAAACCTCGAAGGTACATGAGGAACCAAGTTTCTGGTCTTTATTCTGTCAGTCATGCCTTCTACAGCAAGAAAGAGTCAAGTATTTCAAATGCCAGAGCTGACTCTTCCCTGCACACAATCTTGGTTTTACTAGCTCATGATAAGATCTGACCTTTGATTCCTTCTTTGCCTTTCTAAGGCTGAGAAGACCAGCTCCGACTAAAACTACTGTTAGTTCTCACAGCCTGCTGGCTGGTGGTTCTAGTCAGCCACTGCTCGAATTGGACACATACTTTTATAAAGCACTGAAAGAAATGGGCTCCCCTCTGTCCCTTATCCCTACGAAGGACCCAGAGGACTGAATGCCCTCTGCCACTACCTCTGGCCAGGTCACTTCCCTCTAATCAGGCGGGCCTGTGGAAGAGAAGTATACCCAGCCCACTGCTTTCCAGGTGCAGGATCTTCTGGTTTAAAAAGGGAGCCTCCAAGGTGGTAGGGGTCCTTTGCTCACAGGGTTTGCTTCTTCAACTATTGATAGAATGTGCGCACTGTGAGGGGAGAGGCTTGCTCTTGGTTCTTACTGTGTTTGTTATCAGAGGCCAGAACAGAGCCACTGAGGCCCATAGGAGAGGCTCTGTGGGTATTTGCTGAAGGACAGAATAAAAGAATGGATGGATGATTGAGCAAACAAACAGGCATTCCTCCCAAATTAGAAAGGCAATACACAGCACAGTTCCCCAGCTCAAAAAAATGCTATTTTGCTAAGAATGCCTTTTGTTTACTCTGCTCTTAGGTACAGCCTTAGTAAAAACTGAGCAATGAATCATTAACCTAAAGAGATAATTTAAAGTTGATTTTTGAAATAAATTCTAAAGATTAGATATTTACTCACTACTTGTATCTTTCTAGGAGGAGTAAGCACTGAGTAAAAACATCGCTTTTAGGATTCCCAACAGAGGCACTCACCATATCCACCACCAAAGTTATTTTTTCTTTCCTCAAATACAATCTGGATGTTTACTTTAGTGGGACCTGGACCTCAGAATTTACCATTGCAAGGGGACAGTGAAGCCTGGAATTGCAAACCACACTTGTGCTCTGGTCCCCAGATCCACACAGAGCCTACACTACACATTCCTTGGAACCAGAGTCCCAGAAAAGGCTGACCAAATTGGGCCAAAAGCCCTGGCTGGTGTGGCTCAGTGGATTAAATGCCAGCCTGCAAACCAAAGGGTCACCGGTTCGATTCCCAGTCAAGGCATATGCCTGGGTTGCAGGCGACGTTCCCAGTAGTGGGTGTGCAAGACACAACCATGCACTGATGTTTCTTTCTCTCCCTCTCTTTCTCCCTCCCTTCCCCATTCTCTAAAAATAAATAAATAAAATCTTTAAAAAAAGAATGGGCCAAATACAGCCTGCAAGTTCTAGAACAACCCTGAGTGTGGATCAGACCCTGATGGCTACAGGCCTCAACTTAGGGCCTACCTTAAGCAGCTGTTGCTCATTCTAAAATCAGGTACCCTTGCATCCCACCTCTCAAAGCGGCACTGTTTTCTCCTCGGCATTTGCAATACTTGACAACCTTCGTTAACACATTCTGAGTGCTGAGCCAGAGACACCACTCAAGTCCTGCACAAAAGGAATCGTAGTTAATCTTCAAGGTGACTCTTTGACTTGAACCCTTATCACTACTATTTTACAACACAGCAACCAAGGCTAAGAGAAATTAAACAACTTGTCTAAGGTTGAGATAGTGACACCTCTGGGAACTCAACAGCCCCAATTTGGGTCCCTTAATATTGGTCTCCTACTTTGTCAGTTCTTTGAATAAAAAAGCTGGGATGCTGTATATAAACACTGTTCATTAAAAAGAAACACACACTTTTCTGTATTGTTTTTCTATCTTCTACTATGGATTTTTCCTTCCTGCCCTGCCCAAACACAATGTGCAGAACTTTCTCTTTAGTTCACCAGTCCACACATCTCCGCAGGCCGGCAGGTGCCGTCAGATCCGAGCCCATCACATGGATGAGCAGTAACAGAGTTTCCGAGAAGGCATCACTTCACTCTCATCCACAAAGATCCTTCTTCCTTCCTATAGACAAACTACTGGTTCATGCGTCATGATTCAAATTACATTCAGGAATGTTCGTTTGCAGTGTAATTCTTCTTCCTAATTAAACTGCTCTGAAGACAAATGATCTCCCTCCCCACCCCCATCGTCTCTAGTAACACACGCCCGTCTTCTTTCCTGGCATACAATGTTCGCTGCAGCGCTTCGGACCACAAGTAGCCACACTGCCCGCTCTCTGTGGGACCACTTGGGGGTGGGGAGGGGGGTACTATTACAACATGGCGTTTTACATGATATTACTTCAAACCCCTCAAGTATTTCATCAGAATCAGATTTCTGACAAAGATTAATAACAAGTCCATTACAGTATGGCAGCAAAAAGAAATGAGAAGCTAGGGTTTTATTTCTTTTCCCTATCTTTAAAACATTGAATCTCCCCAGCAGCATCTGTTTTCTATCTCTTAAATTTGAAAAGGAAAAGTTGTTTTTAAAGAGGGCCAGTAGAAAAGATCAGGAAAGGGCAATTCCAAGAAATTATCGTCTGATCATGGCTTAAACCTGGCGTGGGTGGAGCTCTCAGGCCGTGGGTGAAGTGCAGTAAAGTGACGTGTGGACGATCAACGTCGCTTCGGACTCGGTTACTCAGATGAAACTCCCAGGCCCGGGCTCCAGCAGCTCCCCTGCCCCTCCCCCGCCCGCCCACACCTCTCCGCGGGTTCCACACACACTTGTCCATAGGGGCCGCTTTGCGATTTCAAACAGTTCTACTTTTGCATGTGGGTCACTGATAGCAACCTACAGGCACGCACACAATCACAGCAGAGAAAACGGGAAATGCAGGAAATGCCCGGGATGGGAGCGAGGATGGGGGTGGGGGGTAAGACTTTGTCTCCACGCCGCTTTACTCGCAGCGAAATAGACCGTGGACACCCCCGAAATGAAAGTTGAACGAGATTGTAGAAAACCCTTAGCTTTTCTGAGTTCACAGAGCACTAGACCGCTGAATGGAAGAGAGGGGGGAAAAAAACCGTTGTGCCTAAAAACACCCAGAAACACACACATAGCGTCTTCCCCAGTCCCTCGCCCCATCCCGTGGGCTCAACACACCCATTCCAGATGTGGTCTTCCCCTCTCAACGCCCACCTCCCCCCAGCCCGCACCCCAAATCACTGCGCTGCCCACAAAAATGCAGCCCAGATCTGAGAAGCAGCTGACGTCTGTGGCCGGCGTGACCCACACACCACAGACCAGGCTCCCCGGGCGCCGTACCAGGCGCGCGGAGCTGCGCCCAGGACCCGCGCGCAGCCGGCACGCCGCGGTCGCGCCGGCTTCCCGGGAAATCTCTGCTCCAGGCACAACTTTTTTCTACTCCTGCTGCCCGCGGCCGCGGCGGTGAGCGCAGAAGCAGCCGTTCCCTCCCATTCCCAGCTTCCAACACCCGTCCCGCTGCAGCTTCCCGGCCCCGTCCTCTTCCCTCCCCGCGGGCTCAGTGGTCGCCGGAGCGGAGTTCTCGCGCCAGCCCCCAGGCGCGTACCCGGGTCTCGCCGACGGCGACGGTTCTGCCAGCACCCTCGCGAGGGTCCCCCGCCCGCCCCACCTGGACGGAGATGCAGGCTCTCCCTCCTGCAGCGCGCTCCGAGTCCGGCGGCTCCAACTCACCCGGCCAGGGCTCCGCGTCTCCGAGCGCGCAGCCTTCCCCAAGCCGGGGCTTTCCGTTACGCCTCCTTGCAGCCACCACTCTCTCTGGCCCTGCCGGCCGCTCCGGGAAGAAGGAGGAGGGAGGAGAGGGGAGAAGGCGGCGAGAGGAGGGGGCGAGGGAGAGGTGGGGAGAGGGTCCACGGGTGGGGGAGGAGGAGCTGGCGAGGCGAAAGCGCCGACCTGGGCCGCCGCCGCCGGGCTCAGAGGAGGAGGAGGAAGAGGGGCGGGGGCAGAGAAAGAAAGAGGCCGCCGAGCCTCCCCGCCCAGGACCCGGCCCCGCGCCGCTGCCCAGTCACCATCGCCGCCTCTGTCCCGCTCTGGAGCCGGGAGCCGGGGGGAGGGGTCAGGCCCGGGTCTCCCCCGGAGCGGGGCGGGGCGGGGGCGGTGGGAGGAGGAGGCCGGGCCTCCGGAGGGGAGTGTCCTGCGGGGCCTGGAGGGTGTGGGCGAAAGGGGATCCCCGGGGGGAGGGGCGGAGGCCTGGGGGCCTGGGAGCCTGTCACTGCGCCCGACTGGCGTCCGCGCCTCCTGGAGTCTGGAGCCCCGCGGGGTCTCTCCGGGGACAGTTTCGAGAAACCTTCTGAAGAGTGCGGAGAGCGCTCGCCGCCGGGCCGGCAAGACGGGGAGCTGCGAAGTCGGTGTCGGAGTGAGAGGCCGGACTCCGGCGGAGAGCGGGCCCGGGAGCGCACGGGGCAGTTTCCCAGGCGGGGGCCCTGACGGGGAGAGCGTGCGTCCGCTGGTCCCGGGGAATCCAAAGTGGGAAGGTGGGGTGAGGGTGCCTAGACCCCCATCCGCGCCGTCCTCTCCCGGAGAGGAGGCTCCAGGCATAAGCTTCCTTGTCCTGCGAGCCTCTAGGTGAGGAAACTTTGGGAGAACAGTCTCAAAGAATGTTTGTAGCTAGACTGGGGTCCTGTAACATCCTCTCGTGCGCTCAAATTACGATTTCTGGATGAATTTCTTAGGCGTTTTTGCCGACAGTCTGAAAAGCATGCTTGCCGAGAAAGGAAACTCACTCCCCACCACCGCCGGGAAAGCAAAAAACACAAAACTAAACAGCCACGAGTTAAGGTGACAGTATTCCTTGTTGTAATTTAAACGTCGGGACAAGGCACTTAGGCAAGGAAGTCCTTCTTGTCTTCTTTCCCTGACCTCCTGTTCCCAGCTTCTGAGCCCATCGTCTGGGACACCTGTAACCCCAGCAGTCAGTTGGGGCCTCTCTCCTCCATTGCCAACATCGCTCACATTGATTCTTCTGAGCTCTTTCCAGCCGCGCCTCCTTTCCCAGACCACTGCCACCTTCCTGCTTCTCGGTGTTCAGCGACGCCCTGGCTTCAGTGCTCCCCTTTGGTTTCCTCTTTGCGCTGGCATCCATTCGGCACTAACCTGCAGGTTAAGGGTTCTAGAACTCTGCTCACTTCCTGTTCTAGAAGCTCTTTGAAACAAAATTCTGGATCACTTAAAAACTTTTCTGCTAAAAACCATCCACCTACCGGCTCATGGGACCCTGGTACCCTCTCCCCCGCCCCCCCCCCCCCCCCCCGCAGAAGGTTCCATGCTGTATCCATCCGTATGGGAGTTTCTGATGCTCTTGCCAGAAGTGGAATGCTCTCTTCCGTCTTCTCTCACAGCCCAGTCCCGCTTATCTTTATTGAAAATGAAATTTGAGTACAACATTTATTCTATAAAAGGATGTGTGCGTTCTTCCCATTTTTGAAATCATACACTGGAAATAACAAGGTTTATAAAGAAAACAAGGTTAAGAGCAAACCACTCAAAATCTACGTAACCTTGCAGCCCCAGCACTAACAAAAACAGCAACCATTCCTAGAGTGGTGGACACACAATACAACATACAGGTGATGTGTTACAGAATTGTACACCCAAATCCCACGTAACTTAATTAACCAGTCACTCCAGTATATTCAATACAAATTTTAAAGTAAAGGTAAAAAAAAAAAATTTAAGAGACACCAGGGATGCACTCATACACAGAGGAGAAACCGTGTGAGAAGACGGCCATTTACAAGCCACAGGCAGAGGCCTCATAAAAAACCAAACCTGCCAACACCTTGATCTTGGACTTCTAGCCTCCAGAACTGTGAGGAAATACATTTCTGTTGTTTAAGCCACCTGGTCTGTGTATCTTGTTATGGCAGCCGTGGCAGACTAATATAAACAGGTGCTTATTGGAGGCCCAATGCACATGTTACAGCGAGAGTCTCCTTACCTGGGCTGCAGTTATCTGAAGGCAGGTCCTCAGCCTTATATTTCTTTGTATTCCCCCAGATGCTTGGTGACATTTCCCTCACAGAACAGGACCTCAGCACGCACACACACACACACACACAAGGAAACAAACAAAAACCCAGCAACCATTCCAAAACAAATATCAACAAGAGTTTATGAGCCATGTTAAATTCCTAAGAAATATTACAATAAGCATAAATATAAGGCTTTAGCTTTATAAAAAGATGGATGTAATTGATGAGGAGATTGGAAGGAGAGTTGTTTGAAGGTGCAGAGTTAGGAAGATAAGCACAAAATGTACAAATAAAAGGTGAATTTCCCCACCCCAATGAGCCCTTCCAAGTTAGAGCTCATGGCCAAACCAACCCAAGAGAAAGAACACGGGGTGAGTGGACATCAGGCATAGTACTGTATGCTCTCCACAATTTACATTCTGTTCTGTGTTTTGCTTGCAGCTGCTCTTGATGGTGCAAAATCTGAGGTGCTGAGAACAACCTCATGTGAACCAATACAACCACCCCAATTCACTAATATCCTTTCCCTACCTATCAGTCATGAATGAGCTAATCTGCTACATATACCCTCGTTACAGAAACATGCTGGTAACAGAGCAGACTGTACCTTCTGTGCTTACAAAGAAGACTGCATATACTTCATTCTATACATCTATTGAGCACTTAAATGTACACCAGCGGTAGTTCAGGCACTGCCGATGCATCAGTGAACAAAGAGAAACACAAAACTGTTTACCCTCATGGATATGGATACTTGAACAGAGCATCACGATCTACATTGTTTTGTGGTATTACACGTTTCGTATGTATGCAACTTGAAGTGATGTCCCATCTACATTCTAATCTCTTGGAGCGCTAGAGTTGAGCCTTATGTCTTTGTAGCTTTCACAATGTCTAAGATAGTAAATACCTACTAGGGTGTGTAAATTAGGGAATTTACACCCATTTATACCTTATGCTATTGAATTCACAGAAGAACACTTGGGAAATCTAAAACTAAAGTTTTCTCAGGTTCTTTCCCTAGGGACCCACCAAGATGGGCCAGGATCATATCAAGATGGTGAAGAGGGTGGCCAGGGTCACCACTGAAAGGCACGACACGCACCTGGGCTACCACTTCCACACCAAAAAGTGCAAGTGCGAGGAGATCACCATTATCCCCAGCAAGAAGCTCCGCAATAAGCAAGGAGGTTCTGTCCACATCTGATGAAGCAGATTCAGAAAGGCCCTGTGAGAGATTTTCCCTCAAGACACAGGAAGAAGAGAGATAATTATGTTCCTGAGCTGTCAGCCCCAGATCAAGAGGTCATTGAAGCTGCTCCTGACACTAAGCAGATGCTGAAGCGGGGACTATAGCGGTCTGTACTGCCTACAGGTTGCTCCACCTACAGTTGGGATGAATTTCAAAATACCACACGGAGCTATTTGAATCTTTCTGCTGTGCCATAATGTCAATAAACCATGGAAAACCAGAAAAAAGAAAAGAAAAGTTTTCTCAGAACCATGTCTGTTGGTATTTGGGCTAAAAGCAAAGCAAGTGTCCCCAGATAGGATCATTTGGATCTTAAGAGTAGATAAATGACATGTACGAGGACACAAGAAGGTAGAGACCAGAAGGGGAGGGAAAATAGAGAAGGAGAGAGAGGCTAAAAGCTGCAGTTCGAGGAGAAAGTCCCTGCTGGGTTCTCCGGAAAGGCGGGTGGGGAAAGAAGTGTAATTGACAGGAACTTCAGGATAGTGCGAATGCTGCTTCAGCCACATTTTCCAGAAACGCTTACTATGAGGCCTAAGTGAAGGGGAAACTAAAGGGAACCTGCCACGTTTGGTCAAATGACAAAGAGGCCTTGGAAGAAAATAATTATGAGCCATAAGATAGGTCATAAGGTAAAATTACCCTGGTCCTGGCTAAAATGTTGTGCTTCTGAATTTGCTTGCTATGCAGATCACTCGGTCCTCTCAACATTACACCCTACCTGGGGTAACTTACATTAACAGGGCTTGACATTCTTCATGTGGGAACGCTTTGTATCCTGTTCTGTATATGACTCTGCTTGGAATTTAAACACAATAAAATATGTATTTATAATAGACACATTTGGTATTTTTCATGGTTGTCAGCATACTGAACATTGATTAAATTTGCTTATTCATCTTCATAGAAACCTACCTCTCAAATCTACTACTACTGCCCCTCATTTTGAGAGATGATATTTCCTTACACAGTGATCGTAGAATTTCAGTGCTAGACACAAACTTGGAAATCAATGTCTTTTAAAAATTAAGTGATTTAAACTGAGAATCTCTTCAGGGTAACTAGCAAAACTGCAATTTACCAACTTGGTCCTGTGAAAAATCAGTCTCTTAAAATTATCATTCTAGCACTGGCTGGTGTGGCTCGGTGGTTGAGTGCCAGCCTGAGAATCAAAGGTTCAGTGGTTTGATTCCCAGTGAAAGTACATGCCTGGGTTGCAGGCCAGATCCCCAGTAGGGGGCAGGCAAAAGGCAACCATACATTGATGTTTCTCTCCCTCTCTTTCTCCCTCCCTTCCCCTGTCTCTAAACATAAATAAATAAAATCTTTTAAAAAATTATCATCTGCTTTTTTATTCCATGGACCTAATTGTACAAAGAAGCCATCTAAAACTATGACTCCATTTTCCTTGATCAGTATGGGTTGAGAAATGGCAATTTTGAGCACAAAACCTTGAAGGGCTCTACTGATTCAAAAGGACCCTGTCTGTTAAAATCAGCGCTCTCATCTCCATGAGAAGGGAGCCATCTTTGGGGCCACAGAAAGGGCCTGGCTACAGTCTCTCACAGACAGTGATGCCATGTGTCTGTTTATGCTTCCACCTGGCAGTTTTTAAGTCACGGGGGAAATGAAGCCTGTAACTACAAAAGAAATTTCTCTGTTTTTGCTGAAATCCCATTACCACAGTGCTAGGCTGTCTGATGAACGAGGATCTGATAAATGCCTGCAACTGAGAACAGACATTACAAGTACCAATAGGCACAGAGAGTGTTTCAGTAACCACATAATGGGAGAGCAGTGGGATCAAGACATATATGAAAGTCATGAGCTCCTTTTTCCTCTCACATCTATTAAAGACAACATCACCAATAGAACCAAGGAGAAACATGGCCCTCAAAATACACCTTGACTAAGTCATGAAAGAAATGAGCACACAGAACTTTGGGCATTTGCTCTCTCGTGGTAAAAACTGCGGGCCGTTGGCCACTTTTATCTTCCAGCCATTGTCCCAGCCTCTTAGTGTTCCTTTCTTCTATAAATGAAGCAATAGTTTTAATTTGCCACTAACTTGTAAAGTAGTCTGCTTTCTTGCCTCTACAACTAGACTCCATGTGACTCTGGTTAAACTCAACCCAAGAAGGTGCTCCGTTCATTTCCTCCTATTATGTCACCACTACCATAAACAAATACCTCTGGCCCTCATCCAAACGAGCTTACCTCTGAAGTGAGGTGGAAATTTCCATACAGTTGAGCATGTTTTACTGCGGTATTACTTTATAAGTTGCATGCAAATTCTGCAACGTCTTAGCTGCTCCTAACATGTAACTGGCAAATTCAATTCACTGGATCTTTATTCATTCCAAATCTTCACCTGCAGACATTTTCCTGGATTACAAAACTTTCTCAGAAGAGATACAAAACACAAAGAAGCTTGGGGGATTAACTGTCTTAACAGTATTCATGACAGGCATAAAACCACTCAGAAAAGGTGTGCTTTAGCCCTTTGTAACAACAGTGCTCTCAATCTGGTCCCTGACTTGTGCTTTCAGGAGCTTTATATCTTCTATTATGAATTATGTGCTGCTGTGAAAATGTCTAAGAGTTAAGGATGTTTTACTATTACCCTCATTAGTACCTACAATAAAATTTGGAAAATACTCAGTATGACTCAATGGCAATGCTAAGGTGAGAATTGCAGAAAATTACTGCCTTTTGGCCCACACTGTGAAGAGGACACTTGTTCCTAATCTGTCTCAAGCTAAAAAGATCTAATCTCCAATCTGAAAACCTTGCCTATAAGAAACTTTTTTTTTTTTTTTTTTTTTTTTTACTTTCTCTGCCAGTCTTCTTCTTGGAAACAAGAAGCACAAGCATGCATGAGGTCTGTCCAAAAGGTGTCCAGCCATGTACTATGAAAAAGAGAGATGTTTATTGATGAAGATTCAAGATGCAGGAAACATTATACATAGGACAATGACACCTCAGTCCCCTTCAAAGTGGGCACCTTGGGTCCTCACACAGTTCTCCCAGTTGCCATCTGCTGCTCTGTCATAGTTTCCTGAATCTCATCAGCAGTCAGAAATCTCTGCCCTTTCAAAGGTAATTTTTGTTTTGGGAAAAGCCAGAAGTCACAGGGAACCAAATCTGGACTGTAGTAGGGCGGAGGCACCTGGGTGATTTGATGTTTCTCAAAGAAACTTTGCACTAGACATGATGCATGAGCAGGTGCGTTGTCAACATAAAGCTGCCAATCACCAGTTGCCCATAGCTGCGGCCTTCTGAATCATCCAAATAGTTTCTGCAGAGGAATGTTCAAGCTTAATGCAAAATTTGATCCAGATACGTTGCTCTGCTCTCTCAGTCATTTTGAATGCAATGGCCACACCAGTAGAGTGAAGTCGTCATTGTTCACACATGTGTGTTCCAGTCCACTCTCCTTGGCTGCCAGGTTATATCAATGTTGTGTAAACCACTCTTATCATATTAACAATGGCTCAACTTTTTCTGGACAGACCTCATATATTTGTAAAACTACCAATTCTCAAGCACCCTATTTTCACATAGTGCTAGAATTAGAAGATATATTATTTTCTATTAATAATAAAAATATTATTAATTATTCTGCCTACTTCCAAATGGCTCTGAGGTGACTTGTTATTTAAAATAACAGAAAAAGGCCCTGGCTGGTGTGGCTCATTGGATTGAGCACCGGCCTCCAAACCAAAGGGTTGCCAGTTCAATTCCCAGTCAGGGCACATGCCTGGGTGGCAGGCCAGGTTCCCAGTGAGGGTGCGCAAAAGGCAACCACACATTGATATTTCTCTCCCTCTCTTTTTCCTTCCCTTCCCCTCTCTCTAAAAATAAATAAATAAAATCTTAAAAAAAATAAAATAGCAGAAGAAGGTAAGAGATCCTTGCACCAGGGACCTGGTTTATCAGTGCTGAGCATTAATTTAGCCAAGGTAAGAATGATGTACGATGAATAATATAGTTCTTACGATCTGGTAAAAGAATCATAGTTGTTATTCAAGTTAGGCAAACTTTTTTCTGGGACTAACTTATAAGAGAAATTGAATCATGGAAATTCTTACATAAGAAACACTGGACATTCTAGACGTCTAGATGCAGCATCTTCATTGAGGGGCAGCAATAAACTCTTGCCCTGTAGAGCACAGAGGGTACAAAGTGAACAAGAGATGATGGAATTATCTATGTTTCTACCGTGGCTGAAACTGCATTATCTGAACGTAACTTCCACCTAGACTCTAGGGCCCAGAGGATATCTCTGTGCCCTCAATTAAGAAACAAAAAAAAAATAAATGAGCCTTTTCTTAAGCAAATTTTACCAAAAATAAAAAAAGCCATTTCTTCATTGACTTCACAAATCTTTCTCAATTCTAAATCTTCTGTTATCTTACACAGAACTCATTTGACAACTATGACCTGTGTTCATGTCAGAACAATTTTGGGAAGATTTTCAATGAAAACAAGAATTAAGGACAGTGCCAATCTACACAATTAAGAGGAGTTCTAGCTTTTCTCCCAACAGAATGGCATTGTGCTATGCTAGTTATACAAAATAACGTTCAATCACTTTTTATATCATCTAGATGAGAATAATATAAGCCATGAAATTAAAATAAACCATAAAACGAGTTTTTAGAGTTGAAGAGTGATTTCTTTAAATATTCTGTCAAATTTTGCTGGTAGACAGCTGTCTTAAAAATAGTTATATAAAAAATAGTTGCACAAGCACCTCTTTAGTTTTCTGGAGTGTCATGAGGAAAAATGTCCGATGTTCATGGATTCAGTCCCTCTGCTGCCTTCAGGTGTGGTTTGTGCCCACCAGACATAGGGTAAGGAATGGCCTCTGGATTCCTAGAGATGGTGTGCAAATTCCATTTCTGCCAGCACTAGTCACTAAATAATTTTAGGCAAGTCAATGAACCTCTCCAAACTTTAGTTTTTCACCTTTAAATTATGATACTACTACCTATCACATGCAGTTATGATGACTCTTATTATATGATAGTTATTACAGTGCATGCTAAGGTCTCCACTATAACGCCTAACACATTATAGGTGCTCAATAAATATTTATTCCCTCCCCTTGACATCCATATTCCTGCAAAAAGAATTTTCTCCCAGTTCAAAAGAGCCACTCTTAGAGTCCCAGAGTCCCAGCCGGTTACAAACCTATTTCTGCGTTCTCTCGCTCCTTCTTTCGTTTCAACATGACAGATGCTGCTGTGTCTTTTGCCAAGGATTTCCTGGCAGGTGGAGTGGCCGCGGCCATCTCCAAAACCGCGGTAGCGCCCATCGAGCGGGTCAAGCTGCTGCTGCAGGTGCAGCATGCCAGCAAGCAAATCACCGCAGATAAGCAATACAAGGGCATTATAGACTGCGTGGTTCGTATCCCCAAGGAGCAGGGAGTCTTGTCCTTCTGGCGTGGTAACCTGGCCAATGTCATCAGATACTTCCCCACCCAGGCTCTCAACTTTGCCTTCAAAGATAAATACAAGCAGATCTTCCTGGGTGGTGTGGACAAGAGAACCCAGTTTTGGCGCTACTTTGCAGGAAATCTGGCATCAGGTGGTGCTGCTGGGGCCACCTCTTTGTGTTTCGTGTATCCTCTTGATTTTGCCCGTACCCGTCTAGCAGCCGATGTGGGAAAAGCTGGAGCCGAAAGAGAATTCAAAGGCCTTGGTGACTGCCTGGTTAAGATCTACAAATCTGATGGGATCAAGGGCCTGTACCAAGGCTTTAATGTGTCTGTGCAGGGTATCATCATCTACCAAGCTGCCTACTTCGGTATCTATGACACTGCAAAGGGAATGCTCCCAGATCCCAAGAATACTCACATCTTCATCAGCTGGATGATTGCACAGTCCGTCACAGCAGTGGCTGGGTTGACTTCTTACCCATTTGACACTGTTCGTCGCCGCATGATGATGCAGTCAGGGCGCAAAGGAACTGATATCATGTACACAGGCACGCTTGACTGCTGGAGGAAGATTGCTCGTGATGAAGGAGGCAAAGCTTTCTTCAAGGGTGCATGGTCCAATGTTCTCAGAGGCATGGGTGGCGCTTTTGTGCTTGTCTTGTATGATGAAATCAAGAAGTTCACATAAATTATTTCATAGTCTTCCTCCCCCACCCCGTGAACAGGCATGTTGTATTATGTAACATATCTTGAGCATTCTTGACAGACTTGTTGGCTGTCTATTTATCAATGGCAACTATTTACTGGTTGAAAATGGGAAGCAATAATATTCATCTGACCAGGTTTCTCTTAAAGCCATTTCCATGGTGATGGTGGGACTCAATTATATTTTTTATTTCAGTCACTCCTGATAACCAATTTGAAGAAATAAAAAATATCTGAAATATAAAAAAAAAAAAAAAAAGAGCCACTCTTTCAGTTTGCCAATTGCACAGCTTTCCTACACTTAAAAACAAAATGAGAATCAAAATAAGGAGTTACAGGCATAAGGACAGGCATATAGATCAATGGAATAAAATTCAAAGTCCAGAAATACACTCTCACATTTATAGTCAACTGATATTGAACAAGGTGCCAAGACATTTCAATGTAGAAAGAATAGTCTTTTCAACAAATGGTGCTGGGACAAGTGGACATGCACATGCAAATGATTAATATGAACACCTACCTCACATCATGCAAAAAAATTATTAGTTCAAAATGGGTCATAGACCTAAATCAAAGAGCTAAAAATGTAAAACTCCTAGAAGAACACATAGGAGTAAATCTTCAAAACTTTGGGTTAGACAATAATTTCTTAGATATGGCACAAAAATCACAAGTAACCCCCACAAAAAAAAAAACAAAAAAAAAAACACCATCGGCTGTACTTCATAAGAACTAAAAACCTTTGTGTGACAAGAGAACACCATTAATAAAGTGGGAAAAGAAAAACCATAGAATGAGTTTAAATATTTGCAAAGTGTACCTGACAAGGGACTTATATCCAAAACGTATAAGGAATTCTTATAAGTCGATAATAAAAACATAAGCCCACTAAAAAATGGGCAAAGAATCTGAATAGATATTTTTCCAAAGAATTATTCAAATGGTCAACAAGCACCTGAAAAGATGCTCAGCATCATTAGTTAGCAGGGAAATACAAATGAAAACCATACTACACATACCAGTATGAAAAAAAATAAAGACAGATAATAGCAAGTATTGATAAGGATGTGGAGAAACTGAAACCTTCATACGTTGCTTACAGGATTGTAAATGGTACAAAAACTTTGAGAAAGTTTAATATTTTCTCAAAAGGTAAAACATAGAGTTACCATATGCCCCAGAAATCCCTCTCTTGATGTTTACTGAAGAGAAACAGAAAGCCATCTACACAAAACCCATACACAAATGTTTAAGAAGTATTCTTCAAAATGGCCCAAAAGTGAAAACCCATATACCCACTGATGGATGAATGTACAAGTAAAAAATGGTATATATATTTATTTTACTATTCATGTATATTCATACAATGACTGAAAAGCCATAAAAATAAAGTACTGATTTGTGCTGTAATATTGAAACTTTGAAATGTTATGCTAAGTGAAAGAAGCCAGTACGAAAAAACTGTATATCGTACGTATGATTCTGTTTATAAAAATGTCTAAAATATGCAAACCTCTAGAAACAGAAAATAGATTACCAGTTGCCTAGGGCTGGAGTGGAGGTTGGGGGTAGAAGGAAGTGAGGAGTGACTGATAATGGGCATGATTTCCTTTTGGGAGTGACAGAAATATTCTAAAGTTAGACTGTGGTGATGGTTATTCACTCTTATATACTAAAACCACTGAACTATATACTTGAAATGAGCAGATTTTATGGTGTGTGAAATATATCTCAATTTTAAAAAAGAAAAAATATGATAGGAGAAATGGTTGTGTTATGAACAACCAGGAATAATTTTGGTAAACATTTGCTGTGTAAGAGGAATGGAAAGATGACTAGCATGGACTCCATACTCAAAAGGCCTGAAACCTAGGCAATGGATGTAGTTTGATGAAGATCAATGCAATTGTGATTGCCAGTGGGGCCAGAATTAAGTAAGTAGCTGTAATTCATCTAACACACGATGCAGCACTGTACTAAGCTTAGGGACATGAAGTTTGCCTTCATGTCCCCATCTTCTATAGGCACCCAGGCTTTGGAGAAAAGGATCCAGGTAAAAGCACTGGGCTAAAGATAAGAGCAGGTGCCACCAGAGCCCATCAGCACCGAAAACAAGCAGTGGAAGGAAAAGATGTGAGAGAAGGTTCTCTGGGAAGTATGACATTGTTTTCAAGGACAAGCGAGAATTCCCAAGGCACAAGGGAGGAAACAGTTCACTCAGACAAAGGAGACTGTACACACAAAGTCCCCAGAAGCACCAGAGAGCACACAGTGGAACACACAGAGAGGAAAAGTGAGAGGTGAGAAGGGATTGACGGGGGGCAGGGGTAGATACTAGTGGGCCTCCCAAAGGTCCTGTGAAGTTTCATCCGAGATCCCCAGGAAGCTGCCAAAGGTTTTAAATTTCAGAAATGATCAGCTCTTTCGAAAGATTGCTCTGGCTGCTGTGTAAGGAAAAGCAC
Organism: Glossophaga mutica; assembly: GCA_039655065.1. Lineage (NCBI taxonomy): Eukaryota > Metazoa > Chordata > Mammalia > Chiroptera > Phyllostomidae > Glossophaga > Glossophaga mutica. The sequence goes on from CM077305.1 coordinate 49,429,957, forward strand.
TGGGTGAGAGCAAGACCAGGAATGGAGAGAGCCGTCTCCCAGGAGCGTGGGGAGGAAGATCTTGACTGCTGGTGGTGGTCGGCTTGCAGCACCAACCGGGTGGTCAGGGAAGGAAAGGAAGTCAAAAGCGACTCCCAGTTTTCTAGGCTGTGCCAGCCACAGAGGCAGTGAGTGAACCTGGGACAAGGGGCTGGACTCCTGCTGGAGCATGGGGACCATCCCTCAGGTGAGTGGAAAGGGCTGTGGGCCACAGAGCTGCTAACCTGGAGCTTCCCTCCTGGACACTCGGAAGACTAGTGTCAAAACCTGCCTTTTGCCACAAGATTGTGGATTTGGGGTCAGTTATGCCTTCCTTGTTATTCAAGCCAAGGACAGGCCTTTAAAAAACAAGAGGTGCCAACTTCTATCACAATCACTCAAACTATACCGACATTAGTGCTCATAAATCCTGGCATACTGAATGCTTTCCAGCCAAATGAAAAATGTCAGCTTAAACAGGCTTTGGAAAGGACTGCATGATCCAGGTGCTGATGGAGTCTGAGAGCCTCTCTTTAGAAGTTTATCCAGGTTGGGTTGAATCAAATATCATTGTCACTTATTATGAGGACATGTGAAATGCACCAGTGATTTGAATCAGTATTCCTGGTAGGCATCACTTTATTAGCTACTTCAACAACTTAATAACAAATAAAAGGAAATTTTACCTTCTTCTGAGTTATTCTTTTGCAGTTATACAGCATACTACATTGGAAAGCTTCATAACTTTGTAAACCAGCTAAGGCCCTTGGATCCTAATGGAATTATTGATTTTCAAGTCAAAATAAGGTTTCCATGCAACTCTTAATGCATTTATTGATTGCCGATGGAATCAAAATTAACATGGGAAAAATAATCGATAAACACGTCCTAAAAATAAAGCTGACATCAGAAACCATCTCTGTGACTTCTAAAGTGGGATTCTGTCAGTGCAAAGTTCCCTTAGAAACCTGAACTTTCTTTGACCTGATTGAAAGCAGCCACTTCAGCATAGGATGAAAGACAGTACGATATGCGTGTTCAAAAATAAACAATTCTTTAAAGTGCATTTTAACCTCAGAGACCTCAAAAGAAAAAGCAACTACCATATCTACTGATAACACAAAAGGAATTCAGGAGAAACATTTCAAAAATACAATACAAATTGTTAAATCTTTCTTACTTTTTGTCTGAAACTGGCTGTGGTCCAGAAGCTAGCTTCTCTTTCTCTCAGCCCAGAATACTTCCCAAAGCTTTCAAGCTCATGATACTGTAAGCAAAGGAAATTTGCCAGTGCCTAAAGGTAGCGGTGCCAGCAACCTGTTAACATTTTAATTTCAGAGACTGTGCATTTACTGTGTTCTTCAAGGAGCTAGCTTGAAATCACCTTGAGAAAATGTATTCATTCCTCCACATTGTAAAAAGCCATTTAGTAATGGTTCATATGCATAAATTGAATTTTAATGGCTTCAGTTTTATTCTGTATTTTTAAACCCCAAATCTCACAGGTCTTAATGGAAATTATTAGCAACAGTTACAGCATTTTGCAAAGTACAAACTGTAGCCATGATGGTTCAATTATTATCACAGGCCCTTTCGGGTGGTGGAGTGAGAGCACCAAATGTTGGTTTCTTGTCTCACAGTTTACTGTCCAAGCCTTCCGCAGGCCCCTGATTTAACTGTTGGCCATTTTTCCTAATAAAGTAACCTAACCAATCTATATGGCAGTTGGATAGTAAGGAAATGTTCTTAAAAGATTCATTTCCAAAGAACAACAATTAAAATAGAATTTAAAAAAAGAAAAAATGATTCATTTCCAGGTTTCACTTTATTTACATCTTGAGAGAATTTATGTTAGAATATAACCCCTATTGAGATAAACGCATGATGAAATAATTTGCCTAGTGGGAAGTTCTCTGATCTCCTCAGTCAATGTGTCACGACCGATTTACAGGAAACTCTCAAGTGGAAGGGTAAGTTGAACACTTACCTCACACCGTGTAGATTAATGAATTCAAAATAGGTTAAAGACATAAATGTAAGAGCTAAAACTATAAAATTATTAAAAGAAAACATGGGAATAAATCTTCATAAGCTTGTATTTGGCAATGGATTCTTAGATATAGCACTGAAAAGAAACAAAAGAAAAATAGATAAACTACATTTCGTCAAAATTTAAAATTTTTGTGCATTGAAGGACACTATCAAGAAAGTAAAAAGGATAGCCCACAGAATAGGAAAAATACTTGCAAATTATATATCTGATAGGAGTCCAGTATTCAGAACATAGAATGAGTTCTTATAACTCAATAACAAAAGACAAACAACCTAATTAAAAATGGGCAAAGAATCTGAAGAGACATTCTCCAAAGAGGATATGCAAATGACCAATAAGCATATTAAAAGATGCTCAACATCATTAGTCAGTATGAAAATGCAAATAAAAACATAATAAGATACCACTCCACATCAGCTAAGATGACTATAATAAAAAACAAAAGGGAAAATAAACTTGGGTCAAGATGGAGGCATAGCTGACATGCTTTACTTACTCACACAACCACAGAGAGAATTACAAGTATATCTCAAAACAAATAACAACCAGAACTGTCAGAAAATAGAGCTGTATGGAAGGCCAACAAGCAAGGATTTAAAAAAGCCACATTCATCCAGACAGGTAGGAGGGGCAGAGTTGTGGAGGCAGTCAGAGAGGGGCTGTGTGGCTTGCAGAGCCAGCAGCATTGGTGGAAAGGGTGGTCCCACCGCCACGGTGGTGATAAAAACTCGGGAGGGATACCTTGGGAGCTAGCCATCCCAGCCCCAAGCCAGACCACACAACACAGGGTTCCTGCACCGAGAAGATAGATCCCGATAACTGCTGGCTGTAAAAACCAGTGGGGATAGGGGCAGCATAAGAAACTGCCAGATTTTCAGGAGAGTCCGTTTAAGGACCCTCACAGACTTAGAATGTAGGCAAACTTATACACTCTGGGACTCGCCACCAGGGCAACAGATGGAAGGGTGCCAGTCACAGACAGAAGTGGGTGAAATGACTGGAAAAAAGGTGAGTGCCAGGCAAACCTTCAGAAGCAAGGTAGTGGCATTGTCCCCTCTCTGAGCCCTCCCCCTGCACAGAGCCACAAAGCCATGAAGGGTTGCCACACCCTGGAAATTACCTAAAGTCCCACCCCACACAGTTTACAGGTGCTTTTTCTAATACAGGGAGCCAAAGTGGCTCTACCTAATTTCCTACCTCAGAAACGAACACAGGGAGGCTGCCAAATTGAGGAAACAAAGAAATATGGCCTAAATAAAGAACAGAACAAAACCCCAGAAAAAGAAATAAATAAAACAGAGATAACAAACCTATCAGATGCAGAGTTCAAAACACTGGTGATCAGGATGCTCAAAGAACTCACTGAGGATTAAAAAAAAAAAAACAGAAGAGAAGAATTGAAGGTTTCACTAAGTGAAATAACGAAAAATCTACAGGCAACCAGTAGTGGAGAGGATGAAGCTGAAAATCAAATCAATGCTTTGGAACATAAGGAGGGAAAAAGCAATCAATCAGAACAGCAGAAAGAAAAAAGAATTTTAAAAAATGAGGAGAGGCTTGGGAACCTCTGGGACAACTTTGAACGTACCAACATCCGAATCATAGGGGTGCCAGAAGAAGAGGAAGAGCAAGCAATTGAAAACTTACTTGAAAAAATAATTGAAGAAAATTTCCCTAATTTGGAGAAGGAAAGACACACAAGCTCAGGAAGCACACAAAATCCTAAACAAGTTGGACCCAAAGAGGAACACACTAAGACACATCATAGTTAAAATGCCAAAGGTTAAAGATAAAGAGAGAATCTTAAAAGCAGCAAGAGAAAAAGCAGAGACTTACCTACAAAGGATTTCCCATAAGACTGTCAGCTGATTCCCCAAAAGAAACTTAGCAGGCAAGAAGGGACTGGCAAGAAGTATTCAAAGCCATGAAAAGCAAGGACCTACATCCAAGATTACTCTATACTGCAAAGCTACCATTTAGAATGGAAGGGCAGATAAAGTGCTTCCCAGACATGGTAAAGCTATAGAAATTCATCATCACCAAGCCATTATTATGTGAAATGTTAAAGGGACTTATTTAAGAAAAAGACAAAGATCAAAGCTATGAACATTAAAAGGGCAACAAATTCACAACTATCAACAACTGCATCTAAAAAAACAAACTAAGCAAACAAGCAGAACAGGAACAGAATTTTGAAGGTTATCAGCTGGGAGGGGGAAGGGGAGAATGGGGAAAACGGTGCAGGGATTAAATTTTTGACAAAATCGGTAATTTGTACCTACCAGTTACATTTCTTTGTTTGTTTGTTTGTTTTGCATTTTATTGTATATAAAACACTAAACTATAATCAACAAATCATATGCTGTTTCAAAACACGACAAAACAGTTCTGCTCCTATGTGTATGCCCAAGAGAACTGAAAACAGGTGTCCAACAAAAAACTTGTCCGTGGATGTTTATAGCAGCTTTTTCTACAGTCAGAAAGTGGGAACCGACAAAACGCCCAGCCAGATGTGGTGCATCCACTCGGCAGAAAACTATTAAGCCCCCCAAAAAATGAAGTACTGATACATACTGCAATATAGACAGACATTGAAAGCATTTTTATGTGAAGCGAAAGAAGCCAGAAACCAAAAGCCACATACTGTGTGGGCCTGTTTCTATGAGACGTTCAGGAAAGGTAAATCTGTGGAGTGGAGAGCGGATTAGTGGTCACCAGGGGCTGGAGCAGGGGACATGGTGAGTGGCTGCTCACGGGTACAGGCGTTCTTCGAAGGGTGATAAACATGTTAAAATTAGTGGTGATGGTTGCAGAACCTTGTGAATGCACTGGAAGCCACAAAATTGTAAACTTAAAACAGTTAAAATGATGAATTTTATGTTGTGTGAATTTTATCTCAATTGAAAAAAGTATATTTTTCCAAACCACAAAGTAATTAGTGAGCCCCAGTGGGTGTGGCTCGGTGGTGGAAGCATCCTGGAGCAACCCAGAGGTTGGGTGTTTGATTCCTGGTCAGGGCACATACCTGGGTTGCAGGTGAATCCCCACATGCACGTGTTACCCTCAGTCCGGACGTGGATGATTCCCCAGTCAGGGTGCAGGTCCCCAGTCAGGGTGCAGGTCCCACGGTCTTGATGCGTACAAAGGCAGCCAACTGATGCTTCCCTTGTATCAATGTTTCTCTCTCTCCTTTCCTCCCTCCCTCCCTCTCTCTCTCTAAAAAAGGAAATGAAAATGTCCTTGGGCGAGGATGAAAAAAAGTAATTAGTGAGAAGAGTGACATTGTTTTATATTTTTGTAAATCTCCTCATATGTATGATTTAGAAGAAAGTTGGATGCTCATATTTGCTTCTGCATTCAAGCAGCTGCAATTGTTGTTTGGCTGAGTATATAAAAGAAATCCATCCTCATATAGATAAGAAATTGGAAAAAAGAATAGATTTTAACAGCTTTTCTACATGATTGTGGATATTCTTTCATGCAACACCCAAACTCCACAAATGGTCCTTTTTAAGAGGTTAGCTGTAATGTATAATATGAACTCAAATCAATGAATTGATGTTCCACTATTTTAAAATTCACAGGTTTATCTTGCAAGAAGAGGAAGAAGTATTGAAACTGAAAAGTGGTAAGTCTTTTTTCTTTGTATATATACAACACTGATTTCTATAAAGTGGAAAAGGATAATTATGTCCAAGGTTGTTAGCTGATAATTAGCCATGACAGTGTTGAGCTTTAAGGAACATTTTATGTTGGGTAACAGGGAGAGATGTACTTTTTGTCTCTATGCCAAGAATTTGGCTGGCTGATAGGAGCAGGCTGCAGAAAGGAGATGGCAGGAAGTGCATGATGTGAACCTCCACCTACTTCAGAATGTGCCTAGCCAGGCTGGGTTCGGGCTGCTTTCCCAGGATGGGGGTGGTGGTGGAGATGAGACTTCACAGCCCCGCCAGCAGCACCAGCATGAAGGTTCTCGGGGCAAGGCGGAGATGCCTGGGTCACTGAGCAGCGGGCAGCGTGCATGCTCAAAAATCCTTATTGAACTACCCTGAGTTAGAAAGAACATGCACCAGTGGAAAGATTTTTCTTTATTGTTGCTTGGATTTAAAACAATTTAAAAATCCTTTATAAAATACTGTTTATCATTTTATGCATCCTTCTATATCATTGAGATCATACTCTTTAGCTTTCTATTTTCAATAAACACATGAGCTAAGCATTTCCTCATGTCGGTAAACAATTCTGTCTGCTCCATTTTCACATCTCCTACCTCTAAGCAAGGCCTGATTCTACACCTCCACACCTACCAGGGAATCCTCGTGGCTTCACACGTCTCTGTTAGGACCCCAACTACTTCGGTAATCATTCTGGATACACTGCCATTTCCCATCACACCATGTGTCCTGCATTGCCACTTAAAGGTGCCTTCCACCACCACCCTGAGAAGGCCAGCGAGGGCCAAGAAGCATAGGAAGACCCAGGACTCCCAGGGAGAAGCACCCAGACCACGCATCTAGGTTCAAGTGCAGCCATGCCAGGTAGTACTGTGATGTCAGACAAGTTATTTAATCAATTTATACGTCAGTTTACTCATAAGTAAAAGGAGGAAAATGAGAACAGCAGCGTTACCTTGTAGGTCTGTTGCGGGTGGGCTCATGTGGAGCACCTGGGGGCCGGGGGAGTTGGGGAGATGTGGAGGGTACAAATTTGTGGCCAGTAAGTCCTGGAGGTTGGATGCATGACATAGTGATGTTAGGCCGCAAGACTGCATTAGAAACTTTGATGCTGCTAAGAGACCAGATCTTAATTGTTCCCCCCACAAAAAAGGAAAGTCTAATTAGGTAGGGTGACAGAGGTATTGGCTAACACTATGGTGGTAATCATGTTACAATATATAAATGTATCAAATCAATGAGTATACCTTAAAGTTACGCAATGTTATATGTCAATTATATCCAACAAAAATAAAGGAAAGACACAATGCTTGGCAGGGAATCAATGCTCAATACCTGTTAGCTGGTATCATTAGTACTAATGAGAATCACACAGCCCTGGGATAGAAGCCCCTATTTTCAACTTGCCCCCAAATGTCAGCAGACACCTTGTTTCACCTTTCAGTGCTGTGGTTTCCTCCCCTCCAAAATCAGTTCTGCAATACAAATCCATCTGTAGCACCTGTCTCTCAGGGTTGACACGTAAGGAGCTCGATGCTGAGCCGCAAGCCATGCTCACCATGGGCGTGCAGGCGAGGGCTGTTCTGTCTCTGGCTCCTCGTCTGAGGGAGGCACACACACTGGCATTTGGGCGGTTTCCTTCTTAGGGCCCAGGAAGCCCTGGGCAGAGAGGCCTCCGAGTCCCCATATGTGGACACCCACCCATTTAGATGAGAGGACGCCCTGGGCCAGCAGACTGCTTGAGTTTTCTTAGTTTGTTCTCATCCAACGTTCTGGCTGGAGGACCTTTCCAGCTGTGGTAGGGTGGGGACGTTTCCCTGACTGTGTTATCAGGAAGATCTGGCTCCTCCGTTTAAAAAATATCTATCACCGGTGAAATCACAGAAATGGAAGCTTAGTGATGAAACAGGCACCCCAGGCCTGTTCCCAAACAGAAGGATCTTTTGTAGAGTTTTCTTTGGGTGACTTTTCAAAGGCTCCTGCCAGGCTGGCCCAGCCCAGGCAAGTCCTCCGTTCCCGTTCGGTGGGAGAACAGGCACTTCCCAGCAGACAGGGTCCCGGGCAGCCAGGCAGTCATTCCCTCTCTGCCGGGTTCACGGCAAGGCTTGCACATGCAGCCATTTTAAAGGGCCCCTCACCTACTTGGGGATTAGGTGAGGGAATGAAAGGAACAATTAATATGTAAGTCCGGTACCGGAGTAACTCATGAATGATTGAAACTTGACTCCAGGAGTTTATCTGTTGCTCTGAGCTGTATGAAAACTTTGGGTGTCCGGCACCATTGAGTGCCTTCATAATGGCAAACGGGGAGGACTTTCTTCCCTGGCATGGCCAGGGAAGGCTTCCCAGAAGAAGTGGGATTTGAATTCCGCATGAAAGGATTAGGCAGACCAAATGCAAAGGATTAGTGGTTCCCAATGCATTTTAAAGAAAGATATGAATTGGGTTCCCTGTCAGAGATGTGATACCCAGGTTTGCAGTGGGGCCTCAATGCCGAATTCTTTTTCTTGTTTGAAAGCGTCTCGGGTGACTGACTCAGGTGAGCAGTGTTGACAACTGACCAGGCAGAGAGAAGAAGGCAGGCATTTCAGATGGAGGAAACAGCTGAAGCCAAAGAGGAAGAGCAGGAAAGCACAGAGCCTTCATTTTGAGGAGGACCGGCAAGAAACAGACTAATTGGTCTGGTAGACATTAGTGCTTGAAAGGCAGCTCAGAAGTTTAGGCTCCACACTTAACGCAGTGGGAAGCCATCGCTGGCGTTTGAGGAGGGGCCGTGTTCTAAGGGATGTGCAGCTATTTCTGCCTAGATGTAGCTCCATCCTCAGACTTGCAGAGGTGCACTGCTTCCCTGTGTCCAAAAGTTTTGGTCCTGGTCTCTTTTGCAAATCACAGGTAAAGCTAAAACTATATGTTGCATAAAGTCCTGCCCCTGAGTGACTGGCAGTGTCTGTCCCATTGTTTTGTTTGCATGTCTTCCAAAAGGCAATTGTAAAAGTGAGTCTGCTGTTTTATCTCCCAAGATTCCCATCATCTAATCATGTCTATGGAGAGGTAGTTAGTTTTCACAGAACTACAGGTAAAGATGTTAGAAGAGAAAGAAAGAAGAGACCAATGCAAAGAGATACAACAAAGGAAGAAATGTAGGGCTTACTGTCCAATTGGATTGAGAATCTGGCAGCCCAGAGAGCATGGAAGGAATTCTTGGGGAAAATAGGGATTTTTGACCTGCAGAGCAGCTGCCCTCAAAGGCCCAAAGGCTGTGACCAGGTAGAAGCAAGAGCTTTATGGTGTGTACTGGAAGACTTCCTCCAGACGGGATGGGATGGGAGCGTTCACACGGAGCACGGAGTCCAGCATTGCAGGACTGCAGGTGTGACTCAGTGCTCACACACAGGGAGTCGGTTGTTCCTCTCAACTAAGGCCTTTAGGGATACAGGACTGTAACGACAGCATTGCTTGTGGTAACGGCACCTTTTGTTTACATGAGGTCAGGCACTGAACTTCCTTCGGGTGCTGCACCAACCCTCCTAGCATGATTTGGGGCTGTGCTAGTTGCCAATGACAAATATTCGTTGGGGCTTTTTAGCTCCTTTAACCTAGTGGCCCAACTGACCAAATGCATTGTCCAAAAGAGAACACTGTGATACTTACAGAACATAATCTCCTCCCCCAGAAAATTAAAAGTAGTTCTTTCAAGTGCTGTTCACTATTGTTCAGATGTGCCCTAATGTGCTATTCTCTCGAGTCAAGGAGAACCCTTAGGGACAAGTTAGATGCTTGACAGTATCAACGAGCTCTGTAGGAGTGCCTGACAAATACGACCTTCAAGAGATAAATGATGGGAAAAAAATGGGACAACTGTAATAGCATAATCGATAAAATACATTTTTTAAAAAGAGATAAATGATGGAATTTAAGAAAATTGAAAAGGGCAGCATGATTGCTACCATACTAAAATATATGCAGAGATCTCATTAGGAGATACTGAGCAAAAGGTCTTCATCATTGCTGCGCATAAGAAGAAATGGTCTTAAATTTAACAATGACGTCAAAATGACGTGTGGGAGGTGCCCAGGGTATAGCGCTAGTGCTGCCCACGGCGTCCGATGCGGAGCTGGGTGGGGTGGCAAGTTGGGGGGCAGTAGTCGGGGTGGTGGGAGAAAGAGGAGGCAGCGGCAAACCCCTACGAATGGTGCCAAAGCAAGACCCGAAGCTTAAATTCCGGGAGGAAGAGCGAGGACTGTGCTTCCGTGGGCCTCTTCTTTATGAAGCCGAGTGTGTAAAGGTGGCCATAAAGGACAAACAAGTGAAATACTTTATACATTACAGCGGCTGGAATAACAATCGGGGTGAATGGGTCCCAGAAAGCAGAGTACTCAAATACGTGGACACCAATCTGCAGAAACAGTGAGAATTTCAAAAAGCCAATCAGGAGCAGTATGCCGAGGGGAAGATGGGAGGGGCTGCCCCAGGAAAGAAGACAGCGGGTAGGCAACAGAAAAACGTTGAAGTGAAAACGAAAAAGAACAAACAGAAAACGCCTTGGAAATGGAGACGAGGGCAGTACCAGTGAGGCACCTCAGCCTCCTCGCAAGAGGAGAGCTCTAGTGGATCCCACTGTTCAAGACAGGGAAACATTCATGAACAGGGTTGAAGTCGAAGTGAAGATTCTTGAAGAACTGAAACCCTGGCTCATGGATGACTGGGACCCCATTACTCAGCAGAAACAGCTCTTTTATCTTCCTGAGCAGAAGAACGTGGATTCCATTCTGGAGGATTATGCAAATTACGAGAAATCTCAAGGAAACACAGATAATAAGGAGAATGCTGTCACTGAAGTTGTGGCAGGGATAAAGGAATACTTCTGCGTGATGCTGGGCACTCAGCTACTCTACAAATTCAAGAGGCCACAGAATGCTGAGATCCTTGCAGCCCAGCCGGATGCACCCATGTCCCAGGTGTATGGAGCGCCACATCCACTGAGACTGTTTGCACGAATTGGAGCGATGCTGGCCTACACACCTCTGGATGAGAAGAGCCTTGCTTTATTACTGAATTATCTTCATGATTTCCTAAAGTACCTACCAAAGAATTCTGAGACTTTGTTTAGTATCAGCGATTACGAAGCGGCCCCTCCTGAGTACCACCGGAAGGCTGTGTGAGACGTTCACTTCCACCCTGGTGTGGATCTCCATGACACGTTCCTGTTCTTAGTCCTCCTTTTACACACAGGATGTACTTGGAAAGTGTTAGTGTATAACTGACTTGATGTTTGTTTTCTGTTTGATCTCTGTTTGAACAGAGAAAATAAAAGGGGTTGCAGCTCCCTTTTTCTTTCTTTTTTTTTTTTTTATTTATCATTTTAAAGTTGCTTCCAGTGTATTGATGGACAATGGAGAGACATTCTGTAGAGTGTTCTATTGCCTAATTGACAAAGCTGCTTTTGAATGCTGGTGGTTCTCTTCCTTTGACACTACGCACTTTTGTAATATGTGGTAATGCCATATGACAGATGCTCTGATCCAGTGCCAAAGGTTCGAGTCAGTATATATAACTGATCACACTCACCCATTTGTGCTCCTTTTATTTTTTTATTGGTGCTTAAAGTAAAGAGCTTATCCTTTGCAAGTCACCCATGTTGTTCCATCGGCATTTTAACTTCACTTGGATTATGGAAGAGTGGTGGCTTGTTCATGGTTTTTGTATTTGTGTCTAATGCACATTTTAACATGATAGATGCAATGCTTTGTGTGGCTACAGTTTCCTGGAAAAGCCAATCTTTTAGAAATTGTTTTTCAGACCTTCAATAAATTTTTTTCTTTAAATTAAAAAAATAAAGAAAGAATGATGTGCAGGAAAATGTAATAAAATTAAAGCTTTAATTAACGCAACCCTCTTCTTTGAGGTTGATGTCAAACTGGTCCTGTAGGGGTTGCGCCTGAGGCTACTGAAACCTCTTTAGGATTCCTGTGAGGGACCATGGGCATCATGAAAGCAGGTCATTGTTGTCACCATTTCTATGATTGTCATCACCATGTCCCCCGGACCAAGCGCTGTGCCTGGTTGAGCATTTGATTAAAGAAAGAATGGACAGATCTGATGACCTGCTGCCTGAGAGTACTGCATAGCTTATTTTTTATTTATGAAAGTAAAGAAGTAGCCCAAGAAAAAACCACCAGCACCACCAAGCTCCCCATATAATATACGGTTTGGCAAGTAAAGAAGAACCTTGGATCATAGCAAAGAGCTATGAGGAGGCAATCACTGGAAATTGTGTGCACTTGGACAAGGACCAGAAGTGTTCAGGCAGACCCCAAGCTCAGCTTGTACAAGATTAGAGCAATAAATCGAGCGTATTTATCATTTAAATGAACAACAAATGGGAATCTAAGATAAGCTGACATTGAAATCCACTTTCACTTTGTACTTACAGAATGAACACTTTGCAAATGGCCTCAGGGTGCTAGTCTTTTAAACTCTTCCCGTCACTCTAAGACGCGGTGCCACACAGGCACGCAGGTGAGCGTGGCAGGCGCGCTGGGAAGATGGGCACCCGCTTCCTCTCTGGTTGCAGGTGTTGGGGGTCCAACTATTTTTAAAAATGGAAAAAAACCTAACAGGAAATTTTCTAAAAAGCAAACAGGAGGTTGGTAGAAAAGAAAAGCAAAAGTGAAAAAATATGTAATACTTGAAAGAAAGAACAGATGATTTGGACAAGCAAAGGAAAAGAAAGTACAAGTACAAATAAGGATTCTAGGGCCTTAAGAACACGAGAGGAGGAGCTTTGAAGCTCTATCAGCAGAAACGGTAAAAACGTAATCATAGAGCAGAGGCCTCTGGGAATCTTGAAACATAAAGATACATCATAGTCAAGTCTTGTTCGTACAGCATAGTGTTTTATGCTTGCAGTGTGACAGCAATCCAGATTTCCTATGACCCCTCCTTTCAAAGACAAATCCTATCTCCAAACAGGCAAAACCCAGTCATAAACACGACTCAGGAAACTGTACATGGGTCGCTTGGTCATAGCCAGCTCTGTTCCCGCCAGCTCCACCAAAGTCCTTCTCCCCACCAACTCCAGGCAGCAGCCAGACTGAGTGCCGCAGATGACAAGCTTGGGTCATAACCTTTCCTCTGTTCCTTCCTCACCGCTTTCCTCGCCTCCTCAGTTGCAGTCTTGCACAGGAATCCTTTCTCTTTTTAACCTCCATTTCCACCATTCATCACTTCAGGTGATGTATTTTTCATACCAACTTAACCAATATAAGGGACCAGCATCTTCAGTCTCTAAAGAACTTGAATGAACCTGCAAAGTCCCTCCAGAATTTGCAAAAACCTCTTTTGGTTCTACCATAAGTAAGCACCATGAATTTTTCTATTTTCTTCCATCTTGTTTAAATATGGGTGTGTTACTTTCTAATCCTCTTCATTCCTACTGCATTTTAGTTACCTTTTAAATGAAACATCCTTTCTAAGAGTTGACCCTAACGTGTAGATGGGCCTGGTGAAATGTCAGGTCAAGGCCAAGGCACCTTGTCTGGCTGCCTTGGTTTGGGTGTGCACTGGGGCTTCAAGTCAAGCGCAACTTAGACTCCCTGTTAATATTACGAAGGTAGACTCTTTCTCAGTGTCTGTGTTTGAACTTGACTATCCAAATGGCATTGGCTTTACTTCTGTAAGGTAGGAGAAGGCTTGAACTGTGGCTTTCCAACCCTGTTCAAACAGCTGTGAACAGAGGCTGGGAGGGGAGGCGAATTCTCTAAGGAGGGCATAGGAGAGAACAGGAAACAATTGGTGTCTTCTCTATAATTCTCTACAGTCTCCTGCTCTGTCATGGTCTAGATAGGTGACAAGCACATTTTTGTTTCTTTTTGCCTTAAGCTCTTAACCTTCATATTTACTACAATTATCTACCAAACTAGTTCGAAAGTACCAGATTCTACAAGAATTAGCGTCTAATTTTCCAAACTCTGGTTATTTATTCTACAAAAAGATGAACTCTGGCAACACCTCTCCCAGGTGTACACAGGGCAAAGAATCTTGGTACAAGGGCAGAGCAAAGTCCTGTAGGTAGTGACTTCTAAATTTAATCATGTAGAACTGGCCCCAGACAAATATTCAAAACAGTGAGGTTTGTGGTGGCCCTCCTGGGACTTTTCTCCTGCCTCCCGACAAGTTATTATAATGACTTCCATTTGCATAATTCTTTACAGTTGACCAACATTTTGACATGGAGCACCTCACCTCAGGCTCACAGACACCCAGAGAAGGGTGCCATTACCACTGTCGTCCCCACTTTACAGTTCAAACTACTGGGGCTCATTCGACTGAAAGTATGGAGTAAATACTACGCGTGCCAGGCCCAGCGGGGCTACAGCCACAAACGATACGCGGTTCCTACCTCCACGGAGTCAGATACAGAATGCTCACCACGAACAGGAAGTAGCAACACAGCCCTAAACCAGGAGGCCCCATAGCAGGCCCCGTGTCCCTAAATGGAAAAGCTTTCTGCAAGAAGTGTCACCTGATTTTTATAGGACCCGCTTAGTAAGGTAACAAGGGCTACTGGAAGAGCATTCTGGGGCCCAAACTCATTCTCTTAAAGAGAGCTATCAACTGAATGAATTTCCAATGGTGGGATTTCAGATCATATAATAAGGTCAAGAGAAGTATTTGGGTAGGCAACATGGAAGGTAGTTTGGGCTACGAGGCAGATTATGCTGTAGTCTCCAGGTTGGATGTGCCTCCTTCTGGGGAGCCCAGACCAGCCTCCCAGGACACTTTTCTGAGTAAGCCTGTCTGAAAACAGTAGCATTTTCTCCAGATGCAGAGCACAGAGTAACTCTCTGTGACTCATCAATAGAAAAAAATACATGTGTGGGTCATATCTACCATGCAGAGGGCAGCCCTTCCAGAAGTGACAACCAAGAAGATAATGTCAAAGCTTTTCAACTACAGTAATGCAATCTACTAAACTCAAGCACTCGGAAGTGCTCCTATCAATTGTTCGTGGTCAATCCAGAACAACATTTCCTACGTCTTCAATCTCTCTGGAAAAGAAGTCTTAATCCTCCATATGTCCCCTCAAACAGGGGCGCAAATGTGCCTAATTCCCCCAAACAGCAAGTAGATCTCAGAATTTTGCCCCCAGAGACTAGTCCAATATCCCCAGGGATTGTCAGGCATTATCACCACAGCACATCTTTGATTTTTCTCTCAGTTGGACACAATGGAAAATTTAAATTATTTGGAGGAAAAATAAAACATCACGTTCAGCTCTGCTGGCCCTCCTTTAAAAACCATCTGGGATAGCAAAATGGGTGAGATAAGTGTAAAATAACTTTAAAAGACACCATTCCTAGAAATAGTCCAGAACTGCTTCCTTATGTGGCCTGTGTGGTGGCCAGGGGTCTGCAGGCTGTCCTGGACCCAGGCCTAAGAAGTGACTCAGATGTGGCAAAGAAGCCACGTTGTTGAAGAATATCCTGGCGCTGGATTTGGGAATGGCACATATTCGGTGATCACATAAATTCTGGTCTTGTGCACATATTGTTTTACAAAATCCAGGCATGAGATCATTTGGCCTGAATGTTTTCTCTGAGGGTTTCTCACAGACAAACACAGTTATCTGAATTGAGTTAGACCAGGGGAAAGGCATTTGGGAGATTATCTGATTGTACATGTGGACATCTAAACATTTCTCAGGCAGGTCAAAAACCAAAGGTTTTCTAGAGGGCCCAAAGGGGAGGAGTCCACAGATCTCTAATCAGGGCCTGATGATCTAATCAGATCATCTCTTTCTACTACTTTGTGGGGAACGAAAATGCTTTCTCCAAATCGAGAACAAGCAGATAGAACAGCTACTGCTATTCTTTCAGGCAGCGTGTATTTGATCAGATGGGTGGGAGTTTTTGTTTGTTTTGGGGTTTGTCTGTGTTTTAGAATATTCAGAAAAAGAAGAGTCTCTAACATTACTCCCCCTTTTTTTAAGGTTTAAGTCTAGTTAATTTATGTTTTAGGCTTAAATCTAATTTATTATTTATTTTTGCTCAAAGTGTTTTGTTTTTGCTTTTGTGACAGCGTTTGTGAATTTTGTTGGCTTGCTTAGATTGCTCCTAAGTAGGATTTTTAAGTAGGATTTTGTGTCACAGGTGAGGTGTCACGAATCACCTGAGCTTCCAGTCTGCAGCACTGCCCCTTTCTAGGACAGAATAGTTTGACCACTTGCATCGGAATCCCCCGTTAAAATGAAGTTTCCTGGGCTCCTCCCCAAGGGCCTCATTCATCAGGTCGGGGTCCCACCCAGGGACCTGCAGGTACCTCTGTGGCCCACTCAGCTGCACTTCACAGAGCCCCCAAATAAAGTGGTCATTTTCTAACTCTCCTGCCTCCTCTGCTTGATTCTGCTCAGAATTTTTTTTTAACGTAACAGCTTTCTCAGACTAAGATGTTAGCATTCATCAGAGAGGTAGGATATATTTTGGCCTATTAACAGTGCGATGTACTTAACTGAAGGCCAGGAAAGAGGCTGACATCTCCTTGGTTATCAGTTTCTGGAGTGAAAGGAGGGAGGAGCAGGTGTCCTAACGGCAGCCCTGCAGGGCAGTGGGGAGAAAGTGTCCACCGAGCGGGAGGCCTGAGAAGGGGCCAGGGAGCACCTGTTTTCTCTTCCCTTTCATCTGTGAAATGTTCCAGGTCAGCTCCGCAATGAAGAGGCTTGCTCACAAGGAGAGACTCAGAAATTGAGTGTTCAAATTTTAGGAGGAAGATAACAGCAAATTTTATGAAGTTTTGAAAGTATAAAGAATGTGCACCCCAACATTCAGAACACTAAAAACAGGGAATATACATTGAAGTTTGAACAATGTTTTAGGCATATCTAAAAGCAACACTGAATAGCACAGCTGGTGATAAATTTAAGGTGCTTATTATCCCAAGAAATATGCTATAAATAACTTTAAGTTAATAAACTATAAATATATTAAGAAATTTGGGGATTGCAGACCTATGTCAAGTTATTAGGGAAATTAGTAATATTTGAAACGTGTGTCCCAATTTTGCAGTTGATTGCCTTGAAGAACAATTGAAGTATTCCAGCAGTTTTCCTTGAGGTCACAGACCCCAGTAGGAGGCTTCGTGCCCTCAGTTCTCTGGGAGTGTTCATCTGTTATCTGGCAGAAGCCGTGTAGCAGATACATCGGGACCTGAAGTTTCTTCTTCTTTTTTTTTACATGTCAAAGATTTATTAAACTCACTACTGAGGAAACTGACAAATGATAAAGCTGGTTCTAAGGAAATTCATATATAATACTGCTGGAATGAAATTGCTAAATTAGATAAAAGCTGGTTAATATATTCTGGGGCAAACCTCCCTAACTCTATAACTCTCGTAGTTTTCTTTTCTAGTAGAGGACCTGAATTTTCATTTCTTTCTCCTGCTTACCAGCTATTTAATGTTGGGTAAGTTATTTCACCTTCTGGGCCTCAGTTTTCTCATTTGTAAAATTAAGGAAATGCGTATGGAATACTTCCTACAGACTATCATGAGAAGAAGTATGGCCGTGTTCATGAATGTGACTGTCATGGGGTGGGGTGCTGGAGCGTAGCACCTCAGGCCGAGCTGTGAGTAAACCAGGTGTCCTGGGTGCACCGTGATTTCAGTCTAGATAGTCAGAATGCTCACACCAAAAACATATGTTAAAATAATGGGTGAAAACATGTATCCACTAGCAAATTAAAAATACAATTTAATTCATTTATGTCTGAGTTTAAAAAAATTTACGGTAAATGCACTGACTTTGTTTAGCAGAGAAGCAACTCATTACAGAAGAAACTCTAAGTGTCTATATTTGGGAGTCCACATCGACTACATTAGGGGGGTGGGGGGTGGCCATGTCAAAGCCTCCCTTCTCTACCTCCTCTTCTGGCTGAGTGGTTGAGGTGAAATCAGGCTTCCTCCACAAGGGAGGGCCAAACCTTGAAGATCTGGGTCCTGAGGAAAAGAATATGACCTCGAAGTTCAGGCTGACTGCCTGGCAGTGCTCATAAATTATAAAAGGTGCAATTAATTCTTTTCCATTCCAAATACACATAATGTTTCTGTTCCCAAATGCAGTTCTGGACTGTGGATGCTGTTCCCCCACATGGTTCCAATGGAGAGTTAAGTAATTCCCATTTCTATTAGAACTCTCCTGGTGCTGACAAAAATGCCATTGTGAGACAGCTTTTCTCCTGCTGTTAATAGGCTCCCAAAAAGGATTTCGAGCAGCATGTTGACTCACGTGTCATATCAGTAGGCAACTGAATGCAGATGTTTGGATGCACATAGAGACAAACCATTCTCCTGCGGCTACTGAAACACGGCAGGGGGTTCTGCTTTCTAATCTACTGCAGGGCCAGTAAGGTGCGCGTGCTCCCTTCACACTGAAGGTGCCCTGGGTGCTGGTCTGGGACCTGTCTGGTAGCTTGGCCCCTTTGGTGGAAGCTTCTTACACCTTTGATGTTAACAGCATTTTCTTGCAATTTTCCCCAACTATCAGTTTATTTTTTACTATGTAACATTAGAAAAAGGGAAACACTTTAAAGAATACAGTTATCTAATAATTTCAAACTAAATCTTCTCTTGTGAAGGTTTTCTTCTAAAACTTTCATGGCAGTGATTATTTCTTTTCTTTTTTTTTTTTTAAAGGCTATTTTTTTTTTTTAAGATTTTTATTTATTTATCTTTAGAGGGGAAGGGTAGGAGAGGGGGAGAGGGAGAGAAATATCAATGTACGGTTGCCTCTTGTGTGTCCCATGCTGGGAACTGGCCTGCAACCCAGGCATGTGCCCTGACTGGGAATCGAACCGCCATCCTTTGCTTCGCAGGCCCGTGCTCAATCCACTGAGCTACACCAGCCAGGGCTCATGGCAGTGATTATTTCTGTAATACCTTACAGTTTATAATGTTGAGTTTTTTCTTCAATCTTCATATCAAACCCATGAGAAAGCAGGACAAGAATTATAACTCCTGTTTCACAGACTAGAAAACTGAGGTCAAAACGTTTATAGAGGGCATAAAAAGACTTCCTGGTTGTTCATTCCAAATAACTACAAATATCTCCTTTCAAAGACAAAACATGTTTTTCAGCTCCCTGTGGCTTTCCTGAATTGCAAATTATCGGCCCCCAAAAAACCCCCAAAGAAGTAAAATCTGTTGTATGTGTTCTGATATGGTTAAACCCTACTGCAACAAGTGCTATTCCAAAGAAGGTAATTAGAATAATAAGAGTAATTTATATTATTTATGATGTACCGGGTTCTGCATTAAGTGCTTTATGTGTTTTGTCTGATTTAATCCTCACAACTTCCCCAGGCAGGGAGAAAACATCATCTCTGTACTTCAATTAGGGAAATTAGGCTTGGAGAGATCTAGCGACTTTTCCAGAATTAGAGAAGCAATATTGTTGGATCTAGTGATGCACCTAACTCACTCTTACTCCAGGTACAGCACTCCTAAGCAGTGCTTTCAACAAAGCTCATTTTCTGTTCCTGCTGATGACACAAAATAAATGTGTTTGTATTTCTGTCTGCAGTGAATTGTCTTTGTCAGAAAAGTTACATTGTACTACACTGCTGGTGTGAATGCAAAATGGTCCAGCCACTTTAAAAAATAGGCAGTCAATTTCTTATAAAACTTAGCGTGTGAAGCAGTCATCCTGCTCCAGGTATTAACTCAAGAGAAATGAAAACACTTGTCTGCGCCGAGGCCAGGATGGGAATATTCATAGCAGTGTTATTCATGAGAGTCCCAAACTGGAAACAACCCAAATGTCTATGAACTGGTGAGTGGATAAACTGGGGTACACCCACGTGGTGGAGTACTACTCAGCAACAGAAAGAAAAACCTGCTAACAGATGCAACAGTGTCAGATGAATCATAAGAGCATTATGGTGAAAGAGCATTATGCTGAAAAAAAGCTTTGTGTCACGTGATTCCATTTGTATTGACAAAACAGTGGGGAGAAGGCTGGGGGTGGCAGAGGGAAGTGACAAAAAAGGGATTCAGGGAATGTTTGAGATCATGGAAATACTCCGGATGTTTATTGTAATAGTATTTCATGAGTTTATACATTTATCAAAACTCATCCAATATTCTACTTAAAATGGTGAGTTTTACTGTATGTTAGCTACAGTTCAGGTAGTCTGACTTAAAAACAAAGTATTGAAATGGGCTTGAGCTCTGCCCTGCCACTTTCCCAAAATATTTGATTAGGAGCTGTTGTGACAGCGAGGTCACCCAGCATGGTTGTCACAGTGCTTTGTTCACTCGTAAAGTAGTGATTACCTCCCAATTCCCCTCATCCCTTCAGAAAACACTGTCTACTCCTCCTCTTCTCAAACACTCCATCCCGTCACCACAGGGAACAGCCAGTGCTATAGTTGAAGGCGCTTTGCTGAAGAATTCACTCTTGCTCAGGGAGGGCAGCTTTTTGGTTCTATTCAGGCCTAATGTGGGATGAGGCCCACCCACATTATGGAGGACAATCTGCTTACTACAAGTCCACTGACTTAGATGTTAATCTCATCCTCTAAAAACTCCCTCACAGGAACAGCCAGAATAATATTGGAGCACATGTGTGGGCACCGTGGCCCAGCCAAATTGACACAAAAAGTTAACCATCATTATCTTGATTCAGCTATTTCCCGTCAAGTCTGAAATTCCAAAAGGAATGGAATTTCGGGAATGAACTCCTCAAAACTGTTTTCCAGGACTTCCAGCCAAGATGGAGGCATAGGTAGATATACTTTGCCTCCTTGCACAACCAAAAGGACAACAACAAATTTAAAAACAAAAAACAACCGGAACTGACAGAAAATCAAACTGCGTGGAAGTCCGACAACCACGGAGTTAAAGAAGAAACATTCATTCAGACTGGTAGGAGGAGTGGTGACAGGCAGCTGGGGCAGAGACAATGTGCGGTAAGGTGGTGGAACAGGCAGTTGTACATTAGCCTGCGGATAAGTGGGAGGAACAACTTGGGGAGTGAGACAGACCACGCAACCCAGGGTTCCAGGGCAGAACACTAAAGCCTCAAAACCTCTGACTGTAAAAATCTGTGGGGGTTGAGGTGCCAGGAGAAATTCCCAGCCTCACAGGAGAAGTCATTGGAGAAACTCACAGGGTCCTAGAACATACACAAACCCACCCACCTGGGAATCAGCACCAGAGGGCCCAATTTGCTTATGGAGAGTGGCAGAAGTGACTGAAAGTGGGGCGAGAGCTGAGCAAGCGGCATTGTTCCCTCTCTGGACACTCTCCTACATACAGTGCCACAACCCGGCAAAGTGGGTTGGCCTACCCTCATGAATACCTAAGGCTCTGCCCCTTGCTATGTAACAGGTATGCCAAGACAAAGAAATACGGCCCAAATGAAAGAACATATAAAAATTCCAGAACAAGAACTAAGTGATGAGGAGATAACCAACACTGGTAATCAGGATGCTCACACAAATGGTTGAGTATAGATACAAAATAGAGGAAGAAGTGAAGGCTATGAAAAGTGAAATAAAGCAAAATATATAGGGAACCAACAGTGAAGGGAAGGAAACCAGGACTCAAGTCAACAATTTGGAACAGAAAGAAGAAATAAACATTTGACTGGAACAGAATGAAGAAACAAGAATTCAAAAAAATGAGGAGAGACTTGGGAACCTTTGGGACAACTTTAAATATTCCAACATCTGAATCATAGGGGTGCCAGAAGGAGAAGAGGAAGAGCAATAAATCGAAAACTTATTTGAAAACATAATAAAGTAGAACTTCCCCAATCTGGCAAAGGAAATAGACTTCCAGGAAGTCTAGGAAGCTCAGAGAGTCCCAAAGAAGTTGGACCCAAGGAAGCACACACCAAGGCACATCAGAATTACATTAGCCAAGATTAAAGATAAGGAGAGAATCTTAAAAGCAGTGAGAGAAAAGGAGACAGTTACCTACAAAGGAGTTCCCATAAGACTGTCAGCTGATTTCTCAAAAGAAACTTTGCAGGCAAGAAGGGGCTGGAAAAAAGTATTCCAGCTCATGAAAGGCAAGGGCCTACATCCAAGATTGCTCTATCCAGCAAAGCTACCATTTAGAATGGAAGGGCAGATAAAGTGCTTTCCAGAAAAGGTCAAGTTAACGAAGTTCGTCATCATGAAGCCCTTATTATATGGAATGTTAAAGGAACTTATCTAAGAAAAAGAAAAAGGTCAAAACTATGAACAGTAAAATGACAACAAACTCACAATTATCAACAACTGAACCTAAAAAAAAAAAAAAAAAAAAAAAAACTCAGCAAACAACTAGAACAAGAACAGAATCACAGAAATGGAGATCACATGGAGGGTTTTCAGCAGGGAAGGGGAGGAGGAAAAATGGGGGGAAAGGTACAGGGAGTAAAAAGCATAAATTGTAATTAGAAGCTAGTGCCCATAGAACAACTCTGCTTCTGCCCCAAACCCACCTTTGTGAAGGGCCACGGTGGGTCTAGTATGTCAGCATCTGAAACTGCCCCACAGTGAATAGAGTTCCTTCAGGAGACCAGCTGAGTCCTGGGCAGAATTAATTGCTTAATAAAAGCGTTGTTAAATAGACTTTGTTGTGTGTGTCTATTACAAAACAGACAGGGGGAGGTTAAGAATAGTGTGGGAAATGGAGAAGCCACAGAACTTATATGTATGACCCACAGACATGAACTAAGGGGAGGAATGCTGGAGGGAAGTGGGGTGCAGGGTGGAGGGAGATAAAGGGGAGAAAAAATGGGACAAGTGTAATAGCATAATCAAGAAAATACACTTTTAAAAAAGCTGTTTTCCAGACTTGAGTGATGATGAGAATCCTTTGGAGATGCTTATTAAACCTGCAGGTCCCCTCCCCTGCAGACTCTGACTTCAGAGGTCTGGGGTGAGGTCCAGGACAGTTTAAATAGGCTCCCTATGGGATTGTGATTAGGCAAATTTGGGGAACAGGACAGTAAAATAACCTATTTACAACCAAGGAACCAGACTGTCTGGTGGGATTAATATGGGCATTTGTTCAATGTGAATGTTATCATTTGAAGCTCCCTTAATGGCACACAACAAAGTCTATTTAAGAACCCTTTTATTAAGCAATTAATTCTGCCCAGAAACCAACTGGTGTCTTGAAGGAACTCCATTAAGTATGGGGCAGCTTCAGAGGCTGACATACTAGACGTCCCCAGCTTATGCAGGCCCACCGTGACCCTTCACAAAGGTGTGTTTGCGGCAGGAGCAGAGCAGTTCTCTGGGTACCAGCTTCTGACCACACATGGAAAAGATCCAGTGTGTTCCCCTCTGTGAGGCTGGGCCAGTGATCCTGAAGTGCCACAAGCAAGAAAAGAACCTAGAAACTAAAGGGGGAATTACACCTAACATCTCTAAAACAGGTATTGATATTCCTCCCTCCCTCCCTCCCTCTCTCCTCCTCCTCTCTCTCTCCCCGCTCTCCCTCTTTAAAGAAAGCTTTAGCCTCCAGTGGAAAGGACACCAGATAAGGATCTTGAAATAGCTGAAGATTGCTCAAGTGGAAGAGAGGTTTGGCTTTACCCCTCTACTCTCAAGAGACAAAAATAGCCCCAGTGGGTGGAGGCTATAGAGAAGGGGGTCTGGGGGCTGACAAAAGAAAGAATAGAAAAAGCAAGGAGTTATGGCTAGAAGGATCCTGTTCACCTGCCGGCCTTGCCATGTAGTAGCTGTGGGATCTTGGGTAAGCAGGTAACCTCTCTGAGTTTTCTGAATTGCAAAATGGGAATAATTACACTTTCAGGGCTGTGATGAGGATTAAATGAGATGTTTGTGAAGCTCTTAGCAGAGAGCTGGGCCCCTTATTGGTGCCAAATAAGCTGTAGATGACAAAAGTAAGAAGAGTTAACACTATGAAGAGCGAAGAAATTGCCTAAGGCGGAGTAAACACCAGAAGTGCTCAGCTAGAGTCTCACCCCTCCTCTTGGGGGGAAGGGACATACTGGAGAGAGGAGGGTTGCTGTAAGCACTGCAGGAGTGGTTGGATCAGACAGCTTTTGAAGTCCTTTCACCCTGAGCAATTCTGTGACTCTTAGAAGAGGTAGAGAACACAGCTTTGTGCTTGCAAAACAATTGCTCTTTTGCTTTTAGTGAAAACATTTACTTTCCCTGGGCAGCCAACCCTTAGCCTTTGAGTATAAAAATCTGAAGGGTTATGATTTGGATTTCTACAGGGAAGTTATGACATTACACAATGCTTACTGTTCTCCCACCCTTAATACCAAAGGGAACATGAATCACAGAACAAACTGATGGCAGAAGACATTCCCAAACAGCCAGTAAAATAACCAAACCAGAGTCTTGATGGACACGCACATGGCGTAGAGAGAGCTGTGCTACCTCCAGGACAATTAAGGAGGGAGTACTTCCGGAGAGTCATATGATGCTGGGATACCTACTGAATATAGAAACTGGAACTTCAGTTTCCCCTAAATGTGTGATAGGATGCTCAAATATTCATATGAATTGGCATAAAGCATAATTTTCCCGTAACCCCACTGGAAGTTCATGCCAGACATTTTCAATTAAACACAGTACATTAAAAATATGCATTTAAACAGGAACCTAATCAACAAAACAAACAAGCAAGCAAAATGTAACCAAAGACACTGAAATTGAGAACAGGCTGACAGTCACCAGAGGGGAGAGGGGAGGGAATTTCAGGGGAACAGGGGAATGGTTTAGAGCAACAAGTATAAAGGACACATGGACAAAAACTAGGGCGGGGTGGAAATGGGAGGAAGGTGGGGAGGGCTGGGGTGGTGGGCTGGGGTGGGAGTAAAAGACAGAAAACTGTACAAGAACAACAATTAAAGTAAAAATTTAAAAAAATACGCATTTATATTCCCTCTGTCTGGAAGAGTGCCATAAATACACACACACAGAGTCCAAAGAAAAGGAGACAACAGCTGCTCAGAGGTATAAAGGTTTGGAAGTAGTGGACGTAGGGGCAGTCACTGATACAGCAGAGCCGAGAAAGCTGGAATCTAAGTATTGCAGAGAGAGGCACCAGTGAGCGAGAAGCAAACGAATTCACAGGACGGAACCCTGGAAGGTCTCAGGAACTGAAGTGTTAGATGTTATGGAAGACGTAGGTTAATTATGGAAATGAAAACTGAGGGCTGGACGAAAGTTGTGTAAAGAGAATTAAAAACCCCATGTCTTTTCCCCTCCCCCATCCAGCAAGCAACTACCTCCTGTGCTTCCCTCCCCCTAGTTTTGGAATTATATGTTAATTCTCCAGAAAATTTGAACACAGGAGCTCCCCATTCTAGGATATTATAACACTGTAGATCTTAGGGGAGGATGGGAGGGAGATGCCCTATTGAAAATAGGGAAGCTGAGTAAAAAATTGTGTACTAGATAGAGAGTCTCTCAGCCCTTTTCCCTCCTAGTTTTCAGAAAAACAGCCAGGATTGTAGCACAAAGAGATAAGACTGTAGTCTTCTTCTCTGTAAGAAACTTAAAGATCCCAAAGAAAAGTTCTCCAGATTCTGACCTTTTTAAAGGCCAGTTTATCTCTTGGTTTCCCTAGAGCAAAGCCTACCACTTAACAAGCCCACCTGTGTTCCTTTCAATGCTCTTATAATATCTCACTCTTAAATCTGACCAGACAACTAAGCGTCACCGGATATTTGAGGAAAACCTGCAACTTGTAAGAGAACAAAACATACAAGAAAAGAAAAAAGAACTTGAGAAAAATCAAGATAATACAGAGAGCAGAATTTAAAAAAAACAACCCAACTCTAACACCCTCAAAGAAATGGGAGAAGATATTTGGTCTATAAAACAAGAACTGGATATTATGAAGGAACAATTAGAGAACTGAAAAAATTACCTTGGAAATGTAAGCCAATGCAGTGAAAATTAAAAATTCAATAAAAAGATTAGAAGATGAATTCTCTTTCAAGAGTTGATGAAAAAAGATTTTAAAAAAATAGGCAATAGGGAGAAAAGATCAACAAAAGAGAGTCAATCCAGGAAGTTCTACAGCTGACTAACAGAGGTTGAAGGGAAAAAAAATGAACAGAAAACACTGAGTGAAGAAAATGATCACACAGGTAATGTAAGAAATTCCTCCATTTACAATGACATGATTCCCCCAATTGAACATGAACATGCCTACTGTGTGCACCCCCAATGAATAAAAAATGTTTGCCAAGGCATATTATTTCACATTACAATGGGAATTACATTGGGAATACAGATTTGAAAAGTTTTCAGAGAGAGAGGAAAATGGGGGGAAATGAGAATATAAGGAGTGGGAGACAGAGTAGCAACAGGCATCACAGCAGCACTGGAATCTAGAAGACAAAGAGCAGTGCCATTGAAAAGATAAATCAAAGGGACGTGGAATTCTATACCCACACCAACTGTCAAGTGTGAGCTAGAATAATGACATTTTAAGATATCCTAGGTCTTAAGAACTTTACATTCTGAGTGTTCTAAGGAACTACTGAGAATATGCTGTACCAAAAAGAGAGTCAAACAAGAACGAGAAAGACAGGTTCAGAAAACAAGATCTGCATGGCCCTGGAAATTAGATGCTCAGATCCCCTATAGGAAGTGACATGGCATTCAACTGAGTGGAGTGTCGTTACAGCTGACAGCCTCTAGCTGGCAACTCCTTCGGGACAGGCCTCAGCTTCTGAGCCAAGGTCATGTTTCTCTTGGAATGGCCCTCCGTCAACAGCTGAGCAAAGCGATGCTAAGAGAACCTGGCTGTCTCTGCCACTATGGGACCTCCCAGAGGAACACCGTCTGCGCTGCACACCCACAGGCTGGAAGGGCCGCCACCCGGTGTGCAGCGGGCTGACAGCTGTCTTGTCCAGTCCTGCTCTTCCCTTCTTGCCTGGGCACCACTCCTCAATGGATCTTTTGCACTCCTAACTCTGTCTTATTGTCTCCTCCTCACAGAATGCCACTGCAAAGGGCCTAATGTAGGAGGGAAGGAAAGCGGAGTTCTAGAATGATGGCTGTTCAGCAGGCCTGAAGAGCAACCAGCACAGCTCAGAAGCTAAAACCTTCAGTCTCCCAGAAGGTAACCTCCAGGTTAAAATGAATGAACAATAAAAATTGATTAGGCAAGCTGAAAGACTTAAAGATGTGGGAAATTGTTTTAAGTGGAATTTTACTGTTCTGTAGGAGAGTCTAGAAAGATTCAGGAACAAGGATAATGCCACTTACCACAGTGCTATATTCTGAGAAATGCATTGTTTGGGGATGTCGTCCTTGTGTGAACATCATAGAGGGCACTGACCCACACCTAGGTGGCATGGCCTACTGTACCCCTAGGCTATCTGATACAGCCTGTTGCTCCTAGGCGACAAGCCTGCACAGCGCGTTACTGCACAAAGCAACACGAGATTAAATCAAACACAAGAGAAAAATGCAATCAAGAGATGCAGTAAACATGCAACATATGAGGATGTTTACAGCAAACTTCTTTTTTCATAAGTTGAAAGAGTGCCCTGTAAAAAATGATAAAAAATCGTATAGTAAATACATAAACTAGTAACAGTGGTTTATTGTCATTATCAGGCAGTACATACTGTACATAATTGTATGTGCCGCACTTTTATACGGCTGGCAGTGCCAGTTTGTTTTCGCCAGCATCACCGCAAACATGTGAGGAATGCACGTGCCCCGATGTCGGATGGCCGCGGTCCCACTGGGTGATGGGAGTTCTCTAGCCCTATTCCAGCTCCCGGGACCACCGACATCTGTGCAGTTCTTCATTGACCAAACACCACCATGCGGCACAGGACCATGTACACACAAGACTGAAGGAAAGCAAATTCAAATAACCACAGATAAGACAAAAGTTGTAAAAGGCAAGAAACATGATCGCCCTACACTACTTTGCTTGGCTGAGAACATAAAAATATAAAAACTAAATATCAATTTAATTTTTAAAAGTTGTGCTACTCTCTTGGGGGAGGGCGAAGCAGGGATGGTAGTAGAAGTTAAATGATATGGTAAAAGCTAAAAGAGATGGTAGTTAAATCCCCATTCTACCATCAGTTAGAAAGTCAACAGGTAGCGTTGCTGTGTCTAACGTCGATATGTCTGTAATGGCAGTGTATGTAGGGCAAAGGGCAGGAGGAACCCACGGAAGAGCCAAAAAGGGTTGCCTCTGGGGAATGGAGCTGAAGGGGGTGGTAGAGGAGCACTATTTTCCTCCACAGGGCTTGTAATACACTCTGATTTTAACTTTGTGCATGTAGATTAAAAAACAAATGAACTTACAGAAAAGGGGTGGGGAAGAGAAAGAAAACTCATAGGCGGGATGTGGAAAACTCATCTGCAGGCATTGGTTCCCCAGAGGAACCTGCAGAAATACCCAGGGAGGAACGGTGAGAAGTGTCAGCTGAAATTGCCCTTGTCCCAGGTTGCTTCCCCAGGGTAGTGTGAGGCCTGCAAGGTCCCTCCACTAAGAGTCTGTGGCTCTGCATGTTATACTCCGAGCATCTGTGATTGGTAAGTCCTCCCTCTGTTAACTCTACCCCCTGGCTTATCAGAGTTGGAATTTTCTGGCCTGTTATGGGAGGTTATTGATTCTGGCTGGACTTCACTTGCTGGAAGAGAAAAGAAAAACAAAGATATTATTGACCAGCTGGCTAGAGAAAATGCAAAGATGATAATAAAACAAAGAGAAGATACATACAACTCAGTGGACTGCTATCCTCAGAAAATAGTTTTAACCTGCAGTCCAGTGGTCAGTATCTGTGATAAAGTTCTGCAAGGTAGGCTTGGACTGAGATTTAAAAGCAGGTTGCAGAAGAGGAAAGTTCCAGCAGATCAGGATAAGGAAGAAACCCTGTGTTTGCTCCTCATACTGATGAACAGATTGTCACAGGAGGATTAGGGGGACGCTTGCTCAAGATAAGGCACGGGGAAGGGAGCCAGGCAGAGGCTGTGCAAACACAGCAGTCAGGGAGAAGCAAGGGAAAGGCGCCTTAAATGATGGCTCTCAGAAGAGAACAGCCTACTCGGGGAGGTAGGGTGCTCAGCAATAATGCCGAACCATCGCTGTGCTTTGTTTTGGAACTTACCCTATTTTGAAGAGTGATTTGGAGAAAACCAAAGGCGATATTAGCACAGAAGTTAGGTTTTGTGTTGAGTTTGTGGGGGGCGGGGGTGACTGGTAAGGGGAGAAGGTATAAAAGGCAATCATAGTTTTTCACTTATTTTTTTCTTCTGAAACTTTAAATTCCTTTTATCTTTATTTAGTTTTGTGGATTAACCTGTGGGGTCATAAAAAGTTGCAGAGATAGGGTAGAGAGGCCCCATGTACCTTTTTCCCAGTTTTCCTCAATGGTTACATCTTACACAACTGTAGTATAATATCAGAGCCTTGAAAAGTACATTGATACAATGTGTGTGTGTACGTAGTTCCATTCCATTTTATCACACCCCCAGATTCACCCAACCACTGCAAAATCAGGACACGACGTGTTCTGTCACCACAAAGTCTCCCTCTTTCTCCCTGTTTACAGTCACCCTCACCTCCCCTCCTCCCCCCACCATCCCTCATCCCCAGCGACCATGAATATGCTCTCCAGATCTATCATTTTGTCATTTTGAAATTATAACATAAAAGGAGTCACACAATATGTGGACTGGCTTTCTTCGCTCAGCATAATGCCTTTGAGTTTCATTCAAGTTTTTGCATGTATCAATAATTAAACGCAACAGTATGTTTTTCCAGTAACCTGTTGGAGGAAGGACATTTTGGTTGTTTCCAGTTGCTAGGTATTGCCAACAAAGCCAATAGGGACATTATGCCTAGGTGTTGTATGGACATAAATTTGCATGTTTCTGGGATAAATTCCCAGAAGTTCAATTCCTGGGTTGTACAATAAGAGCATGCTAGTTTTATAAGAAATCCCCATACTATTTTCCAGAAACGCTGTACCATTTTACATTCCTACTAGCAGTGTATGAAAGATTTAATATCTCCACATTCTCGCCAGCAGTTGGTATTGTTTTATTTCTTTTTTGAAAGATCAGAAACTTCCTGCTGCCTTCCCTTTTTTCTCTTCAAATAGAAAAAATTCAACATTCTGTATGGGGGTGTGGTGTGTATACACACACATGTAGAGGTCTGTCCAGTAAATGTCCAGCCATGTACTATGAAAAATAGAGACATTTATTGAAGAAGATACGAGGTACAAGAAACACATTACACAGGACAGTGACGCCTCAGTCTCCATCAAAGCTATGATCTTGTTGAGGAAATCCAGTTCATTGGTAGCGGTTTGAATCAAGTCATTAGCAACCGCAGCACAATGTTAGCAGAAGTCGTAGAATGAATTTTGCCACAGCGTGTTTCATGCCAAGATCCTGCATCAGGATCTCACACACAGTAGTTTTGGAATCCCCAGATCAACTTCTACTTCTCCCACTTTTGCGCCAATCTTTGTTGATTGCAGCCCATACACATTCAGCATTCCCAGGTGTTCTGCTTGTTGCAGGTCTTCCAGAACGTTGATCACTTTCAACAGATTCTCAACCACCTTTGAAGCATTTGTGCCACACTTTTATTTGCGCTGCACTCATTGCATCATCCCCAAAAGCCTTCTGAATCATTCGAATAGTTTCCGCAGAGGAATGTTCAAGATTAGCACAAAATTTGATGCAGATTCCTTGCTCTACTCACTCAGTCATTTTGAATGCGATGGCCACATAGTACACGTACTCACTCAGTGGTGTCTACCGCTTCCACTGACTAGCACAATGAAGTCGTCATTGTTCACACACGTGCATTCCATTTCCATGCTCCTTGGCTGCCAGGTTACATCTATGTCGTGTAAACCATTCTCGTTGTATTAACAATGGGTGGAATTTTTCTGGACAGACCTAATATATCTGTTTAAGGTCAAATCATAATAATTAGATAAACATGTAAAATGTAATTGAAAAATAAAATATAAAGTTCTTTTAAAAAATAAGACAAATGTCTGTTAGCACACTACCCAGTTTAAAAAACTTACAGCATTACCCAAACCGATTTCACCCATCTGCTACCTGAGAAAGTAGCTCCTCGGAGAGAGTAACCACCCTCCCAGAAGTGTAAACAGTTCTCCGGGGGAAGCTCTGATTTATAATGCTTGCTCGTTTCTGTGCTCCCACATGACTGATTTCAAGCTGCCAACCTGAAGTACCTGAATGGGGACCTGGGAAGAAGTGTGCAGAGTCAGCTCTTGCAAGGCTGTGAGAGCCTGTGCCAGCCCTGCTGATCCTCAGTGTAGTATTTACCTGGCCCAGTGGGAGGCTGAGAAATGGACCCCCTGAGATATCCTAATCCCTGAGGCCTGTGCACGTTACTTTATACAGCAAAGAGTTTGCAGATGTGATTAAGGTAAAGATCTTGAGATGTGGAGGTTATCTTGGGTCATGCAGGTGGGCCCCAAATCCAATCACAAGTCCTTTATAAAATGGAGGCAGAGAGCAATAGGAGAGGAGGAAGCAGTGTGAGAATGCAGGCAGACATTGGCAGAAGCAGGGTGGCATGCGGAGGCCAAGCAATGCTGCGGCCACAAAGAGCTGGAGGAAGCAAAGGATGAATTCTTCCCTAGACCCGACGGTACCTTGCGTGAATTCCTTACAGCAGCCGCAGGAAATGAATACACACATATAGCGTTTTACACATACAAACTACTAAAATATCTATTTAGTTCATTTAGCTAGATTTTATCTTTTACTTATTAATTCTTTTTAATTCTCACCTGAGGATATGTTTATTGATTTTTTTTAAAAGATATATATCGATTGGTTGCCTTCCGTACACACCCCGGCTGGGGATCTAACCTGCAACCTCTTGGTGTGTGGGATGATGTTCCAGCCAACAGCCACCCAGCTGGGGCAGCTAGATTTTATCTTTATAAAATTGCTATATTATTATATACAGTTTATAGATAATTACTTCTGGGCGGGGGGGAATGTGGTCTTGGTTGATGGAATTCTCACCAGGCTGTGGACAGAAAGGCTGCGGAATAACTCATAAATAGGGATTGCAGCATATAGACTGGAAATTATTTTCTTCACTCAACATTTTCTCTAAGACATCCATTCTGTTGCATAGCTGTAATTCATTAGTTTCACTGCTGGGTAATATTTCGTTATGGACTTTTCCATTCTCAGTTGGAATTTGTTAGGTATCCTTTATCAGATTAAAGTTGTCTGGGGTTTTTCTTCCCTGAAATGAGTTCACACCCAGGATGACACATTTCCTAGGCTTTCACTTCAAATATTGGGTGAGATAAATATTGTGGAAGATAACAAATTGAAATGAATGTTATAAGATTATGGGATGCCAGATACTCCACCAAGAGTAAATGTGAGTCACCTCACCAATAGGGAGGGACAGCTGGGTCAGATAAACGGGGTGTGGCATGAGCAGGGTCTCTCCTCAGCCACCCGTGATGTGGTCGACCACGGTAGAGAGAAAGCCCGCTCCGCTCCACCCTCCCCACCCCACCCTCACCCACTGCTGGGATTGGCGGGGAGCCAGGGCCCATCCGGTTAGGGAAGCAGAGGTGGCTAGAAGGCCAGCCTGGGACACGGTGACTCATGAATGTGAGAATGATCCATTAGATGAAAATCAAGAATGAAATGGCCTTAAAAAGATTTGCGGCTTCTAGTTGGACACAGGACTCTTGCTTACCCTGAATCTCCAGCAAGATAAAAGGATGAATGAATCTGAATGAACCAAGGGTGACTCAGCCTGCGATGAAATGGGTGAGTGTTCCTGAAACATTTTTTCATTCTCCGTGGGAAGGTTTGTCCTGGATGGAGTCTTGCTTGACTGGCAGGCAAATCAGTTCACAGCCTGTGAGTCACAATCCCAGCCGTCACTCTTCAGTCACCCATTTCGTTACCCCTCACCATATATGTGAGCTCTTTCCTCAGTAGCCCTTAAAATTACCCCTTTCATGAAAATTGTAGAATGTATTGATTTCAAGGAAACATATTTTGTACCATAGCCCAAGCAACGGAAAAATCCATTTTTCATATTAATGTTGTCTCAAGTTTCCACCTAGGAATTGCTGAGTCAGAGGGCAGGTGCATTTCTTATTTTGATATATTCTTTTTACCTTGGAGCACCCATTCATTCATTCACTTATAATTCTCCCTCAAGGATATGCTTATTGATTTTACAGAGAGAAGAAGGGAGGGAGGGAGGGAGAGGGGGAGAGTGAGAGAAAGAGAAAGAGAGAGATTGATGTGAGAGAGAAACATCAACCGGTCACCTCCCATTCATGCCCCAACTGTGCCTTCACCCAGGGGTCAAACCTGCAACCTTTTCGGTGTACAGGATGATGCTCCAACCCACTGAGCCACCCGGCTTGGGCGCAGCATCATACTTTAGCACATGAGTCCTTAAGTGCTGGTGGTGAACCGGTACCAGCTATTAGATGGATGGAGTCAGACTTAACCTCAATTTAGCAACCCCCCTGCACTTGAGTTCTGGCTAAGAAAGAATTCAGAGCCAAGAATCAAATACAAGCAAAAGTTTGTTTAGAAAGTCACAGAGGTGGAAGTGAGCCATCGAAGAAATGGGCTTAGAAAATAAGTCCCCGGAGCAAAAGACAGGGCACTGGGGCTTAGGAGAAGGAGAGATGCAAGGAACTCCCACCTGGGGAAAGGCGCTGGCCTGCTCCATAGAGAGAGCTGCACTGGGTCCGCTGTCTTGAGATTATTTATCTGCGGGTCCCAGGGGAAGATCCCAATAAAATAGTCATCAGCTTTCAGGTGTATCTTTTCAGGGCCATGGTCTCTACTGATCCGTCAGTGCCAGGGCAGGGAGACATAGTCAAAGCAGCTGGTCCTAATGTCAGCCATGCGTCCCGTGTCTGGTTTTGCTGCTTTTCTGGGCCTGCAGCTGAAACACAACTGAGGCCCAGATGCATGTGATGCAGTCAGAGCCTCATGTCCTGGGAGCTTAATGCTTAAGGTCTATTCTCCAGTCCCCTTGTTCGTCCCCCCTCTATGGGGCTCTAACCTGCATGACTAGCAACATGACCAGTGGTATGAAAGGTCAGGGGGTCTAAACCATATGACTAGCGATATGCTAAGGGAGAAAAGGTTACCTTGGGGGCGAGGTTCTTGTTTTCCCAGCTTTGCCCATTGCTAGGCACCCAGGGCTTTCAGCCCTGCTGACCTTCTGTACTTGGTCCATGGTCCTTGCTCTGCTCATGTTTGTGTAACTGCCTACTACGACATAAATACTCTACATGGAGAAATAGTTCCTTATTTCTCCAGAAGCAGAGCCACTGACTGGAATGACCTTAGTGACAGGGGACACTGGGCAGGTCAGCCTGGCAGGATCTGGATGAGCCAGCAGCAAACACCTTAGACAGCTCCCTGAGCAAAGGCTTCTGATGGTCATGGGGCTTGGCAGCTGGCTGAACTCATCCTACATCCTGCTCCTTCCTATACATTTATAGGCAGTTTTCAACTGAGTAGCATCTAGTCCTCCAGCCTGAAGATGACAATCTGTTTTCTTCGCTCTTTTCCACTGCTTGGCCACTAGTTTTTCCTGTGCTGTACTCCAGAGGCTGGGCAAGAATCTGGGGAATGATTTGTGAGAAGTAAAGATAACATAAGGTAGCCTTCACTAAACACACTGTCATTTAGGGACATTATAGAGTAGTCTGTGTGCTACACCTTCTATTTATGAGTTATTTAGCAGCCTTTTTATCCAGAGCCTGGTGAGGAATTTCACTTAGCCAGAGGACACCAAGACCATATTCAGGTCTCTTGATTCTCCATTGAAAGTTTTCTCTCCATTATACCATATCCTATATTCTAGAGTTGAAATTGAAGATACATTTGCCATCAGTGGTTCAGTAGCACATTCAACAGGCCACTTCTCCCTCTTGTCACGCACACGCAGATGATGACTATAAAGGTCTTGCCAACAGCTAGCTGTCAGCAGCCTTTACTTTCACAATCGCAGGCTGAGTCAATAACCTCACTTGCAAGACAATGTCTAAAGTCTGTAGTAGCGACACTAAGACTGGTGATGTCACCAAAAGCTCCCAGTATTTCTAAATCTATTCAAAATCAATGGCCCTCTTCGCAAAGCACAAAGGCAAACACCAAACTATCCAAAATCAATAGAAAAGAATGATGGACAAGGAAATAGGACTGGGTAGCACAAAGGATAAAAAAATAACAAAGCCAAAGGTTACGGAGTGATTGCTTTCTAATTTGTCTTTATAAAAAGGAAAAGAATCCAATGAAAAGTTGGCAAGTTGCAGAGTGAAAATGTCAGAAGCATTTTATATTCTCAGGCTTTGCCACACACTGTCTTGCACAATGTTAGAGGAACTGAGGTTGAAATGGAGAATATTTTCACAAGTCTGAGCCAGCCAGGAAGCCAGGGGAAAATACTCTTAAATTTAGGAAAATTACAGGCCTGCTATTTGACATTAGTTGGAGGAAAACATCAAACCTCAGAACTTATTCTGAGAACTTGAACAAGAGAAGTACTTCAAGCCCTGTGTTTGGGCCAGGGGAGGGTGTATCCCTCTAGGAAACACTACTAGGGGAGGTCTTTAGGGAAGCCCCTGCCAAAGGAGGGGTGGATAAAAGGGGCTCACATTTCAGTAAAACATCTAAATGTGCACAGGGAATAAGAGCATAGAGACCCTGACTCAGGACTGGGTCTTGGGAAGAAGATATGAACTAGGTTGGAGAGTCAGAACTCTCCCTTAGGTATGGGCTCAGCAACATGATTAAATGAAAAATAAACTAGCTTACCATTTTGTGAAAGAAGAGTGATGAGGGTGTGAGCCTTGTTGGATAATAAAACATGTTATCAAAATATAATAAGCAAAACAGCATGATATTGACCTAAGAATAGTCATAAAGTTCAATGAAACAGACCTGAAGGTCCATAAATAGACCCAAATACAAACAGAAATTTAGCATACATAGAGTCAGTTTGCATTTCAAATCAGCAGGGAAAAATTGTTTATTTTAGAAATGATATTGGGGCACCTGGGTAGTTATCCAAACAAAGATAAAGTAAAATTATAAGTAATTAAAAGACTTAAAAGAACTATATAATTACTAGAATAAATGTAGTAAGAGGGTTTTGGTTTTTGTTTTTGTTTTTTTTAATTTGGGAGTATAGCAGGCCTAAGTATAACACAAGTCTTTGAAACCATAAAAGAGGAGATTGGCAAACCAGACCTACATGAAAAGAAAACTCTTCTGCATGGCCACCCCTGTGTACAAGCAAAGGGAAAAAGGAAAAAAGACGAACTGGGGGCAAATGGCATTTACCTTATTTACGTTACAGACAAAAGAGTAAAATTCTTTAATGTATAAAAGCACCTACAAATCATTAAGACTGAGAACCCATGCTTGCCCATTCATAAATAAGAGAGGCAAATTAAAACCACAATAAAATATGGTTCTCACTTTTTCAATTGGCAAAGATGAAAACTCTTGGTAGGGGCTCTGGAGAAACAGGTGCTCTCCTATTGGTGGGGGTCGAGTAGATTTGTTCAACTTTCTGGAAGGCAGCTTGGAAAATACCTATCCAAATTATAATGGCATAAATCCCTAGATCCAGAAATTTCACTCTTAGGAATTTCATGTGTGATTATTCCAGTACATGTGTGAAATAAAGTGTGTAAAGATGTTCTTTATAATTTATAATAGGAAAAGACTGAAAACCTAAATGCCTGTCAAATGGGGAGCTGGTTGAAGAAATTTTATTACATTCAGTCAATGGAAAACAATGTAGGTCTGAAAAAACCAAGACAGGTGTATGCACACTAATTAGGACTGGTGTCTAAGATATATTTTAAGTGAAAAAAGTCAAGGTACCTGTACAGTAGTGTGTGCAGAGTACATACATGTACACACTGTAATCCCACAGTTTATTTTGTGGAAGTCCACAGAGATCAGTGGCACTGGGTGGGTAGAAGGGAGACTCACTCTTCGCTCCCTGCCCTTCTGTCACTTTGATTTTTGTCCCATGAACATGACCTACCTGCTCAAAACTATATAAAATAGGTTTGAACTCAAACTGTTTTGAATGACATGAGACTTGAATATCATGACCGTGCATGGGAGGAGGAAATGTCAGCGTAGTTGACTTTTTCCAAAATAAATGTATACACTTGAGCAGAGATAATCCAAAAATCAAACAGGTGTTTTTCTGTTTAGAAGATGACCACATGACGTTGTTAGTTGGACTAGAAGAATAAACAGGTAAAATAAAGTTTTTTAAATGAGACACAGTGTGTTACAGTTGTGAAAAGACTACCTGTTGAAACGAAATCCTACAGGCCATGAGTAATACACAAGAATGAATATGAAGATGTTTATTTGAAGATTAAAAAAAAAAAAAAACGACAACAATCCCAGACCTTAGTAACTAAATGAGCAAAGAACTGAAAGAAAAACAAAATCACAAGCAGAATAATAGTTTTAAAACATGACAAGAGGATTACAACATCATTAAAAATAAAAATTCAAAAGTACACCAAAAGGACATACTTACTGAAACGTTTAAGAAATAGAGAACATATAATAGTCAATTTTAGTAGGAGTGGGACAAGGCAAAGGTTGTTTTGCATGGCATTCTTCCGTTGACTTTCGCTCCTGGTTTTATTCCCCTGGTTTCCCACTCCTATTCCTTGGGGTCACTCCAAAGAAACCAGCCAACCCAAACCTTTCTCTTGGATTCTGCTTTTAAGAGGACCAAGGCTAAGCAAGTCAGCAGTGGGGGTCCTAAAAAGCGGGCTCTCAGGATGCAGTTTGCAAGTGTGGTAGGGATAACCCTGGGCATGCGCAGAACCATGGTTATTAAGCCTCTCCCTGTGCAGGTGGCAGGCAGAAGGTGTGACGCTGGATTGGAAATGGGGGTGATGGAAGTTACAAGGATTGGGGAGCTGGTTCAATTTTAACTCTCTGGAAGTGTTGAAAAGCAAATGATTCTGGTTAGCTAACTATCAGCTGAAGGTATGATGTGGAAGCCAGAAGGCCCTCAGCAGTTGCAGGGTTGAGTGTGCTCAAAACTGGACCCAGGTCTGCAAAGGAAATTAATTCACAGTTTCCACAGATCTCTTCTGTCACAGTCAGAGTAAGAGATAGGGTAAGGCCCTGAAACTTGGTTTGGGGATATGTGGCTGATGAGCCTGAGAAGCAGGAACCCTCATCTCCTCTGAACTGGCCCCCCTGCTAGAGAGCAGCCCCTCTGCTAAAGCCCCACCGGATGTCTGCGTTCCTCAGGATCACGCTGCCTCAGTTGTCTCCAGACCATAACAAAGATGAGGTCTCCTTCTCCAGGAATAGAACTCATACACGCCAGAGACATCGTGAGACTTGGTTAATATGTACCAGTAGGGACCAAGGATTACACGAGCATGTGGATCTTAAAGGAATTAGGTGGGGAAGAAGAGGTGATTGTTGGCAAGAGCAGAACCTGAAGCTGGATGGGGAAGCATTTATTGATGTAGCAACCTTCTCCCATACTTTGCCCATTGGAAACAGAATACCTAGGGCAAGTCCTAACAATATACTGCTGGGACAGCTCCTTTAAGACCAAACAAGAGCCACAGGAAATGAGGTAGAAATGCTAGAATTGCCTTGTATAGTGTTAATGAAGGGTCAGAAAGCTCACATATGTGGAACCGTTAGAATAGACTTATTATGCAAGACCACAGGAGCCACCAACATACAGTATTACCTCAGGAAGGTAGAGGGAATGTTCCCTTCACTAAGGCAGTAGAGGTACAGGTGAGGCAGACACCGGCATAGAGAACTTTGATGGTGGCTACCTTTGGTAGGGACCAAGGACAGGAGATACTGTCATGGAAATGGGCTCAATGGAAATGGCATCAATGGAAATAACAGAATTCTGAAATGACAGAATTCTGAAATGACAGAGACTAGATGGTAGCAGTTAATCCTCAGAGCAAAGGACAGAATTACCATAATGGGCAGCAAGGCCAGGGCGGCAGTCAGGGTGCTTTGCCCAATGGGGTGGGGGTGGGGGAATCTATGGCAATGGCGAGTGGAGCACAGTGCTCCTAGGAGCAAGACCCATGGACCTCCTGCTGGGACTTGTCAAGAGTCATGAGGAGTCTGAGATTTTTGCCCTAATTGCAAACTTACAAGTTAGTTTCCATAGTTTAATGGATGTTGGCAGAAAACATGAGACTCCTGGGTCAGAGACAAACAATTTTGCTACTCACAGCACAGCAAGCAGCACGAGCTCCATATCTGCCTTGCCCCCACCTCCCCACCCCCACCCCAAATCCCACGGGGGCAATACTGAGGGACACGGTGACTGTGCACGTACTGTGGCTTTGCATTGCAGTTGATAAACCACCAGCTTGGGGGAACTTGAATATTTTATAATAAGCAGTAAGGAAGTCTGCCTGATTTTCCCTCTGGTGGAAGACATTTGCCCTTTACCCTCTGCCCTTTACTCTCTGCCCCTCAGAAATCCACTCTGTCTGTCTTCCAAGGCTATTTGCTATACAAACATACTTGAAAATATAATTAGGAACAAATGACAATTAGTGCCTCTGCTCACAAGACACGAAGGAACAGGAGAGACCCATGGAGAATTATCCCCCAATACTTGCCTAAAAAATATATAAACAAAGAAAAACAACTTTGTGGTCAACACTTTTTGTAATAAACAATCCAACAAAGAGATCTGCCTCTCAGTCAGTCATGGGGACAAAGACGGCTGTAACCCGTCACTATATTGGGGCTGCCACCATGGGGGTCCGCCTCTCTGTGAAGCGAGCTTAGAGCTTAACACCGGTTAGGAGCAGGATACGGGTGGTATTTGCAACACTCCCTGCAGCCACCATCCTTTGCCATGTGAACTATAGTTCCTCTCACTGACGAGACAGTCTGTGTTCCATTCCTTGAATCTGGGCTTGGCTATGTGCCTTACTGTGGCTAACAGGACATTAGTAGCATCTCACAAACAGGATCAAACAGCTTGCATGATTCCACTCTCTCCCTTATGTTCCTCCACCGACCGTGAGCACGTGCCTGGGCTAGACTGCTGAAGGTTTTGCTGCTTCTGGCCATAGGGGCCAGCCCCTCCTCCAGTTCTTCCTGACCCTGAAACTCGACCCCCTGGGGGCAAGCCCTGTAGCAGGGGGCCTGCTGGGTTTGTCCTGGCCCCTCTCAAGGACTCTTGTTAAGATTTTGCATCATAAAGCAGCTTCCAAGGATTAATTCCACCTTAAATACCCTACCCCCCAAATGTGGAAGAGATCCCCTGCTAAAGAGAGGGAGGTTTGATCCAGGGTAGGGCTTAGAAACTTGCGGGGGGGGGGGGGGGGGCAAAGATTAGAAATTTTTGAGCCCCTGCAAAACTGCTCTCAGATCTGTGACCGATGTCACACATTATGTTCCCCTCTAGACCCTGTGGACCCTGACGGGGGTTTGGGGATGTTCAGATTTCCTGTAAATACTATTCATTTGGACAGGAGATAAGACAACCCTCTGTCTGGTAGCCATGATTATGGGAACTCAATTCTTAGTTTTTATCCATTCAGCCTGGAGATCCTAGAAGAGGGTGCCTTTTCCTCTTTTAGCATCGAGACCCCTTCAAGCTCACAGCAGCCCTGCCAGGCCCCCGACATTGGTACAGACCACTCCACTGGCATCACCGCATGTAACCCCAGATCTAGCTGGCTGCCTTCTCGCAGTTTCCAGCAGAGCTGTGGCAGCTAAGCAGACACGTGCTTTTAAATCCACTTGGAGCCCTTTGGCAAAGTTCAGGAGCTGCCTGTACCACCGAGAGTTCGAGAGTTCGGCAGGGCCTGGCCCTGAATACAAACAGGAAATCTTAAGATTCCAGGAGGCAACTTCTTTAAGCAGTAAAGGCTCTTAACAAGCTCTGCAGTAAAAGACAGTGAACCAGAAAAGTAAACTTTTACAAAGGGGAGGCCACATTCATGGAGTTGACCAGTCATCACTACTAGTTTTAATGATTTGCACAGATGACCTGGAAAGGAAAAATAAAAGACCTTCCAAAGAGGTGCAGAAGACTGGAATTCGGGGAAGTGGAACCCACAAGTAGGAAATGCCAAGTAACTACTGAAGGGAATGAAAGAGAAAAGGAAGACTCTAGCTAGAATTCCAGAAGGAGTTGAAGAAAACTAAAATTTGGAAGGAAGAGTGCATCAGAGAGAGAGAGAGAGAGAGAGAGAGAATACAAAACAGATGAAAAATAAGGTCATCTCACAGGGGAGAATGATGTGCGTGCAGACCAGGAAGGCCGCGTGGGTATTGTTAGTAGGTGATTTCCCAGCGCCGACACCCAACAAACAGCTGCAGGAAAGAAGATAAACAGGATGCTACAGTGAACTGGAAGATGATATAATATTACAGGAAGTGCTGTTATTCCTATATAAGGTTTACATTAAAATCTCATTTAGGGTCATGGTGGTACTATCTTGAAAAAAGCTGATACATTTGCCTTTTTCCCATCTAGAGAATTTATGAAATGCCCCTTTTAGAAAGGAACATCTGTCACATTTGAAAATGTACCCCACCCACACAAGTACCATTATGATTTTAAAATACAGAGTTGCATTCTCTCCCAAGGCAGATTTTCTGTTTGATGATAAATTAGAAATTTTGAGAGGAATATTCATTCCTTTAGATCACAATAAAAACAGCCCCAGTAATAACAGTGGTTATTCTTATTTTCTCATACATTGTAGCAAGAGAGGGTTAGATCCCTCTCAAAATGGAGAAGAGTTTTTATGTGGCATTTACTATATGTTAAGCATTATTCCCTATATTTTATGTATATTAACTTTTTAATTTTAATTTTTAAGTATGTTTTATTACTCTATTACAGTTCTGCCAATATTTGCCCCTTTGCCCCCTCTGCCTAGTACCCCTCTTCCCTTCATCAGTCCTCCCCAACCTTAGTTCATGTCCATGGATCATGCGTATACGTTCTTTGACTTCTCTATTTCTTACACTGTTCTTAATTTCCCCTGGTCTATTTTGTTCCTACCAATTATGCTTCTTAATCCCTGCACCTTTTACCCATTCTCCCCCTTCACCCTCCCAGCTGATAGCCCTCCAAATGATCTCCATACCTAAGATTCCGTTCTGGTTGTTTGCTTAGTTTTGTTTTGTTTTTTAAGATTCGGTTGTTGATAGTTGTGAATTTCTTGCTTTTTAATGTTCATGGTTTTGATCTTCTTTTTCTTAAATAAGTTCCTTTAACATTTCCTGTAGTAATGGCTTGGTGATGGTGAACTCCTTTAGTTTTACCTTGTCTAGGAAGCACTTTGTTTGCCCTTCCATTCTAAATGATAGCTTTGCTGGACAGAGTAATCTAGGTTGTAAATCCTTGCTTTTTATCACTTTGAATATTTCTTGCCAGTCCCTTCTTGCCTGCAAAGTTTCTTTTAAGGTATCAGCTGACAGTCTTATGGGAACTCCTTTGTAGGTAAGTCTCTGCTTTTCTCTTGCTGCTTTTAAGATCCTCTTTTTATCTTTAATCTTTGGCGTTGTAATTATGATGTGTCTTGGTGTATTCCTCTTTGGGTCCAACTTGTTTGGGATTCTATGTGCTTCTGGGACTTATATATCTATTTCCTTGCCCAAATTAGGGAAGTTTCCCTTCATTATTTTTTCAAATAAAATTTCAATTTCTTGCTCTTCTTCTCCTTCTGGCATCCCTATGAGTGGGATGTTGGCATGTTTAGAGATGTCCCAGAGGCTATTAAACTTATCCTTGTTTTTTTGAGTTCTTGTTTCTTCTTTTTGTTCTGGTTGAATGTCTATCTCTTCCTTATGTTCCAAATTGTTGGTTTGAATCCCAGCTTCCCTCCCTTCTCTGTTGGTTTCCTTTGGATTTTTTCTTTATTTCACTTAGCATAACCTTCATTTCTTCTCTCTCTCTCTCTCTCTCTTTTTTTTTTTTTTGCCTTACTCAGGGAGTTCTCTGAGCATCCTGGTGACCAGTGTTTTGAAGGCTGCCTCTGACAGGTTGGCTATCTCCATTTTGCTATGTTCTTTCTCTGGAGTTTTATTCTGTTCTTTCGTTTAGGCCATATTTCTTTGTCTCCTCAATTTAGCAGCCTCCCTGTGTTTGTTTCTGTGTATTATTCCCTGTTTTTATTCCCTGCTTTTATTCCCTGTCTTAGTAGTGTGGCCTACGTAGAAAAGCAACTTGTAAATTGTGTGGGGTGGAGCCTTATGTAACTGCCAGCATGGGGCAACCTGCTTCACCACTTTGTGGCCATGTGGAGAGGGCTCAGAGAGGGGACCATGCTGCTGCCTAGCTTCTGGCGGTTCATTGGCCCCCTTTCCAGTCACTTATACCCTTCCTGTGTGTGACCAGCACCCTTCCAGCTCTCTCCCTGGTGAGTCCCAGAGTGGGTGGGTTTGCCTGCATTCTAAGACTGTGTTGGCCCATTAAGCAGAGAAAATCCGGCTGTTTCTTCTGCCACCCCAAACTCCACTGGTTTTTCCAGCCAGAGGTATTGGGGATCTATCTTCCTGGTGCTGGAACCCTGGGCTATGTGGTCTGACCTGGGGTTGGGATTGCTCCCAAGGTATCCATTCTGCTGGTGGCACTGCTGCTGCCACTGCTCCTGCCGCCACCACTGCTGCTTCCAGCTTTCTGCCTGTCTTTATGACTCCGCCCCTCCTACCCGTCTGGATGAATGTGTCTTCTTTAAATCCTTGATTGTTGGACTTTCATACAGCTCTATTTTCTGATGATTCTGAGTGTTATTAGCTTTGAGATCCGGTTGTAATTCTTCCTACGGTTGTATGAGGAGGCAAACTGTGTCTACATATGCTTCCATCTTGACTAGAAGTCTATATATGAACTCTTTTAATCCTACATTGTATGTGGTAACTACAGTCATTATTTCTTTACAGATGTGCAAAGAAAGATTAAGTGATTTATTCAAGATCACATAACTACTAAGCAGGGAAGCTGGGATTCGAACCTAGGTTGTCTAGTTCCAGAGTCTGAGCTTTTGAACACTAAATTATGCCTCTAGCAAGAACACCCCTGAAACACACAGAAGAATTTGTGTCTAACAGTAGAAGTTTGACTTTAAATGCATGTTTGGGTGAACTATCAGATTACAAGCTAGGCTGCAACACAGGGTTCATTTAAAGTTAATTTTAGAGGATTCCAAACACTCTATCAAAAAGCCTAAAGAGCCTACTTTCCCAAGTTTTGTTTTCTTTAAACTTACCTGTCTTCTGAATGAGAGCAATCCCCAGTGTAGGTATACCTCTTTCTGGGAACAAGAGAGTCACATCTATGTGTCATTTAAATCAGTAATTTCTGTAGCAACTGTGAAGGAGCTAGCATTATACAAGACTAAGTAAGAGTTTGGGAAGAAAAAAACTAGACCATAAAAATCACAAGTCTTGGGCAATCATTTTAATTCTTTTAATCGTCCCCTCTCATCTGTGGTTTTAAATATTTATTTCAGTTCCATTAAAGCACACTTTCCAGATCAAAGCCCATCGATGAGCTGCCAGTGCGTACCGTTTACTTCTAACCCCATTTCGTTGAACTCCTCAGTGCCTCTGGTCTCCACGGAGACCATCCCACCCGAGGGCCCATCTGGAAACAAGAATCTCAAGGGAGCTGGTCTTAAAACCAGTTTAGTGTGAACATTTTCAGCCTGTAACCTTAATGCCATTAATGAAATTGAAAACAGCATGTTTGTGTGACTTCCATTCTATCAGAAAGGAACAAAATCT
Organism: Glossophaga mutica; assembly: GCA_039655065.1. Lineage (NCBI taxonomy): Eukaryota > Metazoa > Chordata > Mammalia > Chiroptera > Phyllostomidae > Glossophaga > Glossophaga mutica. The sequence continues at coordinate 49,474,516 of CM077305.1, forward strand.
GATCACCACCCAACTAATAGGGTTAAGGGAAAATGGAATGCATAGTTTTGAAAACATTAAGATGCTCACTTGAACTCTTATCCCATGCGTTAAGTAATCAGTGGTCACAAAATGTAAGTCAGAGTTACTATTTCCCTAAGTCCTGTAACTCCAAGCCATGTTTTCTAGATAGTAATCCCTATGTGTGTGAATGTCTTTGATCAGTTTTATAAGGCTCTTAAACATCTAAAAAGCAAGTAGAGTTGAATGTGGTTGTATGTTAACAAGCAGTGCTTCGCTGCTCTAGAAATTTTGCCCTAATGCCCTAGTCTCTAGCCTTCTCTGAGCGATTCTTTGCAATCCTTCAGGGAAAATGAATTCCAATTACGGTTTTGGTTTTTTTTTTCCCCAAACTATACATATGCTACTGAAAATTTGCTGTTGTTTGTTTAAAGAAAGTCATGAAGGCATTTTAAAGGGTCTTCATGGGCCTGGTGCCAGGTACTTTCTCTCACACACATCGGGGGAGAGAGGGCTGATACTGATAGATAACAGATCACGTGGAGCAACTCTAGAATGTATCTTCGCTGATATTAACAGTGTTTCCTGTAATGCACACGGTTAATCCCCACTGATAATGTTAACAGAATGCTGTCTACTCAGAAACTAGTGGACCTTTGTTGTGCAGTGAAAGGAGCAAGTGATTCAATCACTGTATAAAGCCAGTTTCTGAATTATTCTTAAAAAATTTTACTCTACTAATAAGTTTTATAGTCACTGTAGAAAATATTAAAAATGCAAAAAAGCATAAAGAAAGTATTAAAATCACTCATAATACTACCTCCCAGAAAGAAAAAACATCAACCTTTTGTCTCACTCCTTTTCTATGCACATACGTACAAGAGGACCTTTATCTGTTTCAGGACCCAGAGCTCTGATCAGGTCTGCCCGTTCCTTGAATGATCAAGGCCTGTGACTGGGTCAAGCGGGTCACCTCAGTCTTACTCCTCTCTCTGATGAATGAATTCCTAACAGGATCTTCATAGTCTCATTCGAACAGACTTCTGGTGGACACACACACACCAGCAATCTCTGGAAAAGCCCAGGCATTTCTGCACTTTAGTATGGACTCAATCTCAGCCATCTTCCATACCCTTTCCCTACACTTAGTGTGAAGAATTACTGCGACACAGCAGCTGCCTTCTGGCTTTGGCGGGGCGATCATGGAGAAGGAGCGCAGTGGTTCTGGTAGTTCTAGGGCACAAGGCTGGGATGGGTGGGGGGAACAGTCTCTTTTCTTTTTAATCCTCACCTGAGAATATGTTTAATGATTTCAGAGAGAGAAGGAGGGAAGAGGGAGGAAGTGGGGGGGGGGGGAGAGGGAGAGGGAGAGAGGGAAAGAGAAGGAGAGAGGGAAAGAGAGGGAGAGAGGGAGAGAGAGAGAAACATCAATTGGTTGCCTCCTGTACATGCCCTGACCAGGGACTGAACCCACAGCCTTTTGGTGCACTGGATGGTGCTCCAACTCACTGAGCCACCTGGCCAGGGCAGGAAGAACAGTCTTATTTGAGAAGTGAATTTTCTGCGATTGGTCACATTCACTTGTAGTGGGATGGAGGGTAGATGACCGTGTCCTTGTCATAAGGTTCGGTGACTCTATATCTCTCTCCAGGGTTAACCTTTTATCTACACAGTAGGATTTAGGAGTGTTCTGAACTTCTACCTCCATATCAACATCTTGATCACAGTACCACCACAGGGCTCAGAACAGTGGCACGTAGTAAGTGCTCAGTAAATGTTTGTTGGAATGAATGAATGAACAAATGAATGGAGAAAATGAACCTGGCAGCTGAGGTTGCTCTTTTTCCCGCTACTTCTGGAGACTATGGACAAGCAAATACGTTGGAATTTGAACAGTGTTTGTAGGAAGTGATAGAGAACTTTTGGCTTCTCAGCTCACAGAATTATCCATTTTCTGTTGTTTCTTGGGAGGACCCTTGGTCTTAGCTTTCACAGGGTGGTATGTAGAATGGACTGGGAGACAGCCAATTTGGGCTTTTTCATCTAACAAACAAAACAAACCCAAACATTTGCCTTGATGGCTGGAATCCCCAAGTGGATGATCTCACTCAATCCTTTCAACAATGGAATGAGACCACTGGCCTCCAGCAGGCTTTCTCTTGGTGGGGGGTGAGGGAGGGGTGAGGGGTTGGAATGGAGAGATAACAAATGTTAAAGGAGGAAAAAGAAAGTCACTTTAAACCATCAAACACCCTTTTCAGGGATCAAAAGCCACATGCAACCCCAGCTTACAATACAGAGGTCTAAAATCAGGTATTACTATATTTTTGTGGCATAAGAAAACAATATTTAAAAAAAAAAAACCTTCTTTACCAAATGACATTGTAGGAGTTCATAATATTAACATTTCAGGCCTGCTTGAGTGAATACAAAGAGCAGTTCCATAAGCAGAGACCAAGGCACATACGGATTTGAAGTGATAGCTTCAGATTGCACCCCTGAGTCAATTCTGTGCCTGAGAACTGGAGGCAAAACCATGGGCTAGGAGTGAATATCTGGTTTTTGCTTTGTCATGTATACGTGTGCCATGCCTGGGAATCTCCCCAGGGCTGAGGTCAGCTACGGTTTCAGTTTGACAGAGTGCTTAGAAATGTGTTTCTCAGACAGGTGGCCTGAGAGGTGAGCCGGGGAACCAGAAATACCTTTCCCCACCCTGCACAAGAATGCCGAACATCAACCGTGTTCCCCCACTTCGATCACACCAGTGCAGTTCACGGAAATTGAACCACATTAGTGGGAACATTCTCGGGGTTTTTAGGGGAAACATTGTATCTTGAAGCATCACGTCTGTAAAACCTGTGTAGGTGGGACATTGTTGGGCATTTCCTGAGGACAAATACAGACTTCTTTCTGTGTGCAGCTGGAAGGAGGCAACCTGCTGCGTCCCCTTCCAGCACCGGCAGTTACCAGGGCCTACACTCTGGCTGCAGTCCAGTATGACCCCAAGTGAGTTCAACAAGCCATGCTCACATCTCACCAGCTACAGATCTACAGAGAGAGCACTTTCTAGACTAAAATGTCAGTCACTAGTGTGCACTGACTAGAAATATAATGCAGGTATACTTGTCAGCAACATAGCCAGGAGCCAGAGGGAATGTAACAGAGTAGTAATTTTGAATCTGATTAGGGCTAAAGCCCACAGTGGTCCAGGCAGGAGGAACATAAAGTGCATGACTGTAGCCAGCGGGCTATCAGGGCCTTTTCTGCTATCAGCCAGGAAGGAGCCTGAGGCTTCAGTACTCTTCCCAGACTCCTTTTCTGGCCCCTAGAGCTAAACAGTCTTCAGTCCTGCAGAACCCCCTCCGAACTGGACCCACCCCAACCAGACTGTGCCTACTGACCTTTTATTCTCCCCCCTTCATGATCCCACCCCATGATTCCAAGCTAAGGGACTAAATGAAAAGGCAGAACAGTTTTTATCATGATTTTTCTGAGGCTGCTAAGCTCAAAAACTCCCTTCATGTCAGTGCGTTGTTCTGTGGAAGCTTACCTCTTGCCCATTTCAACAAGGCTTCGCGTATGGTACACGAAGTCCCGCCCCAATCCTGTGCTCTTTTTTACCCTTGGTTAAACACTTCTCTCTGTCCGCTCCTAGAAAGCTCACTCCACAGATTCCTGAGAAATCACTCTTTTACTGAAGATTTGCTGGGGTGAGGGGTGGGAGGAGGGTAGGGGTGGGGTATGGAGTTGAGGTTATATCACCCCCACACAGAATTCCACACAGAAAAGTCTCCTGGACTCGTCTCTTTCCCCCCAGATCTTTCCCTTTGCACCCTTCCCTCATAAGGCCCGTCTGTATCAGCATCCAAACCTTCCCCCTCACCCCAAAGTTCCCATCCCAACCCTCCTACCCCTTTGCTCGTGCAAAGCCATGCAGCTCCTGTGCCTTCAGAGGCGTGATGACTTTGGACTCCAAAAATCGGAGCTCCTCTGGCTGGCAGGAGCCCTCCTGGTGGAGAAACTTTAAATATCTGATCATTTTTCTGTTCCTTTGTTTTTTCCTACACAAACTCATTCCAACAACTGTCATATCACCTCCCGTGAGAGGCCCTTGCCACCCCACATTTTCTATGGTGGCAGCTTCTGTTTGTGCCACACAGATTTCTGGAATGAGCTCAAGTCCACAAATAGACAATCACTGATCCAAGTTAACGCTGCCCCTCCGTTCTGAGTCAAAGCTCTTTGTAACCCACCCCCCACCCCCGACAGGGCTGTGCAGCCTACGTGGTGGCACAGCCCATGGCTTAATGCTCTGCTGTCACCACCCAGAAATTCTCAGCGAGTTTGAACCAGGAACCTCACATTACCATTAGCTCTGGGCCCTGAAAATTACATAGCCAATTCTGCCTATACAGGACCCTCAGGGAAAATCTCTCCTCCTTCAAAGCAGCTTCTCCACACATCCCCATAAGCCTTAATCTCTAGGACAATCTGCTCTGCCCAGCCTCACCCCTGCTCACTGCAGGGTGCTGGGCCTGGAAAGGGCAGCTGTGCAGAGGGAGGTGGTGGGTCCTTCCTCTGCTCTAATGGAGCCACAGAATCCAGGGTCTGTGGGAAGGCCCCAGGGGAGAAGGCAGGGAGGCTGGAGGATGGGAGAAAAGCCCCCTGCACAATTGTCTGCCTTCCAGGGATTCCATCAGTACAGAGAATTCCTTTGTGGTAAACCCTTTCCAACTGCTTTATATACAAGAATATTCCTGAGAGGGTCAATGCCCCCACAGTATTGGTCTCTACCATGCTGTGGGCAAGTTTGTAAGCTGTCGTAAACTGATCACCAGTGGGGGTGTTGGCATGGGGGCGTGTTTGAAGAGGATGCTTTCGGAACTTGGAAGGTAAATCACAAAGGAGAGATCTGAGGAAGTGCTGCAGAGTGGGCACTGGGGTGCGGGGCTCAGGACAGAAGGGGGACTGTGGAATGGGAGGGGCTGCTGAAGTACGGTATTTCTTCTAGTTCACAGTTTTGCTGAATTCGAACAGAAGCTGTTCAGCTCAGCCTCTCTTGATGGGTAAAGGGGTTTGTATTAGTTTCCTGTGGCTGCCATGTACATATTTGCCAATAACAGACTACTGCAGCCTGAGTGGCTGAAAACCACAGAAACTTATACAATTGTACGCACTAAAAGTCTGAAGTCAAGGTGTCAACATGGTTGGTTCCTTCTGGAGGCTCAGGAAGAGACTCCATTCCACGCCTGTTTCCACGCTGCTGGTCTCTGCCAGGCCATCTTCAGCATCCCTGGCATCGTAAACACATCACTCCAACCTCTGCTCCATCTCCACTCCGTCTCCTCCTCTGTGTCTCTGTGCATCCAGTCTCCCTCGCCTTTCTCTGATAAGCACACCAGTCACTGGATGTGGGGCCCACTCTAAATGCAGAATGGCCTCATCTCGAGAACCTGAGCTACATCAGCAAAGATCCTATTTTCCAAAAGTCAAAAACTGAATTACGTACTTCGCAATTGCTAAGGGACTAGATCTTAAGTGTTCTCACCACAAAAAAGAAATGATAATTATGTGATGTGATAGAGGTGTTAAAGTTATGACAGTAATCGTATTGCAGTGCATCGATGGATCACATCAACACATTGGACAAATTAAACTTATATAATGACATATGTAAATTATTGTGCATATTAAATTTATACAATGTTATATGTAAATTATATCTTGAATAAAAAATAACTTTTTAAAAGACCCTATTTCTAAATGAGGTCATGCTCACAAGTACAGGGGTTAGGACTTGGACGTATCTTTTCAGAGCCACAGCTCAATACTGGGTTCTTACATTTTCTGTTTCTGTTGGCTTTTTATTCAGGCTTTACTTGCATTTTTTGAGCTTTGGTTTCTCCCTTGATAAGAATTATGAAATCCTGAGACCCATTATTAAATAATAATAGCAAAAGCTCTGCAAATCCAAGGCATTTGGCAAGTAGACTCTCAGGAGACTCTGCAGGAACCCCAGTGTCCCAGGAGAATGGGAAAGGAACAATAGCAAAATGCCTTTGATGCCTTCAGTAGAAGAATTTCAATAAGAGCCAAGTCCTACGCTTTTAATATTGTTGCACATCAGTCAGAACATAGAAATGTGTGTGCTTACAATCTTGACACCGAAATGGAAAAGTAACAAAAATGCGGTTCTAGGAGATTTTCATTAGATGAACTGGTTTGTTGAAAAATATGGACAAGCCTAACACAATATTCATGAGTAAAACCTCTAATGACTAAATCCTGTCCAGCACTCTCTCACCATGCTTTTAGCAAAAATTTGCTTTTCAGTACATTATACCCAAACAGTACCACAGAAGAACAGTCAGAAATTCTGCATGATTCCTAATTACTAAGGAAAGAGTCAACTACTCTGAGACATTTGGCATACTAAAATGATTGCAGGAAAATGATCTTATAAAAAAAGTTAGGGCTTTTCACCCCCCCCCCCCCCCATTAATCTTCACCCCTTTGGGTCATTTCTGTTTAAGTATCATCATAGTTTGGATTCAGGCTACAGAATAGTCAGCAGATTTGAGATGGGAATTCACTTCTCTGAGTGCCAGCCTGCTTTCTCAGGGGCAGGATTATCTCCTATTTCCTTCTTCTATCTGCAAAAAATCCCCAAAACTCCAGTGAGGCCAACTCAACCCAATCACATTTCATTACTGGTAATATCATCATGAAGTTAACTTTAAAAAATTGTTTTCATGGAAAAAAACCTAAAGCCTATATCCTAATAAATTATGAGAATGACAAGGAGAGGCAGCCCTACCAGGTACTGAAATACATTACACAGCCAGAATACTTAAAGCAGTGTGGACCTATCATATACAGTTCCACATGAATAGGGTGGGTCAGACGGTGTATAGACCTCAGAAAGTTGAGAAGCTATAGGTAATACTTCAACTCAACTAGACAGTCACTGGGAAAAAAAGGGCATTTGAATTTATATCTCATATCTTAAAGTAAATATACTAAATGAATGAAAAGTAAAAATGTACAAATAAAACAAGGTAAACATATACACATAGTAGAAGAAAACTTTACAATTTTAGAGTGAGAAAGGCTTTTTCAAGTATGACCAAAAGAAGAAATCCGGAAGACTAAAAGAAAAGAGAAATTCATACAAAATTATTTTTCCTATGAAAATTCCATGATAAGCAGTCAAAAGGTTAACAATAAACTGAAAGAAAATGTTTATAACTTACATCACAGACTAATTTGCTTTCTCTTTGTCCCTCATCTCCACATGCATTGATTTAACCAACAGAAAAATGGGCAAAGGCTATGCAGGCAGTTAGCCAAGGAGGAAGTGAACACTCAACAGATGTTTGCCTGACTCCTAGCAAGAGCAATGCAAATTTAAAAGTACAATTCAGGACTTCTGGTCAAGATGGTGGTGTAAGCAAACATGGCTCACCTCCTTGCACAACCACATCAAAATTACAACTAAAATATAAACCAAGTATCACTCAGAACTGTCAGAAATCAAGTTGAATGGAATTCTGACAACTATGGAATTAAAGAAACTACATCCATCCAGACTGGTAGGAAGGGGGAGAAAAAGAATGGGCTGGTCCCACATCCATGTGTGGTGGATAAAAATTTGGGAGGGATATCTCAGGAACAAGGAGTCCCAGCCCCACACAGGCCCTACAACCCAGGGTTCCAATGCCAGGAAGATAAGTCTCCATAACTTCTAGATGCAAAAACCCATGGGAATTGAGTCAGTGATTCCAGCAGTTCCTCTTAAAGATCCATAGATGGACTTACTCAGACTCATTCCCTCTAAGCTCCAGCATTGGGGTAGCAGCTTGAAAGGCACCAGTGGCATATAGGGAGCAAGATAAGTGTCTGGCATCAAGGTGAGAGCTGGGGGACAGAAAGGTGGCCAGAAATCATTGTCCCTTTTCTGAACCCTCCCCGGATAGAGTCGCAGAACCTGCAGGCTGGTACTATATCTAAGACTCCATCAACCTGGCTAATTCTGTTTGCCCTGCCCTGGAGATCCTCTGAGACTCTGTCCACTCAATTTACTGGCCCACCCAAGCTACTTTTCCATATGAATGATTGGTCTTGGCTCATGCTTCATAACTTCCTAAATTCTACCAAATAAGCAACAGCTGGCCTATCAACAAGCAACAGTGAGTCCCCATCCCCAGTACCTCTTGCTAAGTAGCCACAGGCCTGACACTAGCAGCAACCAGCCTAGATTCATAGCTTGTCTTTGCCTAGGAATCTCCAAGCACAGCACAAGTAGCAGCCATCTGCAGATTACTTCATACCTGAGGCAGGGTGACCCCGAGGCAAAACACAGGTTGGGGCTGACCTTGGCCTGCACCACCTGGGAAACCCCAGGGCCTACGCACCCAGTGGACAGCTACAGACCACGCTGGAGCACCACCACCCTGCCCCTGCACAGCTGATCCTCCACTGAGGGCAGAGGTTGGTGATCAGAGGTCACAGTCAGTCCTTGCAGCTAACTGACCTGGGTAAATTTCTCCCATTAACCTGCCAACAGCAAGCAAAGCTCAACTACAAGAGCAGGGTATATTCAGCCCACATGAAGTGTGCACTTCAAATACCCAGCTTGGATGATAGAGAAGGCTGTGCCACTGGACCTTATAGGACACCTACTACATTAGGCCCCACTACCAAGACACAGAGTCAAAGTGTCTACCTATGTATTGGGTAGACACTCTAGCTAATATATAGAAACAAATTCAAGAAGGCTGCCAAAATGAGGAGACAAAGAAGCATGGCCTAAATGAAAGAACAGATCAAAACTCCAGAAAAAGAGTGAAACAAAATGAAGATAAGCAAACCATCAGAAGCAGAGTTCAAAAAACTAGTTATAAGGATGCTCAAGGAATTTGGTGATGACCTCAGCAGCATAAAACCTACCCACACAGAAACAAAGGATACTCTAATTAAAATAAAGAACAATTTACAAGCAAACAATAGTAGAGTGGATGAAGCTGAGAATCGATCAATGATTTGGAACATAAGGAAGCAAAAAACAAACAATCAGAACAACAAGAAAGAATGCAAAAACAAACAAACAAACAAACAAATGAAAAAGCCACCCCAAACCGAGGATAGAATAAGCAGCCTCTGGGACAACATTCCAACATTCCAACATTCGCATCATAGGGGTGTCAGAAGGAGAAGAGCAAGAAATTGGAAATATTTTTGAAAAAAAATGAAAGAAAACTTCCCTAATTTGGAGAAAGAAATAGACATGCAAGTCCAGGAAGCACAGAGAGTCCCAAACAAGATGGATGCAAAGAGGCCCACTCCAAGACATGTCATTATCAAAATGCTAAAGGTTAAAGACAAAGAGAGAATCTTACAAGTGGCAAGAGAAAAGCAATTAGTTATCTTTAGGGGAATTTCCATAAGACTGTCACCTGATTTCTCAAAAGAAACTTTGGCAGACTAGAAGGGATTGGCAAGAAACATTCAAAGGCATGGAAAGTAGGGACCTACAGCCAAGTTTGCTCTACCCAGCAAAGCTATCATTTAGAATCAAAGGGCAGATACTGAGCTTCCCAGACAAGGAAACATTAAAGTAGTTCATCATCACCAAACCATTATTATATGAAATGTCGAAGGGACTTATTTAAGAAAAAGAAGATCAAAACTATGAACAATAAAATGGCAATAAACAAATATCCATCAATAATTGAATCTAAAAAACAAACTAAGAAAAAAGAACAGAGACAGAATCATGGATACGGAGAGAATTTTGATGGTTGCCAGATGAGAGGGATGGAAAGGGGAATGGATGAAGCGGTAAGGGAATTAAAAAGTACAAATAGGTAGGCACAGAATAGCCATGGGGATGTGACACACAGTATAGGGAATGGGGCAGCCAAAGGACTTACACAATAACCCATGGACATGAACAATGGTGTGGGGATTGCCTGAGGGAGTGGGGCAGGGTGGGTGCAGCGGGACAGAGGGGGGAAATTGGGACAACTGTAATAGAATAATAAATATAATATAATTAAAAATAAATAAAATAAAACTACAATCCAGTTATGTTCAGAAAGAAGTTTACCTTAAAAAAAAAATAGAAAGCTATGTTTCACTCATCTGACTGGAAAGGTACAAAGCTCTTTTTACAGTGTGTCTGACATGATTTCCAACAAGTTGGAATGCCCTCCTCTGTGTCCCGCCCCCTGCCTCTGGGTGGGCTTGTAACTCTTCGGAAGAATGAAGTAGGGAGGGGATGCTGTGTGACGTAGAAGCAGGCCTGGAACCACAGTGAGGCAAGACAGGTGGAGGGCACAAAACATAAGAAAGCACTCACTAGCAGGGTCATGCATGTGCAGGGTCAGCCTTGAAAAAGTGCCTCCTTGAATTGTGTGCCCCGGGCACCTCTCTTGCTTCTTACTTCCAAGGAAGTCTGGCTACCTTGATGTCAGCAGGCTGGAAGAGGCCACGAAAGGATAGAAAAAGATGCCTGGGTGGTCCCAGTCATTCCATCCTCGGGTGGTTCCAGCTCTTTGCAATCCTGCATCAGACATGTAACTGAGAAAGTGTTTCAAATGACTCCAGCCCCAGCTCAGCTACTGCCCAAGTGCAACTTCCTGAGAGAGCCCATGTCGGAACAACACAGCCAAGTCAGCCCTCCTCGGGACCCACGGAAACGGTGAAAGATAAAAAGTGATTGCTGTTGTGTGAAGCCACTGATGTTTTGGGTGACTTGTTAGGCAGTAAGAGGTATAGACTTTCTAGATAACTAATATAGGCACTCTCATACCTAGCTGGTGGCAGATTAAATTGGTACATCCTCCTTGGACATGAGCAGTATACTAACATCTAATCAAAATAATGCACACACACGCCCTTTGCCCAGACGTTCCACTTTTAGAAGTTTCCCCACAAATATAGTCACACACATGCAAGATGGTATGTATACAATATATTTATCACAGTGTTGTTTAAATACAATTGGAAACAACCTAAAAGGTCACCTATATGGGCTCGCTTAAGCAAATTATAACATTCAATGCAATACTGTTCAGGCCAAGAAAGAGTGAGGGCACTCTTTATATGATATGAAAAACATGTCCAGTGCAATTCCTAAACAAAACAATAACGCAAGATGCAAAGCAGTGTGTAGAGTACACTGACAATTATGAGAGAGGAGGAAGAAAAGAAAGTCTGTTCATGGTTGCATGAATATGCACATACTACCTTGGCAAATTACACAAGAAACCTCACTTGGTCACCTGAAGAAGGGGAGTGATGGCTGAGAGGCAGAAGTGTGTGTGTGTGCAGGGGGGCGGGGGGAGGTTCACTGTATACCCTTCAGTGCTTCTTACTTTTATACCAGCTGAATGTACTACCTAACCAAAAACACATAAATAAAATTGACTTTTAAAAAAGAAGTTTCTATCAGTTGTTTTTGCTTTAACTTAACACTGTCTGGACTTTTAAATGGGGGCGCTGGATCTTCAAAGTGAGGACCTGGAGTCCCGAGGATCAGGAAGAGTTTCTTCCAGCGCGGGCACACGTGGGTTAGGAGGTTAAGGGAATCCGCTTCCCTATGGAATGAATACAAGTGCTCCTCCCTGAAACTCGTTTGGCCGGAAAGCACCTTGCCAGGCTGGTTCTGGCTTCTTCTCTCCCAGCCTTCCTTCTCTCAGCTGAGCTAAGACAGGCATAGCCCTCACCTGTCCTACACTTCATTCTGGCTGTTGCCCCCAAGTGGAAAGACCCCTGGGAGGCCAAACGAAACAATTCAAAATAATGGCATTGGTTTTGAGAAAGTGAACAACTTTAAAGGTTGGGAAATAAATCCTTTTGCAAGGGTACTTCTTGCAAAAAAAAAAAAAAACCCAAAAAACAGTTTCCAAGTTCAAAAAAATCAAAAGAGGACCTGTTGAGTTGTCAGCTGACAGCACATTAAAAGTTATTTTTGATACAGGCCATTTCTACGTACAACTCAGGACTTCAAAGAAATGAGCGACATTGCCGTAAGAAAACTCCTTCCATCACCATCTGCTTATTTGTATAAATAACATTCCTCAGCACTGACATTTTTAAAACCAAAAAAAGGGAACAAAATTGATGTGATAAACTACACTCAGCCATAAATAACTGAAGTTGCTAAAAAACTCAAGCAGCCCTAATTCATCTTATTAAGAGATACATTTCCAATAAAATTACTTGTGATTATAGCTGGTCAGTGCAATCGCAGTGATAACCACATCTAAAGTTTTTTTTTCCCCTTAGAGCTCTTTGATCGAAAATTTTCAATTTGTTTACATACTACTTATACTGCATTGAAGTGTAATAGAGTTATTAAAAAAAGATTTTTAAGTACACAGATACATCAGGAGTAAAATTCTTTGGGGAAAGTAGAATGAAATGAGTTCAAGGCAGCAAGGGAACAATGTAACATTTCCACGTGTTAAAGAGTAATGTGTCAATACAGTTTTAAAATGATGATGGTGAATACAAAATGGCTGTATTTGAATACATTTTTAAAGAATGATATAACAAAGTTTTAAACATGTTAGATCTTTTGTTGAAGAGACATTTTAAGCAACACGAAACTGTATAAGAGAGAAAGTTCTTTGAATTCTTTAAGCAATACACAAATAAAAAAATTGAACTATTGCCTTAAAGATCATCAGATTTAGCTCTCTTTACTTTGCAGATGAAACACTTGCCCATTAAAGTGAAAATAACTATGGTGGTAAACACAATACAATATACAGATGATGTATTGTAGAATTGTATACCTGAAACCTATTTAATTTTAAAACCAATGTCACCCAAAACATCCAATAAAAAATAATTAAAAAATCACAAAGCAAAAGTAACTTTGTCAGGGTCACCAAGTGACAAACAGGACCAGCCCCTGGTCTCCTGCCTCTTGGTCCAGGCAACCTGCCTGGTAGTGGCGAGTTCTCTATGGTCCTTGGCAAGAACACTTGGGTGGTAAGGAGCAAAGGGAATCAGCTCAGATTCCAACATTGTGCACTCCACTTGTCCCAGGGGAATGGAGATGAAACCCAAGCAACAAAATGTGTCCCACATCCTCACAGCGCATGTGCAACCTTTTGCTGCACCCCTAAGATATCCCTTCATTTCCTTTCCCAGCCTTTCACCTCTAATTTTTGTGAATCCCTTACTTTCAGTTTGCTCATCAGATGCCTTCCCTGCGAACCCACCTCATCCGCAGCACCTACAGCTCCAGCAAGTGCTGGCCTGGGCTGGGTGAGTTGGAGAATGGGCTGCAAGAGCCACCGACTGGCACCTTCCTAGCTTCGCCTTGATAGCTCTGCTTTTCCCTCCTCTCGCCCTCCTGACTTCCAGCCTTGCTCATTCAGCCACGGGTGGAGTCTGCATGAAACTCATTTTTCAGGAACTTCCGGCCAAGATGGAGGCATAGGCGGACACACTGTGCCTCCTCTCACAACCAAAATTAAGGACAACAAATATTTAGAAACAAAAAAACAACCAAAACTCATAGAAAATTGAACTGTACGGAAGTCCAACAACCATTCATCCAGACCAGTAGGAGGGGCGGAGTCGCGGTGGGAGAAGGTGGAGGTGCGGGAACGCAAGCAGCAGCGGCTGGCAGTTCCCCGGTGCACAGGTGGCGGCTGGCGGTCCCCGGGCCCACAGGCAGCAGCTGGTGGACCCCGGGCACAGGGGGACAACTGTGCAGACCCAGTGAGGCCGCACAAGGTGGCTGGCTGACCGGGTGGTCCCACATTCGTGCGCGCGGACGGTCCAGGCAGAGGGGAAGTGGTGGAAGGGACTGAATCCAGGAGAGAGCGGAGCAGGCGCCATTGTTCCCTCTCAGACCCCGCCCCCACACACAGCGTCACAACCCAGCGACTGGGCTGCCCCGCACTGGGAAGCGCCTGAGGCTCTACCCCTCACTACGTAACAGCACGCGAGCATGCGCAGATAATCCAGGCGAAGGGGAAGCGGCGGAAGGGACCGGAGTCCAGGAGAGAGCAAAACAGGCGCCATTGTTCCCTCTTGGACCCTGAGCACACCTATAGCATCACAACCCAGCGACTGGGCTGCCCCACCCTGAGGAACACCTAAGGCTCCACCCCTCACTACGTAATAGCCGAGACCAGACTAAAACCAAAACAAAACAAAACAAAAACAAAAAAAACACCAAAAATGGCTCAAACCGGAGAACCAATCAAAGCCCCAGAGCCAATTCCTCTAAGCAGTGAAGAGATAGCCAACCTATCAGATGCACAGTTCAAAGCACTGGTCATCAAAATGCTCACAGAATTGGTTGATTTTGCTCACAAATTAGATGAAAAAATGCAGGCTACAATACGTGAAATGAAGGAAGATGCATGGGGAACTGATAGAGATGGAAGGAAAACTGGGACTCAAATCAATGGAGTAGACCAGAAGGAAGAAACTAACAACCAAACAGAAAACGAGGAAGAAACAAGAATTCAAAAAAATGAGGAGAGGCTTAGGAATCTCCGGGACATCGTTAAACGTCCCAACATCCAAATTATAGGGGTCCCAGAAGGGGAAGAAGAAGAGCGACAAGTGGAAAACTTATTTCAACAAATAATAAAGGAGAACTTCCCCAATCTGGCAAAGGAAATAGACTACCAGGATGTCCAGGAAGCTCAGAGAGTCCCAAAGAAGTTGGACCCAAGGAGGAACACACCAAGGCACATCGTAATTACATTAGCCAAGATTCAAATGAAGGAGAGAATTCTAGAAGCAGCAAGGGATAAGGGGACAGTCACCTACAAAGGAGTTCCCATCAGACTGTCAGCTGATTTCTCAAAAGAGACCTTACGGACAAGAAGGGGCTGGAAAGAAGTATTCCAAGTCATGAAAGTCAAGGACCTACAACCAAGATTGCTCTACCCAGCAAAGCTGTCATTTAGAATGGAAGGGAAGATAAAGTGCTTCTCAGATAAGGTCAAGTTAAAGGAGTTCATCATCACCAAGCCCTTATTATATGAAATGTTAAAGGGACTTATCTAAGAAAAAGAAGATAAAAATACGACAGTGAAAAGACAGCAAACTCACAGCTATTAAGAACCATACCTAAAACAAAAGTAAACTTAGGCCCTGGCTGGTGTAGCTCAGTGGATTGAGTGCGGGCCTGCGAACCGAAAGATTGCGGTTCGATTCCCGGTCAGGGCATATGCCTGGGTTGCCAGGCCAGTTCCCGTCAGGGAACATACAGGAGGCAACCGCACATTGATGTTTCTCTCCCTCTCTCCTTCCCTTCCCCTCTAAAGATAAATAAATAAAATCTAAAATGAAAAAAAAAAGCAAACTTAGCAAACAGCTAGAACAGGAACAGAACCACAGAAATGGAGATCATATGGAGGGTTAGCAACAGGGGCATGGGAGGAGGAGAGAGGGGGAAAAGGTACAGAGAATAAATAGCATAGACGGTGAGTAGAAAATAGACAGGGGGAGGGCAAGAATAGTATGGGAAATGTAGAAGCTAAAGAACTTATGACACATGGACATGAACTGAAGGGGGGAATGTGGGTGGGAGAGGGTGTGTAGGGTGGAGGAGAATGATGGGGGATAAATGGGACAACTGTAATAGCATAATC
Organism: Glossophaga mutica; assembly: GCA_039655065.1. Classification (NCBI taxonomy): domain Eukaryota; kingdom Metazoa; phylum Chordata; class Mammalia; order Chiroptera; family Phyllostomidae; genus Glossophaga; species Glossophaga mutica. Next base: position 49,490,148 of record CM077305.1, read on the forward strand.
AATAAAATATATTTAAAAATAAAAAAAAGAAGAAACTCATTTTTCAAATTAGCACACATTTGAAAGTGGGGTAAATATATTAATAATTATACCAGAAAAACAGGTAAAAACCAGAACCATCCTGGGATGTATGGCCAACTTAGCTATAGGTTCCTAGTGAGGAAGGAAGAAACTGCTCAAAATGTTGGTTTTGGCATGCGGAGTGTTAAAGGAGCAAATAAATTAGGGAGATTTGGCCCGGAATTGGGTGTTAAGACCCAAGTGGGAGGGAAGATGACTGTCTGTTGTGTTATTTTTGTCTGACGTTCTGGGGACAGCCAATACTACCTATGGGCAGAATCAGCAGCTGTGCACTTGATGTGATTTGGGGAGTCCAAAAAAAAAAATCCAGAATTACACATATCTAGCTTTCTGATGACTTCTGCAGTAAGATGACTTCTGATAATTCCCAAATTAAAGTTGTCACTTAGGCCTTCTGGAAACTAGTCCATTTTACCTGGGTGGTATAACTTGGTGGGAACATCATAAATGCATCCTTCTTCACCTTACAGGAAAGAATCATGAGAACATGGGTCATAGGACAGGCAAGTTTGGGAGTGGGGACTAGCGACGGCACAGAGCATCAGGTACTGAACCACACCTCCCGGGAGAAGGCGGCTGCAGCCCTGGGTGGTGGTGGGCGCATTTGGCGTGGCCCGTTCACACAGGCAGCCTCATTTTTCCCTTGCTACAACCACGTAAGTGGGCACAGTCTTCCCTGCTTTACCCAGGAGGTGATGTCCAGATGGCTTTTGACCCTCTGAAATTTCTTTGAAAGATCATTACAGAAGAGGGAGTGGACCAGAAAACAAAAGAATACCACCTTGTATTTGTGCAATTCTCCGTGTAACAGGCATTTTCACATGCATTCTCTTTTATCCAGACTTGATGAGATGCCCCGAGGAATGGGCTGGCCAGGTACTGTCACGATCGCTTTATGCTGAACGCAGCCACGGTCCATATGCCGGGGGTCCCGATGCTGGGTTCAGTGGCTGGGTGTAATTCCCCCCAGTTTATGAGAGATCAATCCCAACAAACTTCTTTGGCCTTATAGGGAGGATAATTGAGTCACTCTAGTCATGTATATTAAAAACATATTTATTTACAGTTAGACCCACATACAACTTTTACCAAGGTCTCTAAGTCCCTAAAAAACTGATTCCTGTCCACCTTTCCAACCTGTCACTCTTCCTGTTCTCTCCACAGTCTGGTGTGGCCTCCTTTCCGACCCTTGACAGCACCGAGCCCTTCGCCGTTGGCTGTCTCCTCTGCCTGGGCCTCTTTCCCGGATATTTAACGGATGTTTGCATGGCTGGCCTGTTCCCCTGCCTCAGGCCCAGGGCAGTCTATTCAGACTCTCCTGTTCCCTCTGCTCCCTCTGTTCCGTCCTCCTCATTTCCCTGATCACACAGCACAACTTGCAGTCCTCTCGCGTATCTGCTAGGTGCTTTCAGCGTATTTTCTCCACTAGAACCTAAGTCCCAGGAGGCAAGGACCAAGCATGACTTTTTTATTGCTCTGTTCCCAAGGCTGGTACACAGGAGGTGCTCATAAATGTTTTATAAATAAAGTGAACAAGCAATTTCAACTGAGAATTCTTAACTAGATCTGTGGCCAGCTAGTATTTTTGCTAGGAATGGCTCTGCTATAATTCCACCAAAAGTTCACCGGGGAAGACACAATCATCACTCATTCTTCTAAGGAAAGGCACCCACAGTGACGGAAGGGGACCACCCTCTCCTTGAGAGGATCTTCTGATCTGCCTCAGGAAGGATCATGGGGGAGGGCGAAAACTTGTCAAGTTGAAAGCCTTGACATAGACAAGCCTTAATCTGTATAAACTGATTAAGCTGGGTTTTTTTTTTTTTAAAGCAACCCCCATATGTGCTAATACAATTTTAATGGTGCAGTTATAAGGAAGCATAGCATATAGGATTATTTTATTGGCAAACATATCAAGTAAAAAACACTCTTTAATGTGCTTTGACAAGATGCTGAGCTCAGGAATTAGTCAATCCCAAGAGACTCATCGGCTCCAACACATGCTAATATCAGAATGATTTCACTGACCCGGGACATCACGGACTGCTGTTGTTTGTTGGTTTGTTTGTTTTATTAAATTCTGCCTTTACTGCTCGCTACCTTATGACTACAATGCTGGCTCCCTTAAAGAGAGACTGCCCTGGGATTATGGAATAAGATAGCAATTGGTGCTAAAAACTCTACAGGAAGATAGATAAATCTTAGACATATAGAAAGAAAAAAAAAATTGAAGACTGAGTTTTTCAAGGGCAAAAATGTTTTCAGGCTTTCCCTAAAGAATTTTCGAGGCCAATCCAAAATGCATGGAATTCTACATAAATATATTTTTTTTGTCCTGTGATAATATCCAAAATAAGTTAAAAATTACAGTTGAAGACTATAAATGGTGAGAGGTCTTGTATTTATTTACTTGATAACATAATGGGAAAAAACTAGAAATTTCAAAATTGTTATTGAAATCTCAGCAATTTTCTTCCTAGATTCTAATATAGGGAAAATATTATTTATACTCTAATATTTGTATAGAAACTGAATAAATCACCCTGGAACTGAGATAGAAATTTTTAATCTCAGCGATTTAATGATGTGATGCCATTAAGTAGATTCCATACTTTTTTAAAATAACTGAGATTCTAGTAATGATGTTCTGGTCAATTTAAACCAACTGGCCTACTGGGGGAAATCAGAAGAGCTGGACAAAATATTAAAAACACCTGCTGGAAGGCATCTGCGAGCTATCAAGATAGTAAAGAATTCCCAGACTGAAGAATAGAGGCCTAGGGAGCTAGAGGGCGATGATTTCCCCCCTTGGGGGACTTTGCTGGCTCTGAAGGAAATGTCTGGGAGGCTAAAGGGCCCTCTTGAGAGCCATGTTGGGCTAGGGTGCCCAGGGGACCTCTGGTGAAGTGTAAGTTGAGACCCCAAAGGGATCACTCCAGGAATAAGGGTCAACTAGACTTCCAAAAGCCTCATTCTGAACTTGCGATGAAGTAGTGCAAATTGGCGGTGTTCCTCCCTGGAGGAAAATGACACAACAGACCTAAAGTTAATTCTACAAAGTTGCAAATACAACATTGGGTGCACAGTAAAAAATAACCAGGTATACGAGGAGATAAGGCAACCTGGAAACAGACAAACAGAACCAGGAACAACCAGTTACATAAACAGTCCACAGGAGCTTTACACTTAAGCATTATCAGCAGAAGTCTCATACCGAATGTTTAGTGTGTTCCAGGAGATAAATGAAAAACTGGTGACTTTGGCAAGAGCTAGAAACTACACGGAAGAGACAAACGAACGTTTTAGAACGGGAGAAGATAAGTCAGAGCTCCGTGTGTGGCTCCAACGCGGGTCTGGCACAGACAGAGAGAGAATTGGCAAAATGGCAGGCAGGTCACGGTTCGCAGTTCGGAATGAGTCACAAAGAGGTAGATTAATGGACAATATGCAAGAAAGAATAAGTAAAAGAGGTTAAAAAAGAATCACAGACTTGAGAAGGAGAGAGAGAATGAGGCAAAAGTAGTATCTGATGAAATAATGACGAAAATTTTCCAGAAACTGATGGAAGATATGAAGCCGCATATTCAACAAATCTTTCCCATCCAAAATTACTGAATAAGAAGAGAGAAAACCACATCTAATTACATTACAGCAAAACTTCTAAAACTGAAGACAAAAGAGAGAAAAACCTTAAACAGATCCTGACTGTAAAATCAACAACATTCAATGGAATGAAAATGGCACCAACAACTGACTAATAAAAGCAACGTAAAACAAAAGGCTGTGGGGCGTTACTTCTAAAGTGCTGAGAAATGACTGCAAAAATATTAGAATGAATGAGAAATACATCTTTAGGTGAACAAAAATTGATAGGATTCGTTATTAGCAGACTTAACGAAAGGATCAGGCAGAAGGGAAATGAGTCCAGATGAAAGCTTGAGGAGGCAGGAAGAAATCAGAAAACATTAAGAAGGTTAGTTTAACTGAATATTGACACATCAAACAATAATAAAAGTTAAAATCCACAACCTCAAGGAAATATAAGGGTGGGGAGAGTTAACAGAGTTAAAGCACTCTAAGATCCTTACTTTGTTCAGGAAGAGGATAAAAATAATCAAATGAGACTTGTGAAGAATGCATTTATTATCTATATGCAAAGGAGGATATTTCCGCTGCCAAGCTAGTGGGAAAAAATGAAGTAATAATAATTTTAAAAACTCAAAATAAAAATAAAGAAAAGAGAAAATAAGAATGCAGATTAAATCAGAGCAACAATAAGTTGCTTAATGAGATTATAAACCCAAATCTAGAAGTAATTACACATACTGAAATGCCACAAAGTCAAAGATGGAACTATATAAAAAACCATGTCTATAAGAATTATTTATATCTCTAGGAATACCAAATGTTAAAAGTAAAAAGATGGATAAAGAAATACAATACAAACACCAGTGAAAACCGTGGGTGTAGGGGTAGTAATCCCAGACCCAGCAAACTGCACCCATGAAGAGGGACACAACGATGACAAATGCACGTCATACTAGGAAGACAGGACCATTCTAAATGGGTATCCACTTAGAAAACAAAACATCAAAACCATATAAAGCAAAAAATGACAGAACTAAATGGAAAAATAGGCAAGGATATTTTAGTGAGAGGTTTTTTCTTTACAAACATACTTTGTAACTGATCGGACAAGCAAACAAAATCAGTGAGGACATGGAAAACTTCAGCAAGGCGACTAAGAAGTCACCCGGTAGACAAGGCGGAGCATTCGACAGCTGCAGGGTGCGTATTGTTCTGAGGCATGCATGGAAAAATGATCGCGTGCTGTGTCGTAAAGCGAGTCCAGCAAACTCCCAGGACCGAAGTCACACGGTGTGTGCTCTCTGGCCGCAGCGCCGTTGAAATCAGTACACCAGAAAACCCTGTATATGTAAAAATTAAGAAATATGCCTCTAAATAACCCCTAAGTCAAAGTAGAAATCACGATGGAAATCAGAAAATACTTTGGATGGCATGAAATGCATGAAATGTTATATATTAAAATGGGAAAATTTTTTATTTTGAAATCTTGGATATTGTTGACTTTAGATTTAACTCTTTAAAACCTTTCCATGCCTCCCTTCCCATATACCCCTTCTCCCCACACCCTAGCATCCCAAATATTTACAGCACATCCAGTTAAATATTATTATTTATTTGATTTTGGCTGTGTAAATATTTTTCACGAAAATATAAATGCGATAGATGTTGCCTTCAAGGCAGACTAGTCTTTATTCTTATCCATTCTATTTACTTACTTATCCCTTTGCCATCCCTGACCCAACTCAGTGCAGCTGCCAGCGACGTCAGCTGACAGTTCAGTAAATAAAAGTCTCCACAATCCAGACGGCCAGGGCAAAAGCTTTCCTGAGCTAATGGCAACTCAGATGGAAAGACATGTGTTTGCATAATGCAAGATGGCAAGAGCAATGCCGAGGAATGCACAAAGGAAATAGTGTTAAAGAAATAAAAAAAAGTAGATGCTCTCAAAGTGGATGGGAATAGTTGCTTCTTTTTGACTAACTGTAAGAGTGCAGAGTGAGAATAGACTGAGAGCTGAGCATTCTTAATGATTTTATTACAGGAGGAACATAAAAATGCAAAGTTGTCTTTTTATTTTTCTTTTTTTTAACACCTAAAAAATAATGAGAGAGAGAGAGAGAAAGGCAGTTCCTAGGATACAAATCCATGGCTGAAGGAATGTTCCCCAGGATACAAGCATGCGCTTATGAATGTAAGTAAGCAGCTTTCTTTTTGCTGTGACCTCTAGGAAGTGCATGGGCTGGTGTGTGAAGAGAAGAAGCGGAAGGAACTCCAGCCAGAGCAGGTGGGGAGGCAGGAAGGGCACGGAAGCAGGATGAACATGGTTTTAATGTCCCGAGCTGCTGGACAGAAGTCAAAATGCATTTCCCAACAGAGCCCTGAGAATCTATAGAACTATTAGGAACGGTCCCATGTAGGGTTCACTCTTTATCAGAATGGGAGGAGAGAACAACAGAAATCATTTAGAAAAAGTAAGAGTTGGGGTTTTATTTCTTTTCCTGTTGAAATATATAGGTTTCCATGGAAGAGCTGGAAAGTTAAGCACTATTCATTTGTTTTCATTGGTTCAATATTTACAGAACACTTATTGAGTACCCAGCGCTGAGCTCACTGCCTAGCAGGGGATACACATGCAGAAAGACAGTCACAGCAGCGCGAAAGCGGGAGTTAGGTGGATTTAGGTGCTGCGCGGCCAGGGCCCCAGGAGACATTGTCCTCAGCACGGACTGGATGGATGGAAGGCTCCAGAAGCTGTCACCGAGGGTGACACTGTGAACATACGGATCTGTGTCTCTGGAACTATGGGGAATTATTTCAAATCCAAAATTTAAACTCACTAATTTGTAAGACCCAATTGGCCTGACAATGTACGATTTGCTTGCATGCTATTCCTTCTTGAACCAGAGACAGAAGTCAACCATACACACTGTGGCTAAGACTTCTGATTTTCACCATCTTACGCCTGAACCCTTTTGGCTACTTTCCTTTCCACATCGCCACCTAAAAAGGTCCCGGCCCACCATCTGCTTTGCTCTACTTCTTCTGGACCCATCATCACGCAGTGTTGTCTCCAAATATCGCCATGAGGAGAGCTCATGGTGGGGCGGACTGGGAACCGCGTTTTAGAACTGGCTCTCAGAAAATGCCAGCAAAAGGTAGCTGGTCACGTCCAGCTTCTGATGAAATTTTAATGATCACAATGACACAAACCACTCTCTGTTCCTGATCTATTTCCCAGGATCTTTCCTGCAATTAGTCGCCATCTGAATGGATTCTGGAGCTCCAGGCCGGAGTGAAACTGCTTAGATGGATCTTAACAGTTTGTGCAGGGACATTGCAGAACACTTTTTATTAGCTCTGACTCACCCTGGGCCTGGCTCCACAGGCTGAAGTAAGGCAGCCTGTTACCTTTGTTTCTTCCAGTTTCCATGGATACCGCACAAGAGGTTTTGCACACTCCTGGTGTAGGCGTCCTCTGTTTTGGTACTTCTCTTGGAATTCCGTGGTGGGTTCTATCTGGCTCTTAGTTTTCAGAAGGCAAGGCATTCTCCTGTTCACCTGCCCCAATGTGATACCAGTTCTCTTCAATCATTAGAAAGGGGTCACTGAGGTGACGAAAACATGTGGCTGCCTCTAGAAGCAGTGTCTTGGATGTGGGATCTGAACCTTGTCAGGAACAAGGCAATTAATTGAGTTCCCTGTAAAATCTCTAGACAAGTGAAGTGAGGAAGAAAACAGCTCATTTTCTAAGACAGTCAGGCTAGAAATAAATAAACGAAAGCCAATCTAGCTTCTGTTTTCTGGTTCTTTTGGTAAAAGAATTTGAGCCCAAGTGACCAGGAGGATTCACAGTGCACTTCGCAGTGTCTGTGGACTTGGCCTTCAGTTGTCCTTCCTTTACCCCCCAATCCTGCCCTGTGCTCCCAGCCAAACATCTCCAACCTGTACCCACTCTTGTAAGAGTGCAGAAGTACTTCTTGGTTCCCCCCAGCTTTCTTTATATTCTGCATAGGGGAGAGACTCATTCCTACTGCTTTTCCTTTTCTTTTCCAAGCAATACTTACACTTGGTCCCAGCAAGTGTAACCAGGTTACGGAAAATGTAACAAGCAGGGTAGAAGAGATCGTGTCCTAGTCACAGATAATAGGGGCACCTGCAAATTAATTACTCACAGAGGTACTCAGAACAAGTTGCTCAGGAGCCAGGTAACATCTGTGGATGAGCTAAGGGCAAGTGGGCTGTCCTTAGCTGAGCCCCAATTCCTCCCCCTGCCTGGGAGGCCAGAGGGTGGGGCTGGGGTCTGGGAAAAGGGCAGTGGGGAATTTTGTTTCCCTGGCAGCCCATCGGCTGAGGTCATGAACAAGCCAGGCGGCCTGTGGGTGGTCTCTCGAATTCACACTGGACCAGCGGCACAACACAGCCCACCCCTGCTGATAGCCTCAGCCAGACTATTTATTAGGAACCCTGCCTCCTTGGAAGACTAAATAGCTAAGACTTCATAATTAAAGACTTCATTAGTTTCCTACTGCAAACTTCCATGGCTAATGGGACTTAGGCCTGCATTACTTATGGCTTCAGAAGGGTTACCATCCATTAATCCTAGCTATCCTCTTACACCCAGGCGCCCACCACACACCCCTGCCCCCATGAGTCTGCCAGCGGAATAGGAGGTAGTCAGTGCCAGAGTTAACAAGAAATAGACTCTCAGGGTCCCCACACTGATCTGCATGCATTTGTAGTGTGGCTAAAACAAGGCTGGAAAATGTTGTGAGTCTAACACGCATGTGTCATCTTTTAATTGTCTTCTACTCTCAGTTCATCCCATAAGTAAGTGCGGCATTCAAGCAGATGAAACTGGACTTTCTCCCTGGCTTGTCTTTCAAGATTCTCACTAGGGAGTATTTTAGAAGCTCTCTGGGGCCAAGGAATGAAGGCTCTTAGAGGAAAGGGGCTGAGAGATGTGCTCCCAGCTGCCAAAGGGAGCTGGCAGAAGATGAACATGAGATCAGTACATTTTTCCTAGAAAGAGTCATTTTGTGGCATAGTTTGAGGAAAAGCTTTCTTTCTTAAGTCCTACTGCATGAGAGAATTACTAATAATGAAACAGCTAATATTTGAGTACTACCTGTATCAGGGAATATATGCATGATCTTATATATTCCTTGTACAGCAGCTCTCCACCACAATCTGTTTGTCCCCTCTTCCCTGGCAAGAGTTGTAGCTGGAACTGGGCTATCCAGCCTGGGACTGCATTTCCCAGCCTTCTCTAAGCCAGGTGAGGTCATGTGCCCACAACCTTCACCAACGGAAGATGAGCAACAGCGTGCTACCTTCAAGCTGGAGCCTTTCGGGGAGTTTCGCTCTTCACGCTCTTTTCCCCTTCCCCTTTGGTTGAGTTGTAATGGTTTTAAAATCTGTAAGTTGCTATTAGACTTGGTGCGTAAGCCAGCCACCAAGTCAGAGCACCTGTCCTGGATGGCTTCATGACAGAAATAAACCACTTGTTCCTTAGCTAACCACATTTTAAGGATCTTCATTAGGTAACTTATGTTACCCTAGAATACTCTGTAACAACCTTCCAGGGCAAGTTGGGTTTTTTTAATTAACCCCATTTTACTAATGATAAAACTGCAACTCAGAGTAGTTAGGTAATCCACCTAACGCCATACTGTTAGAAATGAGCAGCACTGGGACTCAAATCTGGGCTTTCTGATGACCTGTGAGGACAGGTCAGGACAGTGGTGCCCTCGGGGAGAGCGGATTGAGTGGGAGGAGTCCGAGGGAGTCTGGGACTCGCAACCCCACTCCTTTTAGGAGAAGGCTGCTTGGATTAGTGATTACGTATCTTTAACATTTAGACAGCATTTTATTATTATCCAAAGCACTTTCACACAATTGGATCACTTAAGTCTCACAAACACCTTGTTCACTGTATAGATGAAGAAATTGAAGTTTGGATAAGTTACATATCTAAAACACTGTTAATAAAAATTGGCTCTAGTCTTGGAACACAAGTCTTACCTCTAAATCCTGTACCTGACCCATTGTACATATGCTGAAGCAACTCTCCCAGGTGTAAATTACAAAAAGTAGCTCATACTAGCTTAAGCAACAAACAAACAACACCCTCACCACCACCATACACACACCCCTACTTACCCAGTCACATAATGGGGTAGGGGAAACAAAATAGAAACAGAATTGGCCCAAGCAGCATGGCCCTCATCAGATTTCTTGTTCTCTCACTCTGCCAGGAGACTCCATCTACATGGCGGGAGGAAAACGGGGCCAAAAACAGCTCCGACATACAGCTCCCAAGCTTAGCAACCCTGCAGGAAACACTGAGTTCTTGCATGCTGCTTTAATATTTATGAGTCCTAGGGAAAGACCCTGAGTGGCCTGGCATAGGTTGGTTGCCTTATCCATGGACCAATCATTGGAGCCCTGAGGATGGGGCAAGATGCTGTGATTGGCAGTCTGACTGGAACCACATGGACTGGGTTCGAAAGACAGGAACAATTATCCACAGGGAGTGGAGGAAGGTGGATGCTGATGTCAGAATCAGGAAGGGATGTTGGACAGACAAAAACAGATCCATTATACATACCTTGCATTGTAGAAAGAATTCACCATAGAACTGGCAACAGTGTTCCTAAGTTTTATAAACTCTGTGTGTGTGTGTTATACCTAATTTTCTTTGGGCTCATTATAGACAGCCTCTGCGGTGTGCACTCTGAGACTCGTCTGCTCATTCACACCCTCTCTAGAACTTCTTAGCAGCTCTTTTAATTAGCGGCCCCAGGTGAGTCTGACCAGTGTCTGTGTACACAGTCCTGTCCCAGGACGACAAAAGTCCCTGATTTAAGGGATGAAGATGTAAAACAACTGTACGCAGGTGTGGGTATCTGCGCCCTGTGTGAGGAGTGGGAGAGAGGGGTGGCTACACGTACCCTTAGTTTTCTCTCTAGAGTTTCCTCCTGGTTACTCTCTGAGGATCAAAATCTGCTTTCACCGTGGTGCCTCAGTGTGAAGGGAACACTTTAACAAAAAGTAGGGTCTGCCATTCTGTCTGCTTCTCAGGTGTGCAGAGGTTTTGGCTGCTCCCAGCCAAGTCGGTGCACTTGGTTGCCCTCTGGGCACAGGCATGAACTTCACAGGAAAGCAAGAGGTCAGAGCTGTCCAGCCAGGCACGGGCTGTCATCTCTCTGTCCTGGCACGTGACCCTTCTATCAATTTGTGACACAGTTCTAAGACTCTAGACATTTCTGTTCCATGCTTTGCATTGAATAGTGGCTTTTAAACTTTTAAATTAAAACAAATTAAACCCATAATAAACAAAAATTTTACATTGACTGTGTACACACACACACATACACACAAAATATAACCAAAAACATTTCTTGAAAAACACCTAAGAGTCACCCTTAACCTGTGTGTTGTACTCTGTATGTTTTATTCAACATTATTTCATGTTTGAAAAGTTCCAGTGCATAACCGACTACATGATTTCAGTAGAGAGCATGGCCCGCAGCTGGGGGGATGCACAGCCCAGCCACTCTGCACACCGCCGCGGCTGCCTTGTCCACTTAGCCTGGGAGCACCTTCCCACTCCCTGCTGCAGGACTCTAGCCCAGGAGTGTGTGGGCTGTGCTAGGTCAGGTGGTGGGTTCTGAGTCTCAGACACCATCCCCCACCCCCTCGTGAGGAGTCTCAGAGTTAGAAAGGACACTTTCTCAGCTGTGTAAATCCTTCCACATCACACCTGCACAGGTAGGTGGTCACCCAGGCTCTGCTCCCGAGTGCCAGAGGTCAGGAACTCACTGTCTACTGAGGTATTAAAAAGTTCTTTGGAAACTATGAGTATCACCTCACACCTGTCAGCATCTCTATTATCAAAAAGACAACAAATAACAAGCATTGGTGAGGATGTGGAGAAAGGGAACCCTTGAGCACTGTTGGTGGGATCGCAGACTGGTGCGACCACATTAGAAAAAGGTATAGATGTTCCTTGAAAAAATTAAAAATAGAACTACCATATGATCCAGCAATTTGACTTCTGGATATTTATCCAAAGGAAACAAAAAAACACTAATTCAAAAAGATAGATTAGTATGCACCCCCATGTTCCTTGCAGCATTATTTATAGTAGCCAAGACATGGGAGCAACCTAAGTGTCCTTCGAAAGACCAATAGTTAAAGAAGACGTGGTATACATATACAATGGACTATTAGCTGCAAAAAAAAAAAAAAGGTGAAATCTTTCCATTTGTGACAACATGAATGGACCTAGAGGGTGTTGTGCTAAGTAAAAGAAGTCAGAGAAAGGTAAATATCATATGATTAAACTTACATGTAGAATCTGAAAAACCAAACCAACCAAACAAAAACAAAACAGAAACACACTCTTAAATCAGAGAACAGGCTGATGGCTTCCAGCGGGGAGAGGACTCGGGGTTTGGGTGAAATAGGTGAAGTGGATTAGGAGTTACAAACTTCCAGACATAAATTGAGTGTCATGGGGAAGGAATGCACAGCATAGGGAATATAATCAATCATACTATGATAACTTTGTACGATGACAGATGGTTATTAGACTTAACATGGTGATCGTTTTGTAAGGTACTTAAATGTGAAATCACAATATTATACACCTAAAACAAATATAATATTGTATGCTAAACATACTTCAATACAAAATGTATGGAGCATTTAGAAAAAATAGCAATAGATATATGGAAAATTAAGACATTTAAAAACTAAGGCAATTCCTTAGTCCAAGAAAATGAAAGAGTAAAACATTATTTAAGAAGGAAACAACCCTAGCTGGTGTGGCTCAGTGGATTGAGCACGGGTCTGCAAACCAAAGGGTCAGCAGTTCGATTCCCAGTCAGGGCACATACCTGAGTTGTGGGCCACATCCCCAGTAGGGGGCATGCAAGAGGCAACCACACATTGATGTTTCTCTTCCTCTCTTTCTCCTTCCCTTCTTCTCTCTAAAAATAAATAAATGAAATATTTTTTAAAAAGAAGGAAACATAAGCAGATACGTTACCTAGCTAGTAGTAAACAATATTTTATCATCATAACATAAACACTGAAAATTAACTTACTTCCAACAATCATATAATTGTTGAGAGGATGGAGTGGAGAGAAAAAAAGAAGAGGTAAGAGGCATATAGAAGAAAAATCTTTGTTTATGAAAACAATATATCAACAGATATGTTAAAACAATAAATAGCAGTCAAGCATATCATTTTGAAATACGAGAATAAAACAGGATAAAAAATCCTAAAAGAAACACACCTGGCTGCTTCTGAGGAGCAGTTCCTGAGATAAGGAGGTAAGAAGAGTAGATAGGGAGCAACTAAATAAAAAAAAAAATTATTTGTCAATTACAGTTTACCTTCAACGTTATTTTGTATTAGTTTCAGTTGTACAGAATAGTGATTAAACAATCATATACTTTATAAACTATTACACTTGTAATGTTAAATTTGAACTGCTAAATTTTGTTATCCTTATGTTTGATTTTCAAAACTACTTGTATATATTACTCTGACAAAAATACAATTTAAAAAAGAGTTCTTTGACGTTTCCCATAGAAATGGCCTTGCCACTGTGTGCATCCCCTCATCCCCGTCCTGCCTTTGGAAGCCAGGTGGCTTGAGTCTATTTTCCAAAACTACATTTTAAAGTCTTTGAAGAAGACACCCATAACTTTTCTGAATGCCCATCACCAATTCCTTCCATCTATAAGGGACACATTTCCCAGGTTCCTTGTCATCCTGCCTGCTGTTTCTAGACACACTCATTGCCATCATCCTTCCAAAAGTGTTGCTCCCAGGACAATATGTTTATTTTGATCACGTTTTAAGAAATCAGCTGGTGTAGCAAACAGAGCTCTTGATGCCAAGCTTGTTGACCTTTGTCCTAGCCACATGATGGGGGCCCGGCCTCCTTCCTCTTTGACTTCTTCATCGTTCGAGAGGGTTGTGTGTTCGGTGGGTATAGAGTTTCAGTGCGAGACGATGAACAAGTTTGGAAAATGGGTGGTAGTAATGATTATACATTGTGAATAAACTCAGTGTGACTGAATTGTACACTTAAAAATGGTTAAAATAATAACTTTGATGTTATGTCTGTTTTACCAGAATTTAAAGAGAGAGCAAGAATTGGATGTGATAATCTCTAATACTCCTTCCAACATATCTAAACCCTTTCCCGTCTGACCCCACAATACTCTGGCTTTGAAGGCCCCAGGGGCCTCTGCCTTCCTTTTAACAATAGAAACTCAAACAAGCTCAATCTGAGGACTGAACAGATGGCTTCGCAGGGGCTAGCACAGGGCCATCAGAGAGCTGAGTGGCACAAATATCCCCAGTCTGATGCTCTTGACAGTCAGCTCCAGAGGCCACCTCCACCTGAGCTGTGCCGGTCTCCCAGATCCGCCCAAGAAATGACACCCAATTCTGATGGCCAGCTCCCTGAGGAACTGTGAAAGGCTCTGCAACTCAATAAAGAAATATTTGGGGTCTTTAAAGTGAAAAAGGAGGGGGTAGAATATTTGATTTCTTTTCCTTTTTCCTTTTTTATTGATTGAGAGAAAGGAGAAATATGGGTTTGTTGCTCCACTTATTTGTGCATTCATTGGTTGACTCCTGCATGTGCCCTGACTGGCGATCAAACCTACAACCTTGGCATATTGGGAGGATGCTGTAACCAACTGAGCTGCCTTCCCAGGGCCAAGTATTTGGTTTTCAGTGTTTTTTTTTTTTTTTCTTTTTCCAAACTGGAAGAACACCCAGGCAGCTGAAAACAACATTAAAGACCTGATTTGGGAATGTTACCACATTTCACATATCCAACAAACGACTGGAAGCAACTCCATGGGGACAATAGGAGGCGAAATGAGATGAAACTGATTCGGTGGGGCTCGGGTGCCTCTTTTGTGAAGCTGAGGAGACTCAGTGCTCGCCTTGGCTGACAAAAAAGCCCAAAGAAGGAGTCAAGACTGAGAATGATGAAGATACTAACTTGAAGGTGATGGGGCAGACTGGTTCTGTGGTGCAGTTTAAGAATAAGAGGCATTTTTATACCACCTCGTAAGCTAACGGAAGCCTGCTGTACATGACAGGGTTTGTCAGTGAGGCAGATCAGACTCCGATTTGATGGGCAGCCAATCACAGAAGCAGACGCACCTGCACAGGTGGCAATGGAGGATGAAGATACCATTGATGTGTTCTAGCAGCTAACCCTAAGAAGGGACCGTTCTACCTTATCCCGGAAGTCTGTTCCAACAGACCAAGAGTACAGACTCGATTAGAAAACCCCAATTTCTATCTGCCACATGCTGAGTCTTACAGTATAGTTTCTCTATGCTTTCATTTTCCCCTTCCCCATCCCCTTACTGTACATAAAGTAACTGGTGCATGTGCTCAAATATGGTGCATTAAAAAAAACCTAAATTGCCAATGGTTTGTTTTAATGGACACCATATGGAGATGGAATAGGGGAAATTATTGGTTCTGTGAAAATACAGCAAGTCCTCAAATAATGTCATTTTGTTATAATGTTGATAAGATGTCATGGGAACTTAATTCTTGTTTATATAGTTGGCCTATGGTAGAACTTCGTTGCACATTATTTCACCTCAGTCCCGAGAACCTATCGAAAATGTTAAGTGAGGACTTGCTGCACCTTCTTTCCCCATTCGTGGTGTGCCCATTCAGCTCTTATCTTTACGTTCTAGTAAGTTATTTTGCTCTCACTGTTAAACAGCAACAACATAGAAAATCCTTGCATACCTTCTTTGATAATAGAATTTTAGTGTTTTTCATTTGCCATCATAAAACCAAGGAGACTTTTACAGTAACTTTTTTGCATGTAGCTGTTACATGAAGGACAATTTGTCTTTCAATGGGGATGAATTACTCTCAGAGGAATGAATACCAGATAGTTTTCCTTTAAAATCAAAGTATCTTCTTGTTTAAATAAACTTAAAAAAAAAAAAAGACGAAACCAGAATAAAACTCCCAGGTGGCATGCTCTCTGGGTGTCCACTAACAATTAAAGAATTACAGAATGGAGCCCATCTGAAACCCATTAGAGGACGAGGGCGGGGCCCGAGCGCAGGCACCCCTCCCACTTTCCCCAAACATCAAGCTCTCAGCCAGCACAAGGCGCCACGCCAGACCTGCACATCTGCGACCCAAGTGTGCTGGCCTTGGGGTCTGGAGTTGGTCAGACCTGGGTTCCAGTCCTCAGTCTGACACAGCTGTGTGGCTCAGGGCAGATGTTTCATGCTCTCTGTGCCTCAGCTGTCCTATCTGCAGAGTGTGGATGCTGGTACTCACTTCACAGGTGGTTGGGAGAGTAAATGATACAGTACACATAAGGGCTTAGTGAGCAGTGAGAACTCAATAAACCCAAATTATTACAATCCCTGGTGCTGCAAGTCTGTGAAGGCTGAAAGCCATTTGCTCTGTTCCATAAAGCCACGTGGATTTTTCCCCTCCAACATTTTATTATAAAAAACTTCAAACATACAGAAAAGTTGAAAGTTGTACAGTGAACACCTGTGCACCTACCACATAGATTCTACAGTTAGCATTTTGCTATATTTTACTGCATATCTATTTACCTCTTATCTACTCATCAATCCATTTCTTTTCATTAAAAAAATTTCAATTACAGTTTACATTCAATAGTGTTCTGTATCCGTTTCAGGCGTGCAGCGTAGTGGTGAGACAATCATGTACTTTACGGAGTGGTCCCCCAATATTTCAAGTACCCACCTGTCCCCATACATGGTTATTATGATATCATTGATTGTACTCCCTGTGCTATAATTTACTTCCCATGACTACTCTGTAACTACCAATTTGTATTTCTTAATCCCTTCACCTTTTCACCCAGTCCCCCAACCCTTCTCCCTTCTGACAAGCATCAGTCTGTTCTCTGTATCTGAGACTGCTTCTGTTCTGTTCATTTTGTTCTTTAGATTCCACATATAATGAAACCATATGGTATTTGTCTTTCTCTGTCTGACTTATTTCACTTAGCATAATAAACTCTAAGTTCATCCACGCTTTTGCAAAAAGTAAGATTTCATTCTTTTCTATGGCCGAGTAGTGTTTCATTGTGTACGCGTACAACAATCCATCAGTTCTTAAAAAGGCATTTAAAGCAAGTTGCTGATACCAGTACATTTTAAAACTGCATATCATAATCCAGTTTTTTTAAAAGGTAAATTATACATTTGGTGAATTGCGCAAACCTTAAGTATACAGTGAACGTATCCATCTTGGGCCCTTAGGTCTATGTTCCTGGCTTCGGTTGCCACAGAGACTGCTGTGCTGAAGGCTGGGCTCTCCCAGGGAGGGCAGGTGGTGTAGGAACACACAGGAGGGGAGGGCCCCCCCCATCTGGAGGCCATTGCTCCTTTGAGGCCCAGAGCAGCTCCTGCTCCCCCGGGAGGTCCAGGCTGGGTTTATGCTCAAGTCACTGGGCCGCTGTTTCATTGGCCCATTCCAGGCACTGTTTTACAGGGGTCGTTTCATTTATTCAACGTAGAAAATCCTTTCAAAATCCTTCTAAGAGCATCCCTAACAGATCTCCACTTGCGTGCCTACAGCAATCTCTCTAGGTTGTCTTCCTCAATTTAGAAGGTCTTTCTGTGGATGAACTAAATTTTTTTTCCTCCTGTAACTTCCAAGATCTTTCTCCTGGAGACAGATTCCACATTTCTGTAAAAATAGGAAGCCTGGTGCATCTCATGTCCTTCTCTTTCTCTTCATTTCTCCAGGCCTTTTCCTCCTTCCTCTTTGGGCACTTACCGTTCTTGCCCTGAATTGTTCACTAACGTTTCACACAGTGTCTCCTTCATGAAGCTTCCTGAGAGCGAGAGCCACATCTCAGGCCTCCACGCACCAGCCTGAAACACCGCCCTCCTCCACGGGGCTCAGCGCGTGTGTGCGGTGACTCGGATGGAGACGAACGAGGATGTTACACGTGTTAGATGGGAATGTAACTGGTCTTCGAGGCCAAACAGCTTAATGAGCTTTAGTCTTTTAAACATATTTTGGACCAAGAGTGGGAAAGTTTGTGGATCACCCCATGTTTATTCTGTAAAGGAAACAGCCATAGAATAAAAAACCCTAGTGAAGAGCCTTGCTTAATGCAGCTGCAAGCAAAAACACTTCTGCTAGCTCTACGTCAGGGTAGGGCTGCCTGAGCCACCATGGCTTTATGTTTGGGATTATGATCATCATTAATTGTGGAGAAGAAAAGCTTGCTGTCCCCAGGAACCTACTCTAAAATGTCAGCCCAGTCTTCGTGTCCACCCCAAGGCTGAGGGCCAAGAAAACTGTTCTTCGATCCAGGGCGCATCAAGGTGCGAGGTTCCTTCCAATCCCCCAGGCCCACCTTCCAAACAAACCTCCCCATTTCCCACAGAGGGCCCTGGTTCCAAGTGGACAGTGAAAGTGCAGAAAGCCCATCTCCACTCAGGCCCTGCCCATTCTGTTCTTCCCAGTTCATTCACAGGAAACACAAGCTGAAATGCCTCTTGGGAAACTTTCTTTGATACCATAAACACCTCCATTTGGGCCAGGCAAAACCTCTGCCAACTCAGCTAGTATTTTTTCAGGTTCTGTTCACAGAAAGAAAAAGATATGTATATGTTTTAACCAAGGCTTTACCTCTCCATCTCCCGTGAGACCAAGAATTAGCCAGAAGCCAAACAATCACCCTGACAACATAACTGTGTTGTTACCCTGAACGTTTTTCTTTTCTTCCAAGATTAAGGGAGAAAAAACCCTCCAGAGCTATGATCATGTCTGGTTTCCCTCCGCCTGTCCAGCTGGGCCCTGCAGCTGCGGAGGGCTTCCAGTGAGCAGGGAGAAGCAGAGTCGGAGGAGGAGCCCCTGATACGCTGGCGATGACTCTTGTACACTAGCAGCTTAGAAAATGCAAAATAAGCCCATGATGATTTTTACTGCAAAAGTCAGCTACAGGGGACATCTCCAGCAGCACCAAGGCATTCAGAAGGGCTTCTTTGGGGAGACAGCATCTTTAAAAAAAAAAAAAAAAAAAAAAAGAGCAACCTAGGATCTCAATGTTTTTGGAAGGACATATTTTGTTCGCTGCTGGCCGCAACCCACATGTTGCACGTGTCCCTGTGGTGCACGCAGGAGTCACAGACTAGCAGATACTGGCTGGGCGTCACGGGGTGGGCGAGCTGAGAGATGTTTCCCGCAACAGCACAGAGCGAGGAGCCAGAGGGAATGTGTCCGTCATGCCTGGGGCTCACCATGGATCAAGACCAGGGAAGCTCAGTGCAGGGTCCAGTGCACTTCACATGGAGCCTGGAAGAAGGACAAAGAACCCGCTGCAGTGGCCCCTGAAATGGATGGAAAATGAAAGAAAGATGGGAGATTAGGGGGAGAGGCCAGGACGGTTTCCTGGAGCACTGTCCTGGGCAGTCAGGACAGTGTCCCTGAGCAGAAGCTGTGTGCCGGTTTGTACTTCATTGCTCGTCCGACGCGCAGTGAATCTGTTTGGTTCACGTTAAAGCACAGTGCCCGGGAAACCAGCTGCCTTCTGAACACGGCGATTTCGCTCTCTGGAGCTGCCCTCTCAGCCCTAGCGGTCTCGCCTTCACTCTGGGGCCAGCAAGGGCTGCCTCTTAAACGGACAAGTCAAAGCTAAACTGAGTCAGATTTTTCAAACCTATGACCTTTAACCTCACTGTTGATTCACAAAGTCAAAAGCCTCAATATTCTTCTGGACTGGAAAGTTTAAAGATACTTGGCACAAAGTTGGCTGTTGGATCCACAATTGAAAGAAGTATCTTTCTTTCTCACAGAGCACTGCTGGAAGGACTGTGTAAGCTAAGACCATGAAGTAATGAACCTTTTAAACAAACACATTAGAATGCATAACCCGAATAAATGTTGGTCTTGAGAAAAATGTTTTCGTCAAATGATACCATTATTGCTCAAAGCGTTTTCAAAATTCCTCTTTCAGAATAGCCTTCAAAACTGGCTTGCACAAAAGTGGACATCTCCTGACTGGATAGTCCCAGGTTTGCTTCCTTGATCTGGTGCAATTTTCTGCCCGTCACACTTTTTACAGATACAGGCCTGCCCTTCTCCCCTCTATCATCTTGCAAACTAATCAGCAAGAGATTTCAAGAGATGTGTCGCCGTGGTGAGAACCCAAAGGTCTGGGGGAAAGACCATGGGGCCAGTTACAGCCGGAATCGAGGACATGCACAGAGCCTGGCCCCCACCCCAGTTCCTTCAGGCACCAAATGACTCTAAGAAATCCAAGTGGATAACTGGCCAGGTGTCCATAACCCAAATTATGTCAAGTTACACCTTCCCGTTGTTAGGGGATATTCCTTGGCTATAGCCAAGAGGGGACACCATGCCTCTGACACAGATGTGGCTTTGGACAATGTCCTTTTTTGTGACAGGCCAGAACAGGAACACTGGCCTGCCATGTTGGAGCTGGTTGCCACTGGATGGCAGGGAAGTTGGAGGCACAGTGATAAGGTAGAAAAGAGAGCACTGTTGTTTGGATCCCTCAATGGTCGCAGCTGTAGGGAGCTGGCTTGGGCTGATGGATGAGGGAAGGTTAGTGTGAGCTCCAGGCGTGTGGAGCTGCAGGAAGGGGAAGCATCTGCTCAGGGTGGCCAGGAGTAAGGAGAACCTGGGGTGTGCACCCAGGTTTGGAACCAATCAGAGGACGTGCTTGCTTGATTTGAGGATTCAATGAAATATTTATGCAAGTACGTTGAAACTGTAAAATGCTTTTATGTTATTCATCACCCTTATTACCCATGAGGAAAGCAATCAAACTTCAACCTCTCTGCTCCCCCCACCCCCCAGTTACCACTTATCTCCATCCACCCCTATGTCTCTGCTCCCTCCCCAGCTTGGTGAAACTGCTCCATTCTTATCCAAGGCTAATTAATCCCCATCCCTGGGCAACACCCGTGCTCTTCCAGCTCCATGCCTTCCTGCTTTCTGCGTTCTTGTTCCATTTAGTTGTGCATTATTCATTCACCTCTTCAACCTTTCCTGGCCTCTTCACATTATGATTCAAACATGCTCTAAAGTTCTCCTGACATTAAACAAAAGAAGAGAAACAGCTTCTCTCATGCTCTTATGCCCCTATACGTAGTTCTTGTTTCCCACACTATTGTCTTTTTAACAGTGAGCCTTCTGGAACGGGCCATCTCTACGCGCTCCCTCCAGCTGCTTACGTCCCGTTCACATCCCAGCACACAGCAGCCTGGTTCCTGAATCCATCGCTGCACCGGAAATGGTTTTGGCAAGGTGACTGGCAACCACCTCCCACCATATCCAATGGGCAGTTTTCTTCTCTTAACCAGCTTTCTAAACCCTCTTCCCTCAGCTTCTACGGGAACACACTCTTCTGCTGTTTCTCCCACCTCTCCAGCTGCTGTTCATTTTTCTCCCTCCATCCCTTCCTCCAACATTGGGAATCCCTCGTGTCTTCCAGGGCACAGGTGGCAAACACACGGCCTGGGGGCCGAATCCGGCCCTCCACCTTGTTTCTACCCGGTGGCAATGGTGAAAATGAGTTTGATGCCCCTGTTCTAAAGGCACTGGTGGTCCTACAACTCTTAGGGGGAAACCGGTTGGCACGTAGTTCACAGTCAAAACCCTTTTTGGAGCCAAAGAGTTTGGAGTTGGTGCTTTCTTCCTCTTGGAACCTCCTTTGGGGTTCTCATCTCCCCAGGCATCTGGTGTGATGAGTCAGCCAGGCCCTCGCCCTCTGCTGCAGGGAAACACAGGTCCTCCAGGGCAGTTGCCATCAGCAGCGCTGCAGGCACCAGAACAACCCCCTCTCTGCTTTCTTATCAGTTTTTGCCTGCCTTTTCTAGGGTTTGCCCTGCCTCTGAATAAAAAGGATAAGACAGAGCCCAGACTCGCATCTGGGCTTCAGAAGACAGGTGGGCACTGGGTCTAAGTGTTAGATCCGCCTTCTGCAGGCCAGAGAGTCCCTCTGGCTCTGTTAGCAACACCCAGTGCCCCAGGGCTAGGGTTCCTCCTTCCTCGGGGGCTTCCTCTGCCTGACTACATTCAGTATCAGCTCACCAGCCTCAGAGTCCTAGCGCCAGGTTTAGGTGTAGGAGTCCTAGGCGTGGGCATTCTCAAATGCTTCCTGATCTCACCAGCTTGTATCCACAGCCTCTGTCTTCTCTGTGTGGTGGGCAAAAGTATGTTTACCTTTGTGAGTTCATAAAACGGAGTTTATTCTTGTATTATTATTTATTATTTATTAACTATTGAATCATTTCCCACATGAACAGCTGTAAACCAACTTTTGCCCACCCTTGTATATGCCCTTGCCCTGAGAGATCTAATCTGCCCACAGAGCTCCAAATTCTGCACGTGGGGGCTGGTGCCAAATTACCATCCCGAGCACACAGTCAGGGCTCCTGACCCACTGGCTCGTATCTACTTATATGGTCAATACCCTTAAAAGTCAATTCATTAACACTCCCCACTTTCCTCCTTTCTTTGGCCCTTTCCCCTTCTGTCTTTCCCTACCTTCTACCTCTCCTTTGGTCTGGTCAGGTCTTAATTTTCCATACAAATGTAGCCAAAATGTCACCTCATTGAAAGTCTTCCCTGGCCCCCAAGATGGGGCTGGTGGCCCTCTGCTCTGTCCACGCAGTGCCCTGCACTTCCCCAGCATGCATTGCAGGCCCTCGCTGCCTTCCCGGCCTTCCCACCGGGCTGTGCTTCCCACCGGAGCTTTGTCTTGGGTATGAAAGTCCAAGAGTAAGTGCACATGTGAAGTGGAAAATCTCTCCTGTTGCAAATTGGAATGTTACTCTTTCTCAAACACGTGTCACCCGTTTATTGAGCAAGCTTAGCTTGGTAAGATTCAATCTAGTTTCTTCCTCTCACCACTGTCTTCAAATGAGTTCTGTCTGACTCTCCTTTCTTGCTCTTCGGTGATTTCTTCAGGCAGATCTCAAAACCTCGACACTTTCGGATATCAGAACAGTACCTTTTGGGGATATTAAAAGCTCCAATCTAAACCCAAATTTGAACCTCACATCCAATTTAAAGTTTCTTCCCTCCATCCAGCTCAGGCTGACCGAGGGGTTAAGAACCTTCAGAAAAGCATGGCTTATTCTTCCATTCTTCTTGATTTGCCTTCTCCACTCCCCACTCCTCCCCCCTCACCACCACCCTCCAGCCTTCCTCAGGATCCTCTAACACTGAGCAGATGAGGAAAAATGAGAGCAAAGGGACAGAGGCCATTATGCTCAACATGTGCAGTTTGTGGCTTTTGCCTGAGTGTCTGGAGTCTTTGAACGGCTTATTAATGTCACTCTTGAGATCTCCTCCCCTGTTCCCACTATGAGGCCTTCCCATACTGCACCAGGATGACACACTCTCCAGCTGATCTAGTCGTGCTCTGCTGGGACCCCCTGCCCCACAAGGTAGCCTGCTGGCCAATACTGGCCCATGGGAATCTACTCACCCACAGACTTCCAAATGGCAGAGATGCATCTTACTATCCCAGCTGCCATCCCCTCCCTTCCCCTGCCACCCAGCTTCAGCTGGCATCCTGCTTTCAGAATTCCCTGAGAGCCAAGTGCCAGTCTTCATGACCTGCCCCCTCCACCCCAAATCCAGGAGACCCATGGCAAGCTCTCCCAGGACACATGGCATTCTCTGCTCGGGCAGTAGCCCTGCACAGTCTGAAATATAAGCTCCAATCTATGAAATGAGATGCCAATTTGTTGAGAGGCCAATTTGTCTCCCCTTTTTGCAAGACCCTCCCCTCCCCAGCCCTGAGGTTCTCTTGGCCCCCTCTTTTCTTGCATTGGGTCACTGGATCCCTTCCCCACGGGAAGGAAGGAAAAGGCAAATCTTGCTCCTTTTACAAACTCCCTTCAAAGAACTCTCGGTACCGCTAGCCTTTCCTTCCAATCCTGTGGGATTTCTTCTGCATCTCTCTTTAGAGTGTGGGGGTCCTCATCACACACTGACTCCAGTTTGGAAGCTTTAGGCAACAGGAAACGTTCCTTTCCACATCCTGTTAGCTGGTCTTAAAGTATTCTTTCTCCTTTCTTAGACCTGCCGTGAGCCTCATATGGCTGCCCCCACTAACCTTATCTAAAATGCCTTAAAGGGGGTTGATTATCTTCAAACAAAACTAAAAGTCATAAAAAATACATTTTATCTATTTATTCTAGCTATTTAAATAGATAGAAATACATTCTATTTTATCTAGATAAAATACATTTTATCTATGGATGTTGTATATGCTTAGACTAACAAAAAAGAATGTGTGGGTATTTTTGGCATTAGCTGTTTGACAAAAATCATCTGACAGCACAGTATGTCTTCCTTCATTTTACATCAAGGACAAGAAGATAAAGAAGAATCTCTTGCAAAAATATTCAAGAGTTTCATCAGTTTCCTGAGGGCCTCTCTTCCACCTTTGATATTCAAATCACCTTCCTTTGAAGAGCCTGCTGTATCAGTGTCCTTGTCGATTTCCTCTCCCTCCTCCTTAAGGGCTCCAATTCTGCCAGCTCCTTCCTTGTGAGTGGTTTGCCCAGGAGGGAGTAGTTTTCCAACCTGACTGCCCACTGGATGAAAGGGCATTTGATTTGCATCTCACTTCCGCACACGTGCATCATTGGAAAATCAGCTGGAGGACCGCTGATGTGGACGACGAGGTGGCTGGCTAGGTTGAAGACTGGTTTAATTGGAATTGAGATATTTGCATATGGACACATTTATGAGTGGTGGGTAAGTTCATCAGTCACCATGGTGTTATAACATTACCTTCCCCACGCCATCTCATAACTTTGAGGTTTAGATACTAAAATCTGAGGTAACCAGGAGCCTCTGCCAGCACCCAGGAGGGAGTTGCACCCTAAGTGCTTCTCAGCTGACATGGAGGGAAGGACTGGCTGGGGCTGGCAGAGAGTTCACGGGAGGCGAGGGTAACCTGGGATGGAGGGGGCTTATGCTGAGTCACAGAGCTGGGAAGGGATTGGGAGGGCTTCTCTGGTTCAGAACAAGTCACCTCAAAATGTGCCTTCATGGTATGTGGGTGGTTTTGAACCAAAGGTAACCAAGGGCCTGGGGGCTCAAGAGAAATGTTGGACCCCTTCCTCCTTAACTACCTAGAAGAACTTGAATTAGGGGCCTTGCCCCATAACAAGAGATTATCAGAGATAACCTTTTTCTGACCTATCTATAGGGCAGGACAAACTTCTACTTTTTTTATCATTCTGCAATGACCTTACTCCCCTCTGAAGCTCTGAGGTGATCCTTAGCTCAGAATGTCATACATACGTCATTTCCTCTGAACCTCTCATGTACAATTTGTGGGGTCTCTGACTCTCTTTCACATATGCGGGGTTCCCATATGTGTGTATGTAATTAAATTTGGTCATTTTCTCTTGCTAATCTGTCTCATGTTTATTTGTAAAAGGCAAAAGATTTATACAATCTGAAGAGAAACCAGAGTCTGTCTCACGTTTATTTGATTAGTAAACCAACCAAAAGAACTTTGAGGGTAGAGGAAAGTTTCTTCCTCCCCCATAGTCTGAGAGGGAGGATGGAGCAGGTACCAAGACCAGTTGGACTCTGGGACCATATGGGCAGGCTGCGCCCTGACATGGCATAGAAACTGTTCTCATCTGCAAGACAGCTATTTGGTCCTGCACTTTAAGGGGACTACAAGCACCTTTATAAGATGGCAGACTACTTAGCACCAAGGACTTGCCAGGCTTTGAGACATTCCGCAAAACTGATCTCCTCTAGGCAAACATTTCCAGAAATGACCTCCTCCTAGACCTACCGCCTCTGACCAAGGACTTGCCCTCTTTAGATAGAGGCTCTGCTGGCATCACCAAGTCCTTCTGAGTCCCCTACCTATAGAAGCAGAATGTCCCACCTAATGTCCTGTCATGATTTGGGGCCATTCCCCACTCTCGGTGACACTGAGGAAAGAAGGAAGCAACCACCAGTCCTTTTCATAAGCATGCCCTGAACTGGGAAGGGAGCAACGAGACAGGAAGGAACACGGCCTTTATGGTTAATTAATATTTGACAAAGGAGGCAAGAACATACAATAGGATAAAGATAGTCTATTCAAGAAATGGTGTTGGGAAAATGGAAAGATATGTACAAAAAAATGAAACTAGACCACCTTCTTACATTATACACAAAGATGAACTCAAAATGGATTAAAGACTTAAACGTTTGACTTGCAACCAAACAAATCCTAGAAGAAAACATAGGCAGTAAAGTCTTGGACATTTCTTGTGGCAATATGTTTTCTGATATATCTGCTTGGGCAAGGGGAACAAAAGAAAAAATAATCAAATGGGACTACATCACACTGAAAAGTGTTTGCACAGCAAAGGAAACCATCAACAAAATGAAAAGACAACCCACTAAATGGGAGAACATACTTGCCAACGATATACCTGATAAGGGGTTAATATCCAAAGTTCATAAAGAACTTATAAAACTCAACACCCCCCCAAAAAAAATCCAATTAAAAAATTGGGCAAAGGTCCTGAATAGATGACCAACAGACATAGGAAAAGATGTTCACCACCATTAGTCATCAGAAAAATGACAATTAAAACCATAATGAGATATCACCTCACACCTGTCAGAATTGCTATCATCAATAAATCAACAAACAAGTGCTGGTGAGGATGTGGAGAAAGGGGAATTGTTCTGCACTATTGTGGGAATGCAGACTGGTGCAGCCACTGTGGAGGCAGTATGGAGTTTCCTCAAATAATTAAAAATAGAACTGTCTTATAATCCAGTGATCCCACTTCTAGGAATATGTCCAAAGAAACCATAAAACACTAACTTGAAAGAACATAAGCACCCCTGTGTTCATTGCAGTGTTATTTACCATCACGAAGATATGGAAGCAGACTACGTGTCCATCAGTAGATGAGTGGGTGAAAAAGCTGTGGTGGTGCATTTATACAATTGAACGCTACTCAGCCATAAAAAGGAAGGAAATCTTACCCTTTGCAACAGCATGGATGGACTGGAGAACATCATGCTAAATGAAATAAGCCAGAGAAAGACAAATACCATATGATTTCACTTATATGTGGAATCTAATGAACATAATGAACTAACTATCGAAATAGAGACAGACTCACAGATAGAGAGGAGGTTGACAGCTGTTGGGGTTGGGGGCACTGAAGGGGTGGAGACTGAGCAAAAACGAAAAGGAGAGGAAAAACTCATGGATGTGGACGATAGTGTGGTGATTGCTGGGGGTGGAGAGGGGAGGTGGAGGAGGGTATGGGGAGATTAATGGTGATGGACAGAGACTGGGCTTGGGGTGGTGAACACACAGTACAGTGTGCAGATGATGTGCCGTGGAACCCTACACCTGAAATCTGTATAATTTTGTTAACCAGTATCACCCCGATAAATTCAGTTAAAAAATTTCCAATTCCACTTTCCTTAAGGAAACTAATTCAACTCCTAGTTTATCTCCATTGTATACACACCAAAACCCCACAAACGCCCACTCCCATTCCTCGGCAGGAGAAAAGCCCCAGTAAATACGGATCCATAATTAATGAGTAACAGGAAACATGCTGTCCGCCCTTTGCAGCTTGTCCTTGGCATTTGCAAGACATAGCTCAGCACGAAGCATAAGCCAAGAAGCCAGTTTTCTGCAGGCAAAGTCGCACATGGAGAAGCATTTGTACAAAAAAAGTTGAAAAAGTGAATGGGGAGAATCTTAGGAAAGGATCGGGAGATGAAGGGGCAAAAGTCTGAGTCTGTGCAAATCTGAGGCCATGAAAAGTGTTTGAAGCCATCAGCTTGTATCTTGGAGGAGAGCCCAGGGCAAACAAAACCTGCCTGAGGAGTCTGGAGAGTGTAACGCTCACCCAGGCTGCACAAAGGCGCTGAAACCCTTCCCGCTGACACAGACGAAGCCCTTTGAAGACAGCCAAGCTCTAGGACACCTGCTCCCCTCCCCCAGCAGGCGGCAGGGCGGGGCCGCCAGGAAGGCAGTCACCAGGGTCTGCAGGTAGGATGGGAGGGATGGGAACACGGGCCAGACTTTGAAATCAGGGACTCAGCTCTCATCTTGAAATCAGAAGGTGGTTCTTTGAATTTAACAAATGGAATATTTCTCCAAGTATTGTTTAGGTGCCAAGCCCTGTTCTATGAGACAGAGATATCCATTAAACAAACCAGACGTGAGACTTCCGCTTGGGGGGGAAGACAGCCATTTGTCCATGAATAACAAGACAGTGTGGTCTCCGCTCTCAGGAGAGATGTGCACGTCAGGAAGAGCGTTCCAGTTCAGGGTTAGGGAAACCTTCCCAGGGGAGGGCACCTTCCAGTTCGGACCTGAAGGGTGAGCTAGTCCAGCAAAGAGGAGAAGAGAAGAAGGGAACTGTGCAAAGGGACTAGCCTGTGTTAAAGCCTGAAACTGGGAGAGTGCTGGCAGACTGGCTGGAAGACAAGCAGGAAGTCAGATGAAAGGCGCTGGGATTATTCATAGTGGAAAAGGAAAGGCTAAAAGTTGAGTGAAAGTAGTCAGTTATAGTCAGTTATTTATAGAGGCGATGACCTCCTTCTGGGGGGTTCAAGAGGAAGGAGCCTGCAGGGGTTCTGTCAGAGAGGGTCAGGCAGTAAGGGCCCAGGGTCATAACCGCACTGTCACCAGGGAGGGGCAGCTGCAGCCATCCTCACTCCTCTCCCCTGTGGGGGTGGGCAGCACATGGCCCTTGGCAGTCAGATCACCCCAAGGTAAGAGGCAAGCGGTTGTTAAACTGCCTCTAAGGAGAGTGAGTCACTTACCTGCAGGGCTCTTGCTTGGCCAAGTGGGGTGTGCCTGGGTGCCAGCTGGGACCAGACTTGCTAACTTTGGGACCACAGGGGAGTGACTGGGCAGCCACTTTCCCTCTGCAGGCTCCCCCACCCCTCCCCCAGGGCTCCTAGCCCAATGCTAATATTCCAGTAAGATAGGAACCTCACTTTGAAGGAGTGCTGAATGGTTGGCCTTCCCAGAGAGCTCACAAGTCTCAGTTTGGCTCTGTCCATAAGAAAGGAAAAGGACCTTGACCTCCTCCATCACTTTACTTTTCCCTGCCTTCTGACACAGTTCCAAAGACCAAATTAAAGCAGAGACAATTAATCAACCAAAACGCACCTCTTGGAAGGGAGGACTGGCTGCCCCAGCTGAGATGATGGTTCAAGTCCGAACAAAGGATGGGTTTTTCCTGCACTACCCTCAGCAGCTGGGGCTCCTGCTTCAGCCCCTCCCACTCCAGCTAGACGCCTGCGAGATTGTGGAGGGGGATGGGACTGATCAGTCCACTCAAAGAAGAGCTGTAGGGGCCAATAAATGTATAGAAAAGTTCAATCTCCTGGCCCCGAAAGGAATACAAAATAATGTAACATTTTAAAGCCTGTCAACGAGCAAAATTGTATAACAATATATACTGATAAAAGGAAGGTCAAGTTCTAGTCTCTGATGTTTATATACAGCCTTAGTGACAGAAGAAGGGAGGGTAACAGCACCAACTGCTCACTTCTTCCTGCCACCCTGTCCCAGGACGGTATTTCTTCTCGCTGGGGATGGATAGTCAGACCTTGGGTTTGCAGAGGGGCCATCACTGGGGTGACTGAGTCTAAAAGCCAGCAGAGGACCAGAGCAGCGCAGCCTCCCACAGCACCAGCCTCCCGCAGCACCAGCCAGCAAGGGTCCTGACTTCAGGAGACCACCCCCCGGCCCCGCAGGCCATTCCAGACTGTGCATTAGATGTGTCTTTCCTTCCCAACCAGTAAGAGGAGTTGTGGGCATAATTCCTATGGCTCAGTGCCTTTTTTACTTAAGGCAACAATATTTAACTACAGAAATCCAAGCATTTCTCTAACCAGGTCCCAATAACCAATACAGAGCTCTCTAACTATGGAACATTTTATAGGAAACCACTCTCTGAACCTAAACAGTCATTATTTCTTCCTCGAGGAGAGACCCTCACAAAGATTATTCCTTATTAAAAAAAAGTCCACATACACACGCTAACTGCTGCATTGCCTTCTTTCATCCCAATCCCCGGAGAGAAATCATTACAAACAGAACTGTAAGGAGTCTCCTAGGTATCTGCTGTGTTTGTTACTCTTCATTTCAGAGCCTGAAACACAGAAGGTGAGTGAGGTTCTGTTGACTTTGTAAGAATGAGAACAGTCAGGGTATCTAGTAGGCCTCCTTCAGAATTTTGCACGATGGCTAACTAATTGTAACTAAAGATGAAAGACCGGTGGATGCCAACTTGTTATATAGAACAAGGCATTAAATTTCAAGGGCAGCACCATCCCAAGAAGCTGCAGTGAGCTTTAAGAACCCACCTGCAAACTCGCCCCTCCTCCTCCAGATCTGAGGTTCGGTTTGCCCGTGTGTTCACGGGGATGAGTGCGCAGGTGGTCACCAGCCTCTGTGACCTGGGTGTGGGCAGGCGATTTTCCTATGAAATTCATAAAAAACATTAGCAAAGACCCTTTTCAGGCTAAGCAATTCCAACTACTTTCAATTGCTTTTTAAAAATTTCTAAGCCCCCAATTAGCTCTTTATTCTATTTTCCTACCTCTTTAGGTGGCATTACTGCTCAGTTAAACTGTTGCATTTGTCTCCCCACTGGCTTCCCTGTCCCCCACTCACCCCAGGCCCTCTGCCTGGTTGATGGTCACGGGAGGCACGGGAGGCACGGGATGCTCCCCGACTCCAAGTTGTGAGAACAAGACTTCCTACAAATTATCCTCCATCCTTAAAGGTGCAAAATAAAGGGAGGAAAGGAAGCCCAGCACTGGAGGTTGCAGGAGAGCACAGTAGAGACACAGCCTTTTTAAGAGCAATCTGGGCTCCATTTCCAGCTCTCCTGGCTACGTGACTTCATGCAACATAATTTCTCAAATGTGAAAACCATTTACCTAATGATTAAATACAACTGTGAAGAGCTCGGTAGCCATTCTAAAAGTCAAACGGTGTCTGGCCCACACCATGTCCTCCTTGAAGGTCCCTTGCCTTATCCCTGTAATTAGCAAGATAGGGCATACCTGATGGGCTAATTTACACTATCCAAAGAGTTGTGGTGAATCTGGGCCAGATGAGGCCCACGTGGGCACCTAGGAGGAATGCACTGGCTGATGAGGCAAAAGAGTAGAAGCAATTTCTAGGCACTGGTGACCTAAAGTCTCCTGGGAGAGCAGCTTTGTGATCCAGGGGACCACAGATTACAATCCCAGAATTTAAGGGCCGGGGACCTTCTTTACCCAAGAAAGTTCCATGTTGTCTCTTCCTCCTCTTGGTGTTTACTTCTTCACAACACTTCTCTGTGTGTTGCATTGCCACCAACTTGTTTGTTGACATTCCTGGCTTCTTCCTGTGGTGGGGTGCCCTGCGATTTCCCCACTGTACTGCAGAGGATGTGCACACTGGTTTCCTCTTGGGTTTATACATTTAACACATTTCGAACGTGTCCCGGGCTTGAGGACTGCAGGCATGTGAGCAAAACTTCAAGAAGCCCACCTGTGGTTCTTCTCCGAGGAAACGGCCCATGGAGGGGACAGAAGCACATCATCAGGTGTAGCTGTCAGTCACCACAAGGCGCCACCCAGCGCTTACTGAAGCCCGCGTGCCTGCCCTGAGGGGCTTCCTTATCTCCACACCAGTGTCTCGGAGACACAGCCCTGCACCAGTGATAATAAATCAGTGAAAAAGTTTATTCCCTCAACTTTTCCTTTCCTTCCAGGTCAGGAATAGTTCTTAGCTCAAATTTAGGAGCAATTTGGATTCACTCTGTGTATTTTTATGATTACCAATGACACTAGTTTCCCCTTCACTGTGGTGATAAAACAGCATCACTTATAATTACTTATTCTAGTGAAGAAGGTAAATTTGAGGAAAAGCTCCATGATAAGGCTCCCGGGAGTGGAAGGGCCTCTGAGAGCCGTGGAGGTCTGTGTGGGGCCCCGAGGCGCTGTGGGGTTGCTGGGGCACCTTCCCGGCCCTGGCTGCCCGGGGAGCTCAACCAGATTTTGCAGGGAGGAAGGACCTGTGGACCAGAGTGGCCGAACATGTGCAGGTGCCTCAGAGAGGGGTCCTCCTCGGCCTGGAGTCCTCCTTGATGTGGGGCCCACATACTCCCAACACCTGTACGCAGTAAACCCAAGCAACTGTATTCAAGCACGGGCTTAAGAACCCAGAAAACCCAGCTGCCTTACTGTGAAGCCCCAAGTAACATTTCCACACCATACAGCTGCTTCCCTCACAGAACTGGGGTGTCCTCTAATCAAAGGTTTTAAGAATAGTTTTTACAGAAAGAACTCATGAGTCTCAGGGGTATAAAATATAAAGCAAAAATTAAAGCGAATAAATTCCTTTCCAGGTCTTTAGGCTGGATTTCCTCTGACTCGGAAGCCCCTTCCACCTCCCCTCCGCCCTGCCCCAGGACCTCCTGCCTGCTGGGCTCCCTGGCAGGTGAGCCTCCGGGAGGAGGGCCGCCTGTGCACCTCCCTCCCCTTGCTGCCATGGCTGCCATAGCGCCCCACCCTCGCCTCCACTGCGCAGTGTGATTCTGGCTACAGCACAATGGCAGAGAGGGCAAATGCCAACTTTGATTTATTTAACATAAATAAAAACACAGTGAGTCCTGTTTACCTGAGGAGGGGAGGAGTGTGTGTGTATTTGCTCCTCCCTGCTCGGCAAGACCCTGGTGTGGGCAAGAGGCAGGGGCCTACTTACCGGCTTCATTACGTGCAAGCCGGCTCCTCAGTGCCCAAGCCCACTCTTGAGGCCCATGGAGAAGAGGGAGGGCGGGAGGAGGGGGAGAGCACGTGAGAATGTGTGTGTGAGAGTGCGTGTGAAACCGTGACCCCGTGGAAGTAGAAACCCTGGGGGCATCTTCATCGATGGGATTAAAATGACGATTTCCAGAAGAGGTGACATTTTATTTATCAACCATCTAAATCTAAATCGAGGACTCAGCTGGGCAGAGTGGGAGGCTGGTGTGGCTCAGTGGACTGCATGCTGGCCTGTGAATGGAAAGGTCACTGGTTTGATTCCCAGTCAGGGCACATGCTTGGTGGGGGGGGGGGGGGGATGGGGGGTGGGGGGGTGGAGGGGTGGAGGGGTGGGGGGGGTGGGCCAGGTCCCCGGTTCGCGGCGTGCAAGAAGCAACTGGTTGGTGTATCTCTTGCACATCAATGTTTCTCTCCCTCTCTTTCTCCCTCCCTTCCCCTCCCCTCTCTCTAAACATAAATAAATAAAATCTTCAAAAAAAAAAAACCAGTCTGGGTAGTGGACCACTTCATTATTCTCTTAAAGGGATTTTAAAGAAGGTTTATGGTGGCTGTCTCTAGGTGGGTGGCTTATGAATTGTTTAATTTTCTTTTATAGTTGTCTGTATTTTTAAAAATTGTTACAGAGATATTATCTCTATTATTAGAAGAATGACAAGGATTATTAAATAAAACACCTTAACCTCAATGATTGATTACATGGGTGAATCGCCTCCCCTGCTGGGGCACACAGCTCTGAGGCCAGGCCCAGGGCAGCTGAGTCACCCCCTCCTCCTCTGCTTTGTGCCGTCTGGTGGCTGGCTTCTAGACAACAGCAATGAAGCAAAGGTGGAAGAGGGGTGGTGGCCACCGGGACACCGACTGAACACATCTGCTCGCAGCGACTGCTAAGGGTGGTCTCTAGGTGGGTAGGCTGGTCTCTCACCAGTCTGACAATGAGCCAGTCTACACAAGCCATGGCTATTCTCTTGGACAAAAATACATTTTAAAATTTGAGATGACTGGGAAAGATAATAAAAATGGGCCAATACATTTTAAAAATGTCAATAAAGCCCTAGCTGGTGTAGCTCAGTGGACTGAGTGCAGGCCTGTGAACCAAAGGATCATGGTTCCATTCCCAGTCAGGGCACATGCCTGGGTTGCAGGCCAGGTCCCAGCAGGGGACACACGAGAGGCAAGCACACATTGATGTTTCTCTCCCGCTCCCTCTCTCCCTCTCTCCTTCCCTTCCCCTCTAAAGATAAATAAATAAAATCTTAAATAAAATAAAATAAAATAAAAATTTCAATAAAAACTACATAACTTAAAATTGATCATTTTAACCATTTTAAAGGGTACAATTCAGAGACATTAAGTTCATTCATGATGTTGTGGGACCGTCACCTGCAACTCAGGCCAGAAATTCTTCATCGCCCAGGCGGAGACCCCACAGGCACAAGCTGACACATTCTAAAAGATACATTTAATTATTTTTGTCCCCCACATGTGGAACAATGGTGAAGCAACAAAGAAAAACAATTAAATAAACAGATCTCTTCTTTAAAAGTAAACAAATTCAGAAAGAAATAACATTAATACTGCTAATGACAACCTGTCAATCTGTCCACGTTCTGGCAGAGAAAGAAAATCCAACGAGATGCGTTCTATTATGGGTAGAATAAAGTCTCAGATAAAAGTTTTACAGAAAGTTAAGTCTCTAAAATTTAAACCCACTGAGCGACGACGAATAACCACGCTGTACACAGCCATGAAGGCGCCACAACCCGGGATGGCTGTGGGGGCACAGTGGGGCGAGCAAAGGGGTATCACTGCCCAATGGCCTCCGATCTGCAGTATTAATGAATTAGAAGGATCCAGAAGGAACATCTGGGCTCAGTTCATAAGTCTACCACAGGCTTGGGAGTGAGAGGTCATAGCACTTGGCCGGCTGTCTGCCAACCCAGGAGTGGGGTACAGGTTGGTAATGTGTCCTCAGGTCTAGCACCATTCCCTTCCAGCCATCATATTTTAATACAATCCAAGTTAGCAGTGACCAGAAAATACAGCTACTCAACTGAAGGATGGCTACACCAGGAGCTATATCATATTATTCGGTGGTTTTAGTTTCTAGTGTCCTATGAAGAATAGATTGAACTGAGGATTATTGGCAAAAGAAGGGTCCCTTTGGTGGCGTATTCCGCCCCGCCCCAGTGGACACCATGACTTCACTGTGGCATGGCCTACGCCTGCCCAGACACGAACACTGCTCCTGGCCCAGGAGGGCAGCGTGAGAACAGAAGAGCAGTGGTTGGAAGACATTTATATTCTCCCTGTACTCAGCTCACAGTGTGAGACTTTCCCATTTGCTCACTTGTCCATTTACTTGTTTTTTAAAAAGTGAACTGAGTGCCTTCTATGATGTACCAGGCATTGCACCAGGCACTGGGGATAAGCAGCGAATGAAACAGTGGAGCTAATGCAAACAGGAGTACAGTTTTTGCACACATTTCTCTGAGTCACACTTTTTGGAGCTAATGTAGACCGATCCCTATGAGTAGGGCATTAGTGGTACTGGGAAGGGCCGGCAGGTCACACTGTGCACCCTCTTTCCCCGACCCCAGCACCTCAGTGAGAGCAGTAACACTGAGAGGGTAAGAGGAACGTGGATGTGCCTTCCTGGCTTTACCAAGGCCCGGGGGCCCGAAGTTGGCTGTTTCCTCATCACACTGCCTGCTTCCATCATCTCAGAACAATAGCATCCTTTCCTGGGGCTTCTCCTTACTGCTGGAGAAGAGCAGTGCGACTCTCACTACATTATGAAACAAAGCCACAACCATGATAACAAACTCCATGTAACTAGAAATATCCTCACCAGACAGATGACACAGACCCAAGCCTCGCCTGCCCAGGCCTCTTCGAGTCTACCATGAGCATGCTCACAGGGCCAGCCGGCCACCTTCTTCAGGCAGGGCTTCCACTTAGGTTCAGGGACAAAAGGAAGGCAGGGTTCAGAGCTCCAAACACCAGTGGTGCTCAGAGTGGAGAAGCCAAGCCGCTTCTTAGGCACAGGACATCTGAGTCAAAAGGGAAAAAAAAAAAACAACACAGGAGAGCTGGGGGTAGCAGGAAATGTAGACAAAATGAGCAATGGCTAGGGGGAAACTTGGAGATAAAAACACAGTTCTTTACTGTAAAAAACAGAACCAAAGAGCGGGCATATTGCCATTCGAGCCTTCACAGGGAAACGGGCCTCATGCTCCACGACGGGATGAGTGATGAGGTGGGTGCACAAGGGCTGACCGGGGCGGGCTGTTCACATGGAACGCCTGACCACCATCTCTCAGACAGGGAGAGCCCCCGACCAACAGAACCATGAACAATTGTCTGCTCCCTTCATTTGTTACAAGAAATGTGAGTCACTCCAATAAAAGCTGGCTATTGGCACAGGGAATCTAACATCTGACTTGTGAGGCAAAAGAAGCCAGCTGTTCCAGCCTCCAGGACTCCGTAACCTCCTCCTTCAAATTGAGTTCCTGGCTGTCCCACGGCTCCGGAAAAGGGGATGAACCCAATCACCCTCTCCTTCAGACACTCCCCCCACCCCCCAGCCAGACCAGGAGTGCTCCAGATTTTATCAGTGTCTTAAATGCACTAGGGGTTGAAATGAGACACGTCTTTGTGGTTTAAGAGCAAGGGAGGGGACAGGTGAGCCCAGGTTGGGAGAACAAATGAGATGAGAGTCACATGAGTAAAGGTCTGAAGTCCCACCTGCCACAGAAAGGTTTTCCAGCCCCCACCTGAGGCTTCCCCAAATCCTACATCCAGGGGCCCCAAGCCCCAGTGCCCTTGGGATCACAGCGGGGGTCCTGGTCTGGGAAGTACACGGGCACCGAGTGTTTGTGGTAGAACTGGAGCCGGGAAAGGAGATGCTTGACAACATGGGGGTGCTCCCTTGACAGGTCATGTCTTTCTTCTGGGTCCTTCTCAATATCAAAGAGCCAGAGGTTCTTGGTGGGTGGGTCTGATGCAGGTATCTCGGCAACACTGTATTGAGATGGCGGAGGGAACCAGTGGCCACAGCCTGGCAAAGAAACACAAGAGTTCAGTGGGGAGAGATGTGGTAGGCAAGTTCTAATTTCGAGAAATGAGCCCAGGGGACAAAGCTGAGCTGGGTTGTGGGCGTGGACCCACGAAAAAGATGGGGCCCTTGATGCTGTGTTTAGATCTAACACTCTGACTTCTGGTGCCTTAATGAGACACGTCTCACTGCTTCACCACCAGGTGTGTCCAGGAGTGTGAATGCATGTATGTGTGAGTGTGGTGGGGGATGCTACTGGCATTTAGCGGTCATGGGCCAGGGATGCTGAAATGTCTTGTAATGTGGCACAGTCCCAAACAATGAAGAGTAGTCTTGCCACAACTGCCAAGACTGTCCTCATTATCAACACTGAGTAACTGCATCATAACCTTAACCATCACGCCACATCTGAAAAGTATTTAACAGACGTCTCTCTTAGAGAATGCGCTTGGGGGAGGCAGCCCCCTCCCCCAGCCACACCCCTGGTTAAGGATGTGTGCAGCTTCCAGAGATTCCCCTTGCGGTGCCTGGGAGCCACACATATCCGAAATCCTTAGGCTTCCATGAAGCCCGAGACTGGCATTTCTTCCTTTTACTCCTCCTGCAGCTAATTCTTAATTTTGTGGGGAGGGGGCAGGTTTAGTAGATCATGCCACTCTTCCCTCTTCCTTATTCAGCTGTTTCATTTGGCCACCCCAGAGTTCTCTTTTGCAAAAGGCAGCTGTCGCAGCTTGGGAAGTGCTGAGCGTTCTACCTGGGTAGCCCGTGAGGAGTTTCCAGTTTCTGTGTCTAATTGCGGCATGGACAGACGTGTTGAAGGTTGAATACTCTGGAAGAGAGGAGTCATCCTTTGCTGGAGCTGTGCTGTTCCCAGGACCTGCGAAGAAACAGTTTGGGAGAATTAGATCACTGTTCTTGGAATGTGACATTATAAATCAACATTATATTTCCTTCTTGCAGAACAGTAGCTTTTATTCAACAGTGGAGTGCAAATGTGTATCCTGCCACAGAAATGAATCTTCTATTAAGTATAAACAGAGCCATAGTTACATTAAACATCAGTCATAAACCACCGCAAATATAAAGGAAATCCCGAAGAGATTAGAATGCTAATTCATCCTCAAAATCAGTGCGCCCTACCAGCGCACAGCTGGCCACAGGAGAACAGTGCAGCACGCTGGGCAGTTTCTGTGCGTTGTGCTTTTGCTGTCAAATGACTGAGTTAAATACATTTTCTGTGTATCCTTATACCTATATAGATAATATAATGCTCTATAAAATGCACACTTTAATGGAGTCCATCTCATGCTATGAGAGGTCAAGCATGCCATGATAAATAGCACATATATTCATTTTTGTAACCACAGGTGTGAAATACAAAAGTAATTCAGCGGTGCTCAGTTACCCATTCAGACAGGATAATTACAGGTGTAAGAATAAATGCGGTACACAAATTACTGGATCGTATTGTGGATGACATTCATTTATCATCTTGAGGTCTTATATTAATTGATCAATCAGGTTTTTTGAGGAGAACCATTAATACCTGTCCCCTTGTTCCCCTTTTGAGTTTGGAACCAATTGAAAGGTAGAGGACAGACAGATAGAGACGAAAATATTGCTTTCGTTACTGATAAACTTGGAGAGAACACAGTTTCAGATCTGTGACAGAGAGGTCTTGCTCATAACTGAACTTGACTTAGAAAGACTAAGCCACCCATCACTGATCTTGCTGGACGCGCACCAGGCTCTCAGAATGCACAGCTCAGGGCAGACCGAATCCTTCCGTAGAGCCTGGGGACATGCTGGCTCCAGATTTCAACAGACACAAGGGTCTGAATTGAGCAAGCTTAGCTCCTTCTTTTGGATAAATCCTTCCTTCGCCTGCTTGTGGGGAGGAGGAGTAAGGTCCAGAGAGATCTGAACTTTACTAGAGTTGAAGACACTGGAAGGCAAGGTATGGATGTCCCCCACCTCACTCCCTCCTGTCTGTTTAAAAGCCTCAACTCAGGGCCCAACTCTATCATATTCAGTCTGTTTTAAGTTCACTCAAACATGGTCGCAGCAATCACGTTGGGGGCACTTCCGAAGTCAGCCAGGCTACAAGTTTGCAACGTGTCTGTAAAAGCGCACACTTCACCACAGTGGTTGGTCCATCCATCCACCATCCCATCTTTGAGGACTTTGAGAGCGCCCTCCTTCCTGCCAGAGCGGGACTTCTGCGCTGCTCAGGGTTCCATGCAGGAAGCACTGTCCATGCTGGAAAGGGCTGGGCCCCATTCTTACGTCAAGTCAAGTCTCGTGGAAATGACCCTGAAGACACACTGGAGACTGAGCCAATTACTGTTGGCGGTTTCAGACCTCCAGTCTTAACAATCACATACCAACAAGTCATTAGCACCGAAGAGGAAATCTTTTTGACTTGTTTCTCTGTTTGCTTCTGGCTATTTTGGATCCAATACAAAGGAGGCTTCTAGTGGCCGAGGTGCCTGAGGATGTCTATCACAGGAAGCCCGTTCTTCATGTTCAGACTGTGGTGGACCTGTGAGACCTCATCACCCGTCTGTATGAAGGCCACATTCACATACCAAAGAATGTTAACTAAAACAAGGCTGCTTTGTGAACACACAAAAAAGAAGAAATTTAGCTATCTCACTATACTTGTATTTATATACATTTTTTCATAAAACAAACAGGAACATATAATACCCAAACAATAAATAAGACTAAATGATGAAAGATGTTGTCATCTCAATAATATTTTTCATTTTCAGAAATTCAACAATCGGAAAATTACAAGGAATACTACAACTGACACCCTGTGAGCTGCCACCCAGAAGGAACAGCTGTTAATATTTTATCATATTTGCTTTTTTTTTTAATTAAAGAAACAGGACAATGAAGATGAAGTGACAGGATCCCCTGTTCCCATTCTCAGTCCCAGTCCCTTCATCCACTCCCCAGAGGGTACTGCTTCATGATGTCAGTGTACAGTGTCTCCTTCAGCCATTTAAAAATACGTTAACATATGAGTGGGACACACAAAAAACCCTGAGTTTATTTATAAAACATTGTGTATTTATTCTTAAATGTTTAAACTTCAGTCACCTTCAAAGTACTCTCCATTTGATGTAATACACCTATTGAGAAGTTTTTTCCACGGTTCAAAACCGTTTTTGAACTTGTCGATTTTGATGCCTTTTAGTGCTTCTGCCATTTTTTTGTTTCACCTCTTCCACATTGGCAAAACGCTTACCTTTGGGGACTTTTTTCCATCAAGGAAACAAAAAACATTGCTTGGAGTGAGATCAAGTGAATAGGGAAGGTGGGGCGTGGGGCTCTTGCCGATTTTAGTCAAAAACTGCTCCACACACAGTGTAGTGTGGGTAGGTGCACTTGTAAATCACCCATCAGAAAATGGGTAAATGCACTGAAAGACTCTTCAAAAAAAAAAAAAAAAATTCACTGAAGACCAATGCAGCCTCTCACAACAACACCAGCTGGTACACTGATACAGATGGGTTCCTAGAACACTCACCTCATGGGGGAAGCTTGTACTACAAGGGGCTTGCCTTCCAAAAGATAATTCCGGTGTTTTTTGGGACCCCCCCTTGTACATATGAGGTCTGTCCAGAAGGTATCTAGACATGTATTATGAAAAATAGATATTTATTCAAAAAGATACAAGACACAAGAAACATTGTACACAGGACAATGACCTCAGTCCCGTTCACAGTGGGCACCTTGGGACCTCACATAGTTCTCCCAATCAGCCTCAGCTTCCATGTCATATTTTCCCAAATCTCACTGATGGTCTGAAATCTCTTCCCTTTCAAAGGTGATTTTAGTTTTGGGAAAAGCCAGAAGTCACAGGGCACCAAATCTGGGCTGTAGCGGGGTTGAGTCACCTGGGTGATTTGTTTTGCCAAAAAACTCTGCATGAGATGTGATACATGAGTGGGCATGTTGTCGTGATGAAGCTCCAATCACCAGTTGCTCATAACTGTGGCCTTCTGACTCATCTGAACAGTTTCTGCATAGGAATGTTCAAGCTTAAAGCAAAATTTGATGCAGATTCATTGCTCTACTCGCTTAGTCATTTTGACTGTGATAGCCACAAAGCGTACACATGCTCACTCAATGGCATCTACTGCCCACACTGACTAGTACAGTGAAGTCATCACTGTTCATGCATGTGCATTCCAGTCCACTCTCCTTGGCTGCCAGGTTATGCCAATGTCATGCAAACCATTCTCATTATATTAACAATGGTTGACCTTTTCCCAGACAGACCTCATATGTGTTAAGGAATAATGTACAGTACTGTTTTATACTTTTAAAATGTATGTGCGTGTTATGCTTTACATATTCTGCATTTGTTTTTCATTCACGATAGTATTTTTAGAGCTCTGTGATTCCAAGTGTACGTAGACATGTAACTGTTCAGAATTTCACCATATTAAAAACACATTTTTTATCCTGTTGATGGGCTCTTGGGTGGCTTTGATGTTGCGTAACACGTTGCTCACAGCTTCTCGCGCCCATGCACGAGAGCTCCTCCGGGCAGGCGCCTGCCCGGCTGCAAGGTGCATGCATTCCCACCTTTGCAACACGATCTTATGGCCCTCCTACCAGTAATGTCCCTGTTTCTCCACATCCTCTGCCTGATTCTTTCAGATTTAAAATTTTCTGCCTAGCTAGAAATTTTAGAGGGAATCTATAGCTTTTTTAAAAAATCATTTGATCAGCAACAATATCTTTCTTTTTCTGTGTCAATCCAAACACATTTTAAAATAACACTCATAGGGAAAGGAGCACACATTGCACTTGGCGAAGAGTGGCTTCTCCCTCGTAAACCCCGGCCCACTCAAGCAACAGAGCATCCCTAGGACTTCGGACACCCACGCCGGCCGCCTCCAGACCCTGCCGCCCTTTCCCCAAGGTGACCGCTCTCCTAACCTCACCTGGGGCTTTCATTGTTAACAGTGTATGAAACAGACTATCGAGATGAGAGATAAGAGGCAGAGATTTCTTGGAATGTTAACAAACTTTTAGAATTTCTCTGATAGAGTTGGACTAGACACATATTTAAGAAATATTTATTGATGAACAGCTGTTTGGTAAGAAAGCTTTGTGTTCTGAAATTCTACGACATGAAGTACCGTATTTTGCCATGTGTAATGTGCACTTTCTTGCCCAAATTTTTGAGGGAAAAATAAGGATGAGCATTATACATGGGTAGTACTAATTTTGTATCTTTATAAATGTTTTTAATTCTTTTATTTATGTTTCTGCATTAAAAGTGTAACTCTAGGAAGCAATAATAATATCCATATACAAAATAATACCCTGGACTATGATAATTGGTTTTGTTTCTAAATGTAAATAAATAAAAAGACTGAATTAAAAAATTAAAATGAAAGATTTTTTCCCTGAGAACCTGGACCCAAAACATGGGTGCTCATTATACACGGCCAAATACAGTAATAAGCACAGAGACATCTAAGAGAAGTTTTGAATGTAAAATCTAAGATATTTAGGGACTAAAAGTTATAAATAATATAATAAAACTTCAAGATTTCAGGTGTGGCGACTGGGAGAACAGGGTTGCTGCTGGCAGAATAGAGATGTTGCGGCAGGAGAGAGTGGTGCTGCTGTGATTCTGAAGTTAGGCACACTGACTTTAAAGAATTAGTATGAGCTCAAGGTGGAGATATCTACAATGTATTGCAGCTAAAACACCGGACCGTGTGAGAGACTGAAGCACGGTCTGATTCAAGCACCATCTACCATGAACCCTGGAAATGGATTAGCTGTCTGGAGACTGAAGCAAGAAGAAATCAGTGGCCCAGAGACAGAGCATTAAATGCCAAAAAAAAAAAAAAGAAAAAGAAAGAGAAAGAAAAAGAAAAAAAGAAAAAACTGTTAGCAAACGAGGCAGAGAAGAGGAAAATAACATGGGAAGAAGAGCAGTTGAACATGACATCACAGAAGTCAAGAGAGCAGAGAGTTTCAAGACCATGAATCACAAGTACCAAATATTCCACCCATCGGCTTGATGAATTAAAAAAATGGAACTGTACTGGTTGACCTTTGAGGGAAAAAAGTAGGGAGTTTGGATGGAAGCATAAACAAATAAATCTTTCTCTTTTCTTTCTGAGCTGGAAGCCACCTCTACGATAACAGGCTTTCTGGCCAGACATTACTGACCAGTTAAAAGATGGCTTAGTCATGTGTATTGGTTTTGGATGTGAAAAAGGAGAGCAGCAGAAAATTTTAGGGCAAATTAAAAAAAATCAGCATCTTACAGAACACTAAGTAAAACTTTCAGAGCTCCTGATCTGGACAGCCTCTGGAAATCCGAAGGAGGTCCAATGTCCAGAAGGAGGTGGGTCAGTGGTTTTCCAGACCAGAGCGGGTTCTGGACACACCTCGGGGGAGCTCTGTGGATGGGACACTGAGTCAGCGGGTGGGGTCCGGGCGCCCCGTCTCCACTTCAAGTGGCACTGTTTAGCCCTTAAGGAAGAATCTGTAGTATTTGCTAAATACATTGTATTTCTCCATATTTTTGTTTGAAAAAAGGCTCCGTGACTAAAATATAATTTGAAAGACACTAATCAGTGACAGGTGATGGATTCACCAAACGGGGACAGGACTGAGAAAGGCCTGAGGACACATCTGACCTGCTGTTCAATGCGTTTCTTGGCTGTACAATGCATCCTCCTGACTCTTTGGAAATACTGTCTAATACAGTCTATGGTTGTATTTTATAAAATATATTAATTTTCCTGACTATGTACTTCGTTTATTGTATACATACTGGAAAACATACAAGAAAGATAAACAGGAAAATTAAAATTGTCTGTAAATTTATTAGCTGTTGTTTACATTTTGGTGTATAATTTTCGAGATTTAACTGCACAAAGCTTAAGTAAAATGAACATGCTAGCTGACTTGCAAATAAGAGGTCGCTTCACAGAAAACAAACTTTTTGTGCCTAAAGGAAATTGGGGAGGGTGGTGAGGAACCCCGAGCACCAGTGCAGGGGTGAACAGATGGTCTGAGTTCTTCCTCTCTGGAATCTTGCTCAAGTGGAATGAGTTGGGCGTGGCTGGGGAGCGGGACTTAGAAAGAGCTAATGCTGTGACTGGGAAGTGTTGCGGACCGTTCAGCCTGGTTTCAGGAGTTGTAACCCTCACCCCATGGTGGGCTGTGTAAGAGCCCAAGGGACCCACTTCATCTGGGTCTGTTCTGTCACAAGGATGTGACCTACTAAGGAGACAAAGCTTATTTCCCTGGCAGGGGCACTGCTTCTGCCTTACCCATCTCTGGCCCCATTGCTTGGTTGGCAGTCAATGACGGGTAAGACTCCTCATGGGAGGGGCAACCTAAGCCAGACACAACCACTTGGGAGGCCTCATGGAAGGACTCGGGGGGGTTGCAGCAAAGAGGATGTGATGGACCCTCGCCCCCTGGCTATTCTGACATAGCCCCAGTCCTCGTTTCCATCTGGGAGATGTCTCCTGCTTCCTAATAGGCTTAAAGCCTGAAACTGTGGGGGTGAGTGGTGCAGCCCTGTCCTGGCCAGGATGGCTCCTTGGGTGATTGGCATAAGAAAGAATTCCTAAAGTCCTGTGAAACCTGCTTTGCTAAGAGTGCTCTTCCTGAGGTGACAAGTGTCCCAGGAGGAAATGAGCATGTCTCCCAAAGTCTGGCAACCCCCTTTCCTGACAAACACTGGCTCAGATTAAGCCCTCAGATTGCTTTGAAATGTTAACCATTGTTTGATCCTTGTCTCCTGACATACCTGTATTCCCGTGTATTGGAGCCCAATAAAAGCCTAGTGAGGAAGGGGCTCTAGGTCATTCTCCTCTGAGAGTTTGACCCCTTTCCTCCCCAAGCAGAAGATGTCTTGGTAGTTTTTACTTTCATCTGTGATGGAGGGATGGGGCTCTGCGGGCGGAGCCCCCCCCACATCTGGCACCCAGGACAGGGTCCCCCGCAGAAAAGGAAGGCACTGTTAGAGATGGGGATGGGGACCGGGCTGTGGGACTGATGTGAAGGACCGCCTCCCCCTCTACCAGAAGGCCACAGCACACAGCAGTGCAGAGCATGCACTTTTGGAGCCACGTGACTTGGATTCGAATCTCAGCTCTCTCAATCTCTGGTTGTGTGAACTTAGGCGTTAGCTGCCCTCCCTAGGCCTGGGTTTCCTCATCTGTAAAATGAGGATAATATCGTCTCTTTAACAGGATTGTCGTGTGACTTAAATGTGATGGTATAATGAAAATGTATTACCACTATGCCCAGTATATATTAAGTGTGCAATAAATGTTATTATTACCAATTGTGTAATCCTGGGCAACTTTGTTATGCCTCAATTTACTACCTATAAA
The DNA here is from genome assembly GCA_039655065.1 of Glossophaga mutica. NCBI lineage: Eukaryota > Metazoa > Chordata > Mammalia > Chiroptera > Phyllostomidae > Glossophaga > Glossophaga mutica. Next base: position 49,535,144 of record CM077305.1, read on the forward strand.
ATTAATGTAAGAATACCAAATGAGATAAGCCCCACAGAGCACTTAGCATAGGGTCTGGCATATAATGAGACTATGGTCAACATTAAAGACAACAGCTAACACTTGTAAGCACTTACTACCTGCTCACAAACATAAAACACTGTGTTAAGGATTCTAAATATGTTAACTCATTTAATCCTTACAACAGCTTTATGAAATAGGTAATAATGTCTACCAGTAACTGTCACCAAATGCTAGCTATTATCAGTACGATATAGGTCTTTTCTTCTACTCAAGATCTTACAAAAAGGAGAAAAGTAGGCAGAAGCAATTATTATACCTGCAAACAAAACAAAACAAAATGAAACAGAAAACAAATCACTTCTTTGGTCTGGCGTTGGAGAGGCCCTGTATTTGCCCCCCGACCCGCGTTCCAGTGTTTGAACAGGGTGAGGGGAAGAGACATCGACGGTGGAGGTTTCAATTTGCCACTTTTGGGGGTTACTCCCTTTCTGCTCTGTTGAGTGGCCTGCCATTCACTTCCACTGAGCCTTCTTTGTTTTTTATCACTTTTATAATTTACAAAGATCAGTTTAAAATTTTATTCTGCCTCTAATGACCCATCCTACTCTTCCTGCTGGCAGGAGGCCATCTTCACACTCTGACAGCACACGCCTGTTCACTTACAGCACAACTCACTCGGGCGAAGTGAAGAAAACCCTGCAGCTTTTCCAGACATTTGGTTGTCAAGGTATTTCCTAAAATGGAACCCTGCCACACAGGGTTTGTTTGTTTGTTATGTTTTAAGAGAGAGGGGAAGGGACGGAGAAAGACAGGGAGAGAAACATTGATGTGAGAGAAAAATCAATTGGTTGCTTCTGTAGCGCCAACCAGGACCGAACCTGTAACCCGGGCATGTGTCCTGACCAGGAAGCAAACCAGTGACCTTTCACTTTGTGGGAAGATGCCCAACACACTAAGCCACACTGATCAGGGCTATGTATGTTTTTTAAAAATGAATAGGTAAGCCTTTGGTTTAATTAGCACAATTACCTTCAACTTCCATGTTTAAGTTATAAGTTCCTGAAAGTAGTTTGTTAGCTTATTATGTGAGTCAATATGCTTCAGGGTTTATTTACACTAACCATTTGATTGGTGGACCATTTCTTCATGGTTCAATCCAAGAAAGGACACCAAAGTGAAGTTTAAGTCACTAGGTTTTTTAAAAATAAAACTTTGTTTTAAATCCTTACTTGAGGACACGTGTTTATTGATTTAGAGAGAGAGGGAGAAGGAGAAGAAGAGAGAGAGAGAAAGAGAGAGGAACATTGATGTGAGAGAAAAATATTGATCAGCTGCCTCCCATCCTGCACCCTGATGGGGAATAGAACCCACAATCTAGGAATGTGCCCTAACTGGGAATTGAACCTGAAACCCTTTGGTGTAGAGGACGATGCTCCAACCAACTGAGCCACCTGGCTAGGGCAAGTCACTAGGATCTTTATTGTGCCAGCCTGTCTGAGCCCCACTGCCCACTGCCTGCACACAACCCGCCCCCCTACTCCAGATCACAGCACATTCGGGCTACATCTGGCCGGACGCACCTGGGCTCATGTGGATCAAATCTCCAGTCTGCTCAGGGTTTTCCAGGGCCCCAACCTGTGGGTCCGAGCCATGGCTGCCTCTCATCTTGCCGTGTGCTGAGGACTTGCGTACTCAGAGGCAAACGTGTTCATTGTTGTCTTGATTCTTATTTTTGAAAATCATTCTGAATCTAAAAATAGTAGTTTTCTCTAAAAATAGTTTCCAAAAACACTGTCTAGAACTCCCACACTCTGAGCTGATGCTTCACTGACCCTCCTTGCTTAATTTCAAAGATGAAAAAAACCTCAGTAGCCATATGTATGGCCCTGTGGGCTGGAAAGCTGGGGTTAGAGAACCGTTAGGAATCAGCAGCAGCTCTGCCTGTGCTGAAGGAACTCAGAGAAACCAAAGTGCATTTTCGTAGGTTGTAGAATTCATCTATTACTTCTTTTTAAAAAGATTTTATTTATTTATTTTTAGACAGAAGGGAAGGGGGGGGGGGAAGAGAGGGAGGGAAACATCAATGTGTGGTTGTCTCTTGCACAGCCCCCACTGGGGACCTGGCCTGCAACCCAGGCATGAGTACTGACTAGGAATTGAACCAGTGACCCTTTGGTTCGCAGGCTGGCACTCAATCCACTGAGCCACACAAGCCAGGGCCTGATCTTTCTGTTATCTTACTAAGTTATTGAACCGCTCTGAATTCCTGCTTCCTTGTATGTAAAATGGGGATAAAATAATGCCTACCTCACAGGGTGACTGTGAGGATGAAAGGAGACCCTTTGGGGGTAAGTGTGCTGTGCACTCTAAGTATGAAAACCCTGGTTACGGGTCTCTTGATTCCCACAGCGGATGTTAGAGGGAGGATTGGGCACACAGACAAAACTGACTGACCAACTGAAAGAAATCTGGATTGGTAGCCATCTAAATCAAGGTGTGATCAACAGCCCAACTCTGTAACAACCATGAGATCTGAACCAGCTGTCAAGGGAAGAAGATGGTATTAGAAAATTACAGGTAAGACAGGATGAGGAAATGTACAGGTATTAGTCAAAGGGTATGAAGTCTCAGTCACACGAGATGTCCCAGAGATCTACTGTACAGCCTGGTGCACACAGTTAACAGTACTGTATCATCCGTACTGTATCATGTACTTAAAAACTGGTTATGTGTTCTCATCACGCATACACACACAAAATAATAAACAGAGGGGGCAGGAAGAAACTTTGGGAGGAGATGGATATGTTTATGGCATAGATTGTCCTGATAGTTTCATGGATGAAACTTTATATCTCAAAATCATTAAGTTGTATACATTAAATATGTACAGCTCTTTGTATGTCAATCATACCTTAACAAAGTAGTTTAAAAACAAATGAATAAAAATAATGTGAAAAATGTAGCAATAACACCTAAATTCTACATGCTAAACCACAGGTCTGGCCAAAATTGTGAAAGTTAAGTGAAATAGAACAGGGATTCCCAATTACAGTTGTACACTGGGACCGCCTGATCCCCACAGTCACCTTCATACTTGACTCTGTCTTCCTGAGCCTAGCACAGCTCAGCCCTGGGCTGCTTGGCCTTCCGTCACCTTTGATGACCTGAAATCACCATCTTTAGCAGCAGCATCTATTATGCTTGCAATAGTCTTGCCATAGCTCCTCCCTGCAAACAAACTTTATGCAGCTGCCCATATAAAACAGCTTAAAGCAGAGCGGTCCAGTGCCCACCTTAATTCATCATCGGCAGTCTCCAGAGGACCCCTCAGGCTCCATGCATCTCAGGGTGACAGTGGCCAGTGCACTCTGCTGGAGGCACCCGTGTGGGCACAGGTGCAGAGAGTGAGGGGGCCCGTGGGCCCGGGAAGCACGCCAGCACAGGGCGTGGTGGAGCTGGCTTGTGGTTCTGGGTCACAGTGGCCCACAGGCCTTTTGCTGGACAGGGCCACCCCCACCCCTCGGGCCTGTGCAGCTCTGCTGTGCGAGCTCTGGAGAAGGGGAAAACGGAGGCCTGACACCATACAAAATCCCCCCTGAATTCATCCTGCCCCTTATTTCTGGATTTAAGCCTGATTGCTGCAAGTTCTCTGTTACACCCGTACCACTTATTTAGAGTCCTGTCTCCTGCTGGTGAAATCCTTACAGCCTGAAACAGGGGTATCGAGGAAAATATGCCAGACATAAAGCTAATCAGAAAAAGGTGAGGAGGAATATTACAGATGGTATTTACTACCTACAAGGGAAAAATAAAAACGCCCGTAATTTTTATACATGCAGTCCACATGACATATTTCAAGTGAACCTAAGTTTATGATTTTCAGTTTACAAAGTCAGTTTCTCTGACACCTACTCATTCAGTTCATAGTTGGGATTTTAAAAGTCCTAGTGAAAAAAGAGCTTTGATGTGGTTTGCTCAGCCTAGATGGAGTTCAAATGTTAATCATTACTGAATTGTGCATAATAAGTATTCAGAGAATGTGCCTATGTTACAGGGACCTTCAGCAGTTGGTTAATGTCTGACTCAACCGAGGATTCACTGAATCCTCAACTCCTGACTCTCCCGGTAAATTAATCCATTTATATCTGAAATGGGTTGATGAAAGGTCTCCTCACACTTTGGTTCAAATTGTATCTTGAATAAATATTTTTTACATTATTCATTTGCCTACTAAACAAATACTTATTGTATTGATCATTCTAGGTGCTATATATTAAATCTTCAAAATGAATAAACCAGAGGCCAGCTGGCGATAATAAAATAACTTGTGAAAACATCATAAATTCTGAAGTAGTAGAAAATACATTTGTGACTGGGTGAGTAAAATGCGCAAAGTGCCTGGGAGGGCAGGGCCCACTGATCTGGGACCTAGAGGACAGGCTGCATGTGACAGGTAAATGAAGTGTGACGGAACCGATCCAGGGAGTGGGCAGTGCCTCCCTGACTATGTTTCCCTCCTATGGAAACTTCCTCCTTTCCATATCCTTCTGGCTCCACCACGTTTCCGTGCCCCTGTGAGTTACCCTGCGTTCTTTCAGCCCTGTGCCCAGGTGAGGAGCAGGGGCAGGAGGAAGAGAAATCCTGTCTACCTGCCGCCCACCAGACAGACGGCTTCCACAGGAGCGCCTCTCTGATGTGCCACGTGCACTGGCTCGTCCTGGCCCCCCACGCCGGGAGCCTCATCTCCACATCTTCCTGTTGTAGCTCAAGTGGTAGAATCATACAGATGGAGATGAAAGCCAAAGCAGAGGGGAAGGAGCCTCTCAACGACTGAGGAGGAGTTAGACTAGAAGAATGCTTCAGCGGCCACAGGAAATATCCCATGGAGAAATGGTTACTGTCAAAGAGAGGGAAAGTGTCAGTGAGCAGGGAAGGAGAGCCCTGGATGTGGCAAATAGGGTGTCAGTGAAGACTGCGGAGACAGCAATCACTGGGCTTGTTACGTATAATGCCCACAATAAACATGAACGAGGGCCCAATGAGCTTGCAATAACAAAGACAGATAGAAGAGTGCGTATTTTCTCTAATCATCCTCCAATTAAAGTGAAAACAGATGATCATTTCCAGTTCTGACATCACTGTTCATGTGCCAACCACTGTTTCCATTCTGGTCCTGCCCCACAGCACGCTAATCTAATGCAGAACTATGGCTATCCTTTGAATTCACATTTTTAGTTTGTCTCTCTCTAAATACAAGTTTTTCAAGTAATTGGTAGAGTCCGTCAGCAAATCACTATAAATGGACACTTGTGTATATAAAAAAAGAGAAACTAACCAAAAATATTCATCTTCAGCCTGTGATTAAGATGATGAGCATGAGCCAGGCTGAGTCGTCTGTTCTCTGGCTAGGGATGAAAGGAGCAAGACTCCCCCACCCGCAACATGGCATTTAGCAAAATCCCAGCTTTCACAAAGCCCCACGGTCCAAAATGCCGTGCTGAAGGCCACACTCCTCCTGTGTCCTACAGCTCATGTTCCTGTGCGCAGGAAAGACGCGACTAGGCTCTGAGCACGTTTTTGGATAAGGATGAAAAATGCTAACTTAATACTTAATTTGGAAAGGGGGCTCTGCCCGTGGAATCAGCCTGGGACGGCTGTCGGCGGGCCTGGCCTCTCTCAGCAGCGTGGTGGTGCCGTCCTTCCAGGCCCTGGGAGCTCGCGCTGGGGCAGCGGTGGCCACAATTTCAGTGCAGAAAATTAAAGCTGGCCGGCGCACGTCCAAGGGCAGCCCTCTGCCGCACTGCAATTCTGTGGCCCAAACCCCAGCACGTTACACAAACCCTGTAATCACTGAAATGAAGACCACTAGGTGCTGCTTGCCGAAGGTAAAAAAGCAAAAATTTGAGACAACTCTTTCTAGCCGACCCTAGATCTTGGCAGCAATACAGCTGAAACTAGGGATGTTTTCTATTTCTAGCAGATCAGGGTCTCACATAACCCAGGATTCAGAGCATAATCTCCTTTCCAAGGAAAACTGAAAACACATCTGAGACGGTCAGCAAAGATGGGGCCTTTAAAGAGGTGCCACCAATTCTTCAGATCAACTCGAAAAGTTCGGTTGCAGAGTACCCGCCTTAAATGTTCATGAATTTGGAGATACTGATTTGAGTCTGGCGGCTTGATTATGGGGTCCAACAGCCAGCCAGCCTCCGTCAGTCTTCCCCCTAAAGATCCTTTGTAAACTGTCATGCCCATAACCCCCAAAGTGCTTCCTGGGGAATGCTGACTGTGAGGCACCTCACACACATACCTGAGACGACCCACAGGAGGGGCAGCATCTGAACCCGCACTGGCCAACCCGGACCAGAGTGACACTCTCTCCCTACCAGTCATACCGCCATCGTTTTGAAACTGTAAGTAGGTGGGAGGAACTCAGCTCGACTGAATTCCAGGATCACTACCGACTTTTCTTTCCCCTGACAGTATTGTTTGTTCTCACAGTAGGGAATGATGTGTACAGATAAACCTCACTTCTGAGACCTGCACAAAAACCAATTAAGATCAGGGGAAAAAACCCCAGAACTGAATTTTTCATCTGACTCAAACAGGAGTGTTGAGAATCTTCAGGCAGATTAGGAAATGGAATGGAGAGCTTACTATCGATCACATCAGGGGCTCGTGTTACTAGAGGCTGGTGCCCTGCAAAGGTTCAGGCAGTCAAATCCCCTCAGGCCCGGGGTAAATTCTGAAAATACGGTCATTGGCTCTGGTGCTCTCTCCTGGTCCTAGTACAGTTTGTCATAGGAAAAATCTTCATAACATGGAAAATTAAAAAGACAGACCCCCTCCCCAGCCCAGGGTAACACCCCTAGCCCTTGCAACCTCTCTTTTGGGAAAGGAGCACTGTAAATAGGAAAGCGGGAGTACTTGTAACTGAACACTCCATGACAAACTCTCCAGAGGGCTGGAGAGTCACTGGCCAGCTCTACTTCCCACCCGGTATTCCACCCAAAGGTCTCTCTTTGGGGCTGGAATTCCCAGCAAAAGGATCCCCTCCTTTAACTGACTAAGGCTGTGCATTTTAGAAGGAAGCATACATTAAAACAGCAACAAGACATCAGCAGGAATGTTTCAAACATTTGTTTTGTTGAAGGAACTGTGTAAGGTATCACAGGAATTATAGAAAAGCGTTAATTAATTAATTATTATTTTTTATAGATGTGCCAGGTTTTAGATACAGGACAAGTATCTCTCTACTCACCAAGTTTAGAATGAGTTGGAAGGATAATTATGTATATATAAAAGGGCAACACATGACAAATGCCAAAGGAGTGGTAAGACATAATTTAAATAATTTAAGCATTTCTTGAGCACTTAGGTTTGCAAGCCATAGTGCAAATAACTTCGGGGAGTAAGTATCGCAGAACTCCAGGGACAGAAAGCTGCTTTCTGGTTGGTGCAGTGAAGGCAGGCTTTCCGGGGAAGGTGAGGCTGGGGGTGAGGCCTGGCACAGAGGATCTGCAGGCTTCAGAGAGGCGATGGGTAGGGAGCTGGTGTCCCAGGCAGAGGGGAACAGTATGAGATAGGAATTCATCAAGTCTGTTTTGACCCTGGAGGGTCGTTGGGCACCCTGGCAGGCTGGAGGGGGACAGGGTAAGGCAGTTTTGGAAGGATTAGTTGGATCAGTTCCTCCTAAAGAAGTTAGAACTTTTTTCTGTAGGTAACTGGAAACCAGTACCAGTTTTTTGAGCACATTTCAGAAAGATTCATCTCCACACCCACTATGATGTAATTATTAAGCCTCCCAGGTGATGTGATACTGCAAAAACACTGCAGCCAAGAATGACTGTCACCAGGAGAGGAAATTCCACATTGCGAGTGTGTAAATTAGCATCCTGCATCAGAGCAGGAGGAAACCATAGAGCCTTGTTGGGCGAGCACCCAGACAGGCCGGCCTGGAGGTAGGAGGGAAGTCCAAGTGACCAACAGAGCAGGAGAAAAGGACCCTGGTCTGAAAGGACATCACTGAAAGAAGAGCGTGCAAAGGGGAGAGGCTGCTTTCTGAGGGGGTGCTGAATTAGGTTCAGACTCACTGCGTGACATGAGCAATCGGACCTGTGGGCTTAGACATGATGACAGATTTACAGCAGGTGCCCACCCCTGCACTCCCCTCAGTGCTCAAGAACAAAGCTTATACTCTGTGACATGGCCCACAGGGCGGCACCATCTGCTCTGTCTCTTTCCTGGGATCACAGTCCCACCATGTTTGGTGGACTCCCTTGCAGCCAGGTACATGCCAATGGAATGTAAATGAACTGCGAGCACTACTCCCAGGCAGGTCCGGGCCCAGAAAACCCTCTTGTGCACAACTGTTCACACAGACAAGCACGCCAGCCTCGGCAGCTCATTAAAAACGGCAGAGCCACAAGGTGGAAGAAGCTGCAGTCCCTTACACCCTGCTTGCACGAGAGCTGTCGTGGCTCAGGAGTACCCATCTTGTCCTTGACGTGCATGGGAAACGTCTCTGTGGTTTGGATGATTCCTGGTTTCAGTTTGTTCCAGCAGCCAGCGTTTTATCTTGGTGAATCCACCGCTCCTCTATCTCATCGCATGCCACTTCCCTCGCCCAGTTCATCCAACCACACTCATTTCTTTCAGTCCTTTGGACACACTAAGCTCTGCCCGTCGGTGTGGTCCTTCCCCTCCACAGGTTCTTCATATTTGCTCTTCTCTCTACTCAGGGCACTTTCTGCAACTCTTCGCTTGGACAACTACTCTTCCAGGTCTCAGATCAAACTCAGAGCTGCCTTTTTTGGCCTCCCTAATAAAATTAAGTCAACCCCCATTGATCTTTTATAACCCATATTACAACCTGCAATTATATATTTCTTTATTTACTATGTCTCCTATAAAAATATAAGATCCAAAAATGGGCAGAATCATGACTATTTTGCTCCCTGGTGTACCATTCACTCAGTGCCTAGCCATCTGATAAATATTACTGAATAAATTGATGAACTGGAGCTCCAAGGTCATGGATACATTTTACAATGATCTAAATAAGGACAGATGGAGATACAGCAGGCTGAGACACAACCCAAATGCGGGAAATACACACTTCTCAATTGCACACCCCCAAACAAAAGATGCTTGAAAAATTAAGGAGATAATTATTATAGAATGAAGGAAGTTAGAACTAGCGAGGGGCCTTAGACATCAGGTCACCTGATCTGCCCTTTGCATAGATGAGGAGATAGAATTTCCCTGACCCAGCCAGTTGTTGTCCACGCTGGGAGTTGCTGGTCAGGTATCCAGCTCCATATGAGGCTGTTCTAAAAAAAAGTTTGGACTCTTTTGTTTGCAATTATACTGAGAAAGAATATAACTTTAAATTTGTGGCCAGGATAAACCTGTGGTTCCACTGCTAGATATCAGGGCATCTCATGATGTTCATGTGACGGACTTAAATGAACTGATATTTTCTAAGATCTTAACTCCAGGTCTTCACTCCATTGTCCTGAGTGGTTGAAGAGGAGCGGAGCTGTTGGAAAGCAGGAGGAAGGGACATTTAGGTCCTTATTTGGCTGTGTTTGCTCTCCTAAGAGTGAAATACTTGTTTGGGTGAGATAAAGAACCTTCCTGGAAAAACAAACAGCACACGTCCTGGGGCCTGGACAGAAGCATTTCTGCTCCCCTCCCTAACTCGTCTGCTCTCACGAGAGTGCTGTCACTCACGTGCTGGAACGGGAGCTCCAGCTCCGAAATGGACAATTCATCCTAAGAAATTTCCCTCTGCACTGGGGACACATTTTGTATTAATATAATTAAATTAGCCTGTCTATCCTTTGGTATCCTTTGAACACTTGAGAGAAAGCCAGCAGTTTATGGGCTTCTCCAAAAGAAATATTTCCTACTAAAAAGTGATTTCCACACACATCCCAGCCTCCCTTGATCAGGAGATAATTGCTGGGCTGTTCTAGCCGCCAAAGCTGAGGCCTGGCACACAAACTATATGCTTTTGTAAGAATGCCAAAGCGAGCAGAGAAAGCCCTGGGTTTGCATCCCCACACCCCACCACTGCAAACTTCCAGGAGGTCAGAGCGTCCAAGTTCCCACAGAACAGTGCTGGTCTCCTCGGCCGGGGGACTTGGATCAGCCATCTGCCTCCCTGCCAATGGCTGCTTTCCTACGTTATCCAACCTAAAGGCCTTCCAGAGGTTCAACGATGCAAGCTCTGTGAGTGCTGGAACTCTTCCCTGTGGAATACAGGAATTTCTGTTATTTCAGCAAGTATTTATTGAGTATTTACTCTGTACCTGCTGCCATATCAGGAAGTAGTTTTATTCCATTAGATGATTATTTATTGTGCACCTACTATGTGCTGGGTATTGGGCTTGAGTGCCATTCCCTGCAGGCAAGGAGGTCTTGGTCTAGTGAAGGGCCTGTTCCCTATTTCAGTACCCTTGTTCTCTCACCTGAGGACACCAGGCAGAACTACGCAGAGCTCCTGGCTGTCCTGGTGAGTCGAGGGTATAAGCAGAATGCCCAAATGGCTCAAAGGGTCTTTTGCCATTAATGTTTTGAGAATAGAAAATATATGCCATTTAGTTTCAAGGGGCTCACATAAGATATATGCAGAGTTAGACTCCCACAAAAAGCAACAGAAACACCAGGGAGAGATTATCTCTCAGGGTTAGAAACTGCTCACACAGATGTAACCAAAATGTGGAGTGAAAAGGAAAAGAATGTTTCTCTCCAGCTCAGAATGAGTTTTTTTTTAATCAAAACTAGTTCATTCCTTTCCTTGCCTTGACACTCCCTCCAAACCCACCTATCTCTGAGGTAAGAGGACTTGGTCGAGGTAATCACAGAAGTTTCTCTTAAGGGGAAAAGTTAGAGAAGGGAGGCAGGTTGGGAATTGCCTAATTTTCATGTGACATAGGAGAAATGGAAACCACAGAACTATTTTGACTTATCGAGCAGGCATGAAACAGCCACTGGGAAAAAAGGGCAAGAGCTCAGAAGGATCAGGGGAAAATATCTTGACATGGCAGATAATTAATACACTAAAATCAGCAACCAAAGGCAGAAATGGAAGCTGTAATTACCCAAATGCTTTCAAAGAGGGGATGCTGGAGCAGAAACAAAAGTGAGGGGTTCCTACTCTCACAGATGCTGATGGCCAGGTAGGGACTGGCCCTTCCCTTCCCCAGTGGAGCTGGTTAGTTGTCTGCCCGTCCCCCATCTCCCAGTTTGCTCACAGGTCTCCCTGCTCCTGCACAGCAGCCCAGTACGCTCTTCGGAAAACTGGGACATGCTGCCTGGTGTTGTGTGTGTCCTCACAGGGCTGTGTCAAGTCTCCTATGAAGTCGACGCCACTTGAGGGCACAGACTACACTATTGAGTTCCTTTTAAACTACTTAGTGCTTAGCTTAGTAGGAGCCCCACAAATATTTTTTCAGTGAATGATTTTTCTGTGCAACATTCCTGACTCCAAGGACTGCAGACCTTTGGTAAAGTCTCAGCATCAGCTTGCATCATTTTGTGAGAATGAGTTTCTTTTTTTTTTTTAAATATATTTTATTGATTATGCTATCACAGTTGTTCCCATTTCTCCCCCATTATTCCCCTCCACCCTGCACACCCCCTCCCACCCACATTCCCCCCTTTAGGTCATGTCCATGTGTCATAAGTTCTTTAGCTGCTACATTTCCCACACTATTCTTGCCCTCCCCTTGTCTATTTTCTACCCACCATCTATGCCACTTATTCTCTGTACCTTTTCCCCCTCTCTCCTCCTCCCACTCCCCTGTTGCTAACCCCCCCATGTGATCTCCATTTTTGTGGTTCTGTTCCTGTTCTAGTTGTTTGCTTAGCTTGCTTTTGTTTTAGGTGTGGTTGTTAATATCTGTGAGTCTGCTGTCTTTTTCCTGTCATATTTTTTATCTTCTTTTTCTTAGGTAAGTCCCTTTAACATTTCATATAAAAAGGGCTTGGTGATGATGAACTCCTTGAACTTGACCTTATCTGAGAAGCACTTTATTTTCCCTTCCATTCTAAATGAAAGCTTTGCTGGATAGAGCAATCTTGGATGTAGGTCCTTGACTTTCATGACTTGGAATACTTTCAAGCCCCTTGTTGCCTGGAAGGTCTCTTTTGAGAAATCAGCTGACAGTCTCATGGGAACTCCTTTGTAGGTGACTGTGCCCTTATCCCTTGCTGCTTCTAGAATTCTCTCCTTCATTTCAATCTTGGCTAATGTAATTATGATGTGCCTTGGTGTGTTCCTCCTTGGTTCCAACTTCTTTGGGACTCTCTGAGCTCCCTGGACTTCCTGGAAGTCTATTTCCTTTG